>VDFB02252616.1:24166094-24202964 GCA_007258455.2 Sequoia sempervirens | reverse complement strand
TGCATTAAATAAAATCACCCCCTTTTTTAAACCTTTTTTATTTTTTTTGAAATTATTTTTTGATTGATAATTTTCTTTTTGGAAACTTTAAGAAACCAAAAAACAAATTTAAAAACCTGTGCACATGAATGAAGTAATGGTGAATAAGGTTGTATAGGTCATACGACCATACAAAATTCTGTGTAGATTCTTGACTGCTATTTTTTTTTCCTTTTTTCAACTTCACCAAATTTGATCAAATGACAAACATTTTTTAGGTTTTAAATTGTTCTGGACTCAACAATGATGCCCATTTTTCCTTGGGATGAGTTGATTTTCCCTCAAGGCCATATCTTTCAAATTTTAGACAGAAAGTAACAGATCTGGTACTTTGATACAATGTTGGAGCTGATAGTGAACCTCATACCTCCTAGTGATCCTCTAAAACTAAAATTCCTATCATGCATGAGAGAACAAATCAATGATTATGCTATGCAAACCTGAGAAGGAGATTAAATCCACAAAAGCATTTGATATGGCTTCTGTATTGAATAAATAAATGTGAATTAATGATTACAATGAAGAGCATGCTTATTAAAGTATAAAAAAGCAAAACCTAGATGAGGATTGCAATAGACTGTGACAAGTGTCTTAATCTCATGAAATGAGACAACTAGACCTATAATTAGCCCAATCTAATAATAAAAAACACTCCTAAGTTTAGCTTAAGTGAATAAGGTAATAAGAGACTTAATAAGTAATTAATGATAATTGATTATCAATTGATTATCCTAATTACTCCAACATACTTTTCCACTAATTCATGTTTTATTGGTGCACTAATGTGGCATCACATGATTTATTTCTTTTTAGATCTAAGGAATACTTCTCATTCAATTCTTATTACTCATGATCAACACAAAACTTTCAAGTCACAACTAGGTCAACATTATACTATTAAAACTTGATTATTAAATCAACAAATGCTTTTGTAGACACTTAAAAATGTCTTGAATGATATCATGCACTTGAATCAGATATACTAACATCATTTCATCTTGAAACCCATCCTCTTTTCACTTAATTGATTAAATTTTCCTAGCTATTTAATTAATTGCATCATTTGCATCTATTAACCAAATTAATCTCATCAAGTTAATTCATCCCCTTTCATGCTAACATTTCGTCTTATTAAATTAAATACATCAAATTATTTAATTTAAATCCCTAAGTCCTCTTATTTAATTAAATAACCCGAAGTTATTTAATTAAATATCATATCACTTTCCCCTTTTTCATTAAATAAATCAACTATTTAATGAATATCCTAATTCTCCTAATTTTCATAATTGAAATTTTATTTAATAATCAAATTACTAATTAAATCTAATCCCCCCACTTGCAAGGGAATATTCCTCCTTTGCACATTCCTCCAAAAAGGGAATATTATTATGGAATATTCCTTTGCACAATTAAATTTGGTTTCAATTAAGTAAATACCTAATTTTCCCTCACCCATGAGAATATTCCAAAGAATATTCTCTTTTCTCACTCATTTGAAAAAAGGAATATTCTCCCTCATAAAAAACTTACAAGACTCCTTGTGCAAGTTTTGAATGTGTTTGTTAGGAAGAATATGAACCCTTGATTCTTTTCTTGATCCATGTGATCATTGATTCTCATCCATTGATGAGAATCCATGATCCATGTTTCATCCTTCTTCCCTTTTTGACCATTGATTAACCTTTTTAAAATCAACCTTTCACTTCTCATTTTTCCTCCTATAAATAGGTCACTATTTGGAGACAAATGGATCCACCTTTTAAGAGTAAACTTATGTTGTTAAAATCACTTTCATTTGCACTGACATTTAACATCATTTTAACATAATTTACTTGCATATTAGCTTAGCTTCCATTAATGGCTTCCATGATAATATAGATGCATACATTTATTATATCTTGTAATTAGGATTTTGATCTTTTTAGGTTAAAATTCATTTATATTAGCATTGCATACATCCATATCAATCATCTTAGTCTACATCATGTTAAAACAACTTGCATCATGTTAGTTTAGCATTTAAATCATGTTTCATCACACATCTATCATCGGTTTCGTCAAATATCTTTAATAGAATCGATTGGAATAGGCTCTTTTATCCACGAGATTGCAAAAGGGTCACCATTCCACATAAATGTGACACCACTCCCCCAATAGGATAAGCTTCAATGGATTAGAATAGGCATTCTCAAAGCTTTCATTATTTAATATGTTAGTTTTTAATGGATTCCTAGTTTAGTATTAAAAATTGATTGATCTTATTGGGATTGATGTTTAGTGGATTGAATATGCTTCGTATCCTCATGGATCAAGTGTAGTCAACCCATATTAATTTTTCAATCACATTTTGGTGCTAGAAGGAGGGCTTGAACTAACCAATCTGACAAATTTCTTGTTAAAACTTTATTTTCCTTGTGTTTTCAGGTATAACGATGCTATCGATTATCAATAGACACATTTGATGATGTGTTTCTATACAACGATGTACCTGTTATTTTAGTTTATCAACACATAATTAAAATAGCGATGCATAATTAATTTTGTCACTGAATTTTAATTTAGCAATGCTAATTTAATTTTTTAATGCAAAATGAATTCCTTTTTAGTGACACAATTGATATGTCAATTCATTTGACCTCCCTATTTATTGTAGAGGGTCACTATTGATTATTCAATATGGCAATGCATATCCTATACATCAACGCTATTGATGAATTTTAGTGATGTAATTAATTTCAGCATCACAAATTACTAGTAAACAGAACAAAACTTGTTTTTTGACATGTGTTTGAATTTTTTGGATTTATCTGATCACTAACATGTCTTTGACTTCTTGTTTTGATTTTTTAGACTAAGTGGCTTTGCAAGTTTTGATGATAAAATTTGAAGTGAAGTAGAATTTTTTCATTAATCTTATAATTGCAATAAGTGTTTTGACACTTATGGGGCAATTATAACCCATTTATGATGCATTTTTATTTCAATCTTTAGGACCAAACTAAATTTATTTTGGGCTTTAAAATGAACATTCAAATTGGTTAAAAATGAACCCTCACATCATTTTGTTTGTTGGATTAAAATTGAACAATACAACTTTCACACTTCAAATTGGTGTTTAAAATAAACTCATGTTGCTATGATGGATTAAAATGAACACGTGTTTGATTTGACTATGTATTCTTGTTGTGTGTATCCAATCCCCTTGCGCTTCATGCGATCTTGGGTGAAGAGAAACACACAAGTCTAATTTTCTGCTTGGAAGTGCTTATCCTCTCCCCTTTTGCTTATTGGAAATCTTGGGTGATGAAAAGCATTTTATGCTTCAAACATGTGTCACCTTTAGAGGGCCTACCTCCCAACTTGTGAGAGGGAATGACCCAAGCAGTGCTTTCTATTTGGCTCGCTATATAAATAATTTGGATTGACAAAATTCATTGACCAGCTGGTTGTGGTTATCCCATACCAACAAATTTCTCCCCTAGTATGCTTGTGATGTGTTAAAACCCTTAGATTTTTCTAAGGGATGGGATGCCTCTTAATTGAGTGAATTACCACACATGTATGGCACCAATTTATCCCAGATATGGTCATTAAAAACCTTGTTGTACTGGTTAACCAAGTCCAATTCCAAAACATATTTTAAATTAGTGCATGGGAGTAGCATTGCGCCTAGAAGTTACTTACCATGTCCGATTTTTGATTGAGGTATAAAGCAAATGGGGAAGGGACTCCTTTTCTTGGCATGTCAAGATGCTACATTTCCTTGACATAGTCTATTTTACCACTTCATCTTCATGGATTAATCATCTCTTTCGATGATGGTAATCCTAGTGAGAAATATGTACTCGATCTATCTAGGATTGTAAATTCTTATGAGTTAGTTTAACATTTGCTTGGTTCTAAAACAATTGCAAACAAACATCAACAAAGTCTTTTCAAAATCTCAAACCCTTTGGTTTAAGTATGGATACCCTTTGATAAAACCTTGATATTGATGCTTGTCCTAAGGATTTATTCTTAGAGAATTCTAAATATTTTGGTTTACATCTCAATCCATACTTCCCAAAGTTAACCTAGGTAACTATGCCCTTAACTTCATCCTTTTCATGAAATGAACTTCGTGAAACTAATGAGGTTTTTGACATAGAAATTTAGTTTGAACTTAAGAAAGATATGTGTTTGTGGTAAAAAGAAACTCATTTAAGAAAGATAACTTGACAAATTGAACCCTGCATGACCATTTGGCATTCGATTGCTCTAATTGAACAACCCAACCTTACACCTGCTATCATTCAACCAAAATTTGAACTCATTGAAGGAGAAAAAATTGATATAATTAGTAGTTTGATAAGCTTCTCTTTTGAAACAAAGGAAACACCCATCTAGTGGAGAAACACAACATACATCATAGACGAAGAAGAGGAACAAGCTAATATTGTGGCTGGAAGGCCCATATTACCACCACCCACGTGGTAATAAATATCCTCTTTTTCAAAAACTTAGAATTCTCTAAATGATCTCACACAAAATCAAAATCCCCAATAGAAGGTCTACATGTCGTCACTTCAAACATAGGCATCATAGTCCAAAATCCATCAAACAACACATTTTTGCTCTCTACCAAAATAGGAATAGTTTGGTAAGGAATTTTTATAGATGTATTCCACTGAATAGTTCAAACATGTATGCTCAATATGAACCCCTCATTTAAGTCAAAACATTGGTCTTGTTCACAATCTTAGGCTTGTCTTAGATGATCTCACACAAAAACAAAATCCCTAAAAGAAGGTACCTACATACCGCTATTTCAAACTTAGACATCATAGTTATAAGTACATTAGAAGACATATCCTAAGATAGTGCTGCAACTGAGATAAATCACTAAGGAGATGTTTTCTATGTTATTTCATGAATGAACTAGATCTACACATTTCACAAGAAATTCTCCTTGATCATAGGATTTGAACACTTTAGAGGTCTAGCATGTTTCTCACTGGCTTGGTCTTATCAAACAAAAGTTCACTCTAGGTCAATGTTGGGTCAAACATTTCATCCACCCCTTCATCAAAATCCAAACTTCACCAAACTTTGCAATTTTTTTGAAAAAACTAAACACTTTAGACTTAGACATCTATCAATCCAAACCCTAACTTAGCTACTCTATATGTGAAATGAATCCTTTTCCATGCACTTTGTTAAGTTAGTTATCATCTTTGAACTAGTTTATCTTGAAGGTCACGAGTCTACCCTAAAGTTATACAAGTTCATAAAAATCCTTTATCCAAACACCCAAACATCAAACTTAAGTGAAAAGTGTTGTCCTTCATTCACCTTTTCATCTCCCATTATCATTCCTCTTTTAACCAAGACTTCTTCGATTTTAATTCCATTTTCAATCATCTTTTCAAAGTTGGGTGGACATTGTGTTGGATGTTGTGTTTGTGCTGCTGATATGTGGTTTTCATTGATGTCAACACTATTAGCATTGAGGTATTGAAGACTGTATATGTCGAGGATATTGAAAAAATTGTTAAAGAAAGAGCTATAGGTTGCCAGTGGATCATTGAAGGTCATGAAGGTGTTTTTCCCAGTATGTTGAAGGTCAATTGTTGTGGACTAAAGGGTTTATTTATGAGTGTATCTAGTTTATCCATCGAAAGTTTCAGAGGTCCGCGTGAAGATTTGTTTGAGTTATGAAGATTTGTGTTATGTCAGTTTTTCTGTGGTTTCAATTAGTGTTCCTGATTGAAGTTGATAAGATTCTAGTAATCTCAGTTGCTGTGGATGTTTCTTTGTTGGTTCTTGATGCTCGTGGATGTTTCTAGATCGTGCTCTATCTTTGTTGCACATATGCGTTGATCAATGTGTTCGTGGTTGGTGCTTTATTTTCTCTCTTGTGTTTGGGTTTTTGTGTTCTTGGCCGACATGGTGGCTGTAGCATGTTGTGGATCCTTGGATACTAAAATTTGAATGTTTGGTGCGCTCAAGGATGTTGTTTTGGGTCACAATATAATATTGGCCGATGGTGTTTGATTTGCATTGAAAATTTATTTGTAAATTTGGGCTGACATTGCATGCAAGTTTTATATTTTTATATTTCTTTTGGCCAACAAAGTTGTTGATGTAAATCCATGTTGCAGATATATAAGAGTGATTGTTTGAGCAAAGTAAAGGGTGTAAATGTGAATGAATTCCAGAGAAAGAGTAGATGTGCGACTAGTGTTTTAATCATTCGATTGTAGAGCAGAGAGTGAAGAAGTTTGAGCAAAGTGTGAAGGAGTGTTTTTGTGTTTAACTGGAACTGTAATCAAGCTTTTGTAGAAGCTATTTTCTCAGTTCATACCCTATGGATCTAATCCAAGTTTTTGTAAGATAGTGTGTCTTCTTTGGGTTGTGAGCCCTCTTGTATTTGAGCAGTGAGCTCTAGGAAGTGTGCCTTAATGCATGTGTATTCCCATTATTATTCTTATAATTTTGACAGGGTATAATATTGTGGACTGAAATCCATCGTGGTTTTTCCCATAGCAAGGTTTCCATGTAAAAATCTTGGTGTTCTCTATGTTTTTTATGTGTTGATTGTTTATGGTTTATTGTTCATTCATCAGATCTGAGATTAAGTTAAGTGTGAAAAGTTTGAATATTATGTGACAACTGATTCACCCCCCCGTCTCAATTGTTTGTCCTTGTTTTTCCAACAATTGGTATCAAAGTAGGTTTCTCTAAAGAAGTATAAAAGATTGAGGTGATCCGAGATGACATCATACAAGAAGGACAGCCCTAGATTTGATGGAACAAACTACACTCCGTGGAAAGCTAGAATGGAGTTTCTTTTGAAGTGTATTGGTGAACCCTTCTAGAAGATTGTAAAGAACTGATATGCTATTCCTCAGAATGGTCCTTCCACTCCTGATGAGATTAAAGAGGCTGAGATTAATATCAGGGCTATTGAATATTTGTTGAGTGCTTTGACAGATTCAAAAATGATAAATGTGATGGATCTAAAGAAAGCTCATGAGATCTGGAAGAAGTTGGAGACTTTGTATGAAGGAGATGCACTTGTGAAGGTTGCTAAGCTAACAAGTTTGAAAGGAAAGTACGAAACTATGAAGATGGGTGAAGATGAAAATATTTCCTCTTTTATGCAAAGAGTAAATGAACTTGTGATGGGTGTTAGATGTGCCGATGGTACCCTAGATGAACAAGAAATTGTAGCTAAAGTGCTCAGATCATTGCCTTCCTCCTACAAATCTAAGGCTCATGCTATTGAAGATCTCAGATCAGTAAAAACTGTGACAAGAGAAATGCTGATTGGTAAACTTGCTACCTTTGAGTTGAGTGAATTTGGTGATTCTGCCACTAAGATTGAATCTGCATTCAAGGCCACTGTATCTGAAAGAAACAAGCAAAGAGATGATATGGGAGAAAGTTCTAGAAAGACATTCAAGTATGAGGAAGAGATGAAACAACTTGAAGATGAAGAAAGAGAGGTAGAAGAGCTGGAAGCACTGATTGTGAAGAAAGATGGTAGAGGACAAGGTAAGTATAAAGAAAATTTTCCTATTAAATGTTTTTCCTGCAATAAAAGAGGTCATTTTGTCTCAATGTGTCCTGAAAGAGTTCCTAGGTCTAAGAACTACAAACCTCGATTTCAAAAGAAATGCTATTTTGCTGAAGAAGGTGTAACTGTTGAAGAATCTGATAAAGAAAATGGAAATGAAGAATGAATTTGAAATGAGTATGATTGGAGAGATGAAGTTCTTTCTGGGATTATAAGTCACTCAATTAGACAATGGAACTTTCATATCTCAATCCAAATATGTGAGAGAACTTTTGAAGAAGTTTTCTATGGAAGACTCGAAGCCTGTTGGTACACCTATGGTAATTGGATGCAATCTAACACATAATGATGATTCTCCTAAGGAAAATCAAACAAGGTACAGGTCAATGATTGGTGGATTGCTCTACTTAACTCATACTAGACCAGACATCATGAATGTTGTGTGTATGGTTGCTAGATATCAAGCTGATCCGAAAGAATCTCATGTGACTACTGTAAAGAGAATCTTCAGGTATCTGAAAGGAACAACTGATTTTGGGCTTTGGCATCCTAAAAATGATGATCTCACTTTGAGTTCCTATATTGATGCGGATTGGGTAGGAGATGTAGATGATAGGAAAAACACTAGTGGTGGTGCCTTCTTCCTAGGGAAGAAGCTGGTGTCTTAGTTGAGTAAAAAGCATAATTCCATTTCCCTATCTACTACTGAGCCATATTTTATTGTTGCTGCAAATAATTGTACTCAAGCGTTGTGGATGAAACAAATGCTGAAAGATATTAGAGTAGTGTATGATGATCCTATTACCATATATTGTGACAACTCAAGTGCAATAAAAATATCAAAGAATTTGGTGCTACATTCTAAGAAAAAGCATATTTCAATCAAGTTTCACTTCTTGAGGGAGAAAGTGAGTGAGAAAGAAGTCAGACTAGATTATGTTCCTACCAAAGAGCAGATTGCGGACATTTTCACCAAGCCATTTCCAAAGGATACTTTTGAGTATCTCAGAGGGATGCTAGGGGTGATTACCCCTCCTCATATGAACTAGAGATGCATTGCATTGCATCAATCCATGCAATTCATAATCATATTCTAATCTGGATTGATGTTTTCATGGCTGCTACTCAGGGGGAGTAGTCAAATGTGCAGATATGTGGTTCATATCTTGTATGCGGAAAGATAATGCTTATCTTTGCCATTGATGTCAAAGCGGGAGAAGTGCAATGTGAAAACAACATGAGAAGAGTCAGAATCTAAGGAGGAGATTGTGTTGATTAAGAGTTGTGTTGATGGTGTTTTTCACATCATGTGTTGCCATCAATACAAAGGGGGAGATTGTTGTATGTTGTGGTTGTGTTGCTGATATGTGGTTGTCATTGATGTCAACACTATTAGCATTGAGGTATTGAAGACTATATATGTCGAGGATATTGAGAAAATTGTTAAAGAAAGAGCTATAGGTTGCCAGTGGATCAGTGAAGGTCATGAAGGTGTTTTTCCTAGTATGTTGAAGGTCAATCACTATAGACTAAAGGCTTTATTTTTGAGTGTATCTAGTTTATCCACCAAAATTTTTAGAGGTCCGCGTGAAGATTTGTGTTATGACAGTTTTTCTGTTGTTTCAGTTAGTGTTCTTGATTGAAGTTGATAAGATTCTAGTAATATCAGTTGCTGCGGATGTTTCTATGTTGGTTCTTGATGCTCATGGATGTTTCTATATTGTTCGCTATCTTTGTTGCATGTCCGTGTTGATCGGTGTGTTTGTGGTAGGTGATTTATTTTCTCTCTTGTGTTTAGTTTTTTGTGTTCTTGGCCGACATGGTTGCTGTAGCATGTTGTGGATCCTTGGAGATTAAAATTTGAATGTTTGGCATGCTAAAGGATGTTGTTTTGGGTCACAACATAATATTGGCCGACGGTGTTTGATTCACATTGAAAATTTATTTGTAAATTTGGGCCAACATTGCATGTATGTTTTATATTTTCATATTTCTTCTGGTCAATAGAGTTGTTGATGTAAATCCATGTTGCAGATATATAAGAGAGATTTTTTGAGTGAAGTAAAGGGTGCATAAGTGTGAATGAATGCTAGAGAAAGAGAAAATGTGCGACTAGTGTTCTAATCATTCGATTGCAGAGCAAAGAGTGAAGAAGTTTGAGCGAAGTGTGAAGGAGTATTTTTGTGCTTAACTGGAACTATAATCAGGATTTTGTAGAAGATATTTTCTCATTTCATACCTTGTGGATGTAATCTGAATTTCTATAAGACAGTGTGTCTTCTTTGTGAAGTGAGCCCTCTTGTATTTGAGCAGTGAGCTCTAGGCAGTGTGCCTAAATGCATGTGCATTCCCATTATTCTTCTTATACTTTTAACAGGGTATAATATTGTGGATTGACATCCACCTTGGTTTTTCCCCTAACAGGGTTTCCACATAAAAATCTTGGTGTTTTCTATGTTTCTGATGTGTTGATTGTTTATGGTTTATTGTTCATTCATCTGATTTGAGATTAGTTTAAGTTAAGTGTGAAAATTTTGAAAATTTTGTGACAACTGATTCACCCCCACTCTCAGTTGTCTGTCCTTTTTTTTTCCAACACATTGCAATTCAAGTCTATAGCTCATCTCATCATTTATATTGTCAATGAAGATTTCCATATTTTCCTTTTCAAGTATAGGACGAGCATATCTAGCAAACAATCTTCTCCATCTTTGTAAAAATATGAGAAATGATTAACCCTTTTTTTGTTTTATTTTGCAAAAATCTTTCATGGTTATCTTGTGTTGGATATTGTATGAGTATTGGGTGATAAATTTATTAACCAGCTCTTCAAAGGACCTAAAGCCTGGTGGAAGTTTTGAAAACCATTCCATGCAATGGCCAACCAAACTTTGTGGGAACAATATCATCAAATAGGTCTCTTCATGTGCAAACTCCAAGCTCATGGTGCGAAATTCTCTTAATCATTGCATGAATTTACATAGGAAAAGGATTAACTCTTGTCTATTTTACACAAACAATACTCAACTCATCTTGGTTCAATTATTTCTATATGCTTGTATTACCTTGCAACATAAAAAATTAATGGAAGTTGTACTCAGGTCATCATGGTCAAACAAATCATATGTATTGTTGTTCAAAAGAGGATAAGTCAATTGAGCATACTCTTGTCTAGCTGAAAATACATCCTCGACTCCATCTTAAGCCATAACTTCATGCTTGGGTGCAAGAAAGATAAGAATATTCTTGTTGTCCTCCACGCTAGCTAGATGCCTAATTGGGAATCCTCTAGAAAGAGTGAATTCAAAACTCTCCATGTTGGTTTCTTGTTGTTCCAAAACATGTTTTTGATCTTCTGCTTCAAAGGATGTTGGTTCAATATCCAAAGTTGGGAAAAAGGAGGCTTCTTCATGAGCCAAAACAGACTTTAGATCCCAAAATGAAATTACTTCATGAGCCAAAGCTTCATTCTCATATTGATTTTCATGAAACAACTCATTACATTGCTAAACATCTTGTCCCAAAACTTGAGTTATCATAGACATATCTTCTTCACTTTGTTCAACAAACAAAGGTATCCCATCATACCAAAACATATCGACCTATTTTCCACCAAGTTCTTCATGTTCATTTGTCTCTACCTGCTGGTTGGGACAACATGGTTCATACTTATGAGGTATCTCTTTGATCTCATCTTGCTGATTGGAATCATTTGATTCCTGAGATGCAACATAAAACATGGTTGTTTCTTCCACAAAACCAGGAAGTTCATCAAGTAAATCAGTAAGTATTTGAGATTTAGGCTCTATTTCACTTGACATACTGATATTTACCCAACGCTCTTCACTAGAAGACTGTTTATTATCCAACCTTGAAATGAAAACCTCCAAGTCATCCCAGAACAAATCCTCATCATTTTTCTTAGTAGTTTTAATGATAAGAGAATTATTATTTTTCTCAGGACAATGCTCTTGAGGGAAGAAAAGATCTCGCTCTTTTGCATCTATATTTTGTTTTGCACTTACAAGTTCCATGATTAGAATCTGATCTTCCTGACTATCCACCTTCATACATGAAATTTCATTAGTTGTAGAAGCAATGACTTGGGGATCCTCATCTTTCTTAGGTTCTAAAATTTTATGTCCTAAATGATAAGGGTCCCCAACATCATTTATTGATTCTTTCTTTTCAATTTGAAGGTCTAGTTTCTCAAGTTTGACCTTATATATAGGTGCATCTTGAAGAGAGGCCTTATATTCTACACCTAGAGATTCCATTAAAGATTGTTCGTGAGAAACAATAGATTCATTGGGCATACATGCTATCTCTTCCGTAGGATGAAAACTTTTGAAACTTGGAATTTCAATTCTTGGACACTCCTTTGGAATGTGAAAAATTTTAGTAGGCTTGAAACTTGGAATTTTATACTCAGAACTTTCTTTTATAGGCAGATCCATCGAGGTATGATCTTGTTTGAAACTATGAATGGAAAGAGTTGCTTGAGCTTCTAACCTCTGGGTTCGAGCAAGCAAAAGCCTCACTTGCTCCTCCTTTGTAGCTATATGCTTTGCAAGACATTCCTCATGTTGTCTCCTTTGCCACTCCATCCTCTACTCCACATCATGCTTAACTTGCTCTTCATAAAATGGATTTGCAAAGGTGATGGGTTGTTGTTTCTCCACCTTCTGAACCTGGGCAAGCATTATCTTCATCCTTTCTTCGCTTGCAGCAATATCTCTTGCAAGTTTTTCTTCATTTCATCTTCTTTGAACCTCCATCTTATGCTCTTGAATGTATTCCTAGTAAGCCAGCTCCTCCTGATGCATGTCAACCTCCCGTTGTCTTTCAATCTCCAACATTTGTCTTTGAAATTCAGAAATTATATCTTCAATACTCATATTGTTAACCCTCTGAGATTGTGCATGTGAATAAGCATTTTGGTTGAAATTATGATGATTTTGTTGAGACTGTTGTTGGACATATACAAGCTAATGTGCAAACTAAGTAGGGGTGGGTGGGTGGTAAGAATATTGGACTGACTGGTTTCTTTGTGATGTAATGGGATTAAGAATAAACCCAGTTGTACCATGAGTTTGATATGACTGACAATAAGGCACTGAGACACCATTTTCATGATATGAGGGTGAATACTCATGTTGTCCATGAAAACCTAACACTTCTTTTCATTCAAATCATGCTTCTTTCAAAAACCTAAAACATATCAACACTTGAACTGCTGAAACTAGGAAATTTGCACTCAAAGTCACCAGATGTGTAAAGAACTTGCCTCCAAAGGTAGAAACAACCGCTGTACACATCAAACAACAATGTTGTGAGGAAAAGTTTTGAACTAAAATAGTTCAAACTGTCCCAGTAGGCATGCCAAAACTATTATATCTTAAAGTTGCACCCTAGCTAAGTTGCAGGACATAGTACTCTAGAGAAACATTGGAATGATCCCAAGGTGTGGGTTCCTTATATGAGATCAAACCTCTAGAGAAGGTCAAATTCCTTTATGGCTATCACCTATTCTACTCTACTAACTTGCAGAGGAAAAGGAGATTAAATTAACATAAAAATGAAAGCTAACTCCTATGGTGATGCACCAAACTAAATGGGATCATGAAACTCAACTTGTAAAAACTTGCTAGCAATGAAAAATTAAAAAATAAAAAATAAAAAAATTGCACAACCTATTATTGTATGTTCTTGCATAAGTACTTCACAGAAAGGTCTTAAAGCTCAAACTTCAAAGAGGAAGGTATCTCCACTACTAAAAGTTATTTTGCATTTTTATGACACAATCTGCAGCCTGCAATAACATACTTTTGCATAAAGGCATCAAAGACATGAGACAAAGTTAAAAGGAATGAATACTATCTCATAGATAACTCAATCAATTATGTGGGAACACACAATAATGCAATACAAAAGAAGGAACAAATTTCATATCAATGGCACCCAAGGATTTCATTGTATTTCATATCCAAAATGAGTTACAAAGTATGTTGTAATCTCCAAAGGATTGTATGTAGTCACTATGTTGTAATAAATCACAAGAACTCCCTCCAAAATGAGTAAAAAATGAGACTATATCCATCCACCCTCCATCATCCACCAAAAAAGGAACTAGAACCTTCTTGGGTCAGATGCAACAGAAAGGCCTAAAATCTAGCATTCATATCTACTCCAAAATGCTTCAATATGCTTGAAAAGGTCAAAGCATGACTATGTCCTCCATAAAAGCACAAAAAAAATGCCTAAATTCACTTCAAATTCTCCAAAAAGCAAAAAGAAGCTCCCCTATATTCACTCCTCATGTTTGCAAACTGAAAATAATCTCCCAAGATGCTCTGAAAGTCATAACTGGGTAAGAAAAAACCCCTATATCTCAATTTATTTACATGGCATAACTCCATTTTTGCATTCAAAATATAATTTTAATTAAGTGATTAATAAACTCACTTAATCAAAACACTTTACATTTAGTAAAGAAATGCAAAAGAATAAAATACAAGGCATATCATAGCTCAACCCATCTAATTCTTGAATGCAAAAAGCATTAAATTTGAAGGAATCCTAAGATGTGAATATTTCTTAAGGCATACCATGGGGAATTTGAAATACTAGGCATAAGACTAAGTCGTAGCCCACAAGTTCAAAAGTTTACATTTTATTTAAAAAAAAACAAAGGTAAAAAACCTTTACTTATCGGCATTAGGGTAAAAAACCTAAACAAAAATCAAAACAAAGTATTCACTATTGTTTCATTTAAAACTCATTTCATTCATAGAGAAAAAGAGAATATTTGCTTTTTGGGATTTCCCTGTGCTTCCAATACCACATGTATTGTCGAAAGTAAGATTTTGGGCTTTCTTTTTACATAGAAAGTGTGAATAACACCTTCATTCTGAGATCTTTGATGATCAAACTCTTTGTAACAACAAACAAGATCTCGAAGGATTAATACATGTATGAACATGGAATACTAAGATCCCTTTCTCGTAGTAATGTCTTAAAGAAAAGGCAACAAAATCCTCAAAGGCATAGGTTAGGCCAAATTTGGAAAAGTATGACATTATACATCTTCTACACTTTAATTAATAGCCTTGGATATGACCTTTGGATCACTGTCCATTACCTAATCACAACCATATAAGCATTTACTATACATATCATTATCCTTCACACAGTCCAAAAGATATTGATTGTCATAAATTCTTTTGGCTGCCCCTATTGTATCATTGGCCCACTACCATTCTTTGCTTGCACAACCCTCTTCCATGCTTCTCTCTTTGTAATTAGGATCTTTCAAATCTCAAGCCTGCCATACCTACTATGTCACTTGAGAATGATCATTAAGCATTGAAACCATCACTATCCTAAAAGCTTTGTCACTAAGAGATTTTACCTCCTCTTCCCTCAAGATATGTGATCATGTTCTATATGCACTGTCTCCTACCCTTCATTGTGGATTAGTATCTCTATGAGACATAAAAATCTTGCTCATTAAGACATTGTTAACTATTTTCTTAACCTCCCAATAACTCACTGTCATGAAATTGAAAAGTTCTAACTGAAGTGAATGTCATGCCTCTACATGATATTGTCTATAATATAGGCCTTGCTCTATACTTGACTTTAAAATCTCTACTGCTGTCATGCTATTACCTAATGTCAAGTTGAATGCTTTGTGGTTTAGTGAGACTTCCATATCAGTTAAGCTCCGTTTATTCATACATATCCATTCCTTTTAAAAAGATTTCCCTACCTCTTTACATTTCATACTCATAGGAATACTGATTTTATCATTTGGTGATTTCAAATACACTCCCTTATCCATATTAATCACTTCATGGCTATCCTTTAGTTTTGTATCAATAAAAACTATCATATCCATTTCTAAAATTTTTCCATACTAGGTAGAGTGTCATGAGATTTAATGGGTTGTCCCACCTGTTGGGACTATAAAAATATGATGTTTTTACATGTTGTTCATTCTCATAACTTCCATATTTGGTCCTATCGTGTTCATATTCTGCCCATATTTTTCCATATTACCCTTTGAATCCATCGAGTTATGCATTTTTCATATTGTGGTCCGTTTCGACATAGTTCTATCTAGGTCTCGCCGACCTACGTTGCTTGTCTGTTTGCTGCAAGTAGTCGGTAGGACTTTTTCATTGTTGCAGTGACTGGCATTTACCTATGGGTTGCTATCAGCATGACATTCGTGCTGTTTCAGCGATTGAGGGTGAACTTTTCGGCATAAGATCTATCATTAGTATTGGTCTCGGTGAGTGACCTTCGATCTCGCTGACACTACACATGAGGTTTCTATCAAGTTTCTTTCGGCGAGAGGTCTTCTTGCATTGTAATATCACAGCGAAACTCCCTTGTCTTGCCAACCGATGAGACGGGTGAAATTTTCAGCATTGGTTCAGGGCTTTAGTGAAATGTCATATCGCTCCCGTGGTGTCTCACCAACTTGTGAAAAGAATGCATTGGTAAGAGTTGAGGTTTGCAATAGGAGGTCTTGGCGAGTATCATTTGTCTCACCAATGGAGCATAAAAGATTTCTTTCAAATGACTTTCAGTGAGAAATAATGTTATCGATATAAGGTCTCGGAGAGTGACCCTCGGTCTCGCTGACTTTGCACATGGAGTTTCTATCACGGGGTGTTTCGGTGAGACTAGGATGACTTTGGAGTAAGTCTTGGTGAATACATATGGGTCTCACCGATGGAACTTAAGGTGGGCTTTTGTCGGTGTGAGTTTCTCTTTCTCTTGGCAATAGATGGTGCTCGGGGTGCTTCGGTATAACATAATTCAATCTCCGTGAGGTCTTCCCGACATTGATTTGTCTCGCCGATAATACACACGGGAACTCAGTTGGTGAGAAAATATAGATGTCTTGGCGAGGATGAATAAAGCACAAAAGATGTTGCTTGGTGTGACTTATCTGCTCGGTGTATGGTCTTGGCGAACCCGTCGGGTCTTGCCAATAAGTCTTGTGAGTGACTTTCGGTGAGATGTTGGCTTTGTCTTGGCGACCTAAGGATTAAAGAATGCGATATCGGTGAGATGGGGTTTTCGGTAGGAGGTCTTAGCAAGTGACCTTTGGTCTCGCTGATGGAAAACAGTGAAGGAATTTGTCGGTATGATGATTTATTTGTCTCGGCAACTCAGAATGAATGATGACTTTCGGTATAACAAAGTAATCTACAAGAGGTCTTCCCGAGAGTGATATGTTACAATGACAAGTTTGATCATAGGGGCTCTTGGAAAAGCAAAGGTTTGTCTACATGACGTCTCCTCGATATCACAGAGCTACAGCGAAACACAAAAGGGAACATGCGGATGCCTCTTGTCTTCGGTGTAACAATCAATATGTCACAACAACACGCGAATGGTAAAAGTGTTCTCAGGGAAACATAAGGTGATCTACAGGATATCTCCCCAACGGAAGTGGTCATAGCGAAACAGAAAGAGCAGGGGAAGTGATTAACGAGTGAATTTCCTTCAACATAGTTGTTGTGTTGTCTCGCCAACTATTTTACAAATGAAAAATAGAGATTCAAATACTGAGGCCAACATGAAAATTGCTAAATTACTGTTGTTGGCCGACTTGATTTGGGCCCGAATTCTGTGGAAGGCCAACATGAATTTTCAATATGTTTTATTTTCTTGATGCTAGTGTATAAATAGGCATTTTGTAATTGTAAAATGATCATGAGATCACTAGTTATTAGATATTCGATACACAACAAGTAGATACAGTGGAATAAAATTATCATATTAGAGACTATTGTTGCATAATTTTAGAATGGAGGTATTTATGAAAATTAGTTGATGTTGTTGCATTCGTCTGGTGTCAATTGTCTATTGAATTCAATAAAAATACTGCTAAGTTGTCTCCAAGATTGATGATTTTTTGGTTGTTTAAATTGACATAACAAGTTTATGTTTAGTTTATCAATGCACATTTGTTGTATTTGTGTGATTAATCAATTGGTTCTTTCAAGCAAAGATTAAATCCTTTTAATTGATCACAATAATCAGAGAGATTCATTTGGATTGTTAAAGTATAGCTTAGTAGTTACAGTATTGCATGTTTATACAAGTTGTAAACATAATATATGCCAGATGATTTGAGTTTTCTCCAGAGAGTGTTGCTCATCTTGATTTCATTTGACTCCTCCTACCCAATAAGGCACTGGTCTCTACAGTTTCATCATTAAGATTCATTTGTTCTCTTTATATCTGTTAATTAAGCATTTTAGGATTTAGATCAGAAGATTGCTATTGCTATCAAGTTTGATTTCATTTGTTCACTTCCATCTGCCATTGTGGACAAATCATTGTGCAAGAAAGATAATCATAGGTCAAGTCTACTTCATTCGGAAAGGTACACCCACCTAGGTCTGGCAGCACCTGAAGAGTAGAAGGTTGAGTTCTTTTGACCTTGTTTGTTACCCTAAAATGTATCAAGAGATTGGCAGCCTCTTGAGGTATCTTTACCTATTTTTTTGAGAGCTAACAAATTGGCGACTCTGCTGGGGAATACATTCAGAATCAAGGTCTTAACCATAGAGTCAGGAACTTTATACAGACTCTGCTGGGGATAAGAAACATTAAGTATTTTCTCATTTTTAGACAAAAGTGAGTGGCAACTCTGACATAAGTTTTGCAGCTGTTCATCATGAATGGATGAAGATCTCAGTACAGGGGAGGTCATATTGGAGCTTCTACTGGCAGTAGTAAGTGGACACACAAAGATGACAAAGCTGATAAAGGAAAGAGGATCAATGAGGACATGTGCATAACAGACAAAGGAAAAGCACCAAGAGCACATTGTGAAACATATAATTGCTATGATACATGGAGAGATGATTCAAGTGCAGAGCCTTATACCCCAGAAGATCAAAGAAATCCTTTCCCTTCTCTCGATCCTTAGAAACAGGCCGAGTTTGAAGCTAGAAAAAGATAGGAATATGATCTAGAAATGCAAGGTAACCAAAATGACTCTATTGATCATGAGCTTCCTGAGGAAGTAAAAGCATAGTTTGAATCACAGAGGAAAGAGATAGAGGAGCTAAGGGCTGCATTGCTGAAAGCCCAAATTACTTCTCAGACAGCCGATTGCCCCCCAAAGTCTGTACCACCTCATAAGCAGGGTAATCATAGTGCAGGGCCTTCTGATCCATTTGTGTCTCCTCATCATCAGACAGGAAATCACTTTAATCAGCCAAATCATCCACCTCATGTTCCCACATAGCATACAAATATGCAACCATCGTCAGTCTTTTGTCCCACAACATAATGCACAATATAACAATCCTATGTATCAATATCAGTACCCACCTATTCCTCCCCCCCACCAGTATGCAACAATGATCAGACAATTTGATTTAGCAGGGTTTCAGTTATATCCTTACCCTATGGATGGCAGCTGGAGAGGTCTGGTACCTAAGTTTACAGGGAGTAATGCAATTATTGCTAAAGAGCATTTAAAAAATTTCAATGTGTTCATCCAAGACGTAGGTGTGCCATATGAAGATTTACATATGAGGCTATTTATGATGTCACTTCTTGAAGATGCTAGGGATTGGTTCAACAGCTTGCCAGCACTCTGAATTATTTCTCTCCAAGTATTCTAGGACAAATTCCTAGAGCAATATGGGAATTTAAATGCACCAGATGCAACTCTTCATGAATTGATGCGAATTAAGAAAAATCAGAATGATTCAATTTATGATTTTAATCAGAGATTCAACAAGTTGCAAACTAAAGTACCTCCTGGATCAAGGTTGCCCAATTCTGTAGCATTGAGTGTTTATTTAAATGCATTTGATCCTAAAATAGGGTATGAATTGAGAAATAGGGTTCCAAGAGATCTGGCTGAAGCTCAGAAGATAGCACTGACAATTGAAAACAATAGGAAGGCTACAGGTATAATCAATAAAAGAGATAACCCGAGGCCTCCTCAGCAAAGCAATAATTATCAGTATAGACAAGAGAACACATACATAAATGAAAGTCCGAGGCTACATGATATGCCTTATAATACAGACTGGAAGGATGGAAAACCTATAACAGCTAGGCCTAGAAACAAAGACTCCTGATCCATTGAGCAAGAAGGGAATTTACATGGTGAGTAATAATTACTTTCATGAAGTTTGTGATAAACCACATTCTCCAAATTATTGTGTCGTAGCTCAAAGGATGCAAGAGGAGGGAATGTTGATGGAAAATAATGGAGAGGATCACAAGGTTTATTTGACTTCAAATGATTTTCACCATGCCGAGGAAGGATACTCATCTTTAGAGGATGAAGGTTATGAATATGATGTTTCAAATCAGAAATATAATGTCCATATGGCTGAACAACAAGTCTTTTCTGATTCTGAGGAAGATTACATAGAGCCACATTCTGTTGAGGCGCTTGCTCCATGCAGTATGAGGAGACTCACCAAAGAAGAGATAGAGAGACTGACTGTTGCTGTAGTTGAGGAAGCAAGGAGTAAATACTGGTTGAGAAACATAATAGTAAATGAGAAGGAAGGTGTTCCCGGGGGAATCTTTATGAAAGATTAGAAGATGGCACAAGGAACTCCGAAGAAATTAGAAAATAAGCAGCATGATAAAGGTGAATAGAAGCCTGCCCAAAAATAGGAAGTTAAAGAGGAAGTGAAGGAATTACATAAAGAGACATAAGCGCCTGGCAAGCCTAATAAAAAAGAAAAGGAAGAATACAAAGGAGATGCGCCAGAACTGAAAAAGACTGTTAAGGTGGAGAGCTCTTCTTTTGACTTCACTCAGGCATTATCTTAGGTAAAAATGTCTGTTCCACTGCTTGAAATGATGAAAATTAAGGAATATAGAGATAGTGTTGTTCAATTGATAACAAATGGAAATGAAAAACATGTGAATTCTGAAAATAAAGTAGTTGTTAAAGCAGTCACTAAGCAAGAGAGAATAAATATCCCAGAAGTTTGTTTGAGTGATGTATTAACAACTCCCCCACAAGTGGATCATTTTTTTACTGCATTGCTTATAAATAACAAGCTGCTAAGAAATTGCATGATAGACTCTGGTGCTGCTATAAATATTATGCCAGTAGGAGTTATGAAGTAGCTTGGCATGTGGGTTGATACATGTGAAGGCAAGTGTTATGCAATGGATAACAAACCTGTTCCTGTGGTAGGCATTATGAGAGGTGTTGAAGTCAAGCTGGCTACTTATCCATAGGTGGCATATAATATTGATATAACAGTCATTGATACTCCTCCTCAGTTTGGTATACTTTTGTCAAGACAATGGACAACAACAGTTGGAGGAAATGTTCAATTTGATCTGTCTTATCCTACAATTCCAGTGAATGGTCAGGAGGTCAAATTGTATAGGGAGCCAAGAATGAACCATCTTGTTAACTATGTACCTCAAGATTAGATCAATTGTTTTTGTGATGTTGATCTTGGAAGTTTTAAGATTGAACTAGCCCAGCTAGAATTAACCAATAGTGATCCAATTGAAAAGCATGTGGCACAAAGCTGCAATGAAGTATGGAAGATGTATTTTGATGGAGCATGCAGCCAAGAAGGTAATGGTGCTAGGATTGTTTTTGTTTCACCTGAAGGTATTACATTTAAATATTCTTTCCTGTTGGCATTTGAATGTACAAACAATGTGGCAGAGTATGAAGCCTTGTTGATAGGTCTGAACATAGCTGTGAAACATAAAATCAAGCTGCTAGCTGTTTTGGGCGATTTTGAGCTGGTTGTTTCACAAATTAAATCCAAGTATGCAACAAAGCACAAAAGATTAAAGCAATATAGGAATGTTGCATGGGACACAATTGAATTATTTGATGCCTTCTCAATTGAGTGGATTCATAGATCAAAGAACATAATGGCTGATTTTTTAGCAAATGTGGTGCTCAAAAGAGATGATATCACATTGGCTAGGGTTTCACAGATTGAGTTCAAGACAAGGCCTGCTATTCTTGATAACATTTATAATTGGCAAGTCTTCAATGATGATACTAATCTTTTGAAATTCCTCAATTGTATAGATCAATATGAAGCCTAGGAAATTGACTTCAATGCTTTTGTTGAGGAAGTGGATGGGAAGCAAACAATGTTTGGAAAGGAGATCTTGCAGCTCAAAATGAATAAGCTTCCTAAGGGCTTAGTGGCATTGGAGAGGCTGTATGATGGAAATGATTGGTCCCTCATGAAGAAAACACCAGTCAGAAAGGAAGATATTGAAGAAGTTAACTTGGGGACTGAGATAGCACCAAGAAAGGTGTACATAGGAAATTAAGTCAGCCCTACAATTAGAAGGATGTTGATAGAGCTACTAAGAAAGTATAAACAAGTGTTTGCTTGGTCTTATGAAGATCTAAAAGCATATAGGGAAGATTTTTTTCAGCATGAAATACCATTGAAGCCAGATGCTAAGCCATTCAGACAAAAGCAAAGACCCATAAATCCAACACTGGAGCCTAAAATGCGAGAAGAGTTGACATAGCTCAGAGATGGGGGAATCATCAAACCAATCAGGCACTCAACGTGGGTCTCAAATTTGGTCACTGTGAGGAAGAAAAATGGAGACATTAGATTATGTGTGGGCTTCAAGAATTTGAATATGGCTTCTCTCAAGGACAATTATCCTCTACCTAATATGGAGGCTATATTGCACAAGGTGACAGGTTGTGAACTGTTGTCCATGATGGATGGGTTTCAGGATACAACCAGGTCAAGGTCAAAGAATCTGAGCAATATAAGACAACATTCACAACTCCTTTAGGAATGTATGTATACATAAGAATGCCATTTGATCTCACTAATGCAGGAGCTACTTTCCAAAGAGCTATGGACATGGCATTTGCAGATTTAATCAATGCTATCATGGTGGTGTACCAGGATGACCTGACTGCTTATTCGAAGAAGGCTGATGATCATGTGCAACATCTGGAAAATGTACTTATTAAAGCCCGAGAATATGGTATCAGCTTAAATCCTAAGAAGTGTCATTTTACAGTCACGGAAGGTAAGCTCTTAGGACATATTGTTTCAAAGGAAGGAGTTAGAATAGATCCTGAGAGGGTTGAGGCCATTGATAGAATTCTTGTCCCTAAAACTGTTAAGGCTATACAATCATTCTTTGGATAGATTAATTTTGTTAGGAGGTTTGTTTCTAACTTTGTTGAGATCATTAAGCCCATATCAAAAATGTTGAAGAAAGGATAGAAAATGGAATGGACTGTGGAAGCCTTGGAAGCTTTTATATCTATCAAAAGGGCCATCAAGGAAGCTCCTGTCCTTAAATCTCCAGATTTTGCAAAGCCTTTTCAGATATTTTCATTTGCTTCAATGCATACTATTGTTGCTGTTATGTTACAAAAGAATGAGGATGGTCATGAACAGCTTGTGTCTTTCTTTAGTAAGTCATTACAAGGGTCTGAATTAAAATATGACATAATGGAAAAATAGGCATTTGCATTAGTAAAAGCTACAAAAGCTTTCAGACCATATCTTGTTGGAGCAAAGGTGATTGCTTATGTCCCTCATGCAGCTGTCAAAGATATTCTGACACAGTCTGAAGTAACAGGAAAAAGATGCAAATGGATTAACAAGATCCAAGAATTTGACATGGAGATACAAATTACCAAATTAGTAAGAGGTCAAGGCTTGGATAGGTTGATGGAAAAATCAAATATTGAAGCAAATCAAGTTTGTAATGTAGATGAAGGGATTACAGTTGCAAGCATTGAGCACACTCCTTGGTATACTGATATAATGCATTACCTTAAGTACATGAAGTGTCCAGAGGGATTGAGTGACAGCCAGAAAAGAACTTTGAAGTGCAAGCATCAAAATATGTTTTCATGGATGGAGATCTGTTTTGGAAGAATGGGGATGGTATATTGTTATTGTGTTTGGATGAGTCTCAAGCCAAGCATGTTCTAACTGAAATGCATGGAGTTTTTGGAGGACATTATTTAGAAAAAAAACTACACACAAAATTCTCAGAGCAGGTTACTACTGGCCTAGAGTTTTTAATGATTCTTTTACACATGTAAGAAAATGTGAGGCCTGCCAGAGGTTCTCTGGAAAGCTGAAATATCAAGGAGCCTTGCCACTTCAACCCTTGCAGGCTGATGCCCCTTTTCATCAGTGGGGAATTGATTTCATTGGAGAGATACAGGAAAAATCAAGTGGATGATACAAGTGGATATTGGTTGCCACTGATTATTTTACTAAGTGGGTGGAGTCAATCCCAACTAAATAGGCTACAAGCAAAGTGGTGAAAAATTTCTTGATGGACAACATTATCACCATATTTGGTGCACCACTGAGGTTAATCACAGATAATGGGATTTGTTTCAGGTTAGATGAGTTCAAAAGTTTTTGTGACATATATGGCATTACTATTTCTTATGCAGCTCCTTACCATCCACAAGCTAATGGCCAAGCTGAATCTAGTAATAAGAGTCTTTTGAAAATTATAAGGAGGATGTTGAGCCAGAACAAGAAAGCTTGGGATTCAAAATTAAGGTTGGTTGTATGGGCTGATAGGATTATTGTGAAGAAAGCAATTGGAAAGTCCCCATTTGATTTGTTGTATGGAGCACAGGCCAGGATGCCTTTGTAGAATTTGTTACCAGTCTACAGGTTTGTCCTTCAGGAAGATTTGGATGTTCCTAAACCTATGGAAGAAAGAATGGAGCAACTGGTTGAACTTGATGAAATAAGGAGAGTTGCCCAAAACCAAAATATAAAGTTACAGACACAGATGAAGTATCTATTTGACAAGAAGGCAAAGGATAGAAAATTTGAGGAGAGTGACTTGGTGTTGATGTGGAATGCAAGATGTCAGGAGAAGGGAAAGCATGGTAAATTCGAAGCTTTGTGGCTGGGACCTTTTGTTGTTGTTGGAAAGAAGGGTGAAGATTCATACTATCTACAGAATATGGCTGGTGAAGATCAGGAGTTTCCTATTCATGGGCAATTTATGAAGCTTTTTTTCTCTTGAGTGACACAGAGGATTGAGGGTTGCCAGTGCATGGACAACTCTTGTTTATCCTCTTTAAAATTATTTTCCATGCACAGTAGTTTAGGATTCTGGTTCATCTCCATTTTGCATTCATTTTCCTTTCATTCTATCATGCTGCGTTTCCATTTTGCTCACTGGTTCATCATTTTTGTGTTTGGTCTGCTCACCCAAGGATTCTAGATCCTTGCAATGATCTTACTATCATTCATCCCCAGACGGAGCCACATTGTTTAGACTATAAAAATATGATGTTTTTACATGTTGTTCATTCTCATAACTTCTAGATTTGGTCCTACCATGTGCATATTCTGCCCATATTTTTCCATATTACCTTTTGAATCCATCGAGTTATGCATTTTTCATATTGTGGTCCATTTCAACATAGGTCTATCTAGGTCTCCCCGACCTACATTGCTTGTCTGTTTGCTGTAGGTAGTCGGCAAGACTTTTTCATTGTTGCAGTGACTAGCATTTACCTGTGGGTTGCTATCGGCATGACATTCATGTTGTTTCGGCGACCGAGGGTGGAATTTTTGGTGTAAGATCTTTCATCTGTATTGGTCTCGGCAAGTGACCTTCGGTCTTGCCGACACTACACATGAGGTTTCTATCGAGTTTCTTTCGGTGAGAGGTCTTCTTGCATTGTAATATCATGGAGAAACTCCCTTGTCTTGCCGACCAATGAGATGGGTGAACTTTTCGGCATTGGTTCAGGGCTTTAGTGAAATGTCATATCAATCCCGTGGTGTCTCGCCGACTTGTGAAAAGAATGCATCAGTAAGAGTTGAGGTTTGCGGCAGGAGGTCTTGGCGAGTATCATTTGTCTCACCAATGGAGCACAAAAGATTTCTTTCAAATGACTTTCGGTGAGAAATGATGCTATTGATATAAAGTCTCGGCGAGTGACCTTCGGTCTCGTTGAATTTGCACATGGAGTTTCTATCACAGGGCGTTTTAGTGAGACTAGGATGACTCTGGAGTAAGTCTTGGTGAATACATATGGGTCTCACTGATGGAACTTAAGGTGGGATTTTGTTGGTGTGAGTTGCTCTTTCTCTTGGCGATAGATGGTGCTCGGGGTGCTTCAGTATAACATAATTCAATCTCCATGAGTTCTTCCTAACATTGATTTGTCTCGCCGATAATACACACGGGAACTCAGTCGGTGAGAAAATCCGGATGTCTTGGCAAGGATGAATAAAGCACAAAAGATGTTGCTCGGTGTGACTTATCTACTTAGTGTATGGTCTTGGCGAACCCGTCGGGTCTTGCCAATAAGTCTTATGAGTGACTTTCGGCGAAATGTTGGCTTTGTCTTGGGGACCTAAGGATTAAAGGATGCGATATCAGTGAGATGGGGTTTTCGATAGGAGGTCTTGGCGAGTGACCTTCGGTCTCACTGATGGAAAATAGTGAAGGACTTTGTCGGCATGATGATTGATTTGTCTCGGCGACTCAGAATGAACGATGACTTTCTATATAACAAAGTAATCTGCAAGAGGTCTTCCCGAGAACGATATGTTACAGCAACAAGTTTGATCACGGGGGCTCTTGGCAAAGCAAAGGTTTGTCTACATGACGTCTCCCCGATATCACAGAGCTACAACAAAACACAAAAGGGAACATGCGGATGCATCTTGTCTTCGGTGTAATGAGCAATATGTCACAGCGACACGCGAATGGTAAAAGTGTTCTTGGGGAAACATAAGGTGATCTATAGGATATCTCCCCGATGGAAGTAGTCACGGCAAAACAGAAAGAGTAGGGGAAGTGATTAACGAGTGAATTTCCTTCGACATAGTTGTTGTGTTGTCTTGCTGTCTATTTTACAAATGAAAAATAGAAATTCAAATACTGAGGCTGACATGAAAATTGCTAAATTATAGTTGTTGGCCGACTTGATTTGGGCCCGAATTCTGTGGAAGGCGGACATGAATTTTCAATATGTTTTATTTTCTTGATGCTGGTGTATAAATAGGCATTTTGTAATTGTAAAATGATCATGAGATCACCAGTTATTAGATATTCTATACACAGGAAGTAGATATAGTGGAATAAAATTATCATATAAGAGACTATTGTTGCATAATTTTAGAATGGAGGTATTTATGAAAATCAGTTGATGTTGCTGCATTCGTCTAGTGTCAATTTTCTGTTGAATTCAATAAAAATACTGCTAAGTTGTCTCCAAGATTGATGCTTTTTTGGTTGTTTAAATTGACATAACAAGTTTATGTTCAGTTTATCAATACACATTTGTTGTATTTTTGTGATTAATCAAGTGGTTCTTTCAAGAAAAGATTAAATCCTTTTAATTGATCACAATAATCAGAGAGATTCATTTGGATTGTTAAAGTATAGCTTAGTAGTTATAGTATTGCATATTTATACAAGTTGTAAATAGAATATACGCCAGATGATTTGAGTTTTCTCCAGAGAGTGTTGCTCATCTTGATTTCATTTGACTCCGCCTACCCAATAAGGCACTGGTCTCTGTAGTTTCATCATTAAGATTCATTTGTTCTCTTTATATCTGTTAATTAAGCATTTTAGGATTTAGATCAGAAGATTGCTATTGCTATCAAGTTTGATTTCATTTGTTCACTTCCATCTGCCATTGTGGACAAATCATTGTGCAAGAAAGATAATCATAGGTCACGTCTACTTCATTCAGAAAGGTACACCCACCTAGGTCTGGTAGCACCTGAAGAGTAGAAGGTTGAGTTCTCTTGACCTTGTTTGTTACCCTAAAATGTATCAAGAGATTGGCAGCCTCTTGAGGTATCTTTACCTACGTTTTTGAGAGCTAACACCACCATAATTTTCATCATGTGAGGCAGGTTGTATCTTGTCATTGAAACTCCCCAAAAGGAGACCGATTCTTGCTCCCATAACACTGTATATTCACTGTTCTTAAATACTTTCCATGATCTTTGTGATTTTATGAGCCAAAGGAAGACTTTCTTTAACTCTGGTCCACTGTCTAATCATGGTGGCTGGCTTTTCTTATCGGGTTCCAACTGAGAAAATATTTTATCATTTATGATGGTTATATCAAATAACTAACTGTTGTGTGGTCTCAAAACACGGCCCATTTTCCCCTTGGAAAAATGTGGACCCCCCCTTTTTTTCTTTTCCTCTACTTCTCTTTTTCTTTCATTTGCTTTGGCATTATTTTGCTACTCGACTGGTTGTTGATTTCTCTTTCATTTTCACTTGGCCTCTTTGTGGTTATTTCCTTTTGTGTCTCGGATTCAATGTTTTAGTTTTTTTGTAAAGTTTAATATGTTACTGGAAACCAGAGTCTCAAAATCCTGCATTTGTGCCAAGGGGGATTTGTATCTTCATATGATTCTTGCTCCACCCAGTATTTCATTAACTGGAGTTGTCAATCTCAGTAATTTCCTTTTTACTGGAATCTGGTATTTATTGTTTCTTTTCTCGAAAGTCAAAAATTAGAGTTTTTTTTGAAAATTGTCAACCTTTCTTTTGGACTTAGTTTCTAGTCTTTTCTCTTGTTTCAATTTTCTCTTTCCTTAGATGATATTTCCTGGATCCCGGTGTTTGTTCTTTTTTAAAGGTAATACCAGAAAACTTTAATCTCGGTGATCACCAATCGATCACATACCTATAATGGCATATACTTTGTAAAGAATTAGCGTGACATCTAATGCCACGTATAATCTTCACGTCGTCTGTTTGTTCTAGTGGCAAGCCAACACAAAAATCTAGGCGTTCATGATTTGGACTATAATCTGTAATGATTACACCTTTATTCTAGGAATTAACGTGAAATAACAAGTAATTAATGAAGGTGGCGAACTACCTATGTACTTGGCACCACCTCAAGCATGCAATTGCTTTTGCAACAATCCACTTCGCATCATATTGAAAATTTGTTAAGGACATTGAAATTAATGAAATGACATTGGTGCGCAAAGAGAGGTAAATTTTGAGAAACCAAGACACAACTACCAAGGGATTTGAAGTTGCATTATGAAAAATCACCATTATTAACCAAAACCAGGTATGCTTCGAATAACTGATATTTTTGTTAAATGTTTCTCAAGTTGAAAATATCGATAGTGGTATTTCCATTCAAAAATTGAAATGTTGCTCATTCTCTGATTTCATGAATTTAATTGAAAATGAATTGAAAATTTTATAAACTGTAACTTTCAATGAAATTTAACCCTAACTCCCACATAAGACACATATTTTGAAAATTGCAGAACATGGAATACACAAAAAGAGCACTTCAGGTGTAAGGCCAGAAGATGAATTCAAGTATTGCAATTCATAAGCCATACCCATCAACATAGTGGTCACAGATACTCATATGGGATGGTCTATTGAAATCCATTCACAATTATTACAAGAGAATGCTTCTCAATGTACCAAGAATACTGTGGCAAATGCATTACTTCCTGCAGGAGGGTTTCCACTAGCGATGGAAGCTCCTAAATTAGTTATGCAATGTATAAATCACTACAAACCAACCAAAAGGATCGTTGAGAAAGAAGGGAGAACTTACGTAGACCTATCCCAGAAAGGAATCATATGCATATTTGGTCTCCCCATTTATACACAGATGTTCAATGTTGACATAAAGGCTAAGGCCAAGAAATACCAAAATTTTGAAGAGCGTAACAAGGAAATTATGAGCACTCAATGGTGCCAAGAGCAAATTACACAACAGATCAAGGTAATTCAGAGGTCTATGTTTAAACAATAAATGCAAGATATTATAACTTTGTTGAGCCAAGTAGTTGGTTTAAGAGATGCAAACAAATTTGAGCCCTAGATGTTTGTGATAATATCCCACATGATAGAGGGTCCTATGGAATTGCATTGGGGAAAGCTGATAAGCGATAGACAAAATGAACAAATTACTACATTTCCCAAAACCAGATGCTTCTACATGTCACTGTATATTATTTACTCATGTGCTATGAGAGCCAATAAACAAGGGTTGAGATAGATTGGTACTCTAGGCACAAAGGTTGGTAATAGTTTGATATATGCACATCTACCCCAGATCACCATCCATGGGTATAAAGATGATTATAGGAAAGTGGATGATTTGTTCTCCATGAAATTGGTTAGAACAATGGAAGGTGAAAAAAGCTAAAAGATTATCCCTGGAAGCACAAAGTGTCATTCAGCCAATGGGAGGATGGTACATACAATTCGCAACTTACTCCTACATTAGAGTGGAGGGATTTGATGGAAATCCATTCATGCTACCCAAGTATCCTACAGATAAAATTGTTTTTACTGGAATTGGTGAGAGAGTTAAAACCATCTCAGGCTCTTTATAGCCATGCTCGCAGGAAGGCCTCTTTTAAATTTCCCATTACAATAGGAAATTATAAGTGCAGTGCAATTAAAGTAATTGACTTGTGTGAAGAAGAGCTGAGGACATACCATTTTGAAGAGTTCCCACTCCAGAGAGTGTATTATGATATTGAAGGAAATATTGCTAAAAATATAGCTAGTTTTTGTGCTCATGTGTCACATTTAGAAGATTATTGGCTTAACTGTGAGGATGAGCATGTGGTAAGAAGAAGAAAATATGAAAGAATGTCTCTAAAATATGCTCAGATGCTCAAGCTATATGATATTCCAAATCAGTTGGAAGAAGATGATGGCCAGGTGTTGAATAAGTTCTACAATGATGATAGGGTATATGATGAACCCATTCTTGGTGATGAATACATGATATTAATTGATGAGTTCACTAGAACAGTCTTAAGGTATACTCAACATTGGATTGATGATTTTTGCAAAGATTTGAGGGAAAGAGGAATTGAGCCTATCTTCTCAAAAGATAAAAGGAGGAAAAAAATAGATGAAACATTGTTTGAAAGTGGAGATCCTACCAAGAAGAGAAGAAAAACTAGTAAGGCTACTCTAGGTATAAGAAATGAAGAAAGAACCCCTGAAACTACAAGACAAGAAGTTCCCATAAAACCATCTGATAAATAGAAAGATGTAGAAACAAATAAAGAAAAATGAAAAGAAAGACCTAAAGATGTATGTTCTTTTACATCAAAACCAAGAACAAAAGTTGTTATTGATGAAGGAACATGAGCAACAAGAAATGTTGGCACTCAAACAAGGTTTGCATCTAAAAGGGCTACAACATTGTTTACTTCTCCCCCTTCTGTTAATATGGCTAGTGTGAAGCAATCACTTAGAGGGACTTGTGTAGCTTTAGAAGAAATTTTTTAAGAGGATGAAGATAAAATAAAAGAACAAATGGACAAGTGGGGTGCTATGTGGGAGAAAGTGAAAGAAAAGAAGTCTAAAGACAAATCCATGGCACATCCAGTGATAGAAGAAATTTAGGATGAAGGTTCTAACCCCATAAATATTGAAGAAGAAGAGTTTATTCAAGGAATGCTCGCTTCAGAAGTAGGTAACCATAGCGTACTTGAAATAGAAATAGGGGAGACTGCAGGGCAGGATCCTATTGATGAAAGAATTGTTGAAGATACTCTTGATTCTCATCCTTCACTTGGGAATGTGCGAAATGTTGATGAATAGTCACAGGTCTTTGAAGAACTAGAGAAAGGCCAAGCCAAAACTGAAATTGAAATTGAAGTTGTAAAAGAGGAAGCTACACAATTTTCTGAAGAAGGAATTGAAAATGAAGAGAATCCTTATGTAGCAGTGAAAAAAGAAGATAATGTTCAGAGAGATGAAGTGGAAAATATAGATAGATAGGAAAATATAAGTTTCCAAATAGAGGAGACAGTGTCAAACCCTACTAATCCCAAATCTATGCTAGATATCATTGAAGAAATTCCCATTTAAGACTATGTGAAAGTTCAAAGAGAAGAAGTTCCTGAAACAAGTGGTAAACTGGAACAAGGAAATGTTACTGAGGTACAACAAGATGATGATACTCCTAATTGGTTAATCAGGGAATTAGCTTCTCCAATGGAAGTGGAAATATTGCCTCTAAATTTGAATAATTTCATGCAAGAAGTAGATACTCCAAAACCTAGGCACAAAGCAAAGACAAAACATGTCATACAGAGAAATGTAGATGGTAATAGAACTATCCAAATAGCTACTCCAATAGCTGATAAGGATAGACATGAAATAACACCTAAGGAGTATAAGATAACAAGTATTAACCTTGGACACTCAACTTGGCAGTAAGAGTTAGAGGAAATAAAAGTAAATTTAAATGCTACTTTTGCTAGAGTGTAGAAATACAAACAGAAGAAAAGAGAATTGAAAGAACAAGTTGATACCTTGGAATATTTTATAAAGTCATTAACTTTATCTAGTCGAGAGCAAGTTGAATTTTCCCAACATCCAGTGTTGATGTCACAAGAACAAGTAGATGCTATTGCAATAGTTCATCATAAAATGTATATGTTTGAAGAATGGCTTGAATACTGGGTAAAGAAAGGAGAAGAAATTATTACAGATGCAATAAGGAAGTACAAGGAAGAATACCATTGTTTAGAGAAATTGAAGATGAATGCAGACTTTGCCAAGAACGAATATTTGAAGAAAGGCGAAGCATTGAAATTCTCATGCAATAAGATATCCAAGGGTTAATATAGAGTGATGTAATATCAGAACATAAAATTCCATTGCCAAAAAAATGGAAGAAACAATTGAAATGGGAAGGTGACATGATAATACAATGTATCGAAGGATTTGAAAAGGTCATCGTAGAGTGCAGAAAATTGATGGGTGAAAATGAAGAATTTATTGAGATACTAGCACGTCAAGGTTTTGATCCCCAAACATTAGGACAAGAAGGAAAAGAAGCTAAAATGTTCAAGGATAGGAAGAATAAATAGAGATCTTGTTCAATTGCTAACATGGGAGGTCATTGATGAGGTAATACAATGCACAAATACTATAGTCAGTAATGAAGCAAACAAAATGCAGAAGAATGATATCATACTCCAAGTAACTGAAGAATATATTAGGCTCAAGATCACTTGGAAAGCAATGTAAGGTATTTCAAAAGAACGCATGCATCAAGTATTAAGTTCTTTCTGAGAGTATCAGTTGAAGAAAGGTGAAGGAAGAATCCTGAAGCTTGAGTCGTAAGTGAAAAGATGAAGAACTAGATACCAAAAATATTATGAAGTTTATTTTGTTTCAATTTTGAGTTTGCAGGTTGATCTAGTTCTGGTGAATATTCTTTATTCTGATATTTTGTAAAGGAGTTGGTAACCTCAACAAATGCAAAGTGATCATGTTGGAGTATAAAGAAAAGTGTTTCTATGGATAAAGTCAAACCTTGACTTATTCTAGAATGTTCTTGATGACAGTTGGTAGATGCCACGTGCCACGTTTTAATTTTTTATTTTTGATTCTCTCGATGTACTTTTAAGTTGAAGTTTTGGGGCCTTATTCCTATAAAATGCCATCTCCTCCCTCATTTTTATTTTAATTTCAGAATTTGTGGATGTCGTAGGAGCATAAAATTTTAAGTTTTGTTCTTTTTTCCTATTTTCTAAACCATTATGTCGTAAAACTTTGTATGCACATAGACATTAATTAATATCAAAGCTTGTTAGATAGCTACCTATCTCAGTATCTTTTGTAGTTGGTTTTGTTAGTTCGAACAAGACTGTATGCTGCGCCATTTAAGGGTGCATATAGAACCTACTCGGTGTCCAGAAATGAAATCCTCTCTTTAAAAGCTTGCACCATTTTATATGTAGTTGTGAAGCAATTTGGTGAAGTATAAAGCAGTTTGCTTTGTTTTGATTAATTCTTTGAGGCATCCATGGAGAATAGCCAAGAGAAACTTTTAATTTCCAGTATTTTTTATGTTTTGTTTTAGAATAGATGCTTTTAAATATTTGAAAATGTTCCAAAATTTAAATGAATGGAAGAAATTTCATTGAAGATCTTTTGTTTTCCATAAATTTTTTGAATGCTTAATGCTAAATCTACTTAAGTGATAGCAAATAATTTGTGATGTTCATGAAATATTATTGTAAAATCTTTTGATTTCATGATGTTATTCTATGAATGAAGTGGAAATTTTTGTGTGTGATGATTATGATTCTTAGCAAAGCTAGAAATAACCATAGTCCCAAGTTGATATTAACAACAATATCACATCAGTACCCAAGAGTGACCCTAGTGCAACCATAACCTAGTTATCAAAGACTTGGGATAGGACGAAATCCAATCTTTGCTCTGTAATGCAGAATTCCCCCTTAGGTTGTCTTTGTTCTATATCTTTCAAGAAGGATAGGCTCTTTACGGTCTTGTCTATGAAGAATTTATTTTCCCTATTTGTTGTGAGTAAAATCGTTGTCAATAGGAACTGGCACTAGAAGGAGGGACTATTGTTGTAATTTTTGGTTTTGTTAAGCTTTAAACTGGATTTCCATAGAACCACTAGATCTCGGTCTGGTGATCCTCGTGTGACTTTAGTTGAGCTTAGTGGTCGAACATTTTCTAGACCTCAAAAGTCTTAAAGTTTAAGTGCAAGTTCAAAGAATCCAACTATGGTTACACCACCACCTCCTATAGTGATGAATTTTTTTAATGTGGAGTCATTGATTCAATTTGTTGTATACAATGATTTACCAAAAAATCTTGATAAGTTGTGTCCTAAATATTATTTTTGCAAGGATGCAAAATAACATATTAGTATATTCAAGGATACATGCTTTAGGGAAAAGATTCAACATGAAGATGTTTTATGTAGGTTGTTCCTGTACACCTTGAGTGATGAATTTTACTTGTGGTATATCAACCCGCCTTGTAATTCAATCAGATCATGGAAAGACATGGAAACTCAATTTTTAGCTAGATTTCGAACACTGAATGACCCCGCTTTGTTATATCATCAATTCGCTCAAATCAAGAGGTTCAAAGGCGAACCTATAACCAATTTTAATGACATATTTAAAAAGTCTTATTCTAGGCTACAAGCACCTTATGTAGTGGATAATTTGTCTACTATCGTAGTTTACTATACACCAATAGATCCTTTAACTGCTATGTTTGTGAAGCAAAGAGAAAATCCTCCCACTACTTTACCATAAGCCTATGCGAAATTCGTAAGTATGAATTTAGAAATGAAACATCTCAGAAATGGATCATCCGCAAATGGCGGAAATGGATTGAATATTTTCCCTACCCCGAGTGCAAATGGAGTTCCTACAGGTCATCCTATGGCTCCTAATGTTTATCCTATAGTGGTCCAAAATGGGACATTTCCTCAAAGTACTTTCTTTCAACCAGGAAATAGTCAAGCTTTAGTCCCTCACCTTGGTCCATCTATTACAGAGTTACACCCTAATGAAAATTCCTTTTTCTCGCAAACTGAAGAAAATCAAAATGTCAAGATTTCTAAAGAAAAGGAAGACCTGAAGGAAGTTACAACTCAACTCAAAATATTAACCACATAGGTTACTCAACTAAGGAATCAAAATTTATATGCTCAAATTAACAATCATAATTCTCAAAATTGAATGTATAATGCTCCCATGCCACCTAGACCTTGGAATACACGCCCTAATAATGGGGGAGTATCAATGCCTCTAGATAATCCTGATTCAACTGATGAAAAGTCTACATAAAAAGTAAACTTAGCTGACCTCGCGATGAATAATTGGTGTAGAATTCATAATACAAATGATCATGTTGAAGTAGATTGTTCACAATTCAAAATTGCTTCAGATATTTTTCTTGTTGCTACACATTACAATGAACATTGTGATTCCCATTCTCCTAAAGGAAATGAATTAGTTCCAGTAGGATATGACTCTGCTCTAGTCTTGGAAAGCTATGAACATTTCAAATCACTTGTTGCTATTACAAGCCGCACACATGAATATGAAAGTGATAATTCAACTATGACCTTAGAAACGTATACTTTTCCTTATCAGGATGAGAATGAGCCTCAAGAAGAAATGGAAGAAATACATGCCTTCCAACAATATTAGAAGGGACATAATTACAATACGAGGAATAACATTAATAGTGGAGATAAGTTCAATGAGCCTTTAACAACATCTATCCCACCTAATAACTTCAATACTCCACTTAACGATAAATCAAGCAATAACCCAGGGTTGCCTAAGATAACCTCTCACTACAATTCATCAAATGCTTCAAGAGGTTAAAAGATAGATTCCGCTGATCAAAACAAATTGACTAATTATTTAGCGGAAGAAATTAAGAAGGTAAAGATTAGCTTTTCTCTATCAGAATTGCTTAAGACACCTCTGATCAAGAAAGCTTTCTTAAACACTTTAGAAAATTTTCCTAAAGAAATAAAATTCAAAGACATTCAAGTAAAAGATAGTTAGGCTAAACCAAAAGATAAAAGCATTGTTCCCATAGCAGATGCGCAAGTAGCCTTTTACAAAGGAAAAATAGAGTCCCCACCATTTTTGCTCACTTTGAGAATATTCGATAAGAATCTCTATAATTGCTTAGTAGACTTTGTAGTGTCTGCTAACGTGATGTTGTTATCCATATGTCATACATTAGGGTTAACTCATGCAATTTCTTTAAAGAAAGTCACTCAACTTGACAAAACAGAGGTAAATGTATACGAGAGTTGACTAATATTCATGTGGAATTGGCTTCTGATCCTAGAATCCAATATTACATTGACATTCAAGTTGTGGAGATACCTGATACTTATGGAATGATTTTAAGTAGAGATTGGTCTAAAATATTGAATGGATACATGGTTATTGACTTCTCACATATGTCGTTACCATGGAAGGGAGTTCCTAATCAAATCAGGATTGAAAGAGAACCACACATGAAATACATGATTACGGATTATAATCAGAAAAATGAAGTTCTATGCATCAATGTAGAACCAGGAGTTTACAAAATATGAAGTTTGAGAGTTGAAATTGAAGAGGTTTTCACTTGTGATGCTAAGGAATCTAATGAACTGACTCCTAGAATGGATGTTTTAATTGAATCAAATTGTGATTCTTCTGAAGAAGAGAATAGTCCTTATGATAAATTTTAGAAGAATATTATTGCAAAAGCTTGAGAGTAGTAAAATCAAAATCTCACTAAATTTTTTATTGTTGCAGGATTGGTGCAGGTTGCATAATGTTGCACACTTGAAAAAATAATGTATGATGTGTTTGGAGATAATTCATAGAATTGAGAATCAATTTTGTCTAGAACATGATAATGTTAAAAGAACTGAATCATAAATGTGTAAAGACAAAGATCAA
>VDFB02252616.1:24096825-24165994 GCA_007258455.2 Sequoia sempervirens | reverse complement strand
TACTCATATGGGATGGTCTATTGAAATCCATTCACAATTATTACAAGAGAATGCTTCTCAATGTACCAAGAATACTGTGGCAAATGCATTACTTCCTGCAGGAGGGTTTCCACTAGCGATGGAAGCTCCTAAATTAGTTATGCAATGTATAAATCACTACAAACCAACCAAAAGGATCGTTGAGAAAGAAGGGAGAACTTACGTAGACCTATCCCAGAAAGGAATCATATGCATATTTGGTCTCCCCATTTATACACAGATGTTCAATGTTGACATAAAGGCTAAGGCCAAGAAATACCAAAATTTTGAAGAGCGTAACAAGGAAATTATGAGCACTCAATGGTGCCAAGAGCAAATTACACAACAGATCAAGGTAATTCAGAGGTCTATGTTTAAACAATAAATGCAAGATATTATAACTTTGTTGAGCCAAGTAGTTGGTTTAAGAGATGCAAACAAATTTGAGCCCTAGATGTTTGTGATAATATCCCACATGATAGAGGGTCCTATGGAATTGCATTGGGGAAAGCTGATAAGCGATAGACAAAATGAACAAATTACTACATTTCCCAAAACCAGATGCTTCTACATGTCACTGTATATTATTTACTCATGTGCTATGAGAGCCAATAAACAAGGGTTGAGATAGATTGGTACTCTAGGCACAAAGGTTGGTAATAGTTTGATATATGCACATCTACCCCAGATCACCATCCATGGGTATAAAGATGATTATAGGAAAGTGGATGATTTGTTCTCCATGAAATTGGTTAGAACAATGGAAGGTGAAAAAAGCTAAAAGATTATCCCTGGAAGCACAAAGTGTCATTCAGCCAATGGGAGGATGGTACATACAATTCGCAACTTACTCCTACATTAGAGTGGAGGGATTTGATGGAAATCCATTCATGCTACCCAAGTATCCTACAGATAAAATTGTTTTTACTGGAATTGGTGAGAGAGTTAAAACCATCTCAGGCTCTTTATAGCCATGCTCGCAGGAAGGCCTCTTTTAAATTTCCCATTACAATAGGAAATTATAAGTGCAGTGCAATTAAAGTAATTGACTTGTGTGAAGAAGAGCTGAGGACATACCATTTTGAAGAGTTCCCACTCCAGAGAGTGTATTATGATATTGAAGGAAATATTGCTAAAAATATAGCTAGTTTTTGTGCTCATGTGTCACATTTAGAAGATTATTGGCTTAACTGTGAGGATGAGCATGTGGTAAGAAGAAGAAAATATGAAAGAATGTCTCTAAAATATGCTCAGATGCTCAAGCTATATGATATTCCAAATCAGTTGGAAGAAGATGATGGCCAGGTGTTGAATAAGTTCTACAATGATGATAGGGTATATGATGAACCCATTCTTGGTGATGAATACATGATATTAATTGATGAGTTCACTAGAACAGTCTTAAGGTATACTCAACATTGGATTGATGATTTTTGCAAAGATTTGAGGGAAAGAGGAATTGAGCCTATCTTCTCAAAAGATAAAAGGAGGAAAAAAATAGATGAAACATTGTTTGAAAGTGGAGATCCTACCAAGAAGAGAAGAAAAACTAGTAAGGCTACTCTAGGTATAAGAAATGAAGAAAGAACCCCTGAAACTACAAGACAAGAAGTTCCCATAAAACCATCTGATAAATAGAAAGATGTAGAAACAAATAAAGAAAAATGAAAAGAAAGACCTAAAGATGTATGTTCTTTTACATCAAAACCAAGAACAAAAGTTGTTATTGATGAAGGAACATGAGCAACAAGAAATGTTGGCACTCAAACAAGGTTTGCATCTAAAAGGGCTACAACATTGTTTACTTCTCCCCCTTCTGTTAATATGGCTAGTGTGAAGCAATCACTTAGAGGGACTTGTGTAGCTTTAGAAGAAATTTTTTAAGAGGATGAAGATAAAATAAAAGAACAAATGGACAAGTGGGGTGCTATGTGGGAGAAAGTGAAAGAAAAGAAGTCTAAAGACAAATCCATGGCACATCCAGTGATAGAAGAAATTTAGGATGAAGGTTCTAACCCCATAAATATTGAAGAAGAAGAGTTTATTCAAGGAATGCTCGCTTCAGAAGTAGGTAACCATAGCGTACTTGAAATAGAAATAGGGGAGACTGCAGGGCAGGATCCTATTGATGAAAGAATTGTTGAAGATACTCTTGATTCTCATCCTTCACTTGGGAATGTGCGAAATGTTGATGAATAGTCACAGGTCTTTGAAGAACTAGAGAAAGGCCAAGCCAAAACTGAAATTGAAATTGAAGTTGTAAAAGAGGAAGCTACACAATTTTCTGAAGAAGGAATTGAAAATGAAGAGAATCCTTATGTAGCAGTGAAAAAAGAAGATAATGTTCAGAGAGATGAAGTGGAAAATATAGATAGATAGGAAAATATAAGTTTCCAAATAGAGGAGACAGTGTCAAACCCTACTAATCCCAAATCTATGCTAGATATCATTGAAGAAATTCCCATTTAAGACTATGTGAAAGTTCAAAGAGAAGAAGTTCCTGAAACAAGTGGTAAACTGGAACAAGGAAATGTTACTGAGGTACAACAAGATGATGATACTCCTAATTGGTTAATCAGGGAATTAGCTTCTCCAATGGAAGTGGAAATATTGCCTCTAAATTTGAATAATTTCATGCAAGAAGTAGATACTCCAAAACCTAGGCACAAAGCAAAGACAAAACATGTCATACAGAGAAATGTAGATGGTAATAGAACTATCCAAATAGCTACTCCAATAGCTGATAAGGATAGACATGAAATAACACCTAAGGAGTATAAGATAACAAGTATTAACCTTGGACACTCAACTTGGCAGTAAGAGTTAGAGGAAATAAAAGTAAATTTAAATGCTACTTTTGCTAGAGTGTAGAAATACAAACAGAAGAAAAGAGAATTGAAAGAACAAGTTGATACCTTGGAATATTTTATAAAGTCATTAACTTTATCTAGTCGAGAGCAAGTTGAATTTTCCCAACATCCAGTGTTGATGTCACAAGAACAAGTAGATGCTATTGCAATAGTTCATCATAAAATGTATATGTTTGAAGAATGGCTTGAATACTGGGTAAAGAAAGGAGAAGAAATTATTACAGATGCAATAAGGAAGTACAAGGAAGAATACCATTGTTTAGAGAAATTGAAGATGAATGCAGACTTTGCCAAGAACGAATATTTGAAGAAAGGCGAAGCATTGAAATTCTCATGCAATAAGATATCCAAGGGTTAATATAGAGTGATGTAATATCAGAACATAAAATTCCATTGCCAAAAAAATGGAAGAAACAATTGAAATGGGAAGGTGACATGATAATACAATGTATCGAAGGATTTGAAAAGGTCATCGTAGAGTGCAGAAAATTGATGGGTGAAAATGAAGAATTTATTGAGATACTAGCACGTCAAGGTTTTGATCCCCAAACATTAGGACAAGAAGGAAAAGAAGCTAAAATGTTCAAGGATAGGAAGAATAAATAGAGATCTTGTTCAATTGCTAACATGGGAGGTCATTGATGAGGTAATACAATGCACAAATACTATAGTCAGTAATGAAGCAAACAAAATGCAGAAGAATGATATCATACTCCAAGTAACTGAAGAATATATAGGCTCAAGATCACTTGGAAAGCAATGTAAGGTATTTCAAAAGAACGCATGCATCAAGTATTAAGTTCTTTCTGAGAGTATCAGTTGAAGAAAGGTGAAGGAAGAATCCTGAAGCTTGAGTCGTAAGTGAAAAGATGAAGAACTAGATACCAAAAATATTATGAAGTTTATTTTGTTTCAATTTTGAGTTTGCAGGTTGATCTAGTTCTGGTGAATATTCTTTATTCTGATATTTTGTAAAGGAGTTGGTAACCTCAACAAATGCAAAGTGATCATGTTGGAGTATAAAGAAAAGTGTTTCTATGGATAAAGTCAAACCTTGACTTATTCTAGAATGTTCTTGATGACAGTTGGTAGATGCCACGTGCCACGTTTTAATTTTTTATTTTTGATTCTCTCGATGTACTTTTAAGTTGAAGTTTTGGGGCCTTATTCCTATAAAATGCCATCTCCTCCCTCATTTTTATTTTAATTTCAGAATTTGTGGATGTCGTAGGAGCATAAAATTTTAAGTTTTGTTCTTTTTTCCTATTTTCTAAACCATTATGTCGTAAAACTTTGTATGCACATAGACATTAATTAATATCAAAGCTTGTTAGATAGCTACCTATCTCAGTATCTTTTGTAGTTGGTTTTGTTAGTTCGAACAAGACTGTATGCTGCGCCATTTAAGGGTGCATATAGAACCTACTCGGTGTCCAGAAATGAAATCCTCTCTTTAAAAGCTTGCACCATTTTATATGTAGTTGTGAAGCAATTTGGTGAAGTATAAAGCAGTTTGCTTTGTTTTGATTAATTCTTTGAGGCATCCATGGAGAATAGCCAAGAGAAACTTTTAATTTCCAGTATTTTTTATGTTTTGTTTTAGAATAGATGCTTTTAAATATTTGAAAATGTTCCAAAATTTAAATGAATGGAAGAAATTTCATTGAAGATCTTTTGTTTTCCATAAATTTTTTGAATGCTTAATGCTAAATCTACTTAAGTGATAGCAAATAATTTGTGATGTTCATGAAATATTATTGTAAAATCTTTTGATTTCATGATGTTATTCTATGAATGAAGTGGAAATTTTTGTGTGTGATGATTATGATTCTTAGCAAAGCTAGAAATAACCATAGTCCCAAGTTGATATTAACAACAATATCACATCAGTACCCAAGAGTGACCCTAGTGCAACCATAACCTAGTTATCAAAGACTTGGGATAGGACGAAATCCAATCTTTGCTCTGTAATGCAGAATTCCCCCTTAGGTTGTCTTTGTTCTATATCTTTCAAGAAGGATAGGCTCTTTACGGTCTTGTCTATGAAGAATTTATTTTCCCTATTTGTTGTGAGTAAAATCGTTGTCAATAGGAACTGGCACTAGAAGGAGGGACTATTGTTGTAATTTTTGGTTTTGTTAAGCTTTAAACTGGATTTCCATAGAACCACTAGATCTCGGTCTGGTGATCCTCGTGTGACTTTAGTTGAGCTTAGTGGTCGAACATTTTCTAGACCTCAAAAGTCTTAAAGTTTAAGTGCAAGTTCAAAGAATCCAACTATGGTTACACCACCACCTCCTATAGTGATGAATTTTTTTAATGTGGAGTCATTGATTCAATTTGTTGTATACAATGATTTACCAAAAAATCTTGATAAGTTGTGTCCTAAATATTATTTTTGCAAGGATGCAAAATAACATATTAGTATATTCAAGGATACATGCTTTAGGGAAAAGATTCAACATGAAGATGTTTTATGTAGGTTGTTCCTGTACACCTTGAGTGATGAATTTTACTTGTGGTATATCAACCCGCCTTGTAATTCAATCAGATCATGGAAAGACATGGAAACTCAATTTTTAGCTAGATTTCGAACACTGAATGACCCCGCTTTGTTATATCATCAATTCGCTCAAATCAAGAGGTTCAAAGGCGAACCTATAACCAATTTTAATGACATATTTAAAAAGTCTTATTCTAGGCTACAAGCACCTTATGTAGTGGATAATTTGTCTACTATCGTAGTTTACTATACACCAATAGATCCTTTAACTGCTATGTTTGTGAAGCAAAGAGAAAATCCTCCCACTACTTTACCATAAGCCTATGCGAAATTCGTAAGTATGAATTTAGAAATGAAACATCTCAGAAATGGATCATCCGCAAATGGCGGAAATGGATTGAATATTTTCCCTACCCCGAGTGCAAATGGAGTTCCTACAGGTCATCCTATGGCTCCTAATGTTTATCCTATAGTGGTCCAAAATGGGACATTTCCTCAAAGTACTTTCTTTCAACCAGGAAATAGTCAAGCTTTAGTCCCTCACCTTGGTCCATCTATTACAGAGTTACACCCTAATGAAAATTCCTTTTTCTCGCAAACTGAAGAAAATCAAAATGTCAAGATTTCTAAAGAAAAGGAAGACCTGAAGGAAGTTACAACTCAACTCAAAATATTAACCACATAGGTTACTCAACTAAGGAATCAAAATTTATATGCTCAAATTAACAATCATAATTCTCAAAATTGAATGTATAATGCTCCCATGCCACCTAGACCTTGGAATACACGCCCTAATAATGGGGGAGTATCAATGCCTCTAGATAATCCTGATTCAACTGATGAAAAGTCTACATAAAAAGTAAACTTAGCTGACCTCGCGATGAATAATTGGTGTAGAATTCATAATACAAATGATCATGTTGAAGTAGATTGTTCACAATTCAAAATTGCTTCAGATATTTTTCTTGTTGCTACACATTACAATGAACATTGTGATTCCCATTCTCCTAAAGGAAATGAATTAGTTCCAGTAGGATATGACTCTGCTCTAGTCTTGGAAAGCTATGAACATTTCAAATCACTTGTTGCTATTACAAGCCGCACACATGAATATGAAAGTGATAATTCAACTATGACCTTAGAAACGTATACTTTTCCTTATCAGGATGAGAATGAGCCTCAAGAAGAAATGGAAGAAATACATGCCTTCCAACAATATTAGAAGGGACATAATTACAATACGAGGAATAACATTAATAGTGGAGATAAGTTCAATGAGCCTTTAACAACATCTATCCCACCTAATAACTTCAATACTCCACTTAACGATAAATCAAGCAATAACCCAGGGTTGCCTAAGATAACCTCTCACTACAATTCATCAAATGCTTCAAGAGGTTAAAAGATAGATTCCGCTGATCAAAACAAATTGACTAATTATTTAGCGGAAGAAATTAAGAAGGTAAAGATTAGCTTTTCTCTATCAGAATTGCTTAAGACACCTCTGATCAAGAAAGCTTTCTTAAACACTTTAGAAAATTTTCCTAAAGAAATAAAATTCAAAGACATTCAAGTAAAAGATAGTTAGGCTAAACCAAAAGATAAAAGCATTGTTCCCATAGCAGATGCGCAAGTAGCCTTTTACAAAGGAAAAATAGAGTCCCCACCATTTTTGCTCACTTTGAGAATATTCGATAAGAATCTCTATAATTGCTTAGTAGACTTTGTAGTGTCTGCTAACGTGATGTTGTTATCCATATGTCATACATTAGGGTTAACTCATGCAATTTCTTTAAAGAAAGTCACTCAACTTGACAAAACAGAGGTAAATGTATACGAGAGTTGACTAATATTCATGTGGAATTGGCTTCTGATCCTAGAATCCAATATTACATTGACATTCAAGTTGTGGAGATACCTGATACTTATGGAATGATTTTAAGTAGAGATTGGTCTAAAATATTGAATGGATACATGGTTATTGACTTCTCACATATGTCGTTACCATGGAAGGGAGTTCCTAATCAAATCAGGATTGAAAGAGAACCACACATGAAATACATGATTACGGATTATAATCAGAAAAATGAAGTTCTATGCATCAATGTAGAACCAGGAGTTTACAAAATATGAAGTTTGAGAGTTGAAATTGAAGAGGTTTTCACTTGTGATGCTAAGGAATCTAATGAACTGACTCCTAGAATGGATGTTTTAATTGAATCAAATTGTGATTCTTCTGAAGAAGAGAATAGTCCTTATGATAAATTTTAGAAGAATATTATTGCAAAAGCTTGAGAGTAGTAAAATCAAAATCTCACTAAATTTTTTATTGTTGCAGGATTGGTGCAGGTTGCATAATGTTGCACACTTGAAAAAATAATGTATGATGTGTTTGGAGATAATTCATAGAATTGAGAATCAATTTTGTCTAGAACATGATAATGTTAAAAGAACTGAATCATAAATGTGTAAAGACAAAGATCAAGACATACAGACTGAAAGGATTTATTCAATGGTATCAAAAAATGGAAAAGTATTAGCTACAGATGATCAAGCCTAGATTCTTAAATTTGATGGATCTAAATTGAAACAAGGAATTGGAATCGAAGTCAAACTTATTGACCCGCAAGGTAAGTATTTTCTTGCTGCATATTGATTGCAATTTCAATGTACTAACAATGTGGCAAAATATGAAGCCCTTATACATGGCTTGATCCTAGCAATCAAGAAGAAAGTAAGAATCCTTAAAGTGTTCAGTGATTCAAAATTGGTGGTTAAACAAGTCCGAAAGAAATATATTTTCCACTACAAGAAGTTAGCCAATTATCGACACAGAGTATGAGATTTAATGAAATAATTTGGTGCATTCAACATTACTCATATCCCTAGAAGATTCAATTAGAGAGTCGATGCTTTAGCTACTGCTGCCAATACTTTAGAACCTTTCGAGACATCAGATTTGAAAAGATTTACAGTTGAATTGGTACAGTTACCTTTAGTTCTCGATAATGTAACTAATTTGTAGGTATTCGAGGATGACCGACACATATTGGAATTCATCACTAATTCCAGCATTTTCAAAGCACAAATAATTAAAGAAATAGATCACCTTGACAACAAAATTCAAGATGAAGAATTGATTCAAGCTAGAGATAATAATATTCTGAAAGGAATAATTGAGTTAGAACGATTGTTCAACATCAACCAGATAGTCAGACAGAAAGATTTACCTCAAAGTGATGGAGGACTATCTAAGTTATATAACTTATATACTAAAGAAGATCCTAAGAACGTGCTCATAGGAAAGGTTTATACTGAAAAAGAAAAGAGAGATATTGCTCAGGCACTCAAAGACTACTATAAAGTCATAGCATGGACATATGAAGACTTGAAGACTTATGACACTTCCATCATTACACATACTATACCGTTGAAGCCTAATACAAAGCCTTTTTGATAGAAGCAACATCCAATAAATGCACTCCTGGAGTCTTTAATTTGAAAAGAAGTTCAAAAAATTTTATCGTCCAAGATAATTTTTCCTATTAGACATTCTACTTGGGTGGCATATTTGGTCCCCATAAGGAAGAAAAATGGAGACATACGACTATGTGTAGATTTCTAGAATCTCAACAAGGTGTTTGAAAAAGACAATTATCCACTACCCTCACTTGAAGAAGTGCTACAAATAGTTAACGGTTCGAAAATGATTTCCTTTTTGGATGAAATTTCTGGATATAACCAGGTAATGGTAGCAAGGAAAGATTAGATGGAAACAACTTTCACCACTAAGTGGGGAACTTTTTCTTACATAAGGATGTCATTCAGATTGATAAATGTTGGGGCTACATTCTAGAGAGCAATGGACTATGCTTTTCGAGAATTGATAGGAAAATGCATTATTATTTACATGGATGACCTTATAGTATTTTCTAAAGATAGGAGGGATCACGTTTGAGATCTTAGAGTGATACTATAGAAGTGTGAAACCTACGGAGTTTCATTAAATCCAAAGAAATGTATTTTCAGGGTGACTGAAGGAAAGTTATTGGGACATACATCTCTGAACACAGTATTTCAATCGACCCAAACATAGTGAATGCATTACTCAAGCTACAGCCCTCGGGAAGTAGAAAAGAATTGAAGTCATATTTTGGTAAGATTAATTTTGTTCAAAATTTTATTACAGAATTCGCCGAAATAGTGAAACCACTCAATGATATGTTAAAGAAAGATTCCAAAATAGAGTGGACGAACGAAGCTAAGATCGCCTTTGAGACTATAAATACTACAATCACGAAAGCACAAGTATTGGTAAGCCCATATTATGTTAAACCTTTTTATATTTACTCTTTTTCTTATGGTCATACTTGTGCAACAATATTAACACAGAAAGGCGATAATAAAGAAGAAAAACCAATTGCTTTTATGAGTGCTCTGTTTAAGGAAGCGGAGCTGAAATATACAGATATTAAGAAACAAGCCTTTGCTTTGGTCAAAAATGTATGCAAGTTTAGACATTACATCCTTAAAAGTATAGTCAAAGCTATTGTTCTAGATTCAACAGTTAAAATGTTGTTAACACAGAGCGAGCTCAGAGAAAAGAGAGCCAAATGGGTCACCATTCTACAATAATATGATTTAGAAATCATACCCATGAGGTTGGTTCGGGGATAAGCTTTGGTTAGATCTATTGCAGAAATAGACCCATGAATTTTGAGTCAACAATACACTTTGGATGTAAAGGATCAAGAAGACCGGTATTCAGACATCTAGCATTATCTGGTTAGCCATACTTTCCCTAATAATATGCAAAGAAATCAAAGAAGAGCCCTCAATATAAAATCACAGAGTTACATGATTAAAGGAGGAGCTCTATTCAAAAGAAATCATGAAGGAATCTATTTAAGATGTTTAAACAAAATAGAAGCTGATAAAGTGTTGCAAGAACTACATGATAGATTTGGAACAGCTCATGGAGCACCTCTAGCTATTTCACACCTCATTTTGAGAGTTGGTTACTACTATCCAAATTTTTTTAAAGATGCTTATGAACACATCAAACATTGTTATACGTGTCAAACAACATCAGATAAATGAAGATTCAATGCTTAACCATTAAAGTCGGTGATGGAGATGTGTCCCTTTTCACAATGGGGACTAGACTTTATTTGAACCATCAATGGACACCATCTTTCGCTGGTCATAGATTTATATTGACTGCTACAAATTATTGTACTAGATGGATAGAAGCATGCCCTACCAAGCAATGCAATATAGATGTGGTCATCAAATTCTTGGAAGACAATATTATCACTAGGTTTGGAATGCCATATGCATCGGTATGTGATAATGGCCCCGCTTTTGCTTCATTAAAATTTTCTAATTGGGCATTTGAATATGGTATAACATTAAAATTTTCATCTAATTATTATCCACAAGGAAACGGATTAGCTGAATCATCAAATAAGAATTTGTTGGATATAATTAGAAAATTGATTGAAAAGAACCCTAGGGAATGGAATTCTTTGTTAAAATTCACCCTTTGGGTAGATCGTATTAGGATGAAAGATGCATTAGGGAATTCTCCTTATCATCTAGTCTATGGGGTAGATCCTATACTACCAATAAACTTAAAAATCCCTACTTGGCAGTTTGCACAAGAATATGTTGGAATAGACGACTAAACAGAAGCCAGATTGTTGCAATTGATGCATTTAGATGAGAAACGTACTCAAGCTATAGATCATTTTTCTAGGTATCAATCTGTGGTAAAAAGATGGTTTGATAAATGAGCTAGATTAAATACTTTTAGGATATTTTATTTGGTCCTATATTGGAATAAAGCTCATGAACGTAAAGGTGAACATGGTAAATTTGATAAATTGTGGACAAGCCCATACCAAATTTCTGAAATCTTGGGTGATAGTACATATAGGTTGAAGTCTTTGACTGGTGAAGATATCCCATTGCTTGTCAATGGGCAGTCCTAAAACATTATTTTCAGTCATAAGTAAATAGTTTTTGTGCAAATAGTTTTCTTGTAAATAGTTTTTTTGTAAATGGTTTTCTTGTAAATAGTCATTTGTTCCTTTTGTTTTGCTTTTTTTTTTGGGGTGTTGTGTCATTTGACTTTACAGTAATTGGAAACCTTTAAAGGTCTACAAGTCAATAGAACGTCAACTCCAAAACTTTAGTCTATATCCTGATTAGAAATAGTCTTCCATTTATAAATTGTTTGAGAATTGTTCAAATCTTTATACTCTGATTAGCATGAATCATTCAGTTGATGTTGTGCTACAAATGAATATATTTAAACCATTCTACTAAAATTTGCAATAGTAGTTGTTTACATTAATTGAAAAATCAAAAGACTATCTTTGCTACCACTGTAATTCCCAACCTAATAGCGGGCTTCATTGCTTGCAAGTTGATAAATGAGCTATCATTGAAATATCAAAAGTGATAAATGACCTATCATTGAGATATCAAAAGTGAAAAATGATCTTACAGAGATAACCTTGCTGAGGCTATGGATGCTTGACTCACAACAAAGATTCTATCCTTGGTTGGCTTAAAAAGAATTGTGATATTATGTAGATTAATGCAAACAATTGCTATTTCTAAGTTATTGTGGTGGAAATAATCAATTGCACACACACGAGCTCTGTAATGCTTAATTTTTCATGCTAACCAAAGTGAAATATGAATGTGAAATAAGGATCCTATGATTTATAATTAGAAGACTAAAGAAATTTGGAGCATTGATGCTAGTTCTGGAATTGACTTTCTATTGTTTTGTTTAGTTTTGTTGGTTGCTAGTTGTTGTGTGGTCTCACAACATGCCCCATTTTTCCCCGTGGAAAAATGTGGACCCCCCTTCTTTTCTTTTTTTCCTTTGCTTCTCTTTTTCTTTTGTTTGCTTTGGCGTTGTTTTTTTGCTCGGTTGGTTGTTGATTTCTCTTTCATTTTCACTTGGCCTCTTTGTGGTTATATCCTTTTGTGTTCTGGATTCGATGTTTTAGATTTTTTGTAAAGTTTAATATGTTACTAGAAACCAGAGTCCCAGAGTCTTGCATTTGTGCCAAGCAGAATTTGTATCTTCATATGATTCTTGCTCCGCCCGGTATTTCATTAACCGGAGTTGTCAATCTTGGTAATTTCTTTTTTACTAGAATCCAGTATTTTTATTGTTTCTTTTCTCAAAAGTCAGAAATTGGGGAATCTATTTTGAAACTTTTCAACCTTTCTTTTGGACTTGGTTTCTGGTCTTTTCTCTTGTTCCGATTTTCTCTTTCCTTAGACGGTATTTCCTGGATCCTAGTTTTTGTTCTTTTTTAAAGACAATACCAGAAAGCTCTAATGCTAGTGATCACCAATCGATCAAATCCCTTTAATGGCATATACCTTGTAAAGAATCAGTGTGACATCTAATTTCCATGTATAATCAGCACATCATCTTTCTTTTCTAGTGGCGAGTCAACACAAAAATCTAGGTGTTCATGATTTGGACCATAATCCGTAATGATTGCACCTTTATTCTAGGAATTAATGCGAAATAAAGGTAATTAATGAAGGTGGTGAACTACCTATGTACTTGGCACCACCTTAAGCATGCAATTACTTTTGCAACACTCTACTTCACATCATATTGCAAATTTGCAAAGGACATTGAATTAATGAAATGACATTGGCGCACAAAGAGAGGTAAATTTTGATAAACCAAGACACAACTACCAAGGGTTTTGAAGTTGTATGCTTCGAATAACTGATATTTTTGTTAAATGTTTCTCAAGCTGAAAATCTTGATAGTGGTATTTCCATTCATAAATTGAAATGTTGCTCATTCTTTAATTTCATGAATTTAATTGAAAATGAATTGAAAATTTTATAAACTGTAAGTTTCATTTAAATGTAACCCTAACTTGCACACAAGACACATATTTTGAAAATTACAAAACATGGTATACACAAAATGAGCACTTCAAGCGCAAGGCCAGAAGATGAATTCAAGTATTGCAATTCACAAGTTGTACCCATCAACATAGTGGTCACAGATACTCATATGGGATGCTCTTCTGACATTGAAATCCATTCACGACTATTACAAGAGAATGCTTCTCAATGTACCAAGAATGCTGTGGAAAATGGGTTACTTCCTGTAAGAGGGTTTCCACTAGCGATGGAAGCTCCTGAATTAGTTATGCAATGTATAAACCACTACAACCCAACCAAAAGGATCGTTGAGAAAGAAGGGAGAACTTACGTAGACCTATCCCAAAAAGGAATCATATGCACATTTGGTCTCCCCATTTACACATAGATGTTCAATGTTGACATAAAAGCTAAGGCCAAGACATACCAAAATGTTGAAGAGCGTAACAAGGAAATTATGAGCACTCAATGGTGCCAAGATCCAATTACACAACAAATCAAGGTAATTCAGAGGTCTATGTTTAAACAAGAAATGCAAGATATTATAACTTTGTTGAGCCGAGTAGCTGGTTTAAGAGATGCAAGCAAATTCGAGCCTTGGATGTTTGTGATAATATCCCGCATGATAGAGGGTCATGTGGAATTGCATTAGGGAAAACTAATAAGCGATATAATACATGAACAAATTACTACATTTCCCAAAACCAGATGCTTCTACATGTCATTGTATGCTATTTACTCCTGTGCTATGAGAGCTAGTAAACAAGGGTTGAGACAGATTGGTACTTTGGGCACAAAGGTTGGTAACAGTTTGATATATGCACATCTACCCCAGATCACCATCCATGGGTATAAAGATGATTCAAGGAAAGTTAATGATTTTTTCTCCATGAAATTGGTTAGAACAATGGAAGGTGATAAAGCTAAAATATTATCCCTGGAAGCACAAAGTGTCATTTGGCCAATGGGAGGCTGGTACATATAGTTCACAACTTACTCCTACATTAGAGTGGAGGGATTTGATGGACATCCATTCATGTTGCCTAGGTATCCTAAAGATAATTTTTTTTTACTGGAATTGGTGAGACAGTTGAAACCATCTCAGGCTCTTTATAGCCATGCTCGCAAGAATGCCTCTTTTAAATTTCCCATTACAATAGGAAATTATAAGTGCAGTGCAATTAAAGTAACTAACTTGTGTGAAGAAGAGCTGAGGACATACCATTTTGAAGAGTTCCCACTCCAGAGAATGTATTATGATATTGAAGGAAATATTGTTAAAAATATGGCTGGTTTTCATGCTCATGTGTCACATTTAGAAGATTATTGGCTTAACTGTGAGGATGAGCATTTGGTAAGAAGAAGAAAATATGAAAGAACGTCTCTAAATTTTGCTCAGATGCTTAAGCTTTATGATATGCCAAATCAGTTGGAAGAAGATGATGGCCAGGTGTTGAACAAGTTCTATAATGATGACATCGTATATGATGAACCCATTCCAGACATAGGTGTTGATGATGAAGACATGATATCAATTGATGAGTTCACTAGACCAGTCTTAAGGTATACTCAACAATGGATTGACGATTTTTGCAAAGATTGAGGGAAAGAGGAATTGAGCCTATCTTCTCAAAAGATAAAAGGAGGAAACAAAGAGATGAAACATCATTTGAAAGTGGAGAGCTTACCAAGAAGAGAGGAAAAACTAGTAAGGAAGCTCCAGGTATAAGAATTGAAGAAAGAACCCCTGAAACTACAAGACAAGAAGTTCCCATAAAACCATCTAATAAATAGAAAGATGCAAAAATATATAAAGATAAATCAAAAGAAATACCTAAAGGTGCATCTTCTTCTACAGCAAAACCAAGAACAAGAGTGGTTATTGATGAAGGAACAAGAGCAACAAAAAATGTTGGTGCTCAAACAAGGTCTGCATCTCAAAGGCCTGCAACATTGTTTACTTCTCCCCCTTCTGTTAATATGGATAGTGTGAAACAAGCATTGGGAGGGACTCCTATAGCTTTAGAAGAAATTTTGAAGAGGATGAAGATAAAGTAAAAGAACAGATGGGAAAGTGGGGTGCTATGTTGGAGAAAGTGAAAGAAAAGAAGTCTAAAGACAAAGCCATGGCACATCCAGTGATAGAAGAAATTTAGGATGAAGGTTCTAACCCCATAAATATTGAAGAAGAAGAGTTTATTCAAGGAACGCTCACTTCAGAAGCAGGAAACCCCAGCGTACTTGAAATGGAAATAGGGGAGACTGTCGGGCAGGATCCTATTGATGAAAGAATTGTCGAAGATACTCTTGATTCCCAGCCTTCACTTGGGAATGTGCCAAATGTTGATGAAAAATCACAGGTCTTTGAAGAACCAAAGAAAGGCCATCCTGAAATTGAAATTGAAATTGAAGTTGTAGAAGAGGAAGCTACACAGTTTTCAGAAGAAGGAACTGAAAATGAAGAGAATCTTGATGTAGCAGTGAACAAAGAAGATAATGTTTAGAGAGATGAAGTGGAAAATATGGATAGATAGGAAAATATAAGTTTCCAAATAGAGGAGACAATTTCAAACCCTACTAATCCCAAATCTATGCCATATATCATTGAAGAAATTCCCATTTCAGACAATGTGAAAATTCATAGAGAAGAAGTTCCTGAAACAAGTGGTAAATAGGAACAAGAAAATGTTACTGAGGTACAATAAGATGATGATAATCTTGATTGGTTAATTAGGGAATTAGCTTCTCCAATGGAAGTGAAAATATTTCCTCTAAATTTAAATAATTTCATGCAAGAAGTAGATACTCCAAAACCTAGGTGTAGAGCAAAGACAAAACATGTCATACAAAGAAGTGAAAATGGTAATAGAACTATCTAGATAGCCACTCCAACAACTAATAAGGACAAACATGAAATAACGCCTAAGGAGTATAAGATAAAAAGTATTAACCTTGGACACTCATCTTGGCAGCAAGAGTTAGATGAAATAAAAGTGAATTTAAATGCTATTGTTGCTAGAGTGCAAAAATACAAATAGAAGAAAAGAGAATTGAAAGAATGAGTTGCTACCTTGGAACATTTTATAAATTCATTAACTTTATCTGGTCGAGAGCAAGCTGAACTGCCCCAACATCCAGTGTTGATGTCACAAGAACAAGTAGATGCAATTGCAACAGTTCATCATAAAATGAATATGTTTGAAGAATGGATTGAATCTTGGGTAAAGCAAGAAGAAGAATTTATTACAGATGCAATAAGGAAGTACAAGGAAGCATACCACTATTTAGAAAAATTGAAAATATTTGAAGATGAATGTAGACTTTTCCAAGAAAAGATCATTGAAGAAAGGTGAAGCATTAAAATTCTCATGCAATCAGATATCCAAGGGTTAATACAGAGTAATGTAATATCAGAACATGAAATTCCATTGCCAAAAAAAATGGAAGAAACAGTTTAAATGGGAAGGTGACATGATAATACAATGTATCAAAGGATTTGAAAAGGTCACTATAGAATGCAAAAAATTTATGGGTGAAAATCAAGAATATATTGAAATACTAGCATGTCAAGTTTTTGATCCCCAAACATTAGGACAGGAAGGAAAATAAGCTAAATCCTTCAAGGAATGGATAGAAATAATAAATAGAGATCATATTCAATTGCTGACACGAGAGGTCATTGATGAGATAATACAATGCATAAATACTATAGTTAGTTATGAAGCAGACAAAATGAAGAAGAATGATATCATACTCCAAGTAACTAAAGAATTTATTAGGCTCAAGCTCACTTGGAAAGAAATGCAAGGGATTTCAAAAGAACACATGCATCAAGTATTAAGTGCTTTTTGAGAGTATCAATTGAAGAAAGGTGAAGGAAGAATCCTGAAGCTCGAGTTGTAAGTGAAAAGAGGAAAAATCGGATGCCGGATACTGGAAGTATTATGAAGTTTATTTTGTTTCAATTTTGAGTTTGCAGGTTGATCCTGGTCCTGGTGAATGTTCTTTATTCCAGTATTTTGTAAAGGAGCTGGTAACCTTGAAAAATGCAAAGTGATCGTGCTGGAGTATAAAGAAAAGTGTTGATGTAGATAAAGTCAAAGCCTTGACCTATTTTAGAATGTTCTTGATGACCGTTGGCAAATGCCATGTGCCACGTTTTAATTTGTTATTTCTAATTCTCTGGATGTACTTTTGAGTTGAACTTTTGGGGCCTTTTCCTATAAAAGGTCGTCTGCTCCCTCATTTTTTATTTTAAGTTCATAATTTGTGGATGTCGGAGGAGCATAAACTTTTAAGTTTTGTTCTTTTTTCCTATTTTTTGAACCATTCTGGCGTAAAAATTTGTATGCACGTAGACATTAATTAATATCAGAGCTTGTTAGATAGCTACCCATCTCAGTATCTTTTGTAGCTGGTTTTGTTAGTTCGGTCTAACAAGACTGTATGTTGCGCTGTTTAAGGGTGCATATAGAATGTACTCAGTGTCCAGAAACTAAACCCTCTCTTTAAAATCTTGCACCATTTTATATGTAGATGCGAAGCAATCTGGTGAAGTATAAATTAGTTTACTTTGTTTTGATTAATTCTTTGGGGCATCCATGGAGAATAACCAAGAAAAGCTTTTAATTTCTAGTATTTTTTATGTTTTGTTTTAGAATAGATGCTTTTAAATATTTGAAAATGTTCCAAAATTTAAATGAATGGAAGAAATTTCATTGAAGATCGTTTGTTTTCCATAAAGTTGTTGAATGCTTAATGCTAAATCTACTTAAGTGATAGCAAAGAATTTGTGATGTCCATGAAATATTATTGTAAAATCTTTTGATTTCATGATGTTATTCTATGAATGAAGTGGAAATTTTTGTTTGCAATGCTTATGATTCTTAGAAAATCGAGAAATAACCATAGTCCCAAGTTGAGATTAACAACAATATCACATTAGTACCCGAGAGCAACCCTAGTCCAACCATGACCTAGTTATTAGATACTTGGGATTGAACGAAAGCTAATCTTTGATCTGTAATGAAAAATTCCCCCTTAGGTTATCTTTATTCCATATCTTTCAAGAAGGATAGGCTCTTTGCGGTCTTTTCTGTGAAGAATTTATTTGCCCTGTTTGCTGCAAGTAAAATCTTCGTCAACACTAACCATTATAGGTGATGAGATATGTACTTAGAGTTGATAAATGTAATGCTTGTACACTTTCACCCTTGTTAAAAAACAAGAGGATAACATGCTGGGCTCAACCCTTGTGGGAGCCACATTTAATCCCACATGACTTAATCAAATGAATCAAAATAGTAAAAAGGAATTCACCTATACTTGCACAAGAAGCAAACATGTTAGAAAAACATGTGCATATGATAGATGTTTTTGATAATCCTGTTGTTTTATTGAACATATTTGGCATACTAACTATTTTAGTGCACATGAAGATCAGATTGTATGTTTATAGATGTATGTGCATGTATGGATTAGCGACCTTTCATTTCTCTAACAACACACTCTCTCTCAGATTCGGGAAACTAGGAGCAATAGCTAGATATAGGACAAGCCTAAGACTGAAGATGATGCAAGACAACTCAACCAGGACTCGTCATTCAGGAAATGACGGGTCACCCTTCCTTATATGTCCATTTATTTTCTATAAATGTATAATGTTTTCTTTCATTTACATTAAAAGAGTTAGTCTCACAGCTTGTGTGAGACCTTATACATTTACATTGTCAATAAAGATTACTTTTCTTGAAAATATTGTGCAATCTTCTCCTATGTTATATGCATCTGCATGAATGCAATATGATAATGTAATCTTCTAATTTTGTTTATGCACATGAATGTAATGTAGTAGAAATAAAAATGTACCTTATCCTTTCATTTGAAAATCATAAAAGCTCTACCTAATTGAACTATTAGTAAAATTAGGTAACAAACATATAAGTATATCACATCACATCACATCAAATTCGAATCATCTCATATATATAGCAAAAAATGGTGACTATCATGATACAATATATGAATCAGTGTCTATATATTAATGAAAAGTACAATATCCATGATGCTATCAAAAAGGAGCCCATAGATGTATATCTATATAAAAAATTGGGCGATAATAAAAAAGTGTCTATACAAGCAATCTATCCTTGGTGGTTGCTCAACTCACCCCTAACTGATGGCTAATCCTTAGCTCTAGGTGGTGCTTGGCTCTGTTGTGAAAAATTAGGCTGTCGCATCGCCTAAGGAACATCTTTGTGGTAGTGCATGTGGTAATATGCAGCCTCAATGATTGCCTCTTTGTACAACCTAGTAGATACAGTCTGTCCCTATGATGTAGTTGTCACTGCCTCCAACTGTTGTCTCCGCCCAATCTCCTAGGCTAGTTGTATGTCCAGTTGCAGCCACAACTGAACCTCATGATCTCATTGTGCAATCATGGCCTGAAGCTACTGATGCAGTTGATCTCTCTATAGTGAGAGTCTGAAGCTACGCCGGTGCTTATGCATCTGACTGTGGAGGTGGAGGAGGCAGTGGTGCCCCCCAAACCTATCCATCGTGCTTGTCCTACCACCCTGGCACTCGTGCCTAATCCTGTTGTTGTTGTTGGTGCCCATCACTTGACACCTGGCCCCTGTCCTAATCTTGATCCTAGCCTCTACCTTGGGTACCATCCCTGCCTCTATCCTTGCCTTTGTCTCGATCATCATCTCGACCTTGACCCCTACCTTTGCCTCTACCTCTACCTCTACCTCTAAGGTATCCCACCACTGGATCTATTAGGCGTGTAGGTGGCCTGAACCATGCATCGTACACTAGGATAGTGCCTGCATTTGGGATACCCTGATCATATTCCCACGACTATGGGATGAGCTATCTAAAATCATTGATCACCACAATGTGATCAATAGGGGCTCCCCACTGTACCTGTCTCTAAGCTCTGGCAAAAATTCTAGTATAATCATCTATAGGAACATCATGTACCTCCCCAAACTACTGAGCAACATGGTTTGGGAGGTATCGTTCAATAATCATGTGCTCTCTTCCCTATAGGTAGCAATTCTTTTGTGCAAAATCCAACTACTGCTAATTGTTGTACCACCGTGGATGTTGTAGCCATGACCTCCATCTGAACACCATCATGTCACCAATGACACGATGCCAACATGGCAAACCTCTCGGGCTCATGTGTTGTAATGTCATCGGTACCCTATACCTAAACATGATGGGCTCATCCTCATGAATATCTGCTAGAATGACAAAGGGCCTCAACACTGCAATGTGCTCGTATGCCCATATATGAAGTAGAGTCACACCTACTCTGATGCTCCTACTCTCTGGGTAGATGGTCTCGTGCATATCATGGTATAGGGAGGCAAGGAGAACTTTACCTCAGGCATATAGAATATCCCACCGAATCGTCCCCTCCCATACTAAACCCCATTTGGGATTGAAATCTCTCCCACATCGGTCTAGAGCAAGAACCCCACAAATCAAGGCTGCAATGAATAATCTAAATGTGTCCACCTGACCACAGTGAAAATCTAGATCAATCTAGGAGCTAATTAGAACAATTGACTGCCTATGTAAGAGGGAGATATATGCATCTCTCTCGGCAACTGGGTCATAAATGACACACTCTCCATGGATAGGAAATCATAAAATGCATCGCACATCCTCTAGTGTGATGGCCACCTCTCCAATGGGCAAGTGAAATGAAGAGGTCTCGCTATGCCACACTGATACATTTTGACCAATTTTTTGATGACAGCCCGTCGAAATTTCGATGGCTGTTTGTCGCTATAATTGAGTGAGAATTTCGACGACATTTGAAACATTGAAATTCTGGCCTGGCATTCGTCAAAATTCTGACAGGCCGTCGTCAAAAAATTGTTCAAAATGTATCAGTGCCACCTCTCAACCAACACCATCATCATAGCGAGATAGGTCCTGACCTTAGGTAAGAAAGTGACAAAGTTTAACCCTAACCTCTCCAACCGCTCCACCTCCAAGTCATCAAAATCTCTCACAGCTGCTAAAATGTTGGACTGATGCTCCCGTGACATCAGCAGTGGAGGATCCTCCTGCACACATCATGCACACAACAACATCATTTTGCTGAAAAAAAGTCAAAAAATTGATCAAAATTTGAGACTTTGCCTCCAAAACATCAAATGTGTTACTGAAATCAATAGCATCACTGCTTTTTGGGTGCATCGCTATATCAATTTTAGGGGTGCATTGCTAATTTGGCGACGTGTGTTGCTACGCTCAATAGAAAATTGGTATCAATGGGTGCGTTGCTACATCAAAAAATCTAGGTGCGTCACTATTTGCAAAGTGCACCGACCACCACTTTTGAGCAACGTTGAACTTAAAAATCCCATGTGTGGCTATATTACCCTCGTGACCTCCAAATCGATTGCGTCACTAAACCAAAAAATTGAGGTGCGCTACTAAATAGAGGGTGTGTCACTAAAAAATCAATATCGACGCTTCTTATGCTTCAAATGCATCAATATACAGTGAGGCACCTAGAGACCTAACTTTGACCCCCTATTAAATGCACCTAAAAGCAAAAAATGAGAGAAGTTTCAAATCACATACCCGAGGTCCTGCGTTTGCACAGTCCTGGTACTCTTGAACCTGCTTTGAAAGGTGAAGAGGGAGTGCACGGTGAACCATTTCGTCGAGGTATCAGAGATAAAAATGCAAGAATCTCCAAGGTGTGAATGCACAAATGAATTGAAAGTGTCCCTTCATCACCTATTTTAAGCCTAAAATTAGGGTTTTTTCCCCTAATTTTAGCCAAAAGCTAGGGTTTTGGCTCGTTTTACCTATTTCTGCCTTGTGCAACCTATTTTGAGGCATTTTTTGTGCTTCTAAGACCATTTTTGGCATTCTAAGACTTGTTTCAGCACCTAAACCCATATTTTACCTTGGTTGAAAAATCAACCCAAAATTCAAAATTTCCACCTGATTTCTCGAGAGGGTAGAGAACCAACTTATTCCTTCTGTTGGGGCAACAATGGGGCATCTAAAAATCATTTTTTTTATTTTTTTATTTAAGCATCAACATTAATCCAAAGTGTCAGTCTTTGAACCAACGTAACAGGTATCTCATTTCAAAGAGGGGCACAATGTAGACACTTAAAAATGTCCTAAATGATATCATGCACTCAAATCAGATATACTAACATCATTTCATCTTGAAACCCATCCTCTTTTTGTCTAATTGATTAAATTTTCTTAGCTATTTAATTAATTGCATCATTCGCATCTATTAACCTAATTAATCTAATTGGGTTAATTCATCCTCTTTTATGCTAACATTTTGTCTTATTAAATTAAGTACATCAAGTTATTTAATTTAAATTTCTAAGTCCTCTTATTTAATTAAATAACCCTAAGTTATTTAATTAAATATCATATCACTTTCCCCTTTTTCATTAAATAAATCAACTATTTAATGAATGTCCTAATTCCCCTAATTTGCATAATTGAAACTTTATTTAATTATCAAATTACTAATTAAATCTAATCCCCCACTTGCAAGAGAATATTCCTTTGCACAATTCTTCCAAAGAGGGAATATTCTTATGGAATATTCATTTGCACAATTAAATTTGGTTTTAATTAACTAAATATCTAATTTTCCCTAATCCATGAGAATATTCTAAAGAATATTCTTTTTTCTCACTCATTTGAAAAAAAGAATATTCTCCCTCGTAACAAACTTACAATACTTCTTGAGCAAGTTAACTTACAAGACTTCTTGTGCAAGTTTTAAATGTGTTTGTTTGAAAGAATATGAGCCCTTGATTCTTTTCTTGATCCATGTGATCATTGATGAGAATCCATTATCCATGTTTCATCCTTCCTCCCTTTTTGACCATTGATTGACCTTTTTAATCTCAACCCTTCATTTCTCATTTGTCCTCCTATAAATAGGTCACTATTTGGAGACATATGGATCCACCTTTTAAGAACAAACTTATGTTGTTAAAATCACTTTCATTTGTACTTACATTTAACATCATTTTAGCTTAATTTACTTACATATTAGCTTAGCTTCCATTAATGGCTTCCATGATAATATAGATGCATACATTTAGTATATCTTGTAATTAGGGTTTCAATCTTTTTAGTTTAAAATCCATTTAGATTAACATTGCATACATCCATATCAATTATCTTAGTCTACAACATGTTAAAATAGCTTGCATCATGTTAGTTTAGCATTTAAATCATGTTTCATCACACATCTATCATCGGTTTCGTCGATTCTCTTCAATATAATCGATCGGAATAGGCTCATTTATCCATAGGATTGGGAAATAGTTGTCATTCCACATCAATGTGACACCACTCCCCAATAGGATAAGTTTCAATGGATTAGAATAGGCATTTTTAAAGCTTTCATGATTCAATATGTTAGTTTTTAATGGATTCCTAGTTTAGTTTTATATTGATTGAGCTTATTGGGATTGATGTTTAGTGGCTCAAATATGCTTTGTATCCTCATGGACCAAGTGTAGTTAGCCCATACTAATCCGTCGGTCATAGCTTCCATGACTATTGGAACACACTCAACTATTGAGTCCTCTCCCTACTTGCATTGCTCACCATTTTTATATTTTATATTTTTAATTTTTACTGAAACTTGTCATTGAATATGATACCACATTAACATGCTTTATGATGAGGTGTCAAAAAAGGCCCTAAAAAAGAATAGACCAATACTGGTGCACTAAGTCATGTTTTATTGGTGAACTAATGTGGCATCACATGATTTGTTACTTTTTACATCTAAGGAATACATTTCATTCAATTATGAGTACTCATGATTAACACTAACAACTTTAAAGTCATAATTACCAACATTATACTATTAGAACTATTGAACATTAAATCAATAAATGCTATCATGATTATTAGAGTATGCTCAACTATTGAGTCCTCTCCCTACTTGCATTGCTCACCATTTTGATATTTTTTGTTTTTCTTTTTTACTCAAACCTATAATCGAATATGATGTCGCATCGACATGTTTTATGATAAGGTGTCCAAAAAGGCCTTGAAAAAGGAGTAGACCAATACTTGTATACTAAGTCATGTTTTATTGGTGCACTAATGTGACGTCATTTGATTTGTTATTTTTTAGATCTAAGGAATACATTTCATTCAATTATGAGTACTCATGATCAACACTAACAACTTTAAAGTCATAACTACCAACATTATACTATTACAACTATTGAACAATAAATCGGAAAATGCTACCATGGCTATTGGAACATGCTCAATTATTGAGTCCTCTCCCTACTTGTATTGCTCATCATTTTGATATTTTTTTTCATTTTTACTCAAACCTATCATCGAATATGATGCCACATCAACACGCTTTATGATGAGATGTCCAAAAAGGCCCTGAAAAAAGAGTAGGTGAATACTTGTCCACTAAATCATGTTTTATTGGTGCATTGATGTGGCATCACATAATTTGTTGCTTTTTAGATCTAAGGAATACATTTCATTCAATTATGAGTCCTCATGATCTACAATAACAACATTAAAGTCATAACTACCAACATTATACTATTAAAACTATTGAACATTAAGTCAACAAACTCAACTATTGAATCCTCTCCCTACTTACATTACTCACCCTTTTGATATTTTGTTATTTTTCATTTTTATTCAAACCTAAGATGCCAAATTAGAAAGGCCTAAACAAGAATGTAACATAAAATGAAATAACAATAACTGAAAAGACATTTAAAAAGATATAGGCACATTGCATAAGGATCGTTGTTATGGCATGTATATAACTCTTGACACTATTGATTCATATGGTGAATCGGTGAGGATGGTGCTCTCCATTTTAACCGTCATTTTTTATTGAAAAGCAAAATGGAATATGCTTCCCATGGCGACTCCATAACAAGACAAAGCCACTCCGATTGTAATCATCAAATTAGTTTTATAAAGCAAAAATGGAATATGCCTGTCTAGGTTGTCTTCAAAAGAAGACAAAGCCACTCCATGATATAAAGGTAACAGTAGCAGTAGGGCTAATAAGTAAAACCCCATTAAGGCAAGCACTAGTGGAGTTTCTCTCATATCAACATTTAGTTGAAACCATCGCCTATGGATACAATGTGGGCAGTGGGACTCGGATTGGGTCTTGTACCACTGGTCATATGGGTGCTGAGATCCTTCAATGAGTGGAGATACTGTTACCCACATCTAACCCTCAAAAATGGCAGAAAGCTTCCTCCTGGTCATTTGGGCTGGCCTCTCATCGGAGAGTTGCTGGACTTTTTATGGTGTTTCAAGTTCGCGAAAAGGCCTGATGATTTCATATGGAAGAGAATGGCCAAGTAATTTGCATTCTCTTTTCTTCTTTATGCCTGAATTTAATAAAGTCTGCTGGGCTAGAACACAGGGGCCCATAAAGATAGATTTTCATTTAGAATTTTTTGCAATGGTATACCAAAAGATACAGGGAGAGTTGACATATGTATATAAAATTGCATTTCTCTTCTTTATGCTTGAATTCAATAATGTCTGCTGGGCTAGAACACAGGGGCCCATAAAGATAGATTTTCATATAGATTTTTTTTGGAATGGTTGGTATACCAAAAGATACAGGGATAATTGACATATTTATATAAAATTGCATTCCAGATATGGAGACACTGGGGTTTACAGGACCCACTTATTTGGTTCGCCTACTATCATAACATGTTCTCCAGAGGCCAACAAATTTGTGATAGGAGGAGGGACAGAGAACGGCTGTTTAGCTGCTGGCTGGCCTTCTCCTCAGCTGATAGGGACTAGTTCAATTGGCATGGTGGAAGGCGCTCAGCATAAACGTATTAGGCGTTATCTGATAGAAGCCATCAACAGTCCAGAGTCATTAAAGAGGATGTTCATAACCTTACAGCCCTCATTAAGAGAAGCCCTTAAAACTTGGGCTCTCAAGGGTACAATCACTGCTTTTGATGAAGTCAATGAGGTATAAGCATATATCCTGACAATTTTTAACAATTTTCAAATTTGTTACCTATGTTTATAGGAAAATTGTTTTTACAGACCTATGATAATCATTTCTACACATCTAGGCCTTAGATCCCTTAGATCATATTAGGTAAACATGCAAACTATCTTTTTAAGCCACCCAAACTCATGAGATCAGTTAAGACACTTCACTATAAACTTTCTAACCTAAAGATGGTATAATGGTCCTATGTTGTAGGTGCAATTTAGTAATATATGTAGATTGCTATTCAGCTTTCAAAGTGCCCCACTGTTAAAAGAGATGCGAAGAATTTACACAGGATTTATGGGCGGACTTAGAGCTCAGCCCATTAACTTGCCAGGCACTGCATTCCACTCTGCTGTCAAGGTACGCTTTCTTCTTCCACTTCAGTTTTGACATCAAAATTTCAGTTATATTTTTCTTGTTAAAATTTGAAAGTTAATAGTTTTCATTGGTATAATAGAAACCAGAGTTTGAACCTAAGTCTTTTAAGGGTAAAAAGCCTAGCTTACAACTGAGTAAAAAGCTACCTGCATGAATGGTGTAACAACTGCCCTGCTGTCTTCATCATGGATCCAGTGAAATTGAATTCTCTGTCCACAAGTTGGGCTTAAATTTGAGGGTCATATAATTATATTTCAATAGTTTTGTTGTAAAATACAATTAAAATTTCAACCACCAAGAATGCTTCATCAAATATTATTAAGTTTTCCATCTCTACTTGGATGAAAGCATTGATAAAGTCCATTTTTGTTGTTGTATGGATGTTGGTTATTTGTTTTTATCTTGTTCTGAAGTATTGCATATATGCAGTGTAGAAAGAAATTTTCAGCAATTATATTATCTGAAATGCATGATAGAAGGGCAAATAAAAGCATCATTAAGGAGGACTTCCTTCAAAATCTGATGGACTCAGTGGACTCCAATGGAGAAAAGTTGAGTGATGAGGAGATTTTGGATAATATGGTGTCACTTATCTTGGCTGGTTATGCATCTACATCTCTTTCAATCACTTGGGCCCTTTATTACTTGGCAAAATATCCCTCTGTTCTCCATAAATTAAGGGTGAGACAGAGACATTGTTTAATGGTTTTTTTCTTTCATGAAAACTATTCCCCTTATGTATAATATTTTCTTACAAAATATTTTTATTTTTACTTCAGGAAGAAAATAGACTGATCAGAGAGAAGAAAGAAAAAGATGAGCTCCTAACCTATGAAGATGCTAAAAACATGACTTATACTTCAAAGGTTATATTGAAAAACATATTTTTTAAGAATTTTATGAAAGGAGCAAGAATTTTCCTTAAGTATCCTCTCTTGAGTGACAATGTTCAGTATGTACTAGTGGTTTTGATCAAAATGAGCTGGTTTCTGTTAATCTAACCTTCATATTGGTGCAGGTGATTGATGAAGTAATTAGGATTTCCCATGTGTCATCTTTTGTATTTCGGACTGTGGCAAAGGACATAGATTTCAATGGTAATAATTCTATTATTTATTTATTTATACTATACATTTGAGAATGATTATTTCTATACTTTAATACCAATAAAATAATAAATTGTGTCTATTATCAGGTTATATATTTCCAAAGGGATGGAAGGTCATAATCTGGTTGCGAACTAATCATGTTGATCCTCAATATTTCGAGAACCCTCTAGAGTTCAACCCTGAAAGATGGGATGTAAGTATAATTATTTTATTAAACAATGGTGATTTTTTTTTAAGTGTTTTTAATAATAATTGTTTAAAAGGCTTATTTTGTGGGATAGAAATAAATACACTTCATTATAAATTATTTAGAATAAATAATTAAATAATAAAGCTTTACTTTAGAGCTGAAATTGGAATAATCAATGTAAAATTAAAATTATAGAATTTTAATAAACTAAATGTGATATTTAGTTTGAAATTTGGTTAGAAGTATACATTGTTAAAGATGTCTAAAGTTGATTTGCCAATATATAGAAAATATGGTCATGTCTAGGCAAATACCTCAAAATATTTTAACTAACTATACTTCTCTTAAATTTAGATCCACACTTGCAAAAGTGAGCCTAGTGCATAGTCTTGAACTTGACCCACAAAAATGAGTTGGCAAATATTGATGATAGTTATAAATATTTCTTATCTTGATGTACATGTGTCTAAAGTGGGTGCTGTTGAAAGACACTATTTGGGGAATCACTAGGTTATAATTTATTCCACTTTGGTAAATCCCTTAGATGAATTGATTTAATGATTCAAACAAAGATAAAAAAATAGCAGACAAGCATGTAGGCACTAGGATAATTATGCTAATTTGATAATCTAATTAGTTTGCTATGTGATGATATGATGATGATGTGCAAATAGATTATGAATTTCAACATGATTTCTAATGAATAATGCTCTTGATACAACAATATATCCCACAAATCCGCACAAATGTTTGTTAATTTGGCTCATAATAGGAGAGAACTAAAATATAACACTACGAAATCACTACATTTACCCAATTAGAATTAACGTGAATACGTTATAAATCTATAAAATAATAGGAGAGAAATAGCATATAAGACAAGATATACCTTGGAAAAACTCTCTTAGGAAGAAAATCTAACTTTGAAATCACACTCAATGTATTATCTAAAAAAAAGATTAGAATACACTCAAAGTATCAATGCTCTTAATAAGAAAAATAAGATATCAACAATTATCTTTTGAATTCAATTTGGTAGCATAACTATGTTTCAAACACCACCATGTACAAGCTACATTCCAAGAATCCAACACATAGGTAAATGTAATCTAGGAATCTACCAATGGTTTCCAATAACATGAACTAGACTAATGGACCTAATTTGAGTTCTCATTCTAATGATCCAAATTTAACTCGTGAATGCACCTCCTATGATAGAATGTAACTCCTAAATCAAGGAGTTCACCTACCAAAATTGGGAAGTCCATTTTGGACAATTCAAACCTCTTATGATATTATCTTACACATGATTCTTTGCATCATAAAATAATTGAAGGTCCTCCATGACTTTCTTAGTCCACTTTGTAACTCTCTTTACATACTCTTACACATCAATTATTCTCTTATACATCTTATAATGTCTTCATCATACATGAAATAGATGCTCTTACACATCTCATAATACAATACTCAAGTGGTGTAATATGTCATAACGAAGGAATCTTTAGGCTCCTCCCAAGTGGGGTATCCTTTTCAATGTGGCCTATTTCTTGAGATAAATTATTGGGTTTTATATAAGCCCCCCTTCCCAATAAAAAAACTTACAAAAATCTAGCACATACAATAAAATATTGCATAAACAACCCTAAACTAGGTGGAGCATGCATATACATATCCATGTTTGTAACTTATGCCTCTCCTTTCTCTCTATTCAATTTATAAAAATGGTCGAAAGAATAAATTTTTCCACCTCCTTTATTTGTAGATTTATATCCAACCTATTGCCTCCTCCTCTCCATCAAAATTTAATAACACTAGTGACATTGGTAGATATAGTTACATTCAATAAGGAATTTGGAAAATTGAACCTATAGCCCATTCCTTAGCTTGAGATAAATTTGAGGTTTGTAATGCATTGAAAATGGTATAGGAGAAAGGATATAAGGGGTAAGTCATAACAATTTTGATCCATCAACCTAATTCCCTGAAGCAACCTTCTTTATTTGAGAACTATCCCTTGTCTTGCTTTCCATTCACTTACATTTTTAGTGCTAGTCCTACCCTCATTCAAAACATCTTGTTTAAGGGATAGAATGATATTTTAGTATTAATGAGGAGAGGGGTAATTGTAGCTTTTTAACCACTAGTAAATTAAATATAATTTTAGGGATTCTCTAGCCTAATGGAATAAATATTCACTAGCCAAAGCACCCTTGAATATTTTGAGGATTCTAGAGTGCACATTTAATATAGTAATGTGAAAAAGAACTTTCTTTCCATTGAGATAGTTTTTTCTTTTAATTTTTGGGTTTGTCTACATTGCATTCTATAATAATATGGTCTACTTGAAATTATCTACATATAAATGCCATGTTTTCATAATTTGATACCAACTCCCATATTTAATCCTCTACTTTGAGTCATATCTCATTTAGTAACATTTTTAGATATCTAAATCCACACGTATCCTTTATAAATTTGAGTGAATTAGTCTATCTATTTTTTTTATTAAGGGCCAAAAACCTTCCTAAAATATTCCCAATGTCTTGGAAGTATGCATCCACCTAGAACTATAGATGAAGATATAACAAACTTACCCTTACTAGCATCACTAAAAATGACTTTCATTTGATTAAACATAAAGAACAAGGGCTTATCCAATAAAATATGTTTATGCTAGAACAATGGCCCTTTCTCTAAAATCAAATATCTATGTTATATAAATTCACATAGTAGCATAAAAAAATGGGAACTAAATATTTAAATCAAACCTTTAATATTAGTGAACCATGAATTTTATATCCAAGCATGTAACTTTGCAAGAATGTGCCATATTATACTAACCTAGAAAATTAATCTCTTATTGGAGAATTTAACTTCCTCATATAAGACCTTTCCTAGGAAAATGATTAGATGCTTACCTATATATGGAAGGATATTTAAATGATGCATTTGAGACACCAAAGCCACCTCCTTTGATTTCTTTACATATTTGTGAATAGGGTTTTTGGTTGAAAGTAAATAACATTTTGAATATAATTTCCCTCTTGACATATTTTTCCCTTATATTCTTGAATATTCATTGCAAGCCTTTATCTACAAGGAGTAATTAGGGCTTTAGGCATCATAAACCCAAATATGGAGGTACACAAATTTGACCTCAAATTTACATGTTTTATCACAATATATTTTGTGTTTATTTGAACTTGTAAAACCTAAATCTCACTAAACATGTACAATCCTAGAGGTATCTCCAACTAGATATTCCATATTAGGCTTTGTAGAAGAAAGATTGGGAATAAACAATTTTAAAACTTAGTTTGTAGGTTTATGATGTACCATATTTACAATAACATGATATTAAAAAATACACAGTATATTGTGTGCCCTTCAATATATTTATTTTGTAGAGGTTTTTGAATGTAAGTATATGTGGTATTTTGAGATCTTGGAAAGGGATGAAAAATCATAATCCAAAACAATCATGTGGTAAGTAGATTTGGAAATAATTACACCATGACAAGTGAATAATTGCTATTTAAATAATGAATTGATTAAAAAGTTAAAATAATAAAAAACGATTATTATGTTTAGATTAAATTTAAATGATCCATTTAGTGGGAGAATATCTTAAGACTTTCTTTTTTCTTTTTTCTTTTAACCTATGTATTTTTTGTAAAACTAAGTATAAATTATCTTCTATATTGTTTTTTCACCCTTTTATTTAATATTCTTTTAGATTTTCATGTTATTGTAATTGAGAACCCTAAGAGTTCATTTTATTTCATTTATGATTTAGTGGCTTAATACAAACATAGGAGTATATCATACATATTGGAACTTTTATTTCATTTATAATTTAATGGCTTAATACAAACATAGGAGTATATCATACATATTTGGTTTTGGTCTTAGATTGTGCATGTTCTCTATGATTAAATCACCTTTTGTTTAATTATATTTTAATTTTGTCATGCTAATGAATTTGATATTGTTGTAATGTAAAATACTAATTCTTATTCCATTTGTCATTATTTAGGGGCTGAAGCCAAAGACAGGAGCATATTATGCATTTGGTTGTGGTCCTAGATTGTGCCCAGGAAGTAATCTTGCTAAAATGCAACTATTCATGTTTTTACATCTTATATCCATTGACTACAAGTAATTTTCTAATCTACATACTTTTAAATATTGATAAATTCATTTTTTCTAAAATTGTATGACTTGTACCTTCAATTCTCAATCTAGATAATAACTTAGTGTATAGTTTTACATCATTATTTCATTTATTATATCAAGGTGGGTTTTAATATTTATTAAATGAAACTTATGATTTTTCTTTTATTTGGAGAGCAGGTGGGAGCTTGAAAATCCAGATTCTAAGATAAGGCATCTACCACATACAATGGTAGTAGATGGTGCAAAAATGAAATTCAACCATATTCAGAAAGGAAATAAAATGTATACATATTGATATTATGTTTTAAGTTCTAAATTATCAACAAATCATATGTGAGAAAACTTTTAAATATTTGAATTGTATTTTAAAACTTATTTTTAATTTATATTTATTTGATCTTATAACTTTTAATTTTTTATATTGTCATATGTTGTAATATTTAAATATTACATGAAGAATTTTATTTGCTATTATTTGAATTTTTTATTCATTTAAAATATTATTTTATTTATATTAACAATAATAAAAATATATGAAATGCTTAAACATTTTTAAATATTTGTTAATTAAAAAATTATAAGATTTAAATTAATGTATAAATTTAGTAAAATTAATTATATAATGTTGACCATTAATATATGTCATTATATTCAAATATACAATATAAAATTTCTAAGTTTAAATACCATGTTATAGAATCTTTTTAATTCCAAGTAGAAGTTAGTGGTCCATACAAGTAAAAGGAAAGAATATGCTAATTGGTGTAGGGAAATAAATCAACTTACATAAAATATCTAAGGGTAAATTAAAGAAAATGTGTAATATTAATTAAGTACATTAGGATATTAGAGTTGAGATAGTTATGCTAACTAAACATGTTCATAAATACACATGAAATATTAATTAAATAAAAAAAATACTTATCTCTAGGGTTTGATGGAAAATAATTTATTATATGTGGATTATAGTAGTTTGTCATTATATATTGTGCTTGGAGTTCATTACTTGATAACGATTAAAATACCAAATCAACTAACCTTTTTTAGATCATTTTTATAACTACAAAAATAATTTCTATGTCTATGGAAATGACCTTTTGACATAGATCAACAACAAAGAATCCTAGTGGATTGTTAATTGTTGCAACTTCATCACTCCACAACTGGAAACAAGCCTTTGAGAATAAAATTAAGTATTCATGAGTTCAAGTCAAATGCTCCAACACAAGAAATGACAAGAAATTTATGAGAAACTTACTGATTTTATTTATTAAATCTTCTAAGAGCTTACAACAATAGTTTCTTGAACCAAACAATGAACAAAAGAAAATCTATAGGCATGCTTGTTGCCTCCAACACCAAAATTTTTGCTACAAGAGACCACCTTACAACTCTAACATCAACAAAATCAATCCAAATCTCCCCAACTTCACTTCTCGACGTGTCTCCTTGGTTTCACTGGCAAGATCTCTCTTCAAAAATTGTGTTTTTCTTTTCGTTCCCCTACTATGTCTATCACCAAAGCTAGGCATGGCCACTTTCCCCTCATTCCTTTCTGGCTAGCATTAAATTGATTTTTAAAATTTTATTAATCATTATCTCCTTCCACTACCCAGATTCCTCCACTCCCTATTCTATACTAATTTTTTATTGCAATGAGGAGTTACACATGCCAAGAATGACCTCCTCCTGCCAGGGCATGAGATTTTATGTAAATCACAATTTAATAAATATCACTTTCCAATACCTTCCTCTCCAACTTGAATTAAGTTTAAAATTAATTTAATTGAATCCAATTTCAAGGAATTGGGAGAATAATGATATTAAAAAAAATCATGCCTACAAAACACAACCAACAAGCTAAAAAAATCAAAAGAATTTTTTTTTTTTTTTGGTGTGTAGGATTGCTCGTGCACTTGGATGCTCCTGCATCACCTTTCATCTAAGGATGTGATGTGCATTTCCTGCAAGAATTTGAACCTACAACGTGGAATGTGATAGTCTCTATACATACCATGGGAGTTTTCTAAGGATTGCTCTCCTTATTGAAACCCCTATAGCCAATTTATTGGTTTTGAATTGATAAAAACACTTCAAGAAGACATGCAAATGACTATTATAATCTTAATGATTTTAGTGGATGTTGATGATGTTGTCATAGGATAATTACATGATATTTAATCTTAATTTGTTCTTAGATGATTCAAACAAATTAGGGTCTTTTTCTGTTATACAACAGCTAGCATATAAATTTGAATATTTCATACTCCTTATCAAATATTGGCTAGTTAAAAAGGGTCAAATTGTGCCAATAACTAATTTAAGTTTTTCAAGATTGAGGATAAAATTTATTTAAAGGTAAGTAAAGGAAAAATATTGGTTGCGTATCGACCTCCATAAATTAATATTAACAAATTACACATATTCCACTTAAACAAGCATAAGAAGGTGACACATGTTCATTGATTGTGAATAAAGTCAAGAGTTGTATTAGATATGATTTTTGAAGTAAAAATGCCAATATTGAGGCATAGATAAAGGAATGAGTTCCTTACATATGACCATATGGTCGAGTACAAAATTAAACAAATAAAACATAACATGAAACTTCCTGATAGGAACTTTCAATATTTGAACTCCTTCATCCACTCCAAGGGCAAGAACATTGTTGGAGTGTGTTTCCACCCTACCACATAGTGAAGCACTTCCCCAAAATTCTTCATGAAAGAAGAATACCCAACCCAACATGAGGAAGACTAGCAAAGTGAAATTGATTGGAGTAATGGAATTTGTGAAGCAATTCAAATCAACATCTAATAGCATCGTGATTTGACAAACACAAGGAATACACTAGAAACGTCATCATGCTTGATGTTTTTGCACATACATAGTCAGTCATGAAGGCTACTGTATACACCTAAAAATGGTCTAGAGAAATCTGATTAATTAAATATGACTTATTTAATTAATTAATCCTTAAAATCCTCTACTATTAAATACATAAAAATATTTATTTATATTGTTCATCATAATTCTTCAATCTTGATTCAATTATTTTCATCTTATTTAAATATATATTTTTATTTAAATATCATATTCAAATTCATCTACTATTAAATAAATTAAATACTTATTTAAATAGTTCACATTCTAAATTCTCCTATTTCATTTATAATTTAGTGGCTTAATACAAACATAGGAGTATATCATACATATTTGGTTTTGGTCTTAGATTGTGCATCTTCTCTATGATTAAATCACTTTTTGTTTAATTATATTTTACTTTTGTCATGCTAATGGATTTGATATTGTTGTAATGTAAAATATTAATTCTTATTCCATTTGTCATTATTTAGGGGCCGAAGCCAAAGACAAGAGCATATTATGCATTTGGTTCTGGTCCTAGATTGTGCCTAGGAAGTAATCTTGCTAAAATGCAACTATTCATGTTTTTACATCTTATATCCATTGACTACAAGTAATTTTCTAATCTACATACTTTTAAATATTGATAAATTCATTTTTTAAAAAATTGTATGACTTGTACCTTCAATTCTCAATCTAGATAATAACTTACTGTATAGTTTTACATCATTATTTCACTTATTATATCAAGGTGGGTTATAATATTTATTAAATGAAACTTATGATTTTTCTTTTATTTGGAGAGCAGGTGGGAGCTTGAAAATCCAGATTCTAAGATAAGGCATCTACCACATACAATGGTAGTAGATGGTGCAAAAATGAAATTCAACCATATTTAGAAAGGAAATAAAATGTATACATATTGATATTATGTTTTAAATTCTAAATTGTCAACAAATCATATGCGAGAAAACTTTTAAATATTTGAATTAATTTTAAAACTTATTTTTAATTTATAATTATTTGATCTTATAACTTTTAATTTTTTATATTGTCAAATGTTGTGATATTTAAATACTACATGAAGAATTTTATTTGCCTATTCTTTGAATTTTTTATTCATTTAAAATATTATTTTATTTATATTGACAATAATAAAAATATATGAAATGCTTAAAAAAATTTAAATATTCGTTAATTAAAAAATTATAAGATTTAAATTAATGTATAAATTTAGTAAAACTAATTGTATAATGTTGACCATTAATATATGTCATTATATTCAAATATACAATATGAAATTTCTAAGTTTAAATACCATGTTATAGAATCTTTTTAATTCCAAGTAGAAGTTAGTGGTCCATACAAGTAAAAGGATAGAATATGCTAATTGCTGTAGGGAAACAAATCAACTTACAAAAATATCTAAGGTTAAATTAAAGAAAATGTGTAATATTAATTAAGTACATTAGGATATTAGAGTTGAGATAGTTATGCTAACTAAACATGTTCATAAATACACATGAAATATTAATTAAATAAAAAAAATACTTATCTCTAGGGTTTGATGGAAAATAATTTATTATATGTGGATTATAGTAGTTTGTCATTATATATTGTGCTTGGAACATTACTTGATAACGATTAAAACACCAAATCAACTAACCTTTTTCAGATCATTTTTATAACTACAAAAATAATTTCTATGTCTATGGAAATGACCTTTTGATGTAGATCAACAACAAAGAATCCTAGTGGATTGTTAATTGTTGTAACTCCGTCACTCCACAACTGGAAACAAGCCTTTGGGAATAAAATTAAGTATTCATGAGTTCAAATCAAATGCTCCAACACAAGAAATGACAAGAAATTCATGAGAAACTTACTGATTTTATTTATTAAATCTTCTAAGAGCTTACAACAATAGTTTCTTGAACCAAACAATGAACAAAAGAACATCTATAGGCATGCTTGTTGCCTCCAACACCAAAATTTCTGCTACAAGAGACCTTCTTACAACTCCAACATTAGCAAAATCAATCCAAATCCCCCCAACTTCACTTCTCGGCGTGCCTCCTTGGTTTCACTGGCAAGATCTCTCTTCAAAACTTGTGATTTTCTTTTCTTTCCCCTATTATGTCTATCACCAAATCTAGGCATGGCCACTTTCCCCTCATTCCTTTCTGGCTGGCATTAAATTGATTTTTTTAATTTTAATAATCACTATCTCCTTCCACTATCCAGATTCCTCCACTACCTATTCTATGCTAATTTTTGATTGCAATGAGGAGTTAAACATGCCAGGAATGACCTCCTCCTGCCAGGGCATGAGATTTTATGTAACTCTCACAATTCAATAAATATCACTTTCCAACACCTTCCTCTCCAACTTGAATTAAGTTTAAATTTAATTTAATTGAATCCAATTTCAAGGAGTTGGGAGAATAATTATATTAAAAAAAATCATGCCTACAAAACACAACCAACAAGCTAAAAAAATCAAAAGAACAAAAAATATTTTTTTTTTGGGTGTGTAGGATTGCCCGTGCACCTAGATGCTCCCGCATCACCTTTCATCTAAGGATGTGATGTGTATTTCCTGCAAGAATTTGAACCTATAATGTGGAATGTGATATTCTCTATACATACCATGGGAGTTTTCTAAGGATTGCTCTCCTTAGTGAAACCCCTATAGCTAATTTATTGGTTTTGAATTGATAAAAACACTTCAAGAATACATGCAAATGACTATTATAATCTTAATGATTTTAGTGAATGTTGATGTTATTGTCATAGGATAATTACATGATATTTAATCTTAATTTGTTCTTAGATGATTCAAACAAATTAGGGTTTTTTTTTGTTTTATACAACTACTAGCATATAAATTTGAATATTTCATACTCCAAGTATCAAATATTGGCTAGTTAAAAAGGGTCAAATTGTGCCAATAACTAATTTAAGTTTTTCAAGATTGAGGATAAAATTTATTTAAAGGTAAGTAAAGGAAAAATATTGGTTGTGTATTGACCTCCATAAATTAATATTAACAAATTACACATATTCCACTCAAACAAGCATAAGAAGGTGACACATGTTCATTGATTGTGAATAAAGTCAAGAGTTGTATTAGATATGATTTTTGAAGTACAAATGCCAATATTAAGGCGTACATAAAGGAATGAGTTCCTTACATATGACCATATGGTTGAGTACAAAATTAAACAAATAAAGCATAACATGAAACCTCCTGACAGGAACTTTCAATATTCGAACTCCTTCGTCCACTCCAAGGGAAAGAAAATTGTTGGAGTATGTCTCCACCCTACCATGGAGTGAATTGCTTCCCTAAAATTCTTCATGAAAGAAGAATACCCGACCCAGCACGAGGAAGACTAGCAAAGTGAAACTGATTGGAGTAATGGAATTTGTGAAGCAAGTCAAATCAACATCTAATAGCATCGTGATTTAACAAACAAAAGGAATACACCAGAAACATCATCATGCTTGATGCTTGTGCACGTACATAGTCAATCATGAAGGCTACATATCAATTCATCTTCAACATTGCTTGCTCCATCATTTCTTAAAAACAACAAGGTAAATCTTTTCATGATAACTTGTCTATATGAATGATAACTTGATAACTTATCTATATGAATGCAATCCTTTCAATAATATTTTTGTAAGTGCCTATCAAGAAATGTAGTAGGTCGAACATAAGAATATGAAAGCATGGAAGTAAAATGTGCAATATTAAATAAAGAAGGTATAGCTCATGTATGTATGTATATAGATATATATGGGTATATATATGAGTATACATTCTTAAGCAAGAAATAACATTACCTTATTAACTTCCTACTCAAGTATCATGAGAAATCCTATTTGATGGATTCAAGAGAAAACATTCATTTTCTTATGTGGAATTGAAACCTCGAAAAATAGGTTAGGTTAGGGGTTCTAGTCTTTTTGGAAGATAGAACTAGGGTTTAGGACCTTTCCACCTATTTTCCTTTAAGTTTCAGTCAAGGAAATCCTAAAGATATCCATGCAAGGATGTAATGAGGGAAAGAGATCCACAATAAGGTGTCCTCTGGTATGATCAAAGATGAAAGAGGGGTTCACCACCAAGCAAGGGCTTGGAAAGACAAAAAAATGTAAATGATATGCAAACTTAAGTAAATGACCTAGAAATGAATTCAAATAAGAATAGTAAATTGAGAAAGTATAGAGGTACACTTGGAAAATAAAGAGGCTTGAATGAGGGTCTGAAATCTTGGAAATGATTATTTTTTATGCACATTGGGACTCATATGCCAGTATGGGAAATTTTGTCCCAATTTAGGGTTCCGGGGCGAAACTAGAATCTAGAATTGCTAAATCAGGATCTACAAAAAATGCCTAATTTTTTTTTTTTACTGGGACTCAATACGTCGCAAGTGGTGATTTAGTCCTAGTATTAGGGTTGATTTTAAACTATGGAATCCTCTAGTGATCTTCTATAACTTCCTTCCTATCAAATCTTTGATTTTGAAACACTGAATTCTGCTCTGTAGGTGACTTTCTGTGATCTTGCAAACAAGTTGACAACTTTGAAAACTTGACAACTTTTCTCCAATATTTCTCTTCAATGGATCTTAAACCTAAACCACCTAGATCAAACCATTGAACAAAAGGCTACAAACTTGTATGTAATGGCTAGCATGAATGTGGATCTTGACTCTTGCTTGAATGAAATGGATCTTGACTTGAATGCTTTCTTGAATCATGAGATACCTACATCACAAGTGTTAGCTCAAAAGAAAACATGATGCTTGAATCTTGAATAATTCTCCAAAATGCTTGATAATCATTCTTGTAAACTCTTGTAATCTTAAATTTGTTATAATGCTTGAATACTTGAATTGTTAGGAGAAAATATGTGAAATAGCTTTGTATTTATACTTGTTTATGCCAAATTTCTTGAAATTATAAAACTACAAGCCAACATTATATCTTGGAGAATAAAATACCACCAAGAATTGAATTCAAAATTAGGTCCAAGCTAAGTAGGACTCATACACCCAAGGTGGCATATGAGTCCTAGTAGCTCAAAACTAGGGCATAAACTCCAAGACAAGTCTTGTTTAATGTGAAACTTGAAATCAGGTCCCAAGACCTAGGTGGGACTCATACGCCCAAGGTGGCATATGAGTCCCAGATCACCAGATCTGGAACACATGACCCAAAACACTAAATTATGATTGGTTATTTGATAAGTGTCATGATTATCCATGAAAATATGCATTAAATAAGGCTTGTGGATGCAAAATAGGATCAATTAAGGCATAAATAAATCCAATTAATTAATCAAGCCCTAGATTAGTGTGAAAGTGTTAGGATAAAATTTACAAAACCCTAAATAAGGCACAATTAGGTTCATTTTATCATTAATTATCATTCCCAAATTAAGTGTGAAAAAGGGTTACTTTTTCCTACACTATTGGAATAACATTATCAACAATCTTAAAGTAACCTTGGATTCTACTTTTAGAATGAATCTACATAGACATTTATTCATAAAGTTATGCGAAAAAAATATTTATATGTATGAAGGTTCATAATGCACAACTATTATTTAAGCATTCTAATGATTTGACCTTTAACGACTTATCAAATTATAGAAAGATTTTAAGGTTTGTTAACCTAATGACTCTCATCGATTTTATATCTTTCCTTATTTTCAATCACCAACATAAGCCAATCCAATTTAACCTAACTTGATTGAGTAAATATTAATGAATTATTAGGAAAGCATCTCTTGAAAATATAATAATACGTCATAATACCATTGAAAATGATATCAATTTAATACTACCCACTATTCCATGTTCTTATGTTGAACATCCTATTTACTATCAAGAAACTATATGGATATTTTAAAGAATACTTTCTTAAGAAGAATCATGAAGTTTCATGTAAGTCTTCTTATTCCAATGATATCTAGATAAATATAGTTGAAATACAAAAAAACAACATTTACCTAAGATAATCAAGAAAAAAATACTTTATTTCAAAAGGTTTAACAAACTTGTGTTCTTGGATTGCATCCTACTTAAGTATCACCAATCCTTTTAATAGATAATAGCAATACTGATATCTTGATGTCTTTAATGTATATTAAGTATTATCATCTCATTTCAAATTCTAGCTATATCCCTATGATATAGTCATCATATTGAGGAAAAATGAAAGAAATAGAATCATAATTCTATTATCCTTAGAATACAGTTTCCTTCAGCAAGTTAAGCATAGGTATTATAATAATTATTGTTAGGGTTCAAGAAGATTGGAGTAATAAACATTACGAATTATATACATATTTTAAATAACCTAGAAATAACAATGAATAATAACACAAAAGAGATCAACACAAAATCTAATGTGGTTCACCCAATATGGGTTACATCCATAGAAACTCAACCACCCAATGATTTTATTATCTAGTGTAAGATAGATTACAATCTCATGAACACCATGCCGATTGATCCCATAATGTTGGTTTACAATTTCTGGGAGATTTTGATTTTTGCTGAAATCACATATTTTTAGAAAATATAATGATTTAAGCCTTAAACGGTTCCATTTGAAGGATTCCAATTGAAGAGGGTTTGATCAAACCAACTTATATCAAACACCCTTGGATAGAACCCCACTAGTTTTAAACCATTATAAGCTTCCCAAAAAGTATAATTTTAAATAAATTTAATTTTATTATTTTACTTATTTTTATTTCTTGTGAATGTAGGTTTTTCACCAAAAATCAAGCTCTATGTTTTGCACATGTGGAAAAATAGAAGATTATCATTTTTTTATTCTAAAAAATATGAGTGCACTGGATATTGAAGTCCTTGATCCAACAAAAAAAAACTAAATTTTGATACATACAAAAAAAGTTGTGTTATATGGTTCGCCTATGTTTGAATTGTAATTGGTTTGACTTCAAACCTTGATTAAGGAAAAAATATTCAATAAAACACTATGAAACCAATTGGAAGCACTAGATATCATAGTTAAAAATATAAATTCAAAAAAAAAAATATCCTTCATGGAAAAAAAGTTATGTGTTATACGGTGAGAGTCACTCCTTTAAAATGGTGTTTATTGAAAAAAACTAGTTTTTGAAGGAGATGGAAAAAGAAGTGCAATTTGATTCCAAAATTTTTGAAAAAAATATATTTAGAATCTATAGACAAAATGTCACAAATTACTAGTTTGCATCATCTTCAAATTCCTCATGGTTTAGCTGCTATAGGTTTCTGAAAGAGAAGATTTAGTTAGAAAAAATCAGTTCAATGTTCAGTTTGGCCAAAAATTGTAAACCGGTATTGTGGGATCACCCTACCACAACATACATCCTATCTGATTATAAAAATCTTTTTGGAACCTTCTAGAATTAGTGTTTTACAAGGTATTTTTTCATTTGACATGCTAATGGGAAAACCTTGACGTGTTAATGAGAAAAACCTTGACGTGTCAGTGGGAAAAAGCCTTGACATGTTACGAATGTATAGTATTTGCATGATCAATCACCACATACCAAAAATCACCCACTTGGAGACTAATTAGGATCCACACCAAACAATCTCCCACTTGGAGAGTAATCCTAGATGACACTACTGCACTTGCAACTCCCATTGGATTACATGTTTGGATGGTTTCTTATGTCCACCATTATCATTCATGAAGGCCAATAGAAAATGATGAGGAAATCAGTTTCTCCCATGTAACTGCCTTTGTTAGCATATCTGTAGGATTCTCACTTGTGTTAATTTTCTCCAGCTTCAATTGTCTATCCTCCAAAACTGACCGGATGAAGTGGTATCTGAGCTCTATATGCCTAGTTTTTGAATGTAGATCTGAGTTCTTAGCAAGATGAATGTCACTCTGGCTATCAGTGTACAAAGGGTTATCTTCTCGTTGTTGTCCCAATTCCTCTAGAAAATTTTGTAACTAAATCATCTCCTTGCTAGCTTCTGTAGCAGCAACATACTCAGATTCAGTGGTTGAAAGCGCAACAACCTTTTGCCACCTTGAAATCCAACTGATTGCAGTACCTCCTATAGTAAAAACATACCCGATAGTACTCCTGCTATTTATATAACCTGCTAGATCAAAGTCAACATATCCTTTTAGAGTAGAATTTGTTCCTCCAAAACATAGTTTCTTTGAAGTAGTACCTCTCAAGTCTCAAAGAACCTATTTTACCACATTCCAATGTTCCATTCTCAAATTACTCATATACCCACTCACAACTCCCATTGCATGTGTAGTATCTGGCCTTGTGGATAACATTGCATATATCGAGCTACCAACTGCTGGTGCATACATGGTATCTTAGACATTTTTTCTTCCTCCTCTTGTGTCTTTGGACACATCTCCTTAGTCAACTTAAAATGACTAGGAAAAGGTGTACTAACTACTTTTGCATTCTGCATGTTAAACCTTTTCAACACCTTCTTTACATACTCACTTTGAGACGAAAATAATTTTTTGTTTATCCTATCTTGTGTGATCCTCATACCAAGGATTTATTTTGATGCACCCAAATCCTTCATAGAAAATGAATTTTTTGATTTCTACTTAAGTTCATTGATATGATGCATGTTAGACCCGACAACATGTCATCAACATAAAGAAATAGGATAATATAGTTGCCATTACCCAATTTCTTAAAATAGACACAATAATCAGAATGACATCTTTTGTAACCTTGTTCAGCAATAAAACTATCAAATTTCAAATGCCACTTCTAAGGTGCTTGCTTCAGGCCATACAAACTATTCTTTAACCTGCAGAAAAATTCCTCCTTACCCTTGACCTCATATCCTTGTGGTTGCTGCATGTATGTTTCCTCTTCCAAATCCCCATGGAAAATTGGTGTTTCCACATCTACCTATTCAAGATGCAAGTCTTCCACAACCACAAGTCTTAGAATAGTTCTAATAGAATTCATCTTTACAACCGGAGAAAATATTTCATCAAAATCTATACCTTTTTTTTGTGTAAAACCTTTTACCACAAGTTTGATTATGCAACAAGGAATCCATTTCCTCTTTCATGCCTAGCTCCCACTACTTTTTGGTATCTACCTACATTTCTTCTTCATAACCTTTAGGTTCAATAGAATCAGTTAATAATATAGAATATAACGATGGAGAAAATATTTCTGGAGGTCTAGTTATTCTTTTAGAATGTCTAACACTTGCAGGAGTCTGTGGGATAACCTGTTGTTGCTGAGCATCAGGTACCATTGACATTTTATTTTCTAGAATCTCGTCTAGCACCACATATTCCTTTTTGACCTGTTCATGCTTCTTTTCTTGTAGTTGATCCTTATACATGAACTTCTCATTGAATATAAATTTTTTTCTCCTAATGATTTTATGATTTTCTTAATGCGATAATTGATAACCAAATTCATCTACTCCATATCCAATGAAGGTATATTTTTAAGACTTAGCCTCAAGCTTGATTTTATTTTCAATATTGAAACATGGACAAAAGCTTCACAATGAAAGTTTTTTAGAAATGAATAGTTTACCTTTTTACCCATCGATGCCTCCTTTGGAATTCCACCATTCAAAGGATTTGAAGGTCCACTATTTATTAAACAAACAACAATACATGTAGAACATTTTCCTTTAAAACTGTAAGGGTAGTCCAGCATGCAATCCCATGCTCCCTACACACTCCATAATGTTCCTATTCATCCTCTTAGACACACCATTGTCTTGTGGGGTTCTAGGAACCATTTTTTTTCCTACATATTCCATTGTATGAATAGTAATTTTCAAATTCTCCGAGCTGTAATACTTTCCTCCATTATCATATCTAAGACAATTCAACTTTTTTCTTGTCTCATTCTCAACCTAAGCTTTCCACTTTTTAAAAGTTTCAAATACTTTTGATTTTTGTTTAAGGAAATACACCCATGTTTTCCTAGTTGCATCATCAATAAAAGTAACATAATAGCAAGAGCCACCAAGAGAAGATACCTGGGTTGGTCCACATACATCTGAATGCACAAGCTCTAATTTCTCACTCTTCTTCTCTTTCCCAACTTTGCAAAATTGGACTCTTTTCTGTTTTTCATAAACACAATTTTCACAAAACTCCAAGTCAATCTACTTCAGCCCTGGTAGCAACTTTCTAGAGTGAAAGATCTTCATCCCTTTCTCACTCATGTGCCCAAGTCTATGATGCCACAATTTTGTTTATGTTCTTGTAGCAAGTGCTATAACTATCTCAGTAGCGACTGTTTCTTTAGTAGTGAAGGTAGAATAAGTATTACCAATACACAAATACAATGTGCCTACCTTTTCACCTCTAGTGACCTTCTAGACTTTGTCTGAAAAGGTAACTATGCAACCTTCACTACCTAGTTGTCCTATAGAAATTAAATTCTTTCTCAAATTTGGAACATGCCTTACCACCTGTAGCAATCATTCATTTCCATTATGCAACTTGATTTTTATGTTTCCTTTTCCAACAATCTGACAAGGTTCATCATCACCCAAATATACCTATCCAAAATCACCTTGAACATAATCTACAAAATATTTCCTATGGGGAGTGGCATGAAATGAAGCCCCTGAATCTATTACCTAGGAATCATTAGCATGATCTAAACATAGAATTAAAGCATCATGTAATTTATCACTTGTAATATTAGCTTCCTTAATGCCATCATGTTGTATGTCTCCTTGTTTTCCTTTTCGAGATGAACAATCCTTCAAGTGTACTGGCATTCCACAGTGCCAACAATCCATTTTTCTTCTAGATTTAGATCTACCTTTCTTCGTCTTCCCTTGTGACTTCCCATGATTTTTTTGGATTTTCCCTCTCTCCTTTGTTCTTTCCCTATTCTCTACAGTCAAAGCATTACCTAATGTTGAACTCTCACCTATGATTTTTTGTCGCATTTCCTTGCTCAAGATAACACCAACAACATCGTCAAATTTCAATGTATTTGAACTAGAGATAGAGTTAATTACAACCATTACCAAGCTATTCCATCTTTCTAGAAAAGAACATAAAACCAAGAGAGCCCTCACCTCTTTGTAAAAATTTAGTTTTACATAATTTCACTGACTAGTAATCGTATTAAACTCATTTAAATGATCTTTCACAGATCCACCTTCAATCATTTTCAGATTAAACAAATTCTTCATGAGAAATACCTTATTTGAGGTTGAGGGTTTTTCATACAATTTAGCCAAAGCTGTCATCAGATCCTCTATTGTATTTTTTTTTTTTTTTTATATTGAATACCATAGATGGTGCCAGGCACAACTGAATGGTTCTGATTTCCTTTCTATCCAAAATCTCCCATTATTCATTAGACATCTCAACTTATTTCTTTGCTTTTCCTTGCAATGGCCGCCATCGATCCTTTTGATACAATTAATCTTCCATCTACATCTTCCATAATTGATAATTATGGTCGTTGAACTTCTCAACCTTTAATTTTCCTTCTTCCATTGTTCCCACTCAAATCTAGAGGTTTCTTGCTAATCGACTGAAATACATGCGGCTCTTATACCAGTTGTTAGGGTTTAGGTAGACTGGAGCAATAAACATTAACAATTTTATGCATATTTAATAACCTAGAAATAACAATGAAGAATAACACAAAAGAGATCAATACAAAATTTAACATGGTTCACCCAATATGGTCTACATCCATAGAAACTCAACCACCGAATGATTTTATTATGGACATTGCAAGAAAAATTACAATCTCATGAACACCATGCCACAACATACATCCAAGTCGCTTATAACAAGATTTTTGGAACCTTCTAGAATTAGGGTTTTACAAGGTATTTTTTCATTTGACGTGGTAATGGGAAAACCTTGACGTGTTAGCGGGAAAAAAACTTGATGTGTTAACAATTTTTTTTTGGGTGATGTTCCCAAGCCACATTTCTTGTTATGAGCACATACAATATTTGCATGATCAGTTGCCACATACCAACAATTATCAGTTCAACTGAATTTGGAATGATACTCCACTATTACTACCTCTTATCTTATACCAACATTCATACTCTATTCTTAAATGGTCAATATAATAATCACTTATCTCATAAGGTATAAATGTTTACTACAAGTCAATCAACTATTCTCATAACTTCCTAGCACTTAAAACTCATAGATTTTTCTTGACTTTCACAAGATAATGAACAATTTTCATTGGTAGACCACAATTTAACACTTAGCAGATATACCTTAAGCTGCAGACCCCAGTAAACATTTATACAAACTCATGCTTGTAAAGCTCATTAAACACTAAGCATTTATACCTTATGTTTTGCTTGGTTGCTGACATGTAGGATTTTACACAAATTATAAAATATCAGGGAAATCACAATGGTGATGGGAATTTATTTAGATATTGATTTTCATTAATTGATAAATTCATGATAAATATTAGTGAGCTGATATCAAGTGTGCAAGCATATTGCAGTCACAATGAGGTAGGTGTTGATGGGGTATCTCATAAGCAGTTTACTCACAATGATAAAAAGATGGTGGATTCCATGTTCGTTGAAACAATGACATGAATTGGTTTGATTATAGAGATTTGGAAAAATAAAAGAGGGACATGGGTGAGCCATAAATTGTTGACAACTTTATGACATATCGGTGTATCAAACCTAAAGTTAGAGGTTTCAACTGGCACCCAGTTTACGAGTAGTGAACCTTCATTTTATTTTAATGGTATCTAATTTGAAATCAATAGACTACATAGATTGGAAGATATGAAATACTTTAGAAAAAGGGAACATGATAGAAAATTTGAAGGTGTAGAGCCAAATACCATGATTCCTTCAATTTAAGCAATCAATCTAATTGTTCACAGTTAAGGAGTAAAACCCAATAAAAAGAAGGGTTAAATATTTGGCCTATGATGAGTATGCCATCTAAGAATTTGAGGGTTCATGGAAAGGTAAGCCAGAGTTGTAAGAAAATGCAAGAATAAGCATACAACGATTCTTTAAAATTGACTCCAAATGGGTTCCTCAACATGTCCTCGATGTAACCTTCCCATTAACTAGCAATCAGGCCTGAAGAAAGAGAGGAACACCGATCACTTAGAGGAAATTAATGGCTTGAAGCAGCTATAATAATAACTCTAGCTAGCAAAGGACCATTAATGGCTATCTGAGTAAGTAACATGAGGATGGCAGATGACTCCATAGAGGATGCATTACATTGCCTCTAAGGAGATTATAAAGAATCAATTTCAAAAGACATCTACAAGTTAAGCATAATGCATATATGTATATGAGTACATTAATGTATATGTATATACATGCATATTAATCAATGATTTTAATATGCATATATATTATAATGTTATCATTATAATAAATATATATATAATGCTTCTATATATTTGAAATGTTATAAACTGAAGCACATATATAACGTGAGCCATATAATGATGAATGGCTTGAATAAAATCCAGTGCAATAATAGTTATATGCTATGCATATACCATGCATGAAGACTCATGCATACGTGAGAATAAGTATTGATGTTAGCACATAGAATGTGGAATGTTTATTAATGCAAAAGTAAGGAGATGTGTTCTATTGTAAAGTTATTGATTATATGGAAAAACCAACACACAACTAAAATGGTGCATAATATGTAATGAGTGGTGCCATAATATGAAGTTTGAAACAAATAAAAGTCTTTGAACTTCCCCAAGAAGCCATGCACAACCTTGATAAAGCACAAGAATTAGTCAATAGTTGCGAGTTCGCTCAAGCTTGGAAGAATTCGACTTAGTCTACAAATATGAAACCTGTAGGTAAACATTTTTGTGCTTTGACTTAGTAAAATAGAAGTTTTTGGTAGTTAAAAGGGTGACTCAAGCATATTAGAGAGACTAAAAATGCAAGGAATGTTTGTGTTTGTATTTTAACTATTTGAGCAACTACATTTAGAGGATAAGTTAGTTTTTTATGCAACATCATAAATCTATCTTTTCCAATTTTTGGTTTGCCCTTTTTATTTATGTTTGGTGCTTTATTTTAAATTTTGATTTGCTGCCAAATTAACTGAACTCACATATTTCCACATTGGAAAGAAAGAAACATTTAGAATGCATTGGCCCAATTTTTGTGTGAGAGTGGCCACCAAGAGGAAGGACAGTTATTAGGAGAGCCAAGAAAAATATTATTGAGAAAGACGAGCTTGGAAGCTACGAAGAAAATGGTTTTTAACAAAGAATTCAGCATGTGGAAAGAGGCATAGGCTGTCTTTGGTTCTTATCTTGAAACCTATTAGGAAGATGGAGTGAGGGTGCACTATCCTTGGAAGACAAGAGAGACTAAAATGCCCAGAGTTTTATGATTGCAGAAGTTTGAAGGAATAGGGAAATTGATTCCATTGGGAGTTCTCTACATGTGTAAGGAGGAGGGATGGGTTGAAAAGGAGCTGACCTACTTTTTGAAAAGAAAACACAAAAATAAAAATAAAACCCACAGCGATACATGGAACATGATGCAAGGAAGTATCTTGAGTTTGGCATGAGGAAGAATAGTGGTATAGAGTTTGGGTGTAGAAAAGAAAGAGGTGGGATATTGTTGTTGTTGATGCAATTTGGTGAAGTGCATAGAAAAGTGATCAATGAACAACAAGAAGAATTATTGATTGGAAAGCAGAAATAAAGAAGTCTGAGAGAAGGGCATCCAGGTTTTCTAAGTTATCATGGTTTTTAAGGAAAATCAAAGTTGTTGCATTTGAATTATAAATTTCCTCCATATTTCTAGAGTGTGTTAATTTAATCATCAATGAACATAGCCAAGGATTAGATTATTTTCTAATTTTCTCTATTATAGTTTCTTTGGATTTCTTTGTCCTTTATTTTTATGTTGCCAACTAGAGCCTAGTATTGATCTCCGTATTGGTGTTGGTTAAGTTTGTACATTTCCACCCGCTTAGCTTGTGCATACCACCTTGTTGTAGTGTAAGACTATTTTGGTAGTTTGGAATAAAACATACTAAGGGAGTTTTGAATTACTGTCATTATTTTGGTATCAAATCTTAAAAGATCTAGGAGAGTCAAAAGTTTTGGGTAGGAGAAATCAGTTATGTTCATAGGATTTTGGACAAGTATGTGTGTTAACATTTTGAAAAGTTAAAAAAATAGAGAGAAGAAGGGTACGAAAAGACTAGGAAGAGGAGAAAGAGAGAATCCTTAGGTGAGGTATCAAACAACCAAGAAGAAAGATAAAAGATGTAATAATATAACCTAACAGAAAGCCTCAAGAAGACAAGCAACATGAAAATGAATGTGTAGAAGCATAATGCAGAGTAGGATAATGAAATGACAAAGTTGTGAAGAGTTTTAGAGAAATGTAAGCAATGGATTGGGGAAAGAAGTCAAGAATATATTTGGTGTTTTTCTTTGAAAAAGAAGCTAAAGTGGCCTATGTAAATGATTTTTTAGAAAAGAAGATGAAAAAATATGATTTCCTTGAAAAGAGTAGATGGAAGAGGTTTAGATAGCAGAGAGTTTCCAAGTGAGCAACGTGCACCAGAAGAGGTGAATAAAGTTCTCATTGAGGAGAACATAAGGAAAATAAATGAAAATCGAGAGTGAAAAGAAAGGTATGATGTAGGATTGAAGAATGAAGAGAAAAAAGAAGAAGAAAATATGGAAGGAAAATAAATGAATGGTGAAGAAATTACAAAAAAGGAATTTGAAGAAGGTGTAGCAAGTGTAGAAGATTTGTGGGCACAATTTTAGTGATTGAACAAGAGTGGATGGAGAAGATTGCTAGTGATGGTGTGAAGATAAACGAGACACCAAAGGATATAAAAAGAAATGTTGTAGTTGTTATCACTTGGATTTTGCACCCTGTTGAATGTAAAATTCAACAATCCAGTGTAACATGGGAAGACCTCTAAAGTTGTAGGTTTCTTGTAAATAGAGGTCAACCTCCGGAGAAGGTCGGCTTCCTTTGGTGTCACCTAAACTACTGATTCTATAAAGGAAAAGGGAGGAGTGCATAAAAAATAAAACTAAACCCTATGGTGATACACCGAACTGATAAGAGCAATGGAATACTTTGATTTACACTTGAAAATTGATAATGGATAGAAGATTACCCATCAAAATATGTAAGCCTTGCATTAATGTGCCACAAACAGGTTTGATTCACACACTTTTTCAAGAAAGGAAAAGATTTTCATAGACTAGAATCCATGTGTGATTATGTAAACACAGTTTGTGATTTGTATAATGATACTTTTACAAAGGCATGAAAACAAAAGATAAAGTTATAAAGGAATAGAATAAATTCACAAAAATAACTTGATCATTAACCTCAAATGCTCAACACTTTGCAAGAACGAGATGGTAATTTTGAATCATCACCAGTGACCAAGGTAACTCTGTATATTATTCTCCAAAATGAGTTACAAAGGTTTGCTAATCTAAGAAAGGACTGCAAAAGTCACAGACTTTTGAAAAGAATAAAGAGAACTCTCCTTACAAAGAGGAAAAAAATGCCATATATACAAAAGTCCTAGTTCCTAGGGCTTACAAAAAATATTAGCGTTCATAAAGATCTGCCCTTAGATCTTTTAATGAAGTTAATTCTGCATTCAATTGCATCCCTGTGTCCATCCTCGAACCTCCTTGAAGGGCCACTTTGAATGCTCTAAAGCATTATCATTAATGTTGATCCCCCTTTTCCAGTAGTGATCCCAGCTGTCACTGTGACTCATGGTTTCTTCTTCCTTTCTTCCTGATTCTTGCTTCAGATCTTTCTTCAAGTTGATCCCCTTCTAGAAGCAGCATTAGATATTCCTTGTTGTTAGACCTTCATAGAGACAACACCACTACCTTCGAACTGATTCATCATTTTTTATTTATCATGGAGCAGATCCATGTTGCTTACATTCTATTGATCTTCCTGACAAGGATAGGCACAATAGTCAAATTGCCCATGGTCCATCTTTGGCTCCTTCCGATTGGTTGAACTTGTGCCACGTAGATTCCCAGATGGTCAAAGGTCATTTAGCCAGAATTGGATGTTGGTGAGACACTGACCGTGTCTCCCCGATGCGATTATGCTCCATGGATGGTTGGTATATCACACAACTGTCGGCGAGACCTCATAGTGAGTGGAAAAAGTTATGCCGATGTCAAAAATTGTTGCCTAGACTATTGCTGTCAGCTAGAGGTCTCACCGAAGCCTATAACAGATCCATCACTATCGGGTTGGCAAGAGCTTTCACCGAGGCCATTTCATTTCGCCGAGACCTCTAAAAATTGGCAGGACATCACCCCGAAACCATTCTATTTCCCCAAGCGCAGGTTCCTTCCTTTTGGAAAGACCACCTTCGGTCAGTGAGACATTACACCGACTGAGTCTTCTGTCAGTGAATACAACTTCCTTCAAAGAGACTTTGCCCTATCGGCCAGAGGTTATACCAATTTCAAATATCCATTTGGCGAGACTTTTCAGGTTGGCAAGACCTCACACCGAGCGCCAAATATTACACCGAGACCTTCATCTCAGTGAGACCTCACCCCGTCGGTGAGACATCACAGCGAGGGCACCAACTTTCACTGAGACCTTATCCTTCAGCCAGACCTTATGCCGAAGGAATAACCTTTCGCCAAGATCTCCTTTGGTGCAATCGGTCGGCAAGACTTCATCATGTCGGGGAGACATATAAACACCCACGGTGATTAAAATGTTTGGCCGACCGGGACATTTCAAAAATGAATAGAACCCCTGCTAGTCAGCAAGACATCTAGAAGGTCTTGCCGACTTTCTCCTTAGAGGAATTTTATGCCAAACTTGACTAAGGCAGGCTTTCCAATTGAGCTCCTTGATAAATCATCAGATGGAGACCTTCCCAATGAAAACTAAAAACCTGCACATTGGGCTCAACCCTTATGGGAGCCACATTTAATCCATGTGCCGAATTTAAAACATAATTTCCCCTGATTGAGCCCGTAGGTGAAAATTGGGTAACATTTCTGGCGACCTCAGCTAGATGTTTGCCTGCTAAACATGCAAACCAGTAGCCTAGGCCTATCCATTGGGCATGGAGTCATTGGGAAAACTCAGGAATGGACTTGGAGCAACTTGTACATGGCTGTAACTCATTTATAACTCATTAGAACACTTGGAAACTTATTGAAAATAGGAAAACTGAAGAAAGGAAACTATCTAATAGTGCTGGAACAACACTTAGGGAATTGAAAAATTGCAACTAAACCTACCCTACACTAACCAGTAAGAAATTGGTCAAGCAAAACCATTCACAGGATGACTGAAATAGCTGCCCATTCTTCTCAATATGCAATGACTGGCATGTTTAAGGACAACTGAGTAAAACTGAAAAATAGAAAAAAGTTTAACAAGACGATGCACTGCCTCATGAAAGAGGTGAATGAGTTAACTTACCTCACTAGACAAACCATATGTATTTTCAACCAAAGGAGGATAAGTGAGCTGGACATACTCTTGTTTAGTTGCCAGTGCATCCTTGATAACATCTTCTATTGTGTCTTCATATATGGGTGCAAGATTGATCATTGGTGTTGTATTGATCTCTATCTGGGTTAGGTATCTGATTGGACAACCTTTGGTAAGGGAAAAGATTGAGCTTCCTTTGTTGATATCTTGCTCATGAACTACCATTTTATCACCTTGGGGGTTGGAAAGATCTAATCTCTGTGGCTGAATTGGTGAAAAAATAGTAACCTCGTCAATGTGCTCATGCTTTCCCGAAAAAACACCTATTCCTTCAATGGAGAACAATGAGATGACTCCCTCTAACACATTTTAAATCAATACATCAACCTCTGGCTCTTTTATACTCCAGAAAGGAAGCTGCTCATAGTTCTTATTATCACCACTGAAAAAAATACATTCCAATGCAGGCTTGTTTTCCTCAATAAAGGAAGGCAACAATTCAAGTGGTGATGATATCTCAAATTCTTATGCACAATAGAATGCAAGGTCCTCTAACCAGATATAATCTTGTGAAATAGGTTCATGAGGCTCCTCCTGTAGTTTCAACACCTCTACAAGTTGTTGCTCAGGATCATCATAACCCTCAACTTATTCTGATTCTTTGCCATCCAATGTTGAACAAAACTGTTCAATAATACACGTGCACAACTCTTCAAAAAGCTCAACATTAGCTTCCTCATCCAGAAAATGCTCAAAAACACCAAAAAATTCACCTTGGAGGATAGAATTAGGTTCAATTTCAGGCTTTTCTTCCTGAATTGAGCCTCCATTGTCTTGTTGCTTGCCACCAATCAACAACTCACCAATGCTTTCTTGCTGATCTAAAACTGCAACCTCACAAGTGCCTTCCACCTAAGGAAGATCTTCAGTCAGTTTTGAGCCTTGAGAAGAAGCAATCTACTTGAAGCTTGGAACTAAAAACACGTGCTCCTCCAACTTAGCAATTTCATTGTAGGTGTCCATGCTAGATTCACCCTATCTAAAACTTGGAAGTTTGTACTTTGAGGTCCCCTCCTTCATAGGTAGTTGGGGTTCTATCCTATGAGCTTGTGCAAGCAAGTGTTTCATCTGCTCATCCTTAGCTACAACCCTCCGCTCTTTGAAACTACCCTCAAGTTATCTCCTTTGAAACTCCTCCATTAGTTGGTGCTAATAATCTGAGTAAGGTTGAGTATTTTGCACCTGAGTAGACAAAAACTTCATTTGTCCTTCCTTAGCAGCTATTTCCTTTCTAAGGTCTCCCTCAAACTGGACTCTTTTTTCCACTCTTTCTAGATCATAAAAGTAGAATTGTTCAACCATTTCCTACTGTTGCATAATAGTACCTTTCTGCATCTTGATATCAACCAACATCTTAGATAGGCATGCAAGCACCTTACTAATATCATTAATCTCCATATTGTGAAGACCTTGACTTAGATCCCACAACGTATGGTCAATCTATTGGAGCAGGTCCAATATGTTTTGGTATGGATGTTTTTGAGGCTGATTATATAAATAATCATATTGGTTAACATCAAAAAACTCCTCTTGGGGTTGATTTTGATCAAATATTGATTGAAACAAAGGTTGAACCGGAGTGGGAGGGTGGGAAACATGATGAAAATGCTGATTAGTTGTAGCTGCAAGGGAAATTGGGCCGAAACCAACACTGTGGTCAGTTGAATGTGACTGATAAGGTGTAGGAGCAACATTCTCATGATATGGAGGGTAATAGTAAGCACTTTCATGAATATTGAACATCTTTTCATTCAAAGAGCTAGAAACTCATAACTAACAAATTCTTTTTTTTTTTTAGACATACCAACACTTGTGCCTGTGAAATCAGAAGATTTGAGCTCGGAGTCTCCAGGTGTTGTTCAAACTGCCTCCAAAGGCTAAACGATACTGAGGTAGACACCAAATCTCTCAGTATGCTGATTAATGATTAATGCACTGGTTTTTATGCTACTTCCCAAACTCAGAGTCACCATGATATGCTAATTTTATCAATCTGAAGGATTGAAAATTACTGGCTACATATCAAAAACCAACAGTAATATGTACTCTTTAGACTGTTCTAATTCAAACAGTCCCATCGGGTGTGCCAGAACTATTATCACTTGGATTTTGCACCCTGTTGAATGTAAAATTCAACAATCCAGTGTAACATGGGAAGACCTCTAAAGCTATAGGTTTCTTGTAAACAAAGGTCAACCTCTAGAGAAGGCCGACTTCCTTTGGTCTCACCTAAACTACTAATTCTATAAAGGAAAAGGGAGGAGTGCATAAAAATAAAACTAAACCCTATGGTGATACACCGAACTGATAAGAGCAATGGAATACTTTGATTTACACTTGAAAATTGATAATGGACACAAGATTACCCATCAAACTCTGTAAGTCTTGGATTAATGTGCCACAAATAGGTTTGATTCACACACTTTTTCAAGAAAGGAAAAGATTTTCATAGACTAGAATCCATGTGTGATTATGTAAACACAGTTTGTGATTAGTATAATGATACTTTTGCAAAGGAAGGCATGAAAAAAAAAGATAAAGTTATAAAGGAATAGAAGAAATTCACAAAAACAACTTGATCATTAACCTCAAATGCTCAACACTTTGCAAGAACGAGATGGTAATTTTGAATCATCACCAATGACCAAGGTAAACTCTGTATATTATGCTCCAAAATGAGTTACAGAAGTTTGCTAATCTGAGAAAGGACTGCAAAAGTCACAAAATTTCAAAAAGCATAAAGAGAACTCTCCTTACAAAGAGGCAAAAAATGCCATATATACAAAAGTCCCAGCCCCTAGGGCTTACAAAAAATATCAACGTTCATAAAGATCTGCCCTTAGATCTTTTAATGAAGTTAATTTTGCATTCGATTGCATCCCCGTGTCCATCCTCAAACCTCCTTGAAGGGCCACTTTGAATGCTCTAAAGCATTATCATTAATGTTGATCCCCCTTTTCCAGTAGCGATCCCAGCTATCACTGTGACTCATGGTTTCTTCTTCTTTTCTGCTTGATTCTCGCTCTAGATCTTTCTTCAAGTTGATCCCCTTCTAGAAGCAGCATCAAATATTCCCTATTATCAGACCTTCATAGAGACAACACCACTGCCTTTGAACTGATTCATTATTTTTTTTGATCATGGAGCAGATCCTTGTTGCTTACATTTTGTTGATCTTCCTGACAAGGATAGGCACAATAGTCAAACTTCCCATGGTCTGTCTTTTGCTCCTTCCGATTGGTTGAACTCATGCCACGTAGATTCCCAGACGGTCAAAGGTCATTTAGCCAGAATCGTATGTCAGTGAGACACTGGCCGTGTCTCCCTGATGCGATTATGCTCCACGAACGGTCAGTATAGCACAAAATTGTCGGTGAGACCTCACAACGAGTGGAAAAAGTTATGCCGATGTCAAAAATTGTCACCCAGACTATCGCTGTCGGCTAGAGGTATCACCAAAGCCTATAACAGATGCATCACTATCGGAAAGACACTATCGGGTCAACAAGAGCTTTCACCGAGGCCATTTCATTTCACCGAGACCTCCAGCAATCGACAGGACATCACCCCGAAATCATTCTATTTCCCCGAGCGCAGGTTCCTTCCTTTTGGCAAGAACACCTTCAGTCAATGAGACATTACACCGACCGAGCCTTCTGTCAGTGAATACAACTTCCTTTGGCGAGACTTTTCCCTATCGGCTAGAGGCTATATCGATTTCAAATATCCATTCAGCGAGACTTTTCAGGTTGACAAGACCTCACATTGAGTGCCAAACATTACACCAAGACCTTCATCTCGGCGAGACCTCACCCCGTCGGTGAGACATCACAGCGAGGGCACCAAATTTCACCGAGACCTTATCCTTTAGCCAGACCTTATGCCGAAGGCATAACCTTTCACCGAGATCTCATTTGGTGCAGTCGGTTGGCGAGACTTCAGCATGTTGGGGAGACATATAAAAACCCACGGCGATTAAAATGTCTGGCTGATTGGGACATTTCAAAAATGAATAGAACCCCTGCTAGTCGGAAAGACATCTGGAAGGTCTTGCCGACTTTCTCCTTAGGGGAATTTTATGCCAAACTTGACTAAGGTAGGCTTTCCAACTGAGCTCCTTGATAAATCATCAGATGGAGACCTTCCTAATGAAAACCAAAAACCTGCATGCTGGGCTCAACCCTTATGGGAGCCACATTTAATCCACATGCCGAATTTAAAACATAATTTCCCCTGATTGAGCTTGTAGGTGAAAATTGGGTAACAATAGCTATTAAAAAAAATTGGTGAAGTGATTTAAATAGAGTTAAATATGTGTGTCTTCCATAAGAATTTTGTTATGTATTATTCTTCCATGTTGAATGATAAGGAGTTTGGGAAAGAGTCTGAAATAGTGTATGCAGATTTTAGTAGAGACATTGGGGGTTATGTTGAGAATGGAGGAGTCATAAATGATTTGTTGTTGTGTAGTTTGGTTATCACAAAAGAATATGAAATTGTGAATGCAGATTTACATAAGGCTATGAATTCCTTTAATGAAGTTGACAGAAAGATGGGAAAGGTGGAAATGTTTGAAGAAGTAAATATGGAGATATTTAATTTTAGTACATTTGGACATATTAATTTGTGTGCAATTATGTGGGAAAGAGAACTTTGGTGAAGAATGATGAGAAGTATAGAGCTGAGCAAAGATCTGCAATGTTGGAGAAACCTGATGACTGATCCAACATGTAATTATGGAAAATATGGAAGAAAAGAATAAAGGTAGACAAGTTTTTATTAATGGCCTCATGTGCAGGAGCACATGTCTTCTTTTGTCCCATGTGGAGCCTGATGCAGGAGCATCGATTTGTCTTTCTTGATTTTTAGTTTTCTCTTTTTATTTATGTTTGGTGCTTTGTTTTAAATTTTGATTTGATGAAAAATTAACTCAGCTCACATATTTCCATGTTGGGAAGAAATAAATAGTTAGAATGCATTGGCTTGATTTTTGTGTGAGAGTGGTTTCCAAGAGGAAGGACGGTTATTGGAAGAGCCAAGAAAATCTTGCTAAGAAAGTCGAGCCTAGTAGCTAAGAAGAAAACAGTTTTGAACAAAGAATTTAGCTTGTGGAAAGAGGCAAAAACTGCCTTTGGTTCTTATCATGAAACCAATTAGGAAGATGGAGTGAGGGTGAACTTTCCTTGGAAGACAAGAGATACTAAAATGCAAAGAGTTTTATGTTTGTAGAATTTTAAGGGAATAGGGAAATCAATTACAATAGGATTTCTCTTCCCGTGTAAGGAGGAGGGACGAGTTGACAAGGAGCTGACCTGTTTTTGAAAAGAAAAAGAAAAGAAAAAGAAAACCCACAACAATACATGGAACAAGATGCAAGGGAATACGTTGAGTTTGGTATGATGTAGAATAGTGGTAGAGAGTTTGGGTGTAGAAAAGAAAGAGGTGGGAGATTGTTGTTGTTGATGTGATTTGGTGAAGTGCATAGAAAAGTGATCAATGAACAACAAGAAGAATTAGTGATTGGAAGGAATAAACAAAGAAGTCTAATAGAAGGACATCTAGAGTTGTTGAGCTATCATGGTCTTCAAGGAAAATCAAAGTTGTTGCATTTGAATTATAAATTGCCTCCATATTTCTAGAGTGTGTTAATTTAATCATTGAAGAAGAGAGCTGAGTATTAGATTATTTTCTAAGTTTCTCTATTGTAGTTTCTTTGGATTTATTTTTCCTTAGTTTTATGCTACCAACTAGAGCCTAGTATTGATCTTTGTAAATTGGTGTTAGTTAAGTCTATACATTTCCATTAGCTTAGCCTGTGCATACTGCCTTGTGTTGGTGTAAGACTGTTTTGGTAGTTTGGAATAAAAAATATTAAGGGAATTTTGAATTACTGTCATCATTTTTGTGTCAGATCTTAAAATATTTTGGAGAGTCAAAAGTTTTGGGTTGGAGAAGTCGTTTATGTTCATAGGAGTTTGGACAAGTATGTGTGTTAAAATTTTGACAAGTTAAAAAAAATAGAGAGAAGAACTTGGGTACCAAAAGAATATGTAGAGGATAAAGAGAGAAGCCTTAGGTGAGGTATCAAAAAGCCAAGAAGGAAGATAAAAGATGCAACAATATAACCTAATAGAAAGCCTCAAGAAGACATGCAACATGAAAATGAATGTGTAGAAGCATAATGCAGAGTGGAATAATGAAATGGTAGAGTTGAGAATATATTTAGAGAAATGTAAGCAATGGTTTGAGGAAATAAGTCAAGAATATGGTTGGTGTTGGTCTTTGAAAAAGAAGTTGAAGTGGCCTGTGTAGATGATTGTTCAAAAAAGAAGAGGGAAGAATATGGTTGCCTTGAAAAGAGTAGATGAAAGAGGTTTAGATAGAAGAGAGTTTCCAAGTGAGCAATGTGCACTGGAAGAGGTGAAGAAAGTTCTCACTGAGGAGAACATAAGGAAAAGCAATGGAAATAGAGAGTGGAAAGCAAGGTATGATGAAGGATTGAAGAATGAAGACCAAAAAGAAGAAGTAGATCTGGAAGGAAAATAAATGAATGGTGAAGAAATTACAAAAAAGGAATTTGAAGAAGGTGTAGCAAGTGTAGAAGATTTTTGGGCACAATTTTTAGGGATAGAACAAAGGTGGATGGAAAAGCTTGCTAGTGATGGTATGAATATAAATGAGACAGTGAAGGATATAGAAAATAATGTTGCAACTGTTAAAAAAAAAATAGTGTAGTGATTAAAATAGAGGTAAATATGCATGTCTTCCATAAGAATGTTGTTATGTATTCTTTTGCTATGTTGAATGATAAAAAGTTTGGGAAAGAGTTTGGAATAGTGTATGTCAATTTTAGTGGAGACTTTGGGGGTTATGTTGAGAATGGAGGAGTCATAAATGAATTTTTGTTGCGTAGTTTGGTTATCACAAAAGAAGAATATGAAATGGTGAATGCATATTTACATAAGCATGTGAATGTTTTTGATGAAGTTGACAGATAGATGGGAAAGGTGGAAATTTTTGAAGAAGTAAATGTGGAGAACTTTAATTTTAGTACATTTTAGACATATTGATTTGTGTTCAATTGTGTGGGAAAGAGAACTTTGGTGAACAAAGATGAGAAGTATAGAGTTGAGGAAAGATCTGCAATGTTGGGGAAACATGATGACTAATCCAACACAATTGTGGAAAAGATGGAAGAAAAGAATAGAGGTAGAAAAGTTTTGATTAATGGCCTCATGTGTAGGAGCACATGTCTTCTTTTGTTCCCTAGGGAGTTTGATGTAGGAGCATCAATCTTCCTTTCTTGATTTTTGGTTTTCTCTTCTTATTTATGTTTGGTGCTTTGTTTTAAATTTTGATTTGATGCCAAATTAACTCAGCTCACATATTTCAATGTTGGCATGAAAGAAATAGTTAGAATGCATTGGCTTGATTTTTTATCTGAGAGTGGTTGCAAAGAGGAAGGATGGTTATTGGAAGAGCCAAGAAAATATTGCTGAGAAAGATGAGCCTGGTAGCTAGGAATAAAATAGTTTTGAACAAAGAATTTAGCTTGTGGAAAGAAGCACAAAATATCTTTGGTTCTAATTAATGGTAAAGGAAAAATAAAAGAATAGAGGTAGATAAGTTTTGATTAACTACCTCATATGCAGGAGCTCATGTCTTCTTTTGTCCCTTGCGGAGTCTGATGCAAGAGAATCAATCTATCTTTCCCAATTTTTGGTTTGCTCTTTTTGTTTATGTTTGGTGCTTTATTTTAAATTTTGATTTGATGCCAAATTACCTCATCTCACATATTTGCACATTGGAAAGAAAGAAACAGTTAGAATGCATCAACCCAATTTTTGTGTGAGAGTGGTTGCCAAGAGGAAGGATGATTATTGGAAGAGCCAAGAAAAATATTGCTGAGAAATATGAGCTTGGTAGCTACGAAGAAAACAATTTTTAACAAAGAATTCAGCCTATGGAAAGAGGCATAGATTGTCTTTGGTTCTTAGCATGAAACTGATTAGGAAGATGGAGTAAGGGTGCATTGTCCTTGGAAGACAAGAGAGATTGAAATTCCAAGAGTTCTATGATTGTTGAAGTTTAAAGGAATGGGGTAATTGATTCCATTGGGAGTTCTCTACCTGTGTAAGGAGGATGGATGGGTTGACAAGGAGTTGACCTACTTTGTAAAAAGAAAACACAAAAAAATCCATAGCAAAACATGGAACATGATGCAAGGGACTACGTTGAGTTTGGTATGAGGGAGAATAGTGGCAGAGAGTTTGGGTATAGAAAAGAAAGTGGTGGGAGATTGCTGCTGTTGATGTGATTTGATGAAGTGCATAGCAAAGTGATCAATGAACAACAAGAACAATTAGTGACTGGTAGGTAGAAACAAAGAAGTCTAAGAGAAGGACATCTAGGTTTGCTGAGCTATGGTGGTCTTCAAGGAAAATCAAAGTTGTTGTGAATTTGAATTATAAATTTCCTCCATAGTTGTAGAGTGTGCTAATTTGATCATCAATGAAGAGAGCTAAGGATTAGGTTATTTTCTAAGTTTCTCTATTGTAGTTTCTTTGGATTTCTTTGTCCTTTATTTTTATGCTACCAACCAGAGCCTAGTATTGATTTGTGTATTGGTGTTGGTTAAGTTTGTACATTTCCACTAGCTTAGCATATGCATACTTCCTTGTTGCGGTGTAAGAATGTTTTGGTAGTTCAATATAAAATATATTTGTTAAGTGGTGGTAGTTGGAAGAGAAAAGGTGGCGAATTGTAGAGATAGTTTGTAACAATAAGTTTCTCATATTTTAGTATAATTAGAGGTAGCTTATTAGCCATATCTTAGTATATTGTGGTGATTCATTCGTTATCATTCTTTTGATGTTCATTTTTGTAGTTTTCTGTGCAAATTAGTTGTTGGGTGGATTAGTGAGAAAAGAGAGTTTACTTTGTGAATTTGCAGTTTGCTGAGAGTTTTTGAGGAAGGCTAGGATTGGAGATAGGTTGAACATAGAAGGAGAAACAAGTGTGATTATGATATTTAAACTTAGGAAGCAATATCTTCATTGGAAGCTATAATTCCAGGTATGTTGATTTTATCTCTCTAATATTTTATTTTGAAATCATATTTGTTTATGAATGCAAGTGTTTGAGGACAAGATGAATTAAATGTTATGTTAAGATTTCTTGAGATTTTGTTTTTCCTTATTTGGGTGAGATTGCATGATCTTTGGTGAATTCTTATTTTTGGTGAAACCATGATGGTTGATAATTTTATTTATATTTATTCCTTATGTTGGAAATTGTGTGATTGTGTATGCTAAATGAGATAATCATAACATATTAGTATAATACCTCAGTTGTCATAAAACATAAGTATGCTTGAATAAAGTATAAAATATGAGAAAAGATAGTATCTCAAAATAATATGTTGAAAATGTTAGTTTGCAATATTATATGTTCATGTTTGGTTAGTTTAGTTGATTTGAGGGTTAGGATAATCCATGGATGGGAGTAACCTAGTGGTCACATAGTGAAGTTATCACCTTTTAGGTTGAATTATATTATTATTAGAATGAGTATGAATGGTCATATACCAAATTGAGCTAAGGGGTGGGTGAACATACGACATCGCTTTTGAGCGAATGATTTTATATAATAAATCTTTGGCCAAAGTACTGTAAGTAGCCATTGATTATATTTTTCAGTTCATTATGAGCCAAGTTTGCATAATTAAGCTAGGAATGTCATGCATGTAGGTTGTAGCCAATATACGGTAGCTTTAGTTATGTAGGACACAACACCATGCTTAAGAAGGCTAGTATTATGAGGTTACTAGACCAATCTCTTTGTTGATGGGTAGGCCCATCTTACCAATTAGGTAGATGTGTGGGAAACCATAGTAAGTCCATTGTTGGCAGAAAAGCACTTGAGTGATACTCTCCCTCAAACAGTTGGCAACCAAAATTTGAGGATGTATGCCAACAAGGACATTTGGACCATTTGTACTCTATTTCATTAAAGCTCTTGGAAGCTATGCATGTATTCATGTATCTCTAGCTTTATGGAATTGCAATTGGAAACATGCTATCTTTACATGGGATTATGTAATATGAAATTGTTACTTGGGATTATGTTATGTTTCTATAGTGTAGAAAAATGTATCCCTTTTACATTTTCATACTTAATTTGGAATTAATATTAATTTATAATTAATTGTACCTTATTTTAGTGTTACAAAATGTATTTATTTACACTTTCACACTTATTTAGGGCTCCCTTAATTGATTGAGCTTAATATTAGCTTAATTGGTCATTTAATTCATTTATGAAGCCTATTTAATTACATTTTATGAAGAGGAAACCTGACATTCATTAATGCCTTAATATAACACTTATCATTGAGCAATGTGTCCCAGGTTTAGGGATTTAGGGCCCATTTTCCCATGGAAAAATAGGTCCTCCCTTAGACCTATGACCTAAATTTAAATTAACTTTTTGGCAGTATTTTAATGTTTTCATATCTATATTCAGATGTCGGCCTATGATATTTGAATTTTTGGAAATTAAAGATACATACCTATAAATATAAGGTTATTTCACTATGTTTCATCTATAATTTTTATGTGACTTCACAAGAGAATTTCAAGATAATTTTGAGAGAAATTCAATGCATTCAACAAAAGATTTATTAGAGTTTTATTGTAGCAATCAAAATCCAATTGTCATGTCAAAGTCTTTTTGCAACATGCATTCTTTTGGAGCTAATATGATGATTTAGGTTTCATGGTCTAGTCAAGCATTCAAGGACATTATTTCAAGAAAGATTCAACTGTCAAGATCTACATCCATTAAAGCCATTTCATACAAGTTGTAGATATACATTCCAAGGTTTATGCAAGGGTTTGTTGAGTGGTAACATTGCTTTGTTCATTCTACATTCTCTCTTTCATGTTTCATTTCATTTCAAGGTTTAATTACCAAAATAGGGTTTGACCAAGGAAAACCCCCATTCTGCAAAAACAAAACATTTTCCCTCTTGATTTGTGTTTGCAGATTTAGGTGGAAGAAATCTTGAAGATCTTTTGAAGAGAAAAATTGAAGTTGTCAAAGTTGCAAAAAGTTGTCAAAGTTATCATCTTGTCACAGAAGCACATCTAAAAAATTTATTTCCATATTTTCAAGCCTAAAATATGGAGAATTTGGAAGTGCAAAAATAGGACCAGAGACTCTCAAAAGTTGTAGAAAAACTCTAACTTAGGACCCATTCGGCCCTAGGCGAATGAGTCCCATGTCAGCTTTAGAAACTTCCTTTTGGTGAAAGGTACATTTGGATCTTCCCTTCTCTAATTTGTACTTTTATTGTAGGTTGTGTCAATATTGAGTTTAATCTTGATATTCCAAGTGTTAGATTGCAATTTGGTGTTGGTTTACTATTTTTAATTTTTCTCCCCAAAGTGTTATTTGAACAGGACCCCCGACCTAACACAAAAAGGAAATTTGAAGATTCACATATTCAGTTGACTCACCTAAGGTTTGTGTTGGAACTTTCAAATTTTGGAAATTTTTTAAGTGCCCATGATAAGAAAGTTGATTGCAGCACTCAAAAATGCACTTCTAGAATTTGTCCTAGTGGCTTACTTTGGAAAATCATAACTTAAATCCTATTCAGTTTCATGCCAAATCACTTGAAAAGTGTGTTTATCTACCATATATAAGTGTTTACATATTATTTCAATCTCCCTTGATCATATTTGATATGGTTTTGAATAACCAAGTTGGAGGGTTTTGGAAGAGTTTGTTGTCTACACAATGTTAAATCTGCCAGGGAGGTCAACTTTTAAGGCTAATATTTATGAGTTGGAAGATTTTTATGATGAAACAAATGGTGTTTCAATTTTTTCCCATATTAATGTGCTTCCATGTCCATTTTCAAAGCCCCATCATCTTGTTTGATATTTTTTCAAGATCAAAAGCAAATCGAGTTTTCACAATTTTAATGTCTACATTTCTAGAAAGTTTCAGAGGGGTCAACTCAGATCTTTAATATTTTGTGAAGGAAGTGGATTGGTGAAAATCCCTTACGAACACGTGTTCATTTGAATTAAATGAACTAATCCCCCAAGTGGTAGCTTCCCAAGAAGCGATCTAGTATTTTTTCAAGATGGTGAGTTGGTGAGTTTCAAATGATTTTTTGATAGGGGTAGTTTTAGAAATAGCTAAGCAAATTTGAGCATTGATTTATTGTAGTCCTTATGTCTTTATGAAAATATATTTGGAAAATATGCTCCCCTACTATCAGTCAACATTTTGGTGCATTTTCATGGCTCTAGGAGAATGTTTGATCAGTTTTTCAGAGTGATTTTGGAGGCTACTCGACTCATTTCGATCATTGTACAAAATGTCAGGAAGCAAAGTATGATAAATTCCCACTTTAGTTGGAATGCATTCTAGAATTTTTTATGTGTGAATAATTATGATGAGAATAAATGTGATGGAAAACAATGGAAAAAAAATCTCAAAGAATGGCTGATTTTGATTCAAAATTGAGGAATTTGAAGTCATTTATTAAAATTCATTTTCTTAAGGAAATCTAGACCAATAGGCTTCTAGAGAAAAGTGATCCTAGTGTGCCACTCAATTTCCTTCAATTCATTTGGAACTAGAAGGATGGTTTCCTTATTCCTTATGAAGAACATCTAAAATAATTTAAGTTATTGGAAGAAAACATGTAAAGAAGTAACCACATAAAGCATATCCAAGGAAAGGAAACAAATTCAGGATTGACATAAGGGAGAATTGATCCCCATTTTTATATGGTTGTTAATATAAAAAGTAAAAAAGGATCAAGGAAATATCTTCAAAAGGGTTGGAAGGTGCTATTCTAAGTCTTTCCAGGGTGCATGTTTCAACCCATGGCTCAAAATATTCTTGGGGAGTTTCTGTTAAACAAGGTGCAACATGGGATTTTGTTCAACAGATTATCATAGAAAAGAGTCTAGAACACCAAAAGAAAAGCATCTTCAACTGCAATTTTGTACATAGTAATGAGGCTATTGGTCATGCACTTGGAAATGTGGTGAGCATTCTTTCACATAATGAGGATAAAGGTATATTTTGAAAGAGCTACTAGATAAAACCTGCTTCTAGATTGTTGTCTAGAAGTCCAAATGTTTTTAAAAGAGCATAGCATATTGGAAAAATAAAAGTAGTTGTATGGGACACAATGTGCTACAAAATGGAGGGCATGATTACAAACTTATCTCTAGTGATGGATATCCAAATAAATTTTTGGCACATTTTTTAAGAGGTTGCACATGAAGGGCATAAATCATTAGCTCGATTTGAAACATTTTAAACTACACAAGGTAACTGGCGAAGGTGATGGTAGGTATCTTGTTGCAACAATTGAACAACCATTGTGTTCGTATCATTAGGGTGATTGTTATCTTATAGTATAAGTAAAATAGCTTGGAATCAACCAAAACCACTTCATTTATCAAGTAAATATGAACCAATCTTATACATCCCCATCTATTGACAAATCCATCTATTATATTAGCAAATTGGAAAGGTGAAATTCTTCCCACCTTTGTGGTTACTTGTTCTAATACTTTAAATTTGATGCAGAAAAATAGGGTATAGGGCTGTACAAATGGAGAAAGAAGAGCAATATGAGTTCAAGAAGTAACCCAATTTTTCATGGAAACGGTACACCAAGGATTTTTAGATTGCACCAGTTTGAAAAGGTAGAATATTTTTTGCATAACTATCCAAATGGAAACAACTCTTGAGACATGCATGAGGAGATAACTGATACACATGACTTTGTAGCACCTTGTTTTCCTCCAAGATATGAAGTATTTCAATTAATGGTTCAACTCTGTGCTAAATGATTCATTCACATGCTTAGATTGTTAAAATATAGGGAAAATGAGCTATCAAATATTGATATTTTGAAGGATTACTAGATACTGGAAAAAGAGGAATAACACCGATGTTTGAAAAGGATGGATAGAATTGGGTAAATTAATAGGAATAACACCACGGAGAAAAATATGTTCCTATGGAAAGAAATGATTACTAGTACTAAGAGGGGTCTGCAATGTTATCTCAGAGATGAAAAATGCAATGATTTGTAGAGAATGGAAAAGTGGAGGATACCAAGCTGGGATGGATCGCAAAAAAATATTGCAGCAAAGAATGAGGACTTAAGGCACAATACAAAGATGAAAACACGTATTGGAGAGACCAGGCCATATCGGTAAGACCTACTTCAATGTCCCTTTGATGTCCTGAAAAAATAAAACGAGTGACTTAAGGAATTTATCGAGGATAAATACCAATATTAGAGGAATAAAACCTTAAGTCCCTTCGACACAACGAAGGATGTGGAAGCATAAACAATGCAAAAGAAATATTATTAAAATAATCATATGTAACATGAGTGCAATAATTTTTTTGGAGAATATAATTTTTATCAAAGGTATAAAATGCAGTTGAAAAATATTTTCACTGGGAGGTGAAATATTTCCACCGAAGGAGTTAAGAGGAAATAAAGCTATAGGGTGGGAAGTTATTTTTACCCAAATGATATATTTAATGGGTGAAAGAACAAATTTGAAGTTTCTAGCAAGTGATAGGAATAATGTGTTATTGGAGAAATTATTCAAATTATTCATGGGGATGAAGGAAGAAAATTAAATATTTTAGTTGCAAAAAGATAACAGAAAGATACACTAGATGAATATGTGAAGGATAATAACCCTTGAAAATACAAAGCATAAATGTATGATAAAATCAAGAAAAAGGAGATCAGTTGCATTAGTGAGAAAAGATATATGAGGACATAATAGAAAATCATTTTTGACAAAGACTTCTGATATTATTGTAAAATCTATTTGAAGAAGATTAATGGAGGACAAATTATAATTTTGCGCCTGAGTTCTAGTGTCAATTATTTGTTGATTTAATCAATAAATATTATCTTGTTGTCTCCAAGGTTGATTTTTCATTATTATTTAAATTAGTGTATCAAGTATACATTCAATTAATCAAGGAACATTTGTTGTTCTTGTGTGGTTCATTTAACTAGTTCCTTAAAGTAAGAATTAATTTTTTTTTTTTTATTTAATCACAGTAATATGGAAAAGGTCATTTGGATCGATAAGAAGAACCCGATGATTACATCCTTGCACGCTTATGCCAGTCATAAACATCTAAAAGTTCCAAAAAATTCAAATTGTATCTAGGAGTAGGACACATACATGATATACTGGTGCAGGAACATCCAGTGGTGTAAGGGCAATCTTGCATCACCCAAAAATAGTTAAATTTCAAGTTTCTCAGTTTTTAGATGTTTTTAAATTTTTGGATACCCTTTTCATCATAATGAAATTCCCAATTTACAGTTTTTTTTTTCTATTTCTGGGTTGAAAGATATTGCAGTTTTAGTTTCCCAGATTTGCACCTGAAAATCTTCTAAGTTAGATTTGAGGCACTTAGAGTTCCCGGAATGGCC
>VDFB02252616.1:23916813-24093291 GCA_007258455.2 Sequoia sempervirens | reverse complement strand
ATATGAAATGGGTAAATTTTTTGGCAGAGTTATACCTTTGTTTTGGAATCATAGGAGTGGAAGTCAAATAGGGTTGCGGATGCCTTAAGTAGGAGGCATAACATTGATGACAAAGATGCAGATTGAAGTGGTTGGGTTCAATGAACTTAAGCACAATCGATGTAGAAGATCCTCGATTTCACGAGGCTTGGAAAGATTAAAAGAACTTGTTATGGTGATAGGACAAGGTGGCTGGATTTCATAATCCAGGATGGCATGTTATTTAAGGGAAGTCAATTGTGTATCCTGAGGAGTTCCATGAGGGAGAACCTAATAAAGGAGAAGCATAGTGGAGGAATGGCAGGACATTTTGGTCAGGATAATACCATTGCCATTATCAGTGAGCATTATTATTGGCCTCAGTTGTCACAAGATGTGAAGAATTTTGTACAAAGCTACAGGGTATGTCAGATGGCTAAAGGAGTGAGCCAGAATACAAGCTTATATCAGCCCTTACCTGTACCAGAGAGGCCATGGGAGGATATAAGTATGGACTTTGTTCTTGGTTTCCCAAGGACACAATGAGGGAATGATTCAGTCTTTGTGGTGGTTGATAGGTTTTTGAAGATGGCACATTTCATTCCATGTCAGAAGACCCATGATGCAGTCCACATTGTTGACTTGTTATTCAAAGAGGTGGTGAGGCTACATGGTCTTCCAAAGATTATTGTTTCAGATCATGACACCAAATTTGTGGGGTACTTTTGGAGGACCTTGTGGAAGAAGTTGAAGACAGAGTTGAAGTTCAGTTCTGCACACCATCCATAAATAGATGGGCAAAAAGAGGTTTTTAATAGGAGTCTGGGTAACCTACTGAGATGTTTGGTAGGAGATAAACCCAAGGGATTGGACTTGATCTTACCCCAGGAAGAATTTTCTTACAACAATTCTGTCAACAGAAGCAGTGGTAGATCACCGTTCCAGATTGTGTATGGAGGTAGCCCCAGAACAACTCCAGAATTGAGGAAGATGGACCAAGAGAAGAGAATAAGTGCTGAAGCCGAAGATTTTGCAGAGCACATCAAGAATATACATGAGAAGGTACGAGAACACATTAATAAGATGAATATGCAATATAAGGCTAAGGCGGATCAGAAAAGGAGGAATAAAGAGTTTCAGATTAGTGATGAAGTAATGGTCCACTTGAGGAAAGAAAGGTTTCCTGTGGGAACCTATAACAAATTGAAGATGAAGAAACTCGGTCCCTATAAGATTTTGAAGAAGCTTGATTCCGGGAATGCATATGAGGTAGAGTTGCCTGATGGAATCAGCATTTCCCTTGTGTTCAACATTTTAGATTTGACAGAGTATCATGAAGGTGGAACATAGGAAGCACCAACAATAGGGCAGTATGGCATTCCAACACCTAATTCAGAAAGGAAGGAGATTGAAGCAATCTTGGATAGTCATGTGGGAAGGAGTACCAAAAATAGGCAGTATGAAGAATATCTGGTGAAATGGAGAGGAAGGCCTGTGGAAGATTCATCCTGGCTATCTAAGGCAGTGGTTGACCAGTTGGGTTTTCCTCAACCATCTGAGACATGATGGGTCACTTCTCAAATTACCCTGGGTGTCTAATGCAGGAGCATCTAGTGGTGTAAGGGCAATCTTGCATCACCCAAAAATAGTTAAATTTCAATTTTCTTAGTTTTTAGATGTTTTTACATTTTTGGATACCCTTTTCATCATAATGAAATTCTCAATTTATGATTTTTATTTTTTATTCCTGGGTTGAAAGATATTGCAGTTTTAGTTTCCCAGATTTGCACCTGAAAATCTTCTGAGTTAGATTTGAGGCACTTAGAGTTCCTAGAACGGCCCTAAAACTTGCCAAAATTGGTGTAGCAGATGATGAGCATGTTATTGACTTCGAGACCTTTCCAACAGTTCAAACGGTCCGCGAATCAGAGTCCTGGATCAAAAGTTATGGCCTCGGGAAGTTGGCGCACTTTCTAGAAGATACAATTGCAAATGTTCTTTTGAAATTTGAACTTCAAGTTGTAATTTTTCAGCGCCAAACCACCTAAACTGAAATTTGAATGTTGTTTTGGCTCCAAACTAAAGAGGATCTCTATTTATGGGCGGGTTTCTAATTTTTGGGTAGCTTTTTGGAGACAAGCTCGCATATTGCGAAAGGGTGATTTTGTAGCTTTTTGTAACTTGCATGTGTTGTAGAACTTGGGGATTTGAGATCCTTTTCATGTAAGAAGCTCCATTTTTTGAATAATAAAATTATTCTCTTGTTTGTGGGTTATTTTCTATGTCTCGAGCTGCGCCCTCATCATATACATCTTGACTCCATTGCCCAATAGGATAAGACATTGGTCAATTTCATTTAATTTTTTTCTTCATAAACTTCATTCATACATTTCTAGTTTCTAGTTTTTAGTTATAGGATTAACAATTAGAAGCATTATTTATTTATCTATTTCAAACCTTTATGCCATATTGGATTATATAGAGAAAATGATGATTTAATTTCCATAAATTCAATCTACTTAATATCCAATCATAGGAGTTTACATTCATTAAATAGAGGTACACCTGCCTAGGTCTAGCAGAACCTAAAGAGAAGGGAATTCTAACCACATTGGTTAATTCCATTCATTGGCCAAAACATTGTTAAATATGACCATAGAACCTGGCATACTCTTAGGGTTTGCAATTTACAATTTTGGGAATCAATAGGTTGTAAGTCAATTTTTTTTGTGTATCTCATTTCCTAATGAAATTGAGGAATATAGGTCCATCATAAAACTATTTCCCTTCATTACCATTGATACACCTATTTTTCTTCTTTTCATTTTGGTGAATCCAACTTTTGAGAATTGTTTCTTTCTGATTTTGGAGTCTAATTCAACCCTAGATATAGATCTTGCATTAATTTGCATTGCATTGCATTGAATTGAATCTCATTTAGGGTTTTTTAACTTTCACTATTTTGCATCACATTTAGGGTTTCAGGATTGCATTTTTTCATTCTTTAAATCTAAAAAATACAAAAAAAATCAATCATTTTGCAAAGCATTTACATTACATTGCATCATCATTCATTTACATTTGAAAATTGAATCAAAATTGCACATCAAATTAGGTTTCCTAGTTTGTCATTTATCACTAGTTTGCATTTGCATTTAAACTTCAATTTCACAAAAAATTGAAACTGTAACTCACTATTTGAAACCAGAATCTGGAAACTACAAGAATCAACTCAAAAAATTGTAAAATTGTTTTTCAATACCCTAAGCTAGGACCCATTCACCCCAAGGTGAATGAGTCCTTGATTAGGGCTCTTTCTCAAATTTCTAGGCATTAAAATATTTATTTCTTGTTTTGTTTTGTTGTTTTCAGTTTGTTGTTATAGTTTGTAGAATTTTTGTTATCTCAAATTGATCATATTAAGCTTCATTTGATAAATTTAGTGCATTTTTTGAATTCAAATTTTCAATTGCAAGATATCATTTTTAGGTTTTTACATAGCATAATAAAAAAATTATCTTGTTTAGGATTTTAAAATTATTTTTACATATTTGTATTGCACTTTACATCCTAGGTTACTTCATTGCATTTCACCTTCTATCCATTTTGGATGCATACCAAGTTTTTGAAACTTGTATGAGATTCACAACTTGGTATCCTATTAGCAATACCGTTGTGAGATGTAGTTCAAGACTCGTGTCATCCGACAATACACCATTCACTATGGATCTTTGGTTTTCTAACTCTTTCACTCATAGTGTTGATACTAATCAACCCACTATGGATCATAGTATTCATAGCTCATTTCCAATGGCCTCCCTACCCACAACTCATGTGCATGATTTCAAAACAATGGTTGCTAATGTTCCACAAGAAAACATAAGAATGATAGATGAAGAAATAAAGAAATTGCAAAATTTTGTGACTTTTGAAAACAATGCTAGTAGTGCCATTCTTTCCTTAGATAATGTGAGGAAAATACTTGAAAATGAATATGGAATAAAATTTGTGTGTAGTCTATCTCACATAATTAATAAACTTGTCCCTACCATGACTATTTGTGCTCAAGCTTTGGGGTATACTCAAAGCCAAGGTGAAAATTCAATTCCTCCTTCCACAACTCTTACCTCTATTCCTACATACACTAGTACTCATGTTACTACAACTATCCAACCTACTAGCAATGTCAACACTTCCTTGGGTATTTCCACTTGGAATCCCTATAACTTTGTGAATTCAAATCTCATATCTTCTCATACATCCCCCCTCATAAATCTACAATACACTTTCCCTCCACATACATACAAAACTCCACCTTATTCACCTCCATCTCATAATACCAACAACAATCCAATCCTTATCATAATTTTGTAAAATGTCTCATCCTTTCAACAACAAATCGTCACATTAATAAACACAACAATGGAAAACCTTCATGATACATCAAAACCAACCCATTATTCTTGGAGATATTGAGAACAAAAATGCCACAAGGTATAGAGGTTCCTAGGTTTGAGAAATATGGTTGGAAAGATCATATTAGCCATGTTTTTTCTTACACAACCTTATGTAGTGAATTCAGTTTTGAAGATAAACTCTTGACCAAAATATTCCATAGATCCTTGAAATATATTGATTTAGAGTGGTTTTTCTCCCTATCGAATAATTCAATTAGTTCATTCAAAGAATTTATTGATGCTTTTTAGAACCACTTCCAAATTCACATAGGTTGTAAGATGACCTTAGCTGATTTGATGACATGCAAACAAAAGGATGATGAAAAGATCATTGATTTCATAACTTCAAATTCATATTCAAATTGGAGGTGTTAATGATCAAGGTAATAAATCTGTAGCCCCTCCTAATCAAAATTTGAAAATATTTACCAATCCTATGCCAAATCATAATATCTCCTTTGTCATTTAGTTAGTGAAACAAATAATTATGTGATGAATGTTCATTCGAATGATGATAACATGAATGATAATGAAGAAGCCTCTATATAATCTATGGTTGCATTTATTAAAGCTAAACCTCGTAAGGGCCTAACTAAGATGTTGCTTGACATTGCTTTCTCACAACAAGACATACTTAAACATGTACTTGATGGTCCTTTTTACATAATTGGAAGAATCAATGACAAGCCCACTAATGGGATATTAATTGATCATATCTATGTAGAGAACATGATCATTGAAGAATTCCTATTTGTGCATGAGATTTATCAAGATACTTATGAAAAAATAAAAGCATGGATTAAAATGCATAATGGTTTTTCTTGCCCTATGATAGATTCCATAAATCTCCCTTTAAAAGTTAGACCAAAATAATTAAATGTCACATTCACCATCACCTTGACTTCAAACCAATTTCATGTGAAGTTAGGCTATCCATGGCTTCACTCCATGAATGTCATCTTGTCAATTGTGCATAAATTTTTAAAGTTCCCATTTGGTAATGAAATATTTACTATGCATCACAGTGGATTTAATCTTGTGTCTTCCCATGGGAATTTATCATTAGATTTCTTTTGGCCCAAGCCTATCAAACCTATTAGACCCCGTGAAGACTTCTTTTTCAAATCCTACCAAAATTTTAAGGAAAAGTGCATAAAAGAATTATACCTTACCAATATGCCTCAACCCATGATTGAGCCTCCTATCCTTGATGAAACCATGATTAAACCAAAAGCTCTCCTAAGTAACCAAGATCGACCTATGACAAATTCTCCACCTATTTCGTCTAAGAGACCACAAGATACTTGTTATCATCAGGGATTGCACCCGAATGCAAAGCTATTAAGCTCAACAATCCCATGTAACATGGAAACACTTTCAATCCTATGGGTTGCTCATAATGAAAGTGAATCTCCAGTTTATGGGCTGGTTCCCTTATGGTTTTCTAATGAATGAATGATTTCTAGTAAGGAAAAGGGAAGAAAAGCTTTGAAATGAATGCATAAACTGAAAATATGAACTATGGTGATGCACCTAAGTGATAAAATGAACAATTGATATCACAACTATCTCTCACAAAATCTATTTTCACAACTCAAATTGGATAGCTTAAACACATAACTATTTCACAAAGAGGCATGATATCCTATCCTTTATGAAGGAAAATGATATTTTCACAACTTTAAGGGGAAGGTTAATTTATGGCACAATTAATGACCTGTGGCTAAACTACTATTTGTGCACATGCATCCATTAATGAGACATAAATTTAAAGGTTTTGATTTAAAAAACATTAAACTTGCATCCAAATCACTAACAAAAATAAAACACTTGAATCTGAGAAGGTAAACACCTTATTGTAATAATAAATTGAAGGAAAATTTCCAAGTGACAATACTTCATAACTTGTAAAAGCTGTTGAATATATTAAATTGTAAATAAAAGTTGAGTTACAAGATAGTCTCTTTCTAGAATGCAAAGGAAGAAAACAAGAACTGAGAAAAAGACAATATTTTCTCAATATATACAAAAAATGATAACTCTAAGGCACCAAGAGATGGAACTACAAGCCAAATGAGAGTGAAAAATATCTTGAAAATATCCTCACAAGCAAAGAAGAGAAGCCTCGAAAAGAGGGCCCACAACTAAAGCAAATTGAACTCTAAATGTTGCAAAATCCTCACCATGTTGTGCGTGACCAAAAGACCCTAAAAAATTATGTGAAACTGAAGTTATGTCTCAAGAATCTACACCATTTATTCCATTGGGTGAGTGCAAGAAGTTGAGTCCACTTTTTGGCCAAAAAGTGGAAGTGTTTTCCCTGATTTTTAGAATTTGTCAAAATTGACCTAAAAATTTGTAGCACATAAAGTTTGAATCTTAAAAAAAATTAGTAATATGAAATGTAGTACTCGAAGTCTACTTTCCAAATATGCAATTTATTTTAATACGTAGATGGCACAAATTCATTTTCAATAGGCATGTCTAAAAACCATTGTTTAAAAGTCACCATTTTTTACCATACCATGCATGTGTATGTCATCCATATTTTGACCTAAATAATTGTATTTTTCTAAATCTTTTTGGGAAATGATCTCTAACACATTGAAGAATGTTTGTAATATTTTTTTGTAATTTTTTTTTAATATATATTTTTTTGTTAATTTTTTATTGGTCATAATCACTATTTTGAAAATCCCATGTGTACGTCACACATAAGATGACCTAAACTTATCATTCTTTGATTTTTTATTTTTTCAAATTGAAAATAATTGTCTAAACATTGTTCACGCACAATTATTATTTCTAAAAATTATTTTAATAAAAAGTTATTAAAATAATAAAAAACCCTGATATTTTAGGTTTATGGACCAACTTCATAAAAAATTATTTGAAAAATAGAAAAAATAATCCAATTGGAAAAAAATTACATATTTGCAATCTACACAATCTCATCTCAAATGGGTTTTAATTTCATAAAACAATTTAAAAAAAAAACCCTTAAGCCATATTGACATAATCAATTTTTTCTCTTGATATTATCATGACCTTGTAGTTGTAGGTTCAAGGCTAAGGGTTGGGTTACCATGCCTTTTCTAAGCATAAATCAAAATGAGAAACATGGATTGTGATTTTCAAACCTTTTGGAATGAGTACCCACTTTAAAATGGGTACCTATTCTAAGAAATGAATGGGTACCTATTTTTAAGCTAAAAAATGGCACTTCCACTAGAAGTGGACTCGACTTCTTGCACTTAATTTTATCTTTGCATGATTAGTTTACTTCACTTGTATTCCTTGCATGATCTTGAGAAAAAGAGAACTATTTGATTGGATATTAAAGATAATCAATTTATGATTATTTTAATATTTAAATGTGAGTCCTTTATTTACATTACATAGTAAATATTAACAAAAATAATAAAATATCATCCTTAATATTTAATTTCATAGTTCATTTGTCAAAATCATGAAAACATACATAACAAGTGCCCCTTCACTATAACATGTAGTGATATTATATTATCCTTCGTATTTTTCACAAAACACATGCCTTAGTGTCAAATTCTTCAAAAATCAAATGACAAAGGCAATATCATCTTTCCAAAATCCACGAGCTCCCTTAGATGATTAGGTCAATTGACTTAATAAGTCAAGACCATGGCATCATTTATATTAAATGATTTTTCCTTAAAAAAAAATCAAAAATACCTCATCAACGAATTAGGGAAACAAGTCAAAACACTTGAACCCTAATGATTTTTCCTCATTCTTCACTTCACAATTTTGGAGAAAACTGAGTGTCAGCATGTTACTAGGTGGGGTTTGAAGTTTTGGAGCTAGAACCTCTTTGTTTCTTGTTGTTTCTGGGTGATTTCTTTGAATATTTCTACAGGGAAAACATGGTGAGTTTCCATAGAGAAAAATTTGGACATTTTCCCCTCATTTTTTAAGCATTTTCAAGCCTTTATGCCACAACCTCTCTTCCATTCCGATGCATTTTTGTTTGTTTAATTATTTTTTTGCTCTCCTTATTTCTTTGGGTGTCACCATGAGAGACTATTTATGGGCTTATTGGTAAGAAAATATGTTGGAAAGTCTGTGCCCCTCATGTATTTTTCAACAATGCAAAGCTTGGTAAACCCCAATCTCTTCGAATCTTGATTTTTTTTTCTTTTCTTGTTGATAAGGAATTCAAAAATAACCTTGATAAAAAGAACAATAATAGATGTTTATTTCATTTTACATTATGGGAATACCATTCAAAATTATCATTTTTTGAAATTATGGTGCTCCTCTGCATTTCTCATGGCTGTGGGCTTCTATTATCTGGATATTTTGGATTTTCTTTTGAATGAGCTTGAGACTTCTTCATTTAAAAATTCAACATAAAGGGTTTAAAGCCTTGTATCATGCTTTACCAAAAATACAGACCTGTTACACATAAACCCTAGCTCCATGAGTGCAAGAATTAGGAATGTGCTTGCTTTCCCTATGCCCCCTTGGGTGTAAAAAGATTTTAAGACTCTATTATCTTTGTAAAATGAAGAAAATCTCAGGACTTTAGTTTGTTATTTTGTTACTTCTGTAGCCTTTTTGTATCTCAAGGCCATGGGATTTTCATTTCTTGGGTATTCTGATAAAATATTTATCTTTGAAAGCATGGCTCAATACAATGAAATGGTCTTATCTATTACCTTTTATGAATATAGAAGATAGAAAATTTCCTTTCCTGATAGAAGTGTAGAACTTGCTTTCATTTTGGGTTTGCATTAGACAAGTTTAAGCATTTCTATATTTTCTTGTATGTAACAAAAAATGTAATGCTTGATCAATTTCTTGAAAGAAACAAAAGAGATCTCTCCTCTATGAGATTATTGATCATTCTAAATGCTCTTATGTCTCTATTATAATGATTTGCATTATTTTCTTTTCAACAATGCAATACTTGCTTCAGAATGTGGTAGATAGATGGTAATATTGCTCATTTTTTCAATAGAAATGAAAAGTATTTTACTTCATCCCGAGTCTATATTTGAAGCATCTCTTTAATAAATTTTACTTGGTTGTTAGCAAAGTCTTTCACTTGTTTACTATAAAAGTATTTACACAAATGAATGCAATAAGGGCATTATGTTAACAACTCCTCCATTGCACCAAAAATTATTTTAGAACACCTTATTCATGGTGTTGTCCATACATTATAGAAAAGATCATACCTGAAGCTACCCAAATTTATAATTAGATTTATACCTTGCATTACATGCCTTACCCAGATGTTGATGACATTTCCTTTCACCTTGTATGTTATGACTTGATCAATTTCATTCTTTAGTATTTATTCACTCCTTATGGCCATGCACTTTCCACCTTTTATTTCTAAGAAGGCATATGACTACTGCCCTAAACTAATCATTGTGATATTTGTAATGAAAGCTTGGTGACCATTCCACCTTAGCCCTTGTGAACAATGTACTTGTCTTGTCTCTTATGTGCAAACACTGCTTGTAAGATACCTTGATGGATATGTATATGATGACACCTTCATGTTGGTATGTTATAATCAACGTAAACATCAATACATTCTTTGTTGTCCCCCAAACATGAGCACTATTATGTATGCCTATTCACTATCACATCCATGATAATGTAATCCTTGCTGCTCCATCAGTCAAAATAACTTTGACTACCCAAATTTTCTTACTATATGCATTAAACATGATGAAAACAACATGGATGATGTTAAGACAACAATGTATGATGTAAAACCATGATGCAAATGATGCATTTTCATTCAGTTTCTACTTCATTCTACTTAGGAATTCTGGATAAGCCCATTGTTCATTTGTATTTTCCAATTCAAAGGACCGCCTCATGCACTTTTGACTTGGTTGCTATGAATGATCAATGCTTGAGGCTCTTGTAGACACTTTATGAGTTACTCCTTTAGTTGAGATGTTTCTTTTGAGAAAATTGTGAATATGTTTCCTTCTTCAATCCCCTCTTGAAAGTTAAGAGGCAGCATGATGGGCTCAACCCTTGTGGGAGCCACATTTTACACCACATGCTAAAATGTAAAACTTGATGAACTAGCAATGAAACATGTACCTATACCTGCATAGTGAACAAACAAGTTTGATTAAAATAGTGAAATTCAATGTTGTTTCTGATGATTTGCTTTGGATATCTTGAATTCAATTGTTCATCTTACTTTTCTTGATCAGTTATAAGATAGCAAGTATCTTCTTGATTAGAGATGCATGAGATTTGTATGGAACCCCGAGCTCTAATATTCCTCTTCTTGCAATTTTTTTTCTTGGAATAGCAACTGGAAAACTTCAATGATGCTGGCACAACCTCCAACAATGGGATTTGTCATTCACTAGGAAATAACAGGTTCCATATATGATTTTATGCATTTTTTTTCTTGTATTTTTTTTCTATTTTATATCTCTTAGAATAGTTATTCCCATGGATTGTGTGGGATTACATAAACATTTCTTTTCAATATATTAGTTATTTCATATCATGTAATGACTTGTGTATTTTCATTTGAACTTGTTTCAGTTACATAATATGAAATAACTAAATGAAACTATTTGAAGCATATGTTTTGTAATCATGATGAAATGACAGTTTCCACATACCTTGTTTCTGAACTGCCTTCTTTTTTCTCAATAAACAAAAATAACATTTTCAAAACATAATTGCAGAAAATAATTTAGCTTCTTAAAAATGTCCTTTGAATGTCTTCTTTCTTAATGAAGCATGTTTTATTGATTTGTCTACATTTTTCAACAGTTTTACTCAAAATGTTGCATAATTCTGATAAACCAATTCTTTAAAATCCTTCATTCAGAAAGTTGATGTTGATTGGATTGTTTATACATCAAAATTTTCTTACCCCATCAAACAATTGCCTAATAAAACTTTACTAATTTGAGCTGGAGGCTAAAAATTAGTAACATTTCTAGCGACCTCCTAGGGGTGTTTTCCTACTAAACAAATAAGATCAGTTTCCTTTCTTATCCATTGGGCACAAAGTCTATTCCTTTTTCCTTTTTAACTCAAAAACCTCTGTAACTCAGCATCAGAAACCAAACATCAGTAAACAAAACCTAAAGAAACTAGCATAACTCTATTTAAGATAGAGCCAAAAAACCATGCAACATATGCACTCATTGAAAGAAAAACTAAACTAAAATGAAACTACTGTGCAATGAGAACTTATTGAAAGAAAAATTCTACTCTACTATATACATCTACAAACTTTTGATCCTCAGTAACACTGTTTGAGGTGAATCCCGTTGAAAAGGATTGGAAACACCTCTCCATCCAGCTTTGAGATATGGAATGCATTATGTTGTTTGCATTCTATTATAATATATGGGCCATCCCACATGGCATCAAACTTTGTGTGTTTACCTAGTTTTCTCTTGAGTTCATCCCATTTAAATACTAGTTCTCCCTCTATGAAAGTCCTTGGAGTTTCTTTTCTGTCAAATTTCCTTTTCATCTGAGCTTGATGAACTTCCAAATTCCTTAATGCCTCTTTTCTTGTTTCTTCCAACTCCATTGGTTGTGCAAGCCCAATTTCCATAGGTTTTTCATCAAGCAAATCTAGTTCTTTGATCAAGCTTAAGGTAGGTAGCTCACCGAGTTAGGAATTTTAGCCTCTTTACCATATGTTAGAACATAAGGTGAATTACTTGTTGCTCTCTTAGGTGTTATCCTATCATCCCAAAGGGCTTGTTTCAGCTTCTCATGCCAAGTTCTCTGATTATCCTTGATAGTCTTCTTTATGATCTTTATCAAGTTCTTGTTAGTGGACTCTACTTGTCCATTACCCTAAGGGTAATAGTTTGAAGAAGTATTCAGATATATATTATGCTTTACTGACCAATCTGAAACTTTTAGACCTATGAATGCTAAAGAATTATAAGATATTATTGAATCTAGTGTACCAAACCTGGAAACCAAGTCTTGATAAAAATTCTAGACAGATGTCGAGTTTGCATCCTTCAGTGCAACTGCTTCAGTCCACTTCGTGAAGTAATATGTTGCTATTAATATCCATTTATGCCCAACACTTGAAGGTGGGTTTATGGGACCAATGAAATCAAGTCCCCACTTGCTGAAAGGCTGCTCCACTTGAATTGGATGTAAAGGAAAAGTTGCAAGTTTCTGCTTTCTTGCAAACACTACACATTTGTTACATTTTCTAACCCAAGCATGGGCATCTTTAAATAATTTAGGCCAATAATACCCAACTCTAATTATCTTTAGGGTTGTGGTTCTTGGTGAAAAGTGGCCTCCAAAGGGCCCATCATGAAATTATTTCAAAACTTTTTCAAAATTTTCTAGTTCAACACATCTGAGCAACATATTATGAAAATCCCTTTTATAAAAAATTCCATTTATTATAGCATATGGGATGGCTTGAAGCTTGTAATACCTTCATTTGGACTTTCCCAAACCTTCAATAAAATCACCTATGTGCAAGTAATGGACCATTTGATGTATCCAATTTGCTAATGTAATTGGAACAGTAGCTTGTTCTTCGTTATTAAATACTGTTTCAACTTGTTGATCAGCTAGTCTGCTATTTTTTGCATTTCCAGCAAGCTGTTCACATAGGAATTTTCCTCTAACAAGCTTAGTGACTTTAATTTCAATGCCATACTCCATTACCTTTGTGATCTAGCCTGCTCTTTTATCATTAATGTGCTTGCTTTGCAGAAAATGTTTAACTGTTGATTGAGCAACCAACAACTATATTCTGTTATTTGATAGCATATGCCTAAATTTATTAAGGCTTCTTACTACTGCTAATACATACTTTTCTAAAAATGAATACTTAACTTCATAATCATGCAAGACTTAGCTAAAGAAATCCATAGGCTACTCTAATCCTTTTTTCATTTTGCTGACAGAGCATGGCTAAAATTGTATCAACGCTCCCAAATGCATATAATATGAAATCCTTATCAAAATTTGGGTTAATAAGAGTTGGGGCTGCTGGAAGTGCCTCTTTAATTTTTTCAAAATTGCTCCTACCTTCCTTTGTCCAGCTGAATGGAATTTTTTTTTTCAGCATAGATGTAAGTGGCTGCAATAAGACTACAATGTTAAATGAACCTCCTATGAAATTAATCTTGCCTAGAAAACTCTGCAAACATTTCTTAGGTGTAGGTAGGGGTAAAGCTAGAATTGTTGTTATTCTTTCTGAATCAATGCTAATTCCATGCTTAGACACAATGTGTCCAAGAATTTTTTCTTCATGGACTGCAAAAATGCTTTTTTTGGGGTTTAATGACACCCCAAATTCTCTTCATCTTTCAAAGATCTACCTTAAATGAACAAAGTGTTCATCATCTTTCTTTGAAAATATATTAATATCATCTAAATACACAAGAAAAAACCTGTTAATAAGGTCTTGAAAGGCCATATCCATTTCCCTTTGAAACGTTGGCCCTACATTAGACAATTTGAAGGGAATCTTTTTGTAAGCCATTGTACCCACTGGTACATTTTGACCCATTTTTTGACGAGCATCCATCAGAATTTCGATGACCGTTCGTCGCTATTATTGCATCAGACTTTTGACGTTTCAAATTCCATCAAAATTCTGACCCAATAATAGCGACAAACAACCGTCGAAATTCTAACGGACGCTCATCAAAAAATGGGTCAAAATGTACCAGTGACCCCACTTGGTGATGAAGGCTATTTTAAACTGGTCTTCTTCTTTAACCAAAATTTAGTTATACCTTGAATAACCATCCAGTAATGAGAACCTTTTCTAAACCTGAAACAACCTACAGTATTTTCTCCATTGAAGGTAGCGGATAATGATCTTTGAGTGAAGCTCTGTTTAGATCACGAAAATACACATACAACCTTATCTCTCCGTTCTTCCTGACAAGCACTAGGTTAGAAACCCAAGAGGTATGCTTTATCAGAAATATAATACTACCTTCAATCAGCTTGTTCAATTCTATTTTCATGAGATGTTCTAGCCTGGGATTTAGTGGCCTATATTTCTATCTCATTGGTTTTACGTTGGGTTCTAGCTCAATTGTGTGTTGGGATAACTTAGGGTTAAAACCCTTCATATCTCCATACTACCAAGCAAAAAAATCACTGAATTCTTAGAAAATCAAGATAAAATCCTACTGTTCTACTTTGGTACAAAATTTTCCAAGCTTGAGAAGCTTGTCTTTGAATATTTCAATTGGTTCATAGTGCTCCTACTTCACTGTGATGTTGGATTTGTCTTTTCTAACTTGATCATTAGTGTTGAAAATTTATTCAAGGGTCACCAATCCCTTAGGAAGCTTATTAGACTTCCATTGCAAGATCTGATTCTCATATTGCTACTCAAGATTTTGCTAGTTTCCAATAGAAAACTCTACCTCTTCCATCAAAATAATGATAATTTTCTCATCGCTATCAAAAACCTACCAACTAATGTTATTATTAGGTACAAATGGTCTCACTACAACCTTTACATATTGTTATACCTCAAAATTATGTATATCAGTTGGTATGTAAAATTGTGATCCTATGGCAACAAGTTTATCTACCTCTTTATTCAAACTTCTAGGAATAGACAAAAAATTAAAAGCATCAAATTCATCTATTAAATCCCAAGTTTATTGCTTATACAACTTCAAAAAATCATTTTTAGTTACATTCAAGTTTCTTACCTGATTTGTTATCAGCTTAGAGTCACCAAATGCTTGCAAACACTTAATACCTTTCTTCCTTGCCCACTGTAGGCCATGAATTAATGCCTCATACTCAGCTGTATTATTTGAGTAGTTGAAAGCAAAGCGTAGTCCTGAATAGTACATTTCTCCATCTGGTGAAACCAACATAGCTCCTCCACCAACACCTACTTTTCTTCTTGTGCCATCAAAGTATAAATTACAAAGCTAATTAATTTGTTGTTCTGGCTATTTTTCTTGTTTGAATAGATTTGGAACAATCACACTAGGCTCCCAAATCATATAAATGTCTAAACCTACTTTGTCCATGTGACTAAATGGATCAGCCTTGTGATTCTCGGCTGCTCACTCATCTAAATGGGTCAAGGGTGTTGAAAGGCGTAGGACAATTGAGAGGGGGGGTGAATCAATTGTCACCAAATTCAAACACAAAACTTCAAACACTTATCAACTTCACAACCACACTATTCTGTTATTAAGTATGAACATGAAATTCAAATAATAGAAAGCAAAAATCACCATAATGAACACCAGATTTTACGTGGAAAATCAAATAAGGGAAAAACTATGGTGAGGATTAACTCACAATATAAAGTAATAGAAAAACTGAATACAAAAATCTCACTACCCAAAGACAAAGGATCACAACCTACATAAAGGACTCACTGTCCAATAGAGAGGCTCACTACCTACAGATACAAAAGATAACAAAAAGATCCACCACAACAATTTACACACATCCACAACCTTGATTAGCAGATTGCAGAAACCTTCAGCTCACTGCTTTCAAGAATCTAACTCAATAAAGTATTATTGCCTCAACTTAATTTTGCACAACTTTTCTCTTCACTTGTGGCTTACTTCGTTACTTTGTAGGATTTAATCCTTCACATCTTGACTTGCATTTATACAATCTTCAACCTTAGAAGCTTTATCCAAGGTCGGCCACATACACTTCATTTCACAAATTCAAATTAGGTCAGCAACTCAATATTCCCGTGGTGTAAAGGAATGAGAGTGGACCAATTAAATACTTAACCAAGACCAAAAACAACATCTCAGATCAACCACATGCTTCCTTAGTTAATTTTTTTATTCTTCATATGAAGTGTAAACACCAGGTTAGCCAAACCTAATGAAAACACAAATGAACATTGAAGTACACACTTTGCAACAAGAAGATAACATGTAGATGACGTAACACACTTTATCATGCATGAGAGCACATCTCAGATACCTTTAGATACATCTGCAGTAAGTGCAACAACCTTTGAACACAAAACACCTTTCATTAGTTCATTCGGATTGTGCAAACACATACAACTCTAAAACTCAACTTCCAGAGCACCAAACCATGAACACCTTTGCCAAAACCCAGAGAAAACAATTACAAGACATATTCCACATCTGCAAGACCTAAAACAAATCAATAAAGTACTATGGAGCAGAAAAATTTCTCCCAGTCCATAGACAAGCAACTCTACCAAACCAGTTCACACACCGGTGAACACAACTTTCACACTCCATCAAACCAAAAGCTACAAATCAGGAGATGACACCAACATATTCCCAACAATAACCCTTTAGATCTACACAAGCATAGGATCAACATAGAAGAAACGTAGAACACATATCATAACACATTCTAAACACATACATAACTCTGACTTCAATATTTATTAATTTTCTCAAAAGCACTTGGTAACTCATCATTTTAGCACATTTGTAGCAACATAAGGATAGCTCCATGTACTCACAACATCTCAACAACACCTCAACTATACATGCACAATCTGCAAGATACTGAACCATGTTAACATCAATGAAAACATTAATGACAACACCACCAAACTTTCTCATACTTGCAACAATCTCCCCCTTTGTCATTGATGGCAACACATTATGTGAAAAACCATCAAAGACAACACTCTCCTTTATTTTTAGATTAGACAACTTGCACAATATTCTGGTATTCTCAATATTTTGGGAAAAGACCTTCTCTTACTCTTCTACTATTTTTTACATGACTCTCTCTCCCCCTTTGAAATCAATGGAAAAGATCAAAAACTTTGATCACTCCCCCTTAGGAGTGCACCCATACAACTCATACTGTAACTTTCTACTCTCCCTAAGGAGTAGACCCATTCATCAATCCAGATAAATGAAGAATCTATGGATCCAATAGACTGATGCACCTAGTTCAGAGGGCCAATGACCCCCAACCTCTCCTTGAGATACTCAAAAGTATCCTTCAGAAGAGCCTTAGTAAATATATCTGCAATCTATTCCTTTGTAGAAACGTACTCCAGCCTGAATTCATTCTCTAATACCTTCTCTCTCATGAAATGATATCTGATAGATATATTTTTTATTCTTGAATGCATTACTAGATTATTTAAAATATTTATAGCACTTGTATTGTCACAAAAGATAGAAATAGGCTCATCACATATCACTTCAATATCCTTTAGTGTTTGCTTCATCCACAAAACCTATGAGCAACAAGATGCTGCAAAAATATACTCTACTTCTGTAATGGATAAAGAAACCGAGTCCTATTTCTTACTTAACCATGAAACCAATCTTCCAACAAGAAAGAAAGCACCTCCACTAGTACTCTTTCAGTCATCCACACAACTAGCCCAATCTGCATCAGTATAAGCATTTAAAGTGAAATTAGTATCCTTAGGATACCATAAGCCATAATCTGGTGTACCTTTAAGATATCTGAATATCCTCTTTACAACTATAACATGTTCTTCTTTAGGTTCTACTTGAAATCTGGCAACTAAACATATTGCATGCATGATATCCAATCTGGTAGCAGTAAGATACAATAGTCTACCAATCATAGATCTATATTTTCTCTGATAAGCTTTAGAAGATTCATCATCTTTACTCAGCTTACATCCAGTCACCATAGGAGTACTAACTGGTTTGGAGTCATTCATTCCAAACTTCTTTAACAACTCTTTCATGTATTTTGATTGTGAAATGAATATCCCCTTATCAATTTGATTTACTTGAAGACCAAGAAAGAAATTCAGCTTGCCAATCATGGACATTTTAAATTCTTTTTTCATTTCATCTACAAATCTCTTACACATACCTTTATTTCCTCCAAAGATGATATCATCAACATATACTACCACTATCAACATTTTCTTACCTTGCACTTTGAAGTAAAGATTGTTGTCAAAAAAACCTTTGTTGAACCCTTTCTATATTATATATCTATCCAATATTATGTACCAAGCTTTGGAAGCTTTTTTTAGTCCATAAAATGCCTTCTTCAGCTTACAAACCATATCCAGTTTTTCTGATAACAAAAATCCTTCAAGTTGTCCCGTGTATACTTCTTCCAGTTCACCATTCAAGAATGTAGACTTGAAATCCATCTGATATACTTTGAAATCCTTGTGGATAGAAAATTCCAAAAAAATCCTAATAGCTTCCATTCTTGCCATCAGGGAAAATGTCTCTTCAAATTCTATTCCTTCAACTTGTGGGTATCCCTTGCATACAAGTCTTGCTTTGTTTCTTATAACTTCACCATTTTCATTCAACTTATTCTTGAACACCCATTTTGAACTAATTACATTCTTATTCATAGGTCTAGGAACTAGTTCCCATGTTTGATTCTTCTCTATTTGCTGCAACTCTTCTTTCATAGCTCTAACCCAACTCTCATCTTCACATGCTTCACACATAGACTTAAGTTCTATTTTAGAAAGTAAACATAGATTTACCTTAGCTGCTACTTTACTTATTGTCTTCACACCTTCACTCTTATCTCCAATTATTTTTTCCTATGGATGATTCTTCCGGACATACTTAGGAGTCTTAGGAACAAGTTCCAATTCATTTTCTTCACCTTCTTCAATTTTTTCTTCTTCCTCTTCCTTATTCTCTTCAGGTACTGGTGTGAAAATAGGATCATCTAGTTCAACTTCACTTATCTCAATAGGTTTGTACATATCCTCATCAACCTTCACATTAGGACTCTCAAAAATCTTCCTCAATATTTTGTTAAAGCATCTATATGCCTTGCTGGTAGTTGAGTATCCAAGGAAAATCCCTTCATCACATCTAGCATCAAACTTCCCAAGATTCACATCTTCTCTTTTAATGTAACATCTGCTTCCAAACACCTTAAAGTACTTCACGATAGGAGTTTTACCAATCCATAACTCATAAGGAGTCTTTGTGCTATTGTCTTTGATATGAAATTTGTTAAGAACATAAACAATAGTGTGCATTGCCTCTCTCTAGTACACATCAAGAACATTTGCTTCTTTCATCATGGTTCGTGCAGCTTCCTATACAGTCTAGTTCTTTCTCTCAACAACTTCATTCTGTTGAGGGGTTCTAGGAACAAAAAAATGTCTCTTTATAGCATGCCCTTCACAAAATGCATTAAACTCACTAGAAGTGAATTCTCCACCTCTATCAGATCTCAAAGATTTGATTCTTAGGTTCACTTCATTTTCAACTCTTGCTTTGAACACTTTAAACCTATCTAGAGCCCGACTCTTCTCTCTAAGAAAAGAAACCTAGGTCATTCAGGAATAATCATCAATAAGGAGCATGAAATACCTATCACCAGTTAGGATTCCTATTATGGTAGGACCACAAAGGTCTGTATGAATTAATTACAACATTTTGGTAGTAGATTGCTCATTTCCTTTGAAACTGCATCTTGTATGTTTCCCTAACTAACAACTTCTACAAATAGTATTGGCAAGCTTTATGATTTTAGGAATAACTTAAACAACATCTCTTGAACTAATCTTGACTAGATTATCAAAGTTTACATGTCCCATTCTTTGGTGCCACAACCAAATTTCATTAACTTGAGCTACAAGGCACTGACCATCAACACCCTTAAGTTGGTAGATGTTTCCATGAGTTCTCCTTCCTGCAACAACCATAGCTCGGGATCCTTTTCTGATCTCATAGGTATTATCCTGAAACACAAGTTTGAAACCTTTGCTACACATCTATCTAGCACTCAAAAGGTTATTCCTTAGGCCCTTTACATAATATACATCATCAGTGTTGTGTATTCCATCAAAACTAATTGTACCTTTCCCAAAAATCCTTTCTCTAGAATCATCACCAAACATGAACAAACCACCATCATACTTTTCAGGTTTAGTGAACTTACTTTTATCTCCAATCATGTGATTAGAACATCCAATGTCAATCATCCAATAGTCTTCATCTTGTTTAGCATGAAAGTCAGTGACCAAACTACCTTCCATCTCATTCTTGTTCTCTGAATCATTTTTTCTTGCACATTTTCTAGAGTTAGTAGACACAGATTTATTCTCCAAAGCTAAGAACAAGCATTCACTATCATCACCCTCATAATCAGATTCATCATTAGAGATTCCAACTTCTTCTCTAACATAATACAAATTCTTGAATTTTTTATCCTTTCTATCTTTATGATCTTTGTTCTTCTTATGTAAAGCTCTATTTGGACATCTTGAAGCATAATGACCAATATTACAACAACTGAAACATTTAAAGGGCAAGATACCTTTATACTTATCGGTACCTTTCTTCAACTTCCTTGTAAATTTTGCCTCCAACTCATCTGAACCATCACTGTTCAGATCATCGTTAGTCTTTGTTGCTTTAAATGTTGTTTCTATCTTTTCCTATTTCTTTCCAAACTTTCTCATTTCGAATGCAGTCAAAGTGCCAAATAGTTGTTCTTTAGCGTATTTCTTAGGACCATATGTTTCCTCAATAACTAAAACCTTGTCACTGTAACACTCTGGTAAGGTCATTAGAATCTTTTATATTATATCTTCATTAGTCAGAGTGCCCCCTTGATTCCTAACTTCATTTGCTGCTAAATCAACCCTCTAGAAATAGCTTGCAATATATTCACCTTCTTCCATTTTCAAATTCTCATATCTATGCTTTGTCGTCAGCTTCTTTTTCAATTTCACTCTATCATTTCCTTCATAAAGATCTTCCAACTTCTTTCAAACTTCATAAGCAGTGCCCAAATAAATAACTTTAGTTCACTCAGTCTTGGATAAAGCACTGTAAATCATATACATCACTTTTTCATTCTCCTCATAAGCAGAAACCTCATCTGTAGTAGTAGAACCACTTGTTGGTGCAATATACTTCATCTCAACAGCCTTCCAGGTCTTGTAACTAAGAGAGATAATATAACCTCTCATCTTCACTTTCCAATCACTATAATCAGATCCATCGAACATAGGGATTGCCAACTTATGCACCATCGGATCTACCTTAAGTGGTTAAGCTCTGCACCAAGGAACCAATGCTTTGATACCAATTTTTGAAAAGTGCAAGACAACTGAGAGGGGGGGTGAATCAGTTGTCACCAAATTCAAACACAAATCTTCAAACACTTATTGACTTCACAACCACACTATTCTATTATTAAGTATGAACATGAGATGCATATAACATAAATCAAAAATCAACACAATGAACACCAGATTTTACGTGGAAAACCTAATAAGGGAAAAACCATAGTGAGGATTAACTCACAATATAAATTAATAGCAAAATTGAATACAAGAGGCTCATTGCCAAGGGCTCACTACCTAGATACAAAGGGTCACTACCTATAGGAAGGACTCACTATCCAATAGGGAGGCTCAATGCTCATGGATGGCTAGGTTTGAATTTATAGGATTTGCAGCATAAGGCTCAATATGGTCTTTAGCCTATGGTTCTGATTTGATAGTCACTCTAGTACCATATCTAGTCTTGAAAAACATGTGTGACTAGTCTGATGATAAATACCTACCTAACTTTGTTGTAAAATCTCTAAAAAGGAAAATGGAAAAGAACGGTGGAAAATCAATGACATATATATCTTATGGAATTGAAAAGTTTAGACAAGCATGCAAGGTAAGAGGCAGACTTTTAATAACTCCAACATACTTAATGGCTATACCATCTAATTGGACTACACCTTTTGACAATGGCTCATATTCTAGTCTTAACTTATCTACTAGTTGTTTGGGCATAACAGAGCTACTTGCTCCTGAATCTATCATACAGTTATGCACTATACTATCACCAATAATTATGCTGACATAAAATGGAGCTGGTTTTACCTTTTTTGCTGGCTGTTCTTTCTTTCCTTCAGAATTGTTTGCGAACACTCTAGGTTGCTCCATATAATGTTCATTAGAAATTGAAATTTTAGCCAAAGTTTCCTACAGTAAGTCTTTTTGTCCAGGTATGTGCAATGCATCTAGCATGGACATGATGACTATAACTTTCCTCATATGATCAACTATATTAAATGCTGGAAAACTCACATTTTTCTACACTTTTAGAAGAACAACTTCTACTTGTGTTGGTAAAGGTTGTAACTAAGTTTTTTGCTATTCCTTAGCAGCTATAACTTGCTATCTTGGAAAAATCTAAACATTATGGGTTGTAGAAAGCTGAATTTTCCCTTGTTGGGTTGTAGAGGTCTGAGTTTTTTGCTGAACAACTTGTTGTTGGTTCTTTTCTACTTGTTGTTCACTAGAAACAACTTGTTGTCTTAGGTCAACAACTCTCTTTTTTGACCTCATATTGGTTGCAATGGAGGTAGATGACTAATTTTTCCCTTGTGCATGATTAACTCCACAAAATTCACTACCTTGCTAGTTCATCATGGAAACATTAAGATAATTCTACTGTGTTTGATCATCTTGCTGATCATTGTTCTCCTTTGCTATTTTGTCAAAAGTAGAAAAATTGCTCTACACCATAAGAGCCTGATTAATCACCCCATTCATATAGGTAGCCTAGTTATGAGGCTGATTACAGGGATAGAACCACACATAATCTTGTGCCAAGTTGTTTTTCATAGGTACACGCTATTTAGAAGAGTTGACAACATTTTGATTATATGGTTGATTAGGCCTAGTATTAAAATTTCTTCTCGGTTCTTGGTAGTTAGCCTAATAAGGCAGTCTATTTTCTTGAAAGGGTAGTTGATAAGGTTTGTAATTTTGGCCTTGCTGATTTTTGAGACTCACTAAGTCATTGCTAACAGTTTGCAGCAATTTAGCCATTTTTTGTTGGGTACCCCTAAGCTCTTGCAAGTCTGAATTTATTGGAACAACACTATTTTAAATAGTTGCTTGAAATCCTAAGGTTGGAATAGTAGGTAATGGGGCTATAGGAGGTATTTGAATGGGAATCAAGGGATGGATATCAGGGAAAATAGGCATAGGAGGCTTGGGTGCAATTTTTCCAACCTGTATAAGGTTATTCTCAGCTCTAATAGCTATATCATAGGATGTTGGCAGGGTTACTCCACCCATCGATTGGATCATAACAAAAACATCACTATTTATTGCTCTAAGATAATACAAGAAAGCATGATCTAGTGAAGGTCTTCCTGTGGCTGGGATTCTATCCCAAGTTCTTTGAAACCAAAAATTAAAATCTGTCATCTGTTCTTGTGGTGCTCTCTTGATAGTAATCATTTTCTCAATTAGAGATAGATGATCAATTTTTTCCAAAAATTGTTTGCTCAACTTATCTTCCAAATCATCCCATGATGCAACAGAATTCACCGGTAAGCCTTTGAACCACTAGAGTGCCTTTCCTTTGAATGACGCTGTTAAAAGCCTCAATGCCATGTTCTCTTGAGTAACAAGATGGACTCCACAAAGTGAAGCCACATCCCTTATGTTCTCTATTGGTGTAGTCTAATCCTCACCAATGAAAATAGGAAATTTTTTAAGTTTAGCTACTAGTATGTCATTGTACTAAGCCAAATTAAATGGGATTCCCCCATTAAATGATACAAATGCATGTGCTCTAGCCATCAAAGCTTCTTGAACACTAATATTTGGTACTTTTAGTATTGGCACAAGATGTACTACTGGAAAAACTGGAATAGAACTTGCAAATCCAAGACTAGGAGGTGTAGAATGGGATCTCAGTGTTGAATGTGATCTTGATCTCCTTAAATTTCTTGTTGTTGTTTGGCCTTTCCTCTTTGGTGATGATAGTTTCAAGTATTCAAATGGATCAACACTTCCTCTTGTCTGAACTCTACTCATGTGCTATTGAATTTGCAATTAAAACCAGGTAAATGGAGTCGCCAAAAATAAAAACCTCTGATAGGTAAAAGACTGTTGTAATTATGAAAATAACAACTTGAAATCTTTGAATTCTTTCTCTGAAGTGATCTTCAGAGTCCCACTAGGTGTGCCAAAAATTGTTATCACAAGGGATTGCACCTGAATGCAAAGTTGTAAAGCTCAACAATCCTGTGTAACATGGAATCACTTTCAAGCCTGTGGGTTGCTCATAATGAAAGTGAATCTCTAGATTATGGGCTAGTTCCTTTATGGTTTTCTAATGAATGAATTATTTATAGCAAGGAAAAGGGAAGAGAAGCTCTGAAATGAATGCATAAATTGAAAATATGAACTCTAGTGATGCACCTAAGTGATAAAATGAGCAATTGATATCACAACTATCTCTCACAAAATCTATTTTCACAACTCAAATTAGATAGCTTAAACACATAAATGTTTCACAAAGAGGCCTAATAACCTATCCTTTATGAAGGAAAATGTTATTTTCACAACTTTAAGGGGAAGGTTAATGTATGGCATAATTAATGACCTATGGCTAAACTACTATTTGTGTACATCAATCCATTAATGAGACATAAATTTAAAGGTTTTGATTTAAAACACATTAAAATTGCATCCAAATCACTAATAGGAGCAAAACATCTGAATTTGAGAAGGTAAATGCCTGATTGTAATAAGAAATTGAAGGAAAATTGGCAAGTGATAATACTTCATAACTTGTAAAAGCTGCAAAATATATTAAACTGTAAATAAAAGCTATCTCAAGATAGTCTCTTTGTATAATGCAAAGGTAGAAAAAAAGAACTGAGAAAAAGACAAAGTCTTTTCTCAATATATGAAAAAAATGATAACTCCAAGGCACCAAGAGGTGGAACTAAAATCCAACTGAGAGTGAAAAATATCTCAGAAATATCCTCTCACAAGTAAAGAAGAAAAGCCTCAAAAAGAGGGCCCACAACTGAAGCAAACTAAACTATGAATGTTGCAAATTACTCCCCATGTTGTGCATGACCAAAAGACCCTCAAAACTAATGTGAAACTGAAGTTATGTCTCAAGAATCTCCACCATTTATTCCATTTTATCTTTGCATGATTAGTTGACTTCACTTGTATTTCTTGCATGATCTTGAGAAAAAGAGAACTGTTTGATTGGATATTAAATATAATCAATTTATGATTGTTTTAATATTTACATGTGATAGTCCTCCTTCATTTGTATTACATAGCAAATATTAAGGTAAATAATAAAATATTATCATTAATATTTAATTTCATAGTTCATTTGTCAAAATCATGCAAAAAATACATAAGTGCTCCTTCACTATAACATGTTGTGATATTATATTCTCCTTTGTAGTTTTCACAAAACACATGCCTTAGTGTCAAATTCTTCAAAAATAAAATGAAAAAGGAAATATCATCTCTCCAAAATCCATGGGATCCCTTAGATATTTAGGTTGATTGACTTAATAAGTAAAGACCATGGCATGATTTATATGAAATAATTTTTCCTTCAAAAAAATCAAAAATATCTCATCAACAAATTAGGGCAACAAGTCAAAACAATCGAACCCTAATGATTTTTCCTCATTCTTCACTTTGCAATTTTGGAGAAAACTCAGCGCCACCATGCTATTGGGTAGGGTTTGAAGTTTTGGAGCTCAAACCTCTTTGTATCCTGTTATTTCTGAGTGATTTCTTTGAAAATCTTTCTACAGAGAAAACATGGTGAGTTACCAGAGACAAAAATCAGGATATTTTCACCTCATTTTTGAAGCATTTTCAAGCCTTTATGTCATGGAATCTCTTCCATTCTTATGCATTTTTGTTTGTTTACTTCTTCTATTGCTCTCCTTATTTCTTTGGGTGCCACCATGAGAGACTGGTTATGAGCTTTTTGAGAAGAAAATTTGTTGGAAAGTCCATGCCCCCTCATGTATTTTTCAACAGTGGAAAGCTTGGTAAGCCCCAATTTCTTCGAATCTTGCATTTCTTTTTTACTTCTTGCTGATAAGGAATTCAAAAATGAGCTCGATAAAAAAATCAATAATAGACGTTTATTTCTTTTTGCATTCTGGGGTGTAACATTCTAACTTATCATTTTATGAAATTATTGCACTCCTTTGCATTTCTCATGGTTGCGGGCTTATATTATTTGAATATTTTGGATTTTCTTTTGAACAAGCTTGAGGTTTCTTCATTTAGACATTCAATATAAAGGGTTTAAAACCTTGTATCATGATTTACCAAAAATACAGACTCATTACATATAAAACCTAGCTTCATGAGTGCAAGAATTAGGAATGTGCTTGCTTTCTCTTTGCTCCCTTGGGTGTGAGATTTTAAGACTCCATTATCTTTGCAAAATGAAGAAAATATCAACACTTTAGTTTGTTATTTTGTTACTTTTGTAGCTTTTTTGCATCTCAATGCCACGAGATTTTCATTTCCTTGGTATTCTGACAAAATCTATATCTTTGAAAGCATGGCTTGATACAACGAAATTATATTATCTATTACCTTTTCTAAATACAGAAGATATAATTTTTCCTTTCTTGATAGAAGTGTAGAACTTGCTTTCATTCTGGGTTTGTATTGGACAAGTTTAAGCATTTCTCAATTTTCCTATATGTAACAAAAAAATGTAATGCTTGATCAGTTTCTTGAAAGAAACAAAAGAGATCTCTCCTCTATGAGATTATTGATCATTATGAATGCTCTCCTAGCTCTATTATAATGCTTTGCATTATTTTCTTTTCAGCAATGCAATACTTGCTTCAAAATGTGGTAGATAGATGGTAATATTGCTCATTTTTTCAACATAAATGAAAAGTATTTTACTTCATCTTGAGTTTGTATTTGAAGCATCTCTTGAATATATTTTACTTTCTTTTTAGTAGAGTCTTTCACTTGTTTATTGTACAAGTATTTACACAAATAAATGCAATAAGGGAATTATGTTAACGACCCCACCATTGCATTGAAAATTATTTTGGAACACCTTATTCATGGTGTTTTCCATACATTACAGAAAGGATCATACCTGTAGCTACCCAAATTTATATTGAGCTTCATACCTTGCATTTCATGCCTTACCCAGATGTTGATGGCATTTCCTTTTACCTTATATGTTATGACTTGATCAATTTCATTATTTACTAATTATTCACTCCTTATGGCCATGGACTTTCCACCTTTTATCTTTGAGAAGGCATATGACTGCTACCCCAAACCAATCATTGTGAGCTTTGTAATGAAAGCTTGGTGACCATTCCACCTGAGCCCTTGTGAACAATGTACTCGTCTTGTCTCTTATGTTCAAACACTACTTGTAATATACCTTGATGGATATGTATACGATGCCACCTTCATGTTGGTATGTTATAATCAACATAAAAAACAACACATTCTTTGTTGTCCCCCAAATGTGAGAACTATTGTGTATGCCTGTTCATTATCACATCCATGATAATGTACTCCTTACTACTCCATCAGTCAAAATGGATTTGACTGCCTATATTTTCTTACTATATGCATTACACATGATGAAAACAACAGGAATGATGTTAAGACAACAATGTATGATGTAAAACCATGATGTAAATGATGCATTCTCATTCAGTTTCTACTGCATTCTACTTAGGCATTCTAGATAAGCCCATTTTTCATTTGTATTTTCCAATTCAAAGGACTGCCTCATGCAATTTTGACTTGGTTGCTATGAATGATCAATGCTTGAGGCTCTTGTAGACACTTTATGAGTTACTCCTTCAGTTGAGATGTTTCTTTTGAGAAAATTTTGAATATGTTTCCTTCTTCAATCCCCTCTTGAAAGTTAAGGGGTAGCATGATGGGCTTAACCCTTGTGGGAGCCGCATTTTACACCATGTTAGCTCTCGAAAACGTAGGTTTGAACCATGAAATATTGCCAAGCTTTCACAACGTTTCAGGGTAACAGACAAGGCCAAATGAATTGAACCTTCTACTCTTCATGTGCTACTAGACCTAGGCAGGTGTACCTATATGAGTGAGGTAGAATTGACTTGTGATTATCTCTCTTGAAATGTTTTTCCCACAATGGAAAATGGGAGGGGACAAATAAAACTAGAATTTGGTATAAATTGTATAGCAATATTCAAAACTAAAACCTAATATGTGCAGTTAATAGATGTAAAGAATGAATAAAACTAAATGGTGAAAATGCAGAGACTAGTGCCTTATTGGGTATGTAGAGTCAAATGAAATCAACATGAGCAACTTCTTTCTGGAAAAAATTCAATTTTTTTGGCATATGTTTTAGTTTATAACTTGTATAAACATGCAAGAATGTGACTACTAAGTTCTTCTTAATGATCTAGATGAGTTTCCCTGATTACTGTGATCAATTAAAAGGATTTAATCTTTCCTTGAAAGAACCAATCAATCAACCACATAGATACAACAAATGTGCACTGATAAACTGAATATAAACTTGTTACATCAATTTAAATAACCAGAAAGTATCAATCTTGGAGACAACTTTAGTAATACTTTCAATAAGCACAATAGACAATTGACACCAAAAGTATGTTCCCACATCAACTGATTCTCATTAATATCTCCATATTTTTAAAACATGCATCATAGTCTCATAGTATGACATTTTTTGTCTACTGTATCTTCCCCTAATCTATCTTCTATCCTATCTACTGTATATCTATTTTCACACTCAAAAATGAACATTTATACACCAGTATTTGAAAGGATGTGTCCTTTCGTATTCAAATGTCAGAAATTAGTTGTATTCGGGTTTCTAATAACACCCGCTGAGACATCCACCGAGACATCCCGCAGTCATACTAACCTTCAATGTCTCGGCGACAGTCATCCTATGCATTGCTATAATGTCCCGCCGTCTCATCGATGTTTCATGTCTCATTGAAAAATATCCTTTCGTCTCATGTGTCACTGTGACAATTCAGAGTCAGAGAGATGTTCCATAGATCACTTTGTCTTACCGATATATACCCTTTAATACTTTTTGGTCGCAGAGACACAATCATTTCTCACCGATGAAACAATACTTCGACATGACATACTGGTCGGAAAGACTGCAAGACTTCATTTTGATAGTCATTTGATATAACCCCCTTATGCTTTATCAGCAAGACCCGAAGAATTCGATAAGACTTCACTTCGATGCTTTGACTCTTACTGATATGTATATCTTCATCGGTGTGACATATGGGTCGCTATGACTTATTCTTATGAAAGATTTCTCCCTGATATGTTCTTTCTGTCGCCAGTCGGTAAGACATGAAGCATTCGGTAAGACATCACTTTGAGACCTTTTAGTTTGGCTGATACATCGTTCTGTGTGCTAGTCAGTGAGACATAATTCATTTAGCAAGACCACATACCAAAGACATATGGTTTGGCTGAAGTGTTTACTCGTGAGCCGATCGGTAAGACATAATGTATTCGGTGAGACCTTACTCTGATGACTTTATCTAGCCGATATACCTTCTGTCACCGAGACAATAAGTTGTGTCCTGCCGATAGGTGCCAGTAGATAAATTCCAATCGGTGTGACATCAAAGAAGTCTTGCCGATAGACTACAATAGATGTATATTGGAAAAAGAAAGCATTATGGATCGGGGAGACCCTCATCAACTCATGCTGATATGGACTATTCAGTGAGATATTCAAGACTAGATGGATTTTTTGGAACCACATGGAAAAATATGAGCAAAATGTTGTGAAGAAATTCCTTTGTTCTTATGATGAGGACTCGTTTGGAAACTCAAGGGTATGAAACAACTCGTAAAATTTTCAGAATTTTACAGTTCTAAGAGTGGCTCTGTCTGGGGATGAATAGTTGTGAAATCATTGCAAGGATCCAGATTTCTGGGTGAGCAGACCAGACTTTCAAAGTAATGGATCAGTGGGTGAGATAGAATGAATGGAAATGGAAATGAATGTGACCCTACACTACTGTACATGGAAAGATTTATTTTGAAAGAAGGAAAACCAAGATTGTCCATGTATTGGCAATTCCTGTTCTTTTTGCTTCCTAAACTACTGTGCATGGAAAATAATTTTTAAGAGGATTATCAAGAATTTTCTATGCACTGGCAATCCTTAATCCTCTATGTTTTAACTTCATCCATTTTGAGCTGTTACGGTCTAACATTCAAACCATAAATGATGGCTCAAGGCCATCCAAAAGAAAGGCCCATACTTTCCTCTGTCAAATAGCCGACTTTGCTTTGAGTTCATCAGATTCTTCTTGAAGACATTCATCCAATCTTCCTTGTCACTATTATCAATTTTTTTTAGAGAATCATCATGCTCAGCTTGGCCCAAATTCCCTTCACCATTCTGTAGTTCAAATTCTCCATCATCATGGGACAAATCTTTGTTATCTTCAACATACAAAGTACATGCATATTCAATGCAAAATTTCTCATTATCTTTCTCACTGTTATGAATTATAAAACATTCTCCCAGCTGTACTAAAAATTCAACATCAGAGTGCTTCTCTTGAGAATAAAAAAATTCTGTCATATCAACATTGTTTGAGACAAACAAATCTGAAACCTTTTGCACCTCTTCCATATTACCATTTGGAGACGACACTGAATTAGGACTCATATCTTCAATATCATGCATACGAAATACTGGAATTATATCATCCTTGGTATGCAAATAAATATCTTCTCCACATGAGTTAGAAATTTCAAAATCACATACCTCCTCTTGAATGGACAAATATTTTTGATCAACTTCAAAGGTTTCTCCATCATTTCAAGAAATGCACTGGGATTCATATGAATCATTGCACAAAGAACTTTCATTGTCAAAAAAAATGTAGACTAGACACAAAACTTTAGAATCATCCTTGTGTGCACATCTCTGGTATTCAAGAGTTAGCAAATCTGAAATTTGCTCATTATTGAGTGAATATGTTTATTCTTCCATATCTTCTATTATTTGTCCCTCTTCTTGATCTCCACAAGAGCTGGAAATATCTCCTTGTTGTAAATCAAGATTCACACGATCTCCCTCAAACTCTTCCTCATTGTGACATGATACACAATCCCCTTCCATTTCATTTTCCAATTCATCAACATGGCAATTTTCAAGATCATTATAGTTATTCTCTTCACATGTTGATGTACTCTCCTCTTCATTTGAGCATGTTCCATCCTCATCATGGAATGGATTCAAAAAGAAGTCATTTTGTAGCACACCTTGGCCATATGTCATCTGAGATTCTTCTGTTATTTTATCATACAATAGTTTTGAAGAAAAATTAAAACTATTTTCAAGTGTGCAATCTTCTTGTTCATCAATCATGTTCTCATGGTTATGAGCTACAACTAAAGTGTTTATTTGTTCACTGTCAAATGGATCCACATTTTCCATTGCTTCTTCCTCTTGATTACCACAAGAACTGGAAGAATCACCTTGCTATAAATCAAAATCAATAGGTTCATCTTCACAATTAGAATATTCATTAGATCCCTCATAACATACACTGCTTTCCCTATCACAATCTGTTATGCAAGATAGATCTCTTGTATCTTCATCTTCCTCATGCAAGCTATCATATGAACCATTTTGACTTGCACTTGTATCATCTTCTATTGGCTGCATTGTTTGATCAATTTCTCTATACTCATCAGAAATACAACTATTGGATTCAACATTGATAGTGTTCTCATACCTTATCCTCTCCATGGCATCAATAAATTTATTCACTTGATCACATGCATGCTGTATTGATGATTCTAACCAATAGGCTGATTCAGGTTTCCAAACTTTTATGAACTATGCAACAAAAATGGGCCTTGTAGGCTTACAATTAGGCGGTGATTGCATACAGATATTTATCATCCTGTTGTATAAAAAAAATTTATCTTCTCCTTCATGTATCCTTATGTTAAGAAATGCATCAAAGAGGTAAATTCCACATTCTGATTTTGTGATGGAGTCCTGGATTTGAGTATGTACATACTCAACTTCTTCTTCTTTGAATTGTTGATTCTAGCATACATATTGTTGCAAGTTCTAATTATTTTGAATCTCTAATAACCCATTGGAAATCCAATTTGGTACAGACAAATTTCCATAATTCTCAAGAAATTGATCCTAAAATCCTTGGAGAGAATCAATAGAAGAAATTGGTAGGCTATTAAACCAATCCCTAGCTTCATGAATGAGTGACATCAGAAATAACCTCATATGTAAATCCTCATATGGCACATCCAAGTCTTCAATGAAAGCATTGAAGCTCCTTAAATGATTTTCAGCAGTGATTGCACTACTCCCTGTAAACTTTGGAACAAAATTTCTCCAACTACCATCCATTGGGTAAGGATATAATCAAAACCCTGCCAAGTCGAATTGTTTGATCATTGTTCTGTATTGATGGAGGGGAGGGTTATGCAGATGCTGAAACTGGTATAACAGATTATTGTATTGTGTATGAGAATGTGGCACATATTGTTGACCATGAGGTGATTGTGGTGAATATATATTCTGTTGTGCATGATATGCATTGCCTCCATTGTGAAAATTTCCAATTGTTTTATCACACGCTTGAGGGGTCCAATGCCTTCCTGCATTTGTGTATTCATTCTTATTGTAGAATTCTAATAGTTGTTGGTCCAATTGTAGTGTTTCTTTCTTAATTTGCAATGTTTCTTTCTTAATTTGCAGTTGTTGCTTTTTCAATTCTTCAATTCCTCTTATCAACTAATGCCTTTCAAAATATTCTTTTGTCCCATACACAAATTGTCTATCCATTCTTCATCAGGTTTTTACTAGAGTTGCCACCTACTTTTCCAAAAGTAGGAAAATGTTTCTTTTAATTTTTTTTTTGATTTTCCCTAGCAGAATCACTTTTTTTGAAACTTCTCAAATTATGACTTCTTCTTCAATGACTCTATATGATGGTCATCAACCGAATATTCTAAAATATCTCCCCAGCGGAGTTGCTTATTTGTTAGCTCTCAAAAACCCAGGTTTGAACCACGAAAGGTTGCCAAGCTTTCACAAAGTTTCAGGGTAACAGACAAGGCCGAATGAATTGAACCTTCTACTCTTCAGGTGTTGCCAGACCTAGGTGGGTGTACCTATATGAGTGAGGTAGACTTGACTTGTGTTATCTCTGTTGAAATTTTTTTCCCACAATGGAAAATGGGAGTGGACAAATAAAACTAAAATTTGGTATAAATTGTATAGCAATATTCAAAACTAAAACCTAATATGTTCAGTTAACAGATGTAAAGAATGAAACTAAATAGTGAAAATGCAGAGACTAGTGCCTTATTGGGTATACAGAGTCAAATGAAATCAAAATGAGCAACTTCTTTATGGAAAACATTCAAATTGTTTGGCATATGTTTTAGTTTATAACTTGTATAAAAATGCAAGATTGTGACTACTGAGTTCTTCTTAATGATCCAGATGAATTTCCTTGATTACTATGATCAATTAAAAGGATTTAATCTTTCCTTGAAAGAACCAATCAATCAACCACACAGATATAACAAATGTGCACTAATAAACAAAATCCAAACTTGTTACATCATTTTAAATAACTAGAAAGCATCAATCTTGGAGACAACTTTAGTAATACTTTCAATAAGCACAATAGACAATTGACACCAGAAGTATGTTCCCACATCAACTGATTCTCATTAATATCTCCATATTTTTAAAACATGCATCATAGTCTCATAGTATGACATTTTTTGTCTACTGTATCTTCCCCTAATCTATCTTCTATCCTATCTAATGTATATCTATTTTCACACTTGGAAATGAACATTTATACACCAGTATTTGAAAGGATGTGTGCTTTCGTATTCAAATGTCAGAAATCAGTTGTATTCAGGTTTCTAATAACACCTGCTGAGACATCTGTCGAGACATCCTACAGTCATACCAACCTTCAATGTCTCACCGACAATCATCTTGTGCATCGCTATAATGTCCCGCCATCTCATCGATGTTTGATGTCTCACCGAGAAATATCCTTTTGTCTCATGTGTCATTGTGACAATTCAAAGTCGGAGAGATGTTCCATAGATCACTTTGTCTTACCGATATATACCCTTTAATACTTTCTGGTCGTTGAGACACAATCATTTCCTCACTGATGAAACAATACTTCGGCATGACATATGGGTCGGCAAGACTGCAAGAATTTATTCCGATAGTCATTTGATATAACCCCCTTATTCTTTATCGGCAAGACCCGATGAATTTGATAAGACTTCACTCCAATGCTTTGACTCTTACCGATATGTATATCTTCATCGGTGTAACATATGGGTTGCTATGACTTATTCCAATGAAATATTTCTCCCCAATATGTTCTTTTTGTTTTTGTTTAGTAAGACATGAAGCATTTGGTAAGACATCACTCCAAGACCTTTTAGTCTGGCCAATACATCATTCTGTGTGCTAGTCGGTGAGACATAATGCATTCGAAAAGACCACATACCAAATACATATGGTTTGGCCAAAGTGTTTACTCATAAGTCGATCGGTAAGACATAATGTATTCAGTGAGACCTTACTCTGATGACTTTATCTGGCTGATATACCTTCTATCACTGAGACAATAAGTTGTGTCCTGCCAATAGGTGCCAGCAGATAAATTTCAATCCGTGTGATATCAAAGATGTCTTTCCGATAGACTACAACAGCTGTATATTGGCAAAAGAAAGCATTATGGATCGGGGAGACCCTCATCAACTCATGCCGATATGGACTATTCAGTGAGATATTCAAGACTAGATGGATTTTTTGGAACCACATGGAAAAATATGAACAAAATGTTGTGAAGAAAGGCCTTTGTGCTTATGATGAGGACTCGTTTGGAAACTCAGGGTTATGAAACAACTTGTAAATTTTTTAGAATTTTACAGTTCTAACACACCACATGCTAAAATGTCAAACATGATGAACCAAAAATGAAACATGTACCTATAGGTCTGCACAATGAATAAACAAGTTAGATAAAACAGTGAAATTCAATGTTGTTTATGATGATTTGCTTTGGATATCTTGAATATAGCTATTCATCTTTATTTTCTTGATTATTTATAAGATATCAAGTATTTTCATGATTAGAGATGTGTGAGATTTGTATGGAACCCTGAGCTCTAACATCTCCTCTTCTTGCAGATTTCTTTCCTGGAGTAGCAAATGGACAACTTCAATGATGCTGGCACAACCTCCAACAATGAGATTTGTCATTCACCAGGAAATGACAGGTCCCATATATTATTTTATGCATTTATTTGCTTGTATTTACTTGTTGTTTTATATCTCTTAGAATAGTTACTCCCACAACTTGTGTGGGATTACATAAACATTGCTTTTTAATATATCAACTATTTCATATCATGTAATGACTTGTGTATTTTCATTTGAACTTGTTTTAGTTCCATAATATGAAATAACTAAATGAATTTTTTTGAAGCATATGTTTTGTAATCATGATGAAATGATAGTTTCTACATATCTCATTTCTAAACTACCTTCTTTATTCTCAATAAATAACAATAACATATTCGAAACATAACTACAGAAAATAGTTTAGCTTAACAAAAATATCCTTTGAATGTCAACTTTCTTAATGAATCCTATTTTGTTGATTTTTTTGGATTTTTCAATAGTTTTACTGAAACTATTGCATAATTCTAATAAACCAATTCTTTAAAATCCTTCATTCTGAAAGCCGATGTTGATTGGATTGTTTATAGATCAAAATTTTCTTACCCCATCAAACAATTACCTAATAAAAATTTACTAATTTGAGTTGGAAGCTAATAATTAGTAACAATAATAAAATAAATCCTATTGTGCCTCCTAAATTCAAACAAGTTTACAAGGCTAAAGAGAAATTGGCTGAAAAACCTCCCATGGTTCTTTTCATTCATCCCTTAAGGGAAGAAAAGAAACCTATGGTTCACAAACCTGCTCCTACACAATCACAACTTGAAAACCGAATGAAAAGAAACCAAAATGCTAGAGAGCATAGGCATAGGCGTAGATGTTGTGCTATTTCTCATTTGTAACAAGAAAAAGAAGAAAAGAATAACATAGAAAATAAAAATAGAAAATTATCTCAAGCAAGAAATGATCCCTCTCCACCTTCGTTACAACATAAACAACAACTTTCTATGGATATTTTCATTAAACCTCCTGTTGTGATTAACTTGGATGATGATAATGAAATTAAAAATTCATTGTTTTCATCTTCTATGAGCTTATACAATGATCCTCCTAATAAGAGTGTTGAACTTGGTGCTTGTCCTAGTTTGGAACTTGATGTTGTCCCTTTGGCTAGTTGTCTACCTTCCACATATACTGAATAAGATTGGGATGTGAACAACTTGCTATAGGTTGACTCACATGTTCCATACTAGCCTTTTTCTTTGTTTTCTTTTCATGTTCATTGTGTGATTGCATGTTCATAATGTGATCCCTCATATTGTTCTATTTGATGTACCTCTTCATGTGCATTCCTCTATTTGTATCTACATTCTTCTATATGTGAAAAACATTTATCTTTTCTTTTGTCTTTTGTTTTCCTTTTGGGGATGATGCAAGGTGTCAAGACATTTAGGTATCTTCCATGTTGACCAAAAATATTTTTCTTTGTTTTCACTCTCTATGTGTCATTCTTCCTGTTCTATGAGTATTTGGGGAATTGTGATGTTTTCAAGCTCTATAATCACATTTTAACAAAGACATAGTGACCCCAAATCCCTAGATCTCTTATGTGTTTGGGATTTCATTTTGCGGGAAACCCCTCTTTCTCTTTCATGATGTAGCTTCATTTGGAAAGATATGACTTGGTATAGGGCTTTCTGAGTAAGCTCTCATGTCTTCTTTATTGTTAGCATTGAATGTTTGCTACTTTAAATAAATTGCTCACAAAAATGGTTCTATAAATTTCTTTAAAGTGGGGGCATACATTTTCATTGTTATTTTAATTTTTTGGCATTCCTTATGTTTCATTATGTGATTGTATTTCTTCTTGTGATGCCTATTTTTCATGGCACTGGTGTCATTGGGTTTGATGTCCTCTAAGGGCATGTTATTTCTTGGCATACGACTTTCCTCTTAGTAGTGATGCGACATGTTGCATTTCCTAAGTTTCAAATATTTTATACTTGAATTTTCCTCTCTTGGAGACATTAGGCATGATGTTCCCTGAGTTGAAGACCATAAATGACCTAAGTGAAATCCCTTTGAACATGTCTTATATTATTTTCATTTTGTTCAAAGTGTTTAACATAATGAAGCTTGCTAACCTTGTGAAGCTCAACCATTTTTATGGCCACTAAACATAACACACATAACTTTCCTATGGAGCCTTTCATTTTGTTCATAAGTGTTTATCATAACACAACTTGTTAACCTTATGAAGCTTGAATTTTTTCTTTTTGTTTTGTGGTGCCTTATTGAAGTTATCATATGGATAACATTGATATGGTATGGTATTCTAATAAGATTCTCTCATTTTCCACCTTTGGGGGCTCACCTAGTGGACAATTGGAGTTCCATTAGCCCAGAGTGAGCATGTGTGTTGTTTTCATAGTGAACATCGAGTTCTACTTGTGAATAGTTTTTGAAAAAACAATTGAGGCATGTTCCACATCACGTTGGACAGTCGAGGTTTGATCCACCTTTTTGTGTTTTTACTTTTCTTCAAGTCTTTGATGTTGTATGATTGATTAATCTTCTTCTTGTTGCATACATATGTTTTGAATGTCTACTTTAGTGTGAGTTTGATGCAAGGTCATCCTCTCACTAAAGTGGGGACTAAATGTAGTGTAGGAAAATGTATCCCTTTTAAATTTCACACTCGATTTGGAATTAAATTTGAACTTAATTGTGCCTTATTTTAGTGTTGTAAAATGTATATTTAAAATTTTGCACTTATTTAGGGCTCCTTAATTAATTGAGCTTAATATTTCCTTAACTAGCCCTTTCATCCATTTACCAAGCCTATTTAATTACATTTTTCAAAGAGGAAACCTGTCATTCATTAATTCCTTAACATAACACTTATCATTGGGCAATGTGTTTCCTAGGTTTTTGGACCTAGGAATCATTTTCCCATGGGAAAATGGGTCCTTCCTTAGACCTAGGACCTAAATTTAAATTATGTTTTTGATGGTATTTTAATGTTTTCAAATCCATATTCAGATGTCGACTTGTGATATTTGAATTTAGGAAAATTAAGGATACATACCTATAAATATAAGGTTATTCCTCTATGTTTCACGTAGAATCTTTATGTGATTTCACAAGAGCATTTCAAGAGAATTTTGAGAGAAATTCAAGGCATTCAAGAGAATATTTATCAGAGTTTTATTGCAGCAATCAAGATCCAATTTTCATATAAAATTATTCTTGCATTTTGCATGTTTTTGGAGCTAATATGATGTTGTAGGCTTCATGATCCATTCAAGCATTCAATGCCATTATTTCAAGCAAGATTCAGGTGTCAAGATCCACACCCATTGAATCCATTTCATGCAAGTTGTAGATCTACATTCCAAGGTTTATACAAGGGTTTGTTGTGTGGTAACATTTCTTTGTTCATTCTTCATTCCCTCTTTCATGTTTCATTTCATTTCAAGTTTTAATTACCAAAAACGGGTTTGACCAAGGAAAACCACCATTCACCAAAAAAAAAAACATTTTCCCCTCTTGATTTGTATTTGCAAATTTAGGTGGAAGAAAGCTTGAAGATCTTTTGAAGAGAAAAAATGAAGTTGTAAAAGTTGCAAAAAATTTTCATCTTCTCATAGAAACTCATCTACAAAATTTATTTTAGGTTTTCTAAACCTAAAATATGGAGAATCTGTAAGTGTAGAGATAGGACCAGAGGCTCTTGAAAGTTGCAGAAAAACTCTAACTTAGGATCCATTCAACCCTGGGTGAATGATTCCTAGGTCAACTTCGGAAACTACCTTTTGGTGAAAGTTACATTTAGATTTTCCCTTCTCTGATCTACAATTTGATTGTAGGTTTTGTCAGTATTGAGTTTAATCTTGCTATTCCAAGTTTTAGAGTGTAGTTTGGAGTTGATTTACTATTTTTAGTTTTTCTCCCCAAAGGGCTATTTGACTAGGATCCCTATCCTGACACAAAAATAAAATTTGTAGATTCACACTTGGAATTGATTCACCTAAGGCTTGATAATCATTTTATTGTGTGGATCTCATTTCCTAATGAAATTGAGGAAGATAGTTTCATCATAACACTATTTCACTTCATTCCCATTGATACACCTATTTTTCACCTTTTTAGTTTCCTTATAAATACAATGGGAGTTTGAAATGGGATTATTTTGAATGTGCATCTTGTTATTTAAATAGAAAAAGGAAAAAAATTATTGATTTATGTTGAACTATTCACATGTGGGTCAAAATATAGGTAAAATTAAAGGTTAAAATATTAGGCATGTTACACATGGTATCAAAGCTACAAGGTTCAACTTTGGAACCTATGAGATCACTATGCTTTCATCCAACATTATGTGAATCTAATGTTTGGACTTCTTGTTCTAGGATGGTGCATTTCAAGATGACTAAAAGGAAGTTGGTAATTGGAAATGAGTGTTACCTCAAGACCAAGAAAATAAGGAAATCCATTGTCAAAACCATTAAGGGAACTAATTACGATAATGTAACATGGTTTAGTGTCATTGAGAAGTTATTAGACATGCCTTATCCCGTGCTAGCCAAGAAAGAAAGAGGATGTGTGAGGAAACTAACTTTGTACCTCCTATCTCTCCTACAATTTTTAATTTTGCACCACTTTCAAGGGATATGCCCTTGGAGTGGAGTATTAGTCCTACCATGATTTTTAGGGACCCTCATGTTCTTCCATTGTTAGAAGTTATTGTAATTGCCTATAGTGGTGATTTTGAGGGATATGTCCGTTGAAATTATGTATCTGTGAGTGATTCTAAAGGTTATACACCCTTCCACAATGTATTTGAACAACAATCAGAGGGATATGTCCCACTTAGCTATGTATCAGAAGGTGAATCCAAGGGATATTCTCCCCTAGACTATTTGAATAGTCACTCTATGTAAATACAAGGATATTTAGAATCCTTTGTTCTTAAAAAAAATTTGATTTGGAAAAAATTATGCAAAACTCTTTCTAAATTAATGTTTGTTTTTTATATGTTTTAGAATGCTATGTAAGCCTTCATAGGATCTAATTAAAATGAAACCTCCAAGTGAAACACTTTTTTTGAAAATGGTCAGAATAAGAAGCAACCTTGGGGTAGCCAAGAAGTAGGCCAAGGTGCAAAAAATTCTGAGGCTAAATTGGATCAAATTTTGGCTATGATGAATGAGACTAGTGAAAGAATTGGACATCTCGAGAAAGAGGTAAGAGGAACGGAAAGGAAAGAATAAGAAGTCCTTAATGGAGAGGAAGGAGAAAATTCCCATGATCAATCACGGTCAAGTGATCATCAAAATAATGAATCCCAATCTAGGTCTAATGGAAGCAAGAGGAAATGACTTGTAAGTGAATTATCAAAAGATATGAGGAAGTTCACCCCTCCTAAGTTTGAGGGAACCACTAGTGGGGATGCAGCTAAAGCATGCCTCATAGAAATGGAGGAATATTTTTAGATAAGAAATTACTCTAAAATAACTAAGTCCATTTGGGGAGTGTTTCAGCTAGCTAGCGAAGAATCCACATGGCGGATGAACAAAAGATGGAGCTTGGGTTAAGTTCCTTAAGTCTCACTTGGGATGAATTCATGGAAATTTTATGAAAGTATTTGCTACATCAACTTTATTATGATTATAAGTTTACTAATTTTTAGAATTTAAAGCAAGGACATTCCATAGTAATTGAGTATTGGGATAAATTCACGTGTCTCCTAAAGTACGTGCCTATGTGTCAGAAGGATGAGTTGTTTCATATTAGGAAGTTCATCATGGGCCTTAAAACCCAAATTAGAGGAGAAGTAGTTGTAAACAGTCTTGCTACTATGGAATTGGTGTATGAAAAAGATATTAAGCAAGAGTAGAGGCTTAAATCTATCTATACCTATGGTGAAAATAATCAAAAAAAGTTTAATTGGTCACAAGCTAATCAAAATTTTAAGAAGCCAAGCGATGCGTAGAATTTTCAAAGGAAAGGAGGCAAGCGATTCCATAATAATCAAAATTAATCTAGAAGAGACCATAGGGGGAACAACAATAACGACAACAACACCAACAATAATGAAGGTAGTTCTAGGAAACCAATTGAAACATTAGAAATTGGGTGAATCAATAATGATAAAAAAGGGGGTATGATGCACCTATATTCCTTATTTCATTAAGAAAAAGAGATCCCCTAGGGAAATATTGACTTTCAACCCTTAGGTGATTCAACCTTGGTGGAGACCTTGTTGTTTTCCTTATGACTTCTAGGTGTTGGATAGGACAACTGAGAGGGGGGGTGAATCAGTTGTCACAAAATTAAAACCTTAGATCATTCACCAAAACTAATTCTTAATGCTACTTAAATGAATAAACATTAAGTGCAAGTGAAAAAACTGAAAACCATCACACAAATACAACACCATATTTACGCGGAAAACCCAACAAGGTAGAAACCATGGTGAGGATTAACTCACACTATAGAGAATATCAAAACCAATTACAAAAGGCTCACTTCCTAAGAAACAACACTCATTGTCAAAAACAAGGACTCACTGTCCAACAAGGCTAACATCCCAGAGGTCTCACTACCACATAGATATGAAAATGATAGAAGAGATATGTTACAGAGAGAAGGAAATCTCAATGCAATAGAGAATTCCACCACAATTTTCTCAACCACTCATAGACATGAATGGATGATATGTACACCTTCAACTCACTGCATCCAAAAACTCAACATTTAGGCTTCACACTAAATTCCAAACTCGCATAACAAACACTCACTTATTCACATCACTCTCACATCTATCTATTCTATTTCTTTGCACTTATCTTTCTTTTTTTCTCATATTCACCATTAACTCATCCTGTATTTATAGCACCTTCAAGTTTGGAACATATCCAAAGTTGGCCATCCAACATTAAATTCAAATTAGGTTAGTTCCAAAACATCCTAGGGTGGAATTAGAGTGAGGGTGACGCAAACACACGCTTGGTTAGGACCTAAATAGATCCAACACACTACATCAATTTCGAAGATAGTGTTCAACACAAGGTCTTACAAACAAGTGTAAAACACATATAAAAATTAAGATTGAACCTTATAGATGCCAAAATTATCTTTAATGCAATCATAACAAATCAACTTTAGAACGAAAAGTCATAAGACTTAACCAAAGAGAAATACAGACCAACAACTTTTCTCCCGGACCTCAACCAAAACACAGAAAACTGTAGTTCACAACTATGAACATAACTTGCACTATACAATGAATCAGGAGCCAAAAAATTGGATATAGTAGCTTCCAAAAACCATGAATAAGATATTTGAACCACCCAAACATAGGAGAAAATCCTAGACCAAAACCTAGAGCAACCATTGAACACTTGCAACCTTTCTTCAATACAATTTTCTCAATATCCTCAACATATACAACCAATAACCTACAATCATGACATCAATGACAAAAATAACCTGTTGAAGAACAATTGACCAGTTGACATCAATGATAACACCTTCATTATTTTCTATTCTTGCAGCAATCTCCCCCTTTGTCATTGATGACAACACATGATGTGAAAAACCATCATAGACAATATACTAGCTCTGAGTATATTTCTCAAGATTTTTCTTTCTATTTTATCCCCCTTGGTAGATAATATTTTTCTCATTCTTCCTCTTTTCTTTTTCACATACTTCCTCTCCCCCTTTGAAATCAATGGAAAAGGAAAAGGATATTTTACATTTATTTCCACTTTGACATAGAAAACATAATAATCATACAATGACAACACATGACACTACCTGCTCCCCTTGAGAGGTAGCCACCAAAAGATCAGTCCAAAAGAAAGATAGATTCATAGATCCATCGAAATGATGCATCTCCATATGCATCTAGTTAAAGAAAGGAGGAACAATGACCCCTAACTTCTCTCAGAGATATTCAAAAGTATCTTTAGGAAGAGCCTTCATAAATATATCAGAAATCTAATCCTTCATAGAGATATACTCAAGATTGACTTCATTCTCCATGACTTTCTCTCTCAAGAAATGATGCATGATAGATATATTCTTCATCTTCAAGTGCATCGCTGGATTCTTTGAAATGTTAATTGCACTTGTGTTATCACATAAGATGGAAATAGGATCATCATACACCACTTTGATATGTTTTAATGTTTGTTTAATCCATAAAACTTGTGTACAACAAGATGCAACATCAATATACTCAACTTTAGTAGTAGACAAGGAAACTGAATCTTTCTTTTTACTCAACCATGCCACCAATCTACAACCAAGAAAGAATACACCACCGCTTGTACTCTTTCTATCATCTATGTGCATCCAAACTAGTCTGTATCTGTATAAGCACTTAGTGTATAGTCTGTATCTATAGGATGCATCCAACCCAGTGTGTATCTGTATAAGCACATAGTGTATAGTAAGTATCTATAGGATACCATAAACCATAATTTAGAGTGTCATTCAAATATCTAAATATACTTTTAACATGTGTTTCCTTAGGATCTTCTTGAAATCTAGCCACAAGACAAACAACATGCATAATATCTGGTCTAGTAGCAGTCAAATACATCAGTCCACCAATCATATATCTATACTTGCTCTAATTAGCCTTAGGTGAATCATCATCTTTTCCCAATTTGCAAAGTGCATACCAATTTGTAACCACCCATCCCAAAATTCTTCAACATCTCTCTTACATACTTAGATTGTGAAATAAAAATTCCTTTCTTTGTTTGATTAATTTGCAGCCTAAGAAAGAAATTCATCTCTCCAAACATAGAAATTTCAAATTCCTTTTGCATCTCTTCCTCAAACATTTTACACAGTTTCATTTCCTTCAAAAATAATGTCATCAACATATACAACTATAATCGATATTTTGTCATTTTCAATCTTAAAGTACAAATTACTATCTGTCGTACCTTTGTTGAAACCTTTCCCAATCAAATACCTATCTAACCTTTTGTACCAAGCTCTAGGAGCTTGCTTAAATCCATATAAAACTTTATTCAATCTACAAACCATATTCAATTGATCTGACAATTGAAATCCTTCCAGTTGTTCCATGTCGACCTCTTCTTCTAGCTCACCTTTCAAAAATGCAGAGTTGACATCCATCTGATAGACCTTGAAATATTTATGAGCAGAAAATGCTAAGAACATCCTTATAGCTTCCATTCTTTCCACCAGGGAAAAAGTATCCTAAAAATATATGCCTTCTACTTGTGAATAGCCTTTACACACAAGCTTTGTTTTGTTTCTAACTACTCCATTCTAATTCAGCTTATTTATGAATACCCACTTTGATCTAGTAATGTTTCTATCTTATAGTCTTGGGACCAACTCCCAAGTTTGATTCTTCTCAATCTACATAAGTTATTCTTTCATAGCTTCCATCCAATGTTCATCATTACATGCTTCACTTACAGTCTTTGGTTCAATCTCAAAAAATAAACACAGATTTACTTTAGCAGTAGCTCTGCTTCTTGTCAATACACCTTTCGTCTTATCCCCAATGATTTGAATTTATGAATGATTCTTCTAGACACATATCTAGGTGTATTAGGGGACACCACCAAAGCTTCTTATTCTCTTTCATTTTCTTCATTCTACTTTTATTTCTCATGCCTTTCTTGTTCTTCCATAATTTCTTCAATTCTTACATAATTAGGTTCATCAAATGCATATCCATCAATATCAATTGAATTCTTCATTGTTTCATCAACCTTGACATTTTCACTTTCTACAATATTTCTTAGTATTTTAGTGAAACATCTGTAGTATTTTCTTCTAGTAGAATATCCAATAAAAATTCCTTCATCACTTCTTGCATCAAACTTTCCTAAAGTTTCTTCATCTCTAATGATATAACATTTTCTTCCAAATACCTTAAAATACTTAACAATGGGAATTCTTCCAAACCATAGCTCATAGGGGGTCTTTTTACTATTTTCTCTTGCTTGAACTTGATTGAATACATAAAATTTAGTATGAATAGATTCTCTCCAGTAGACTTCTGGTAAAATAGCCTTAGTAATCATTGATCTAGAAGCCTCTTGAACTGTTCTATTCTTTCTTTCAACAACTCCATTTTGTTGAGGAGTTCTCAGAGCAGATAACTATATTTTTATTCCATACAATTCAAAAAACATATTAAAATCATGGGAGGTGAATTCTCCACCTCTTTCAGACCTTAAGAATTTTATCCTCAAATTTACTTCATTTTCAACCATAGCTTTGAATGTATTGAATCTATCTAATGCATCTGATTTCTCTCTAAGAAATGTAACCCATGTATATCTAGAAAAATCATAAATCAAAAGCATAAAGTACCTTTCACCTTGTATACTTCTCACTCTTGTAGGACCAAAAAGATCTATATGAATTAAATCTAGTAGTCTAGTTGTAGATTGTTCCTTTGATCTGTAATTGCTTCTAGCTTGCTTTCCAAACTAAAAATTCCTACACAACATTGACAGGCTTTGTAATCCTTGGTAAATATCTCACAGTCTGAACTACACTAATCCTTTCCAAATTATCAAAGTTCATGTGACACATTCTCTTATTCCATAACCAACTATCATTAATCTAAGTCATAAAGCATCATTCATCAACACCTTTAAGTTGATAGATATTTCCTTCATATTTCTTTCCTGCAACAATCACTGGTCTGGTTCCTTTCCGGATCTCACGTCTCTCATCTTCAAAAAAAATATTATATCCTTTACTGCACATCTATCCAAATCTCAAAAGATTATGTCTTAAACCCTTAACATAGTAGACATCATCAATATTATGCTTTCCATCAAAACTTACTGAACCTATCCCAAAAATTTTAGCACCAATATCATCTCAAAACATAACCAAGCCTCTATCATATTTTCAAGTTTAAAAAACTTCTATCACCAGTCATGTGATGTGAAAAAACATTGTCAACAACCCAATAGTTCTTTTCTTGTTTAGCATGTAGGACAGAGATAACCGTACCTTCATTTTTCTCCTTCTTCATAGGATATTCCTTCACCTATTTTTCAGAATTAGTAGAATTATGTTAATCCTTTATAGCCAAGAACAAGCATTCATTGTCATCAAGATCTTCATAATCAAAATCCTCATCAAATATACTAGAATTATCATTCACATAATATGGTTTGTTGATCTTCTTTCCTTTCCTTTCTTTCTCATATCTTTTTTTATTCCTCTTAGCTCTTTTTGGACACTTTGCAACATAATGAACTATTTCTCCACAACTAAATCATTTAAAGGGTAACTTAACTTCATACCTACTAAAGTTTTTTTTCATCCTACTCACAAAGTTAGCTTCTATTTCATCAATATTTTCTTCATCTGGATCTTTAGCTTTTGTAGCCTTAAAAGTAGTCTCTGATTTGCATCCATTCCAAATATTTGGCTTTCTCATCTCATAAGATGTTAGACATCCCAACAATAGATCTTTAGTAGAGGTCTTATAATCTATAATTTGTTCAATAGCACACACATTTTCACTGAAAGAATCATGGAGAGTTCTAAGAATCTTCGTTACAATCCTGGTTTCATCTCTAGTAGTACCAAGCCCTCGCATTCCAGCTACTATTTCATCCAATCTATGTACATAAGCTTTAACATTATCATCTTTAGAAATATGTAGAAGCTTAAAGTTTGTTTCCAAATTCTGCAATTTTTCCTCTTTGACTCTTTCATCACCTTCATGTGCCCTTTCCAAAGTATCCCAAACTTCTTTAGTAGTCTTTAGATTTTGAATCTTAATCAACTTGGAATGTACAAGACGATTCTTTAAAATGCACTTTTCCTTATTATTTTCTTCATGTGTCTTGATCTCACCAGTTGTACTCAGACCATTAACAGGAGGAGTGAAAGGATTCTTGGAATTGTTCTCCACATCACATTCATAATACTCTAGATATTCTTCTATTCATATTTTCTAGATATCATAATTAGTTCCATCAAACCTCAAATAGTCATAAGTAACTTTTCCAACCATCCCATACCGTCCTTAAGTGGTTAAGCTCTACTCCAAGGAACCAAGCTCTAATACCAATTGTTGGATAGGACAACTGAGAGGGGGGTGAATCAATTGTCACAAAATTAAAACCTTAGATCATTCAATGGAACTAATTCTTAATACTGCTTGAATGAATAAACATTAAGTGCAAGTGCAGAAATTGAAAACCATCACCAAAATACAACACCATATTTATGTGGAAAACCCAATAAGGGAAAAAACCACTATGAGGATTAACTCACACTACAGATAATATCAAAGTCGATTACAAAATGCTCACTGCCTAAGAGACAAGGCTCACTTCCAAAAACAAGGATTCACTATCTGAATTAGGACTCATTTTCGAATAGGGCTAACAACCCAGAGGGCTCATTGCCATAGAGATACAAAGAAGATAGAAGAGATATGTTATAGAGAGAAGATAATCTCAATGGAATAGATAATTCCACCACAATTTTCTCAACCACTCGCAAACATGCATGAATGATAGAGTACACCTTCAACTCATTGCATTCAAAAAATCAACATTTAGGCTTCACATTGATCTTCCAAACTCACATCACACACACTCACTGATTTGCATCAATCTTGCATCTATCTGTTCTATTTATTTGCACTTATCTCTCTTTTTTCTCACATTCACCATTAACTCATCCTGTATTTATACAAACTTAAACTTTGAAACATATCCAAAGTTGGACATCCAACATTAAATTAAAATTAGGTCAGTGCCAAAACATCCTAGGGTGGAATTAGAATGAGGGTGACCCAAAACACACTTGGTGAGGACCCAAATAGATCCAACACGCTACATCAATTCTAAAGATAGTTTTTAAGACAAGGCAGACCAAGCAGTGTAAAACACATAGAACAATTAAGATCAAACCTTCTAGATACCGAAATTATCTTTAATGCAATCATAACAACTCAACTCTAGAACCACATTTCATAAGACTTAACCAAAGAGAAATCCGGACCAACAAATTTTCTCTCAGACCTCAAATAGAACATAGAAAACCATAGTTCACAACTAGTGAACATAACTCGCATTGTACAATGAATCAGGAGCCAAAAAATTGGATATAATAGCTTCCAACAACCATGAATAACATATATGAACCACAAAAACATAGGATCAAATCTTGGACCAAAACTTGAAGCAACCACTGAACACCTGTAACCTTTCTTCAATACATTTTTCTCAATATCCTCAACATATACAACCAATAACCTGCAACCATTACATCAATGACAACAACAACCAATTGAAAACCAATTGACCAATTGACATCAATGACATCATCTTCATTCTTTTCTATTCTTGCAACACTAGGATGCGATGAATCGGCTTGAACAACACTTTTGGGAGATGAATGAAAAATACCAAATGAATGCAATGATACACATGAAACCTCTAAATTAAACCTTAATTTGACAGAATCTAGAATGCAATAGTAGATTTGAGAAGGGTGTGATTTTATGCACCTATCACAAAAAAGGTCATGTTCAGTGTCCTCTTGGGACTCATTTGCATAAGGGAAAAATGGTCTTGCTATAGGGGTTGAAAATTTTCTTTCATAGTCCTCTAGTCCTTGGTTTACACTCTCGATTACTCTAGGTTTCACAATAAAAAAATTGGAATTAAATTCTGAAAGTGAGTTTTCATGGCTTGACGAAAATGTTATCAATTTTTGCAACTTTGACAACTTCTACAATTCTTCTCTTTTGATAAATCGTCAATCCTTCTTCAGCATAAGATCTACAAAACACACAAAAGGGATATAATATTTGTTTTCTATGAATGGGGGTTTTCCTTTTTCAAACCATATTTTGGTAATTAAACCATGAAATGAAATTGATGTAGGAGCATCCAGTGGTGTAGGGAAATATTACATCACCAAAAAGGGGTGTAAGATAGTCAGAAGTCAGAAAAAGTAAAAAATGGTCAGTTACTATTTTTAGTAAGTCAGCCAAAATGGGCTTGTATGGACCTAAAAATTTACCCCATGGAGCAGAATTGAAAAATGTTTTTGGCGGTGGAAGAATTGTCTGAAGACCTTGTATGATTTGGGAGATATTAAAGTTTCCAGTATGAGAAATTTCTCCAATATAGCTTCAAATTCAAATTTGAAAACCTTAGAAGCCCCTAAATAGCTCAAAAAGTGGAAAAAATGATCTTTGATTGTTTCAACATTGTAGATCTCTTCGAGAGATTTCAAACAATATAATATAATAGAAAACTGGACACCTAAATCAAAATTTATGTCCCCAAAAAGCTACCCCACTAAAAAGTGAATTTCATTAAAATATTTTCCTAGGCAAGAAATCAAATGGCGGGACTTTAGGTGCCAAAAAAAATGGGAAATTACACTTTCTAGAATATTCTAGGGCAATTATTGGGTAAAATAAAAGGGTTAAGTGGCAGTTGTAGAAGGCGGATCCATTAGTGCATATTATGGCTCCAAATAATAGATTCTATTTTTGGAGTTGATTTGGATATAATGAATCAATCCCATGAGGATGTAACCCTATAATTTCTAAATTTGTAATTTCATTTTTAGAAAAAAATTGAAAAGTGGGTTGTTTTCTATCTTTCATTTTTTATGTTGTTATTTGTTATTGTTTTTTTTGTAGAGTTTGGGCAGTGTAGCCCCCATTAAGTGGTATCAGAGTGAGTTTTCCTGAGTGTGTAAATATATTGTCGAACATGAGGCAGTTTGCACTAGGACTTGTGGTTGTGGGTTTTTGAGAAAAGTGATCAAAATTCCTTTGCGAAGAAACCATGGTGGTAGAAGAAATTTAATTGTACTAGAAGAGGGTTTTAGAGCCCTACAGAGACAAGTTCAAGCACTACAAGAGGAGCTTTGTTGAGGGTTTGAGCCAAGAAGAGGAGATGAAAGTGAAGATGAAGCTAAAAATAAGAAACAATTCGAAGAACAAGATGTAGTAGATCCAAAGGAAGTTAGATTATTTAAGGCCATATCTAAGATTGGGAAAAAGGCCAAAGATTGATGTTTCTACATTTTTTAGAAATATTAACCCAAAAGAGTTGATTGATTGGATAAAAAATATGGAGTACTTTTAATATGAGGAGGTGGAAAATCCTGAGAGCGTCAAATTTGCAAATACCAAGCTAAAGGGTCATGTGAATATTTGGTGGAAAGAGATGCAACTAGAAATAAATTGAAGAGGAAAAGATAAAGTAACCAAATGGGAACAAATGATAGAAAAATTAAAAAGAGTTCATTCATGTGGATTATGAGCTAGATTTGTTGAAGAAGATGCAAGGGTTGAAACAAGTGGGGAAATATATCAAGAAGTATAGAGAATAATTCTATTGTGTCATGATTAGAATAGTAAATTTTGAGGCCAACAAGGAAAAAATTTCTTGTTACATAAATGGGTTGAAGCCGAGTATTCAAAAGAGTTGGGTCTAGTAAGAATGCCTAACATTGAAGATGCATATCAGTTTTCTTTGAAGGTAGAAGAAAAGTTGAATAGAGGGTTTGAAAGCAAGCAAAGAGGTGGGGGTCATGGTGGAAAGAATAGTGGATGGTCATATGGAGGTCAAAATGAAGATCAAAAGAAGGGTGTAGGATCCGATAGCAGCCAAAACTAAAAAGGAGTTAACACCTACTGTCCTCGTGATCAAAAAAATGGAGACCAAAGAGGAAGAGGATGATTTGGATGAGGAACACGAAGAGGAGGCTTTCATGGAACCTGTTTCTAGTGCGAAGAAGGACATAGAACCTATGAGTGTCTCAATGTCAAGGAAGGAAAAATAGAATACTTGAGGGTAATGCATGAGTTGCACATGTAGATGAATATCCCGAGTCTTCACATTATGAGGATGTAGAAAGAGGAGAGGTTCTTGTTACTATAAGAGCCTTGCTGATTGAGGAGAACGAACCAATTCAAAGGAATAATTTTTTTCTCACTAGATGTAAGTGTGAAGGTAAATTTTGCAATGTTATTATTAATGGAGGTAGTACTGATAACCTTGTTTCAGAAGAGATGGTTAGTAAGTTGTGGTTGGAGAGAAGAAGGCATCCAAATCCATACCATATTGCTTGGTTGTAGAAGGACCATAAATATTTGGTAGACGAACAATTTTTGGTAAAGTTCAAGATTGGAAATTACCATGATGAGGTATTGTGTGATATTACGCCTATGGATGTTTGTTATATGTTGTTAGGAAGATTATTTCAATTTGATCGGTGAGTAGTACATGATGGAAATGCCAACACCTATTCTTTGACAAAGGATGGAGTTCATCATAAGTTGAAGCCCTTGAAAGAGGCAGAGGAAAAGGTATGCAGTAATTCCAGAATCTATTTGGTTGACGAAATAATTTTTTTAGAAGGTATGGAGCATGAACATATGTGTTATGCTTTGATTCCTAGAGTTGATAAAGAAGATGATAAAGAGATACCCATAGAGGTTTCACATTTATTGGATGAGTTTTAAGATATTGTATATGATAATGTACCTAAGGGTTTTCCTCTAGTAAGAAAGATTAGTCATCAAATGGACCTGATTCTTGGAGCTAATTTTCTGAATAAGGTAGCTCATCATATGATTCCAGTAGAGAGTGAAGAGTTGAATAGAAACGTGTAAGAAGGGATTGATCAGAGAGAGTTTTATTCCATGTGTAGTACCTACAGTACTAGCACCAAAGAAGGATGGGGGAATGGAAGATGTGTTAGATTCTAGATCCATCAACAAGATTTCCATCAAGTATAGATTTCCCTTGCCAAGAATGGATGAAATTATGGATTGTTTGAGTGGAGTTGAGTACTTCACGAAGATAGATTTAAAGAATAGATATTACTAGATCTATATTAGGGAAGGAGATGAATGGAAGAAAACCTTCAAAACCAAGGAGGGCTTGTACAAATGGTTAGTCATGTCTTTTGGGATAACCAATGCATCGAGAACATTTATGCAACTTATGAATGTGGTATTAAATTAATTTTTAGTAATTTTTTTTATTGTTTATTTGGATGATATTTTGATTTTCAGTAAGAAATTGGAGGAGCACTTGATACATATTCGAAGATTTTTTGAGATATCATTGAATGGCCTAATTTGAGGAGTGTTATAGAGGTAAGGTAATTTCATGGTCTAGAAAGTTTTTACAAAAAGTTCATTAATTATTTTAGTAGTATTTGTGCACATCTAACTAAATTAATGGGAGGGGATAGAAAGGATTTTAAATGGATTGTAGAAGCAACAAAAAGTTTTGATATGTTGAAGAAGAAAGTATAGAGCAACTTGTTTTGGAACTTCTAGATTTCAATAAGGTCTTTCAGGTAGAATGTGATGCTAGTGACACTACCATAGGAGTTGTTTTGAGTTAAGAAGGTAAGCCTATTTCCTATTTTAGTGAGAAGTTGAATGATGCTAAGAAGAAATATTCTATCTATGATCAATATTTTTCTACTATAGTTCAAGATTTGAAGAAATGGAGACACTATTTGTTGCCAAAACAATTTGTTTTATATATTGATCACCAGGCTTTGTAGTATCTCAATACTCAAGGAAAATTAAATCACAGGCCCTAAAATGGGTTGATTTTTTGTAGAGTTATACTCTTTTTTTGAAGCATAGAAGTGGAAGGTCAAATAGAGTTCCAAATGCCTTAAGTAGAAGGATTTTTTTTGATAGAGATGAATATAGAGGTTGTTGAGTTCAATGAACTCAAGAATTTGTATCCTAAAGATCCATACTGTGTAGAGGCTTGGAAGGCTTGTTTAGAACCTGTTACTTTGGATAGGACAAAATGGTTGGTTTTCCTAATCCAAGATGGGATGTTATTCAATAGGAGTCAATTATGTATTCCAAGGAGTTCTCTAAGAGAATATAATCAAGAAAAAGTATAGTGGAGGATTGGCTGGACATTTTAGTTGAGATAAGACCATTGCTCTTGTTAGTGAGAATTATTACTGGCCACAGTTACAATAATATGTGAAGAATTTTATGTAGAGTTGTAGATTATGTCAGATGGCAAAAGGAAAACATCAAAATAATGGATTGTATCATCCATTACCTATACTTGAGAGGCCATGGGAGGCCATTAGCATGTATTTTGTTCTTGGCTTGCCAATGACACATAGAGGGAATGATTCCATATTTGTGGTGGTGGATAGATTTTCAAAGATGGCACATTTGATTCTATGTCATAAGACTAGTAATTGTATTCATATTGTAGACTTGTTTTTCAGAGAGGTGGTGAGACTACCTGGTCTACCAAAGAGTATAGTTTTAGACAAAGATACCAACTTTGTTAGTTATTTCTAGAGGACATTATGGAAGAAGTTGAAGACAAATTTGAAGTTTAGTTTTTTACACCATCCACAAATTTATGGACAAATGGAGGTGGTGAATAGGAGTTTTGGTAACTTTCTAAGATGCTTAGTAGGAGATAAGCCCAAGGGATGGGATTTGATTATACCACAGGAAAAAATTTCTTACAAAAATTCTATCAACAAGAGTACTAGTATATCCCCATTCTTGATTGTATATGGGAGTAGTATGAGGAATGTTTCTGAGTTGTGGAAGATGGACAAAGGAGAAAAGAGTAGTGTTGAGGCTAAATATTTTGTGGAGAATCTAAAGAACTTGCATGAAGAGGTAAGAAATTACATCAATAAGATGAAATTTTAGTACAAAGCTAAGGCTGATCAAAAGAGGAGATTTAAGGAATTTCAAGTTGGCAATGATGTTATGGTTCACCTAAGGAAAGAGAGGTTCACAATGGGAATGTATAACAAGTTGAAAATGAATAAATTTGGACCGTGCAAGATCCTAAAGAAGCATGATTCAAGAAATGCTTATGGGGTAGAGTTGCTTAGTGGAATAAAAATTTCTCATGTGTTTAACATTTCAGATTTAATGGAATATCATGAAGGAGGAATTGATGAAGAAATAATAGAATCACATTGGAATATTCTAGCACCTACTTCAAAAAAAGAGGAGATAGAAGAAATTTTGGGTAGTCATGTGGGTAGAACCATAGGAAAAAATCAATGTGCAGAGTACTTGGTGAAATGGAGGGAAAGGAATATTGAAGATTCATCATGGTTTTTTGAGGCTGAGGTTAACCATCTTGGTTTCCCTCTAACTCCTAAGAAGTGACAAGGTCAGTTTTCAAATTACCTTGGGTGTCTAATGCAAGAGCATCTAGTGGTGTATGGGAAATCTTGCATCACCCAAATTTTTTTTTTTCCTTATTTCCTTTAGTTGTTTTGAGTCCCATGATGGCACTTAAGGGGTGTAAGATAGTAAAAATTCACAAAAAGTGAAAAATGGTCACTTACTATTTTTAGTAAGTTGGCCCAAATAGGGTCATATGGACCTAAAAAATTTACCCCAAGGAGCATAACTGAAAAATATTTTTAGTGGTAGAAGAATAGTCTCAATACCTTGTATGGTTTGGGAGATATTAAAGTTTCCATCCTAAGAAATTTCTCCAATGCATCTTCAAATTCAAATTTGAAAACATTAGAATCCTTAAAAAAGCTTAAAAAGTGGACAAAACAATCTTCGATGGTTTCAGTGTTGTAGATCTCTTCAAGAGATTTCCAATGATATGTTATAATAGCAAATCAAACACTTGAGTCAAAAGTTATGGCCTCAAGAAGCTACCGCACTAAAAAGTGAATTTCATTAAAATATCTTCCTAGGAAATAAATCAAATGGCGAGACTTTTGGTGTGAAAACAAAAGGGAAAGTTACACTCTAGAAAATTCTAGGGAGGTTTTTGGGTAAAATAAAAGGGTTAAGTGGGGATTGGAGAAGGTGGATCCATTAGTGTAGATTTGGTTCTAAATAATAGATTTTATTTTCTGAGTTGATTTGGATGTAATGAATTAAGCTCATGATGTTGTAGCCTTGTAATTTTTGAATATGTAATTTCATTTTCAAAAAATAATTGAAAGTGGGTTCTTTTCTATCTTGCATTTTTTGTGTTGTTATTTGTTATTATGTTTTGTGTTGGGTTTGGGCAGTGTAGCCCTCATTAGCCATAGATGTATGTATAAAGTAATAGCATCTATTCTAACTTTAGGGATAAAGGTAAACTATCATCAATTGAATTAGCAACACATACTCCCACTTTGACTAGCACCACATATTCTTCAAGAAGTTATGCATTCATAACAACTACAAGACTTCTTGATGACTCCCCCTTTTTACCAGCTCTCCCTGTTTACCAGCTCTCCCTGAAAGGTAGCACTCATCAATCCAGGGAAATAGATATGACATGAATTTATCCTCCTGGATAGATGCTCCAATAATGCATCTAGTTAGAAAAAAGGAGGGGTAATTACCCCTAACTTTTTCTGGAGATACTCAAAAGTATCCTTTGGAAGTTCTTTAGTGAAAATTCCTACAATCTCATACTTGGTAGAAACATTCTCCATTCTGACTTCATGTTCTCCAACCTTCTCTCTTAGAAAGTGATAACATATTGAAATGTGTTTAGTCTTTGAATGCATTACCGGGTTCTTGTAAATATTGATATCATTTGCATTGTCACACAATATAGGAATAGGTTCTGTAGTATAGAAAAATGTATCTCTTTACATTTTCACACTTGTTTGGGCACTCCTTGTGAAAATTGGGTTTATTTATGCCTTAATTTGTCCTACTTTGTATCCACAAGCCTAATTAAATGGATTTTTCTAAGGATAATCTTGACACTTAACAAATGAAAAATCATAATTTAATATTTGAGGTTATGTGTTCTAGATCTAGTGATCTAGGACTCATACGCCCCTTTGGGTGTATGGGTGACACCTAGGTCTTGCGACCTGATTTTAAATGTTGCAATGAGCTTAACATTTCTTGGAGTTTGTGTCCCAAGTTTAAGCCATTGTGACTCATATTCCCAACCTAGCATATGAGTCTCACTTTAACCCGGACCTATTTTAAATCAAATTCTTGGTAGGATTTTATTATCCTAGATTTGATGTCGGCATGTAGTGGTGTAATTTCAGGAAATTTGGTATAAACAAGTATAAATACAAGGTTATTTCACATAATTTCTCCCAACAAGTTTTCAAGTCACCTATGATTTTCAAGAGAGCATTCCTAAGGAAAGTGTATGAGATTAAGAGCATTCAAGTGCATTGAAGAGATGATTATCGTACATTTTGGAGCATCATTTTAAGATTCAAGCATCATGTCAAGGTCTTCATGCATCATGTGTGTTTGTGAGCTAACATGTTGATGTAGCATTTTTTATCCAAGTTCAAGCATTCAAATCCATATCAAGTCTCATGATCAAGATCTACATCCATTGAAGCCAATTTATACAAGTTGTAGATCTACACTCCAAGGATTCAATAAGGTTTGGTAAGTTGCAACATTACATTTGTTCATTCATTTTCCCTTCATGCTATTTCATTTAATTTCAAGGTTTAATTACCAAAATGAGGTTTGACCAAGATAAAATCCTATTCCCTAAAAAAACAACATTTTTCCCTCTTGATGTTTGTTTGCAGATCTAGTTGGATTGGAGCTTGAAGATCCTTTGAAGAAAAAGTTGCAAAAGTTGTCAAGAAGATGTCATGTTCACATAAACTCACCTACATGCCAAAATTCAGACTTTCAAACTTGAAGAATCATACAATACAAAAGCTAGAGATCTCTAGAAGCTACATAAACATTAGTCAAACCCTAATACTGGGACAAAATTTTCCCTCTAGGCATATGAGTCGTAGTACAACCCTTTTTGCTAGTTTTTTGTAGATCCTGATTAGTCATGAGAAGATTGCAGATTGTGCCTAGATTGTTGTAGTAGCACTAAATCACCCAGCTTGGCGTATCAATCCCAGTGCACCTTAAAAAAACAATTTATAAGGTTTTTAGATCTTGATTTGACCTCTCCATTCTTCTAGGTACTTTTTTGTTTCATGTTGTTTTTCAATTTGATTTAATGCTCTGAAGTTTCTAGGGTTTAGTGCATTAGTGTTTTCAATTCTCCTTTGAAACTACATTTTAATGGTGAACTCCCAATTAATCACACAAGGAAACCCTTATTCCCCTCAACTGAGTCACTTGGTTGAGGGATCTTGGTTCCCTAATGAACTAAAGTGTGAAATAGGTCCCTAAGTTCCATCTCCCAAAAGGTGGGACACCTATTTATTTTGGTTCATTTTGGTGAACCCAACCTTTGGACCCTTGAATTTTTGATTTAGAGAACATTGTAGTCCTAGATCTAGATTGCATTAACTTTGCATTAGATTTGTATTAGTTGAATTGTATTTAGGGATTCTAAATGTTGCATTAGTAAAAAATGCAATATAGGTTGCATTTTTGCATTCCACATCATTAAATTTCATTGGAAAACTATACTTGCAAATAGTTATTTGAGCATACAACCTCAACCTAGAAACCTTAATATCAACTCTAAATTTGCTAAATATGGTTCAAAAACCCTACTGGGACTCATTTTCCCACCTAGGTGATTTAGTCCTTGTATAGGTCTTTTTCCCAGATTTATGGGTATTGTGTGTTATCTATTTTTCACTATCTAAAATTTTCAAAAACCCTAATCGAGACTCATTCGCTCATCTAGGAAATTTAGTCCCAATTTAGGTTCGAATCTGCATTTCACAACATTAAAATCTTGTCATTTGTGTTTCTGGTTGTTGTCTTTGGATCATTGTTTTAGCTTGTAGAATTACTATCATTTACGATCTTTCCAAAATTGGTTTCATTTCAAGTACATTTGAATTGGAATTAAAGCATATCATTTATCTTGTGTTCATGGCTAAACTTATTTCAATAGTGAAAATCATCCAATCTTTTAGATAATTATTTGCATCTCCAAGCATTGCATAAGTTGGATAGATTACTTTTCACAAATGTTAGTATCTTTCTTTTCCAAGTTTGAAAAGAAACAAGGCATTAGAAAGGAGGTTAGTCATCAGAATATATTAATGAAACATATTGAGCTTGTTAAAATATTTCATGCTACCACATTTCCCATCATCCCCTCATCCCCTAATATCTCTCCTATTTGTGAGAAGGTTCTAGTAAAACAGGATGTAATCATATACAATCATGATAATCATAGTTGTGCTTCTCTCGATACCTCTCCTATCCATGACAAAGGTATCTTGGTGAAGGAAGGTACAACCATTGAGAATCATGAAAGTATTTTTTTTCCCTCTCCTCCTCTCCCTTAGGAATTTATTATCATAGAAACTATTTTACCTAGTCTCCATTCATCTCCCAACACCTCCCCTACTTGTGAGAATGCTTTAGTGAAAGAGGATAAAATCATAGACAATCATGAAAATCACATTTGTTAGGAGGATATGATTGAGAGCTATGACAATCCTACCTCCCCTACTTCAAAATACATTATAGGACATGGAGATGTAATTGAAGATAACCATGACAATCAAATTTTTCCTTCTTCTAATATCCCTCCTTGATGCGAAGATGATAGTTTGGTGTTAGAAGATACACTTATCGAGAGTCATGAGAATCTTGTTCCTCCCTTCCCTAATGCTCCTACCAGTTAGAAAGATCTATTTGAATGAAAAATTCCAATCATTGGTGAACATGAAAATCATAGTTTTCCTTCTCTTGATGCCTCTCCTATTTGTGACAAAGCTACTTTACAAAGTCTAACCATGGAATGTGATGAACCCTTTGTTTACTCCTCTCCTAAAAGCTCTCCTACTAGGGAAGATATCATGGTGCAAGAAAATGACAACATTGACAATAGTGATATGGTTTCCTTAGATGAAGATCATGAAGTGACATTATACTCCCCTTAACTAAGAGATCATACAAATAAGGATAAGTCTTATAAGGTTATGCACATTAGATATCCATTGAAGTACTCTCTTGAGCCTAAAATTATCCTTGAACCACCTAAGAATAATGTCTCACAAAAATTGAGTTATAATACCATTGCTCATACATATAACACTAGAAACAATCCACAACCAAGACAAACAACTCCACCATCCCTCCCATTACCTCATCCTATCTTTCCTAGTACTCCTCGTTTTCCTTTATAAAATGGAAAGGAGTATGATATTGTTGAACAACTTAAGAACACTCTTGCTAAGATATCATTATGGGACCTTATTCAAGCCTCCCCTCATTATCATAATATGGTTCAAAGTGACTTACAACAAGTTCCTACCCCTCCTAATGTGAAATCAAATAATGTGGCAGCTGAAATTCAAGCTATAACTCCGATCAAATTAGACATTACTTTCCATCAAGATGAGTTACCTTTTCTAGAAGTGTAAAAACAATATGAAGCTTTCATGATAATAGGTATTTTCAATAGGATAGGGATAAAATGAACCCTTGTTGAAAATGGCTCAACACTTAATGTGTGTAATGTAACCCTTTTGGATAAGGCTGGCATAGAAAAATCAAAAATTGAACCTAATTCCTTATTGATTCAAGGATTTTACAATGTAGGAAAACAACTGCTTGGAGTGATCACATTACCTATTACAGTTGACAAAGTTACATTAAAAACCTTGATACCTGTTATGCCTTGTGATATTTCATACAACCTCCTTTTAGGAAGACCATGGATTCATGAGATGCATGTGGTTTCTTCAACTCTTTATCATAAAATGAAGTATATCTACAACAACAAAGTACATATGATCAAAGCTGATCCTGAGCCTTACAATATTTTACAACTTGACAACTTGAAAAAGACAAGGAAAATCCTTTGAAAACACTGACACCAACTATACAAGTGGTGCATGAAGAATAAAAAGATAAGTGTCCTAGCCCCTTCACAATGTTATCAATAGATGATTTGGGATTGTTGGATTTCACACCTAAATTTGATGGGAAACCAAAGATCATAATAGAATATTCTAAAAATGGAAAAGAAAAAGTGGTAATGTCAACACAAGATTCAAAAGCATCCACCTCAACCACTTTAGAAGAAGAAGAAAATTATATAAAAAACTTTGATAAAGTTGATTATGAGCAACCACCAAATCCAAAAGAAATGAAAAAGCTTTATGGAAGAGGTTATTGTTGACCCCTTTAACATTGGTTTTGGCATTGATGTCAGCTTGAGTGTTCAACTTGGAAAATGTTCAAATGATACACATCGATACATCTTTGCATTATTTTTTTGGTGCTTGGTGACTAACATCTATGTTGGTTTTGGTATTAAGGTAACATTTATACAAGGACTTTGAGACACATTGTTTTATGGGTCTTACTTAGACATTTGCTACATTTGAAGACTATGAGCCTTGGTCTTTACTTAGCACATTTGTATCATTATATTAATACAAGGCATGGTGGTGTTTATTATATTCATGTGGTTGTTGGTCATGATTTTAATCATTATCATATATCTTTGGGTGTTATGAGGTTTAAAGTGGTCATGCAAATAATAGTTAAGACTGACATAATGATAACTATTTTTGACTTGCAAAGGGAAAAAAATGATGAGTAACATTGACATAATGAATGGTTCTAAGTGAATGCTTGTTTGTGACGTATATCGACACAATAATTGTGCCCTAAAAGTTATCATTTGGAAAATAATGAAACATGGTTTTTAGAAATTGATTTAGGGCTTGAAGATCTTGGTGAACATGGTGGTATAGAAGCTTGGTGAAGGAAGGAAAACATTGAGGAAAATAGTGGTTTGACGACTAGTTATACAGGAAAATGATTTGGAGGTTATTCAGGAGATTAAATATTTCAATGAAGAGTTTTTTGGTAACTAGATTCCTTTCTCTCCTTGGTTATTGGTTAAACTAGAAATGGTATTTGTCTCATTCATGTTGTTTTCAGAAATTATTGTTATAGATGTTTCTTGTGCTTGTACTCAGGTTACTTTTGTTATACTTTGGTTTTTTTATCTTATGCACAAAGTTGTATCATGTCGACTTGGATATTAATTTCTAATTAATGTCATTTTTGGTTTTGACCTTGGGTTCTTTCTTCAAGGGAATACACTTTGTGTAATGTAAAGGGTTTATTGGTTTCTGAGTCTTTAGATCTTAATGCTAGGGAACACCATGTATAGTTGTTTGGTGGTTGAGTTACCCACTGCTAGAGCATGGGGTTTAAACCATTTAGCAGATTTGTTAAAAGTATTTGTATAGGCCGTATATTGCTCTTTTGTTGTTGACTTGGGAGCATGGGTTTTATGTCACATTTATATGTGCCTTTTTTTTAATGTTTACAGACAACTTGTACTATGTGTCAACCATATATCAAAGGAATTTTAGTTTGTTGAAGGAAAAATTATCTCGATGACTTTAGGGGCAGTTATGAAAATAGTTTGTACAAAATATATTTCATAGTTTCAATCAGTGAAAGATGGCAGCATTATGTTAACTTTTTATTCTTATAAAAATAGTGATATTTTATTGTTATTGGTTCGATTCACATGAGAGGTTTATACTTTGATAAGATTTATCATTCATAAACATAATGCATAATTTATTTTTGTAAAAGTTGCATACAAGAATAGTGGAAAATAGGTTGATATGTTTTATGTTTTATAGGTTCCAGTTTCAATGAACCTTTAGAATATAGAAGTATTGATTCTAAGAGTTGTAATGATTTACAGTGAAATAGAGAAACCCTCTGTAATGTATTTCTTCATGATTGAAAATTGTGTTATAAGGTCATGTTAGTGAGACAAAAAGTGACCTTTTTCTAGTGAGGCAGTTGTGTTTTGCAGTGAGGTAGTTGTGTTTTTCCAGTGAGGTAGTTGTGTTTTTCTAGTGAGGTAGTTGTGTTTTCCAGTGAGGTGGTTGTGTAGCCAGTGAGGCTTTTCTAGTGAGGAATTTTATGTAGCCTCTTTTTAGTTCTTCATGTGGTTTAAAAGATCTGATATTGGCTGTAACATTTGAGAACATTCTTGAAACTTAACTTTTCATGATTATAAAGAAATTTTGTGCTTTGAAAAATAATTGAATTTGAAGTTGATTATTGAAACACTGATTCACCCCCCCTCTCAGTGTTTCTGATACTACAACGAGCAGTATCAGAGCTAGGCCCCTGTATAAATTTTAACCAACTTAAGGGTTCCTAGTAGTGGAGTACTTGTTATGACAAAAAGTAAAAGAAATAGAGAAAAAAGAAATACCCAATATAATGTTGAACAACAAACACCTCCTAAACCTAGTTCAAAAAATGACTATATAGTGAAGAGTGTTTACAAAGAAGAAGATCACTTAGTGAGTGATTTTGAAAAAGAATATTTTTAAGATGAATGTGAAATTGATTTTGAAGGTGAACTTATTTATGCCCTTACTGAGATTGAGAAACTCAGAAAGGAGAATAGGGATCTAAAGTTGGAATTGGTAGAGTCTAGAAGAGTTGAAGAAGTTACTAGCATAAACTTTCAAACCAAAGTGGAAGATTGTAAAAAGTTAGAGAATGAGATTGTCTCATTGAAAAAGAGTATAGAGGAAAATTCTTTGTTAAAAGAACTAACTGGAAAAGATGAGTTGATTGTCAATTTGAAATTAGGGATTAAAGAAAACAAGAGGATAGCTGACTTGACAAGATCTGATTTGGAAGTTAAAAATATTGAATGCCACAAGCTTGAAGGAGAAATAATCTCTTTAAGTAAGGATCTCTAGAATGTTAGGAAATAATTAGAAAAGAATAAATTTTTTGATGAGAGAACCAACAAATTGAATGAGATGTTAAGAAAGCATAAACATCACAAGGATGTTACTAGTTTGGGCTATGAAGAAGGATATAGTTATGGAGTTAGAAAAACACCAAGAATGAAGATAGATTTAAATTATCATGATGTTGTCCCTAAGACTGAAGAAAAGAAGAAATAAAAAATTAAGAATGTTGATAGTAGACAGTTCAAGGACTTCAACAAAGGAAGAATAAGTAGAGCCAACTGGTTCATAGGATCTACACCTACTTGGCCAGGTCAATCAATAAGGTGTAATTATTCATTTCATGGCTATTGTTATTCATGTAATGGTTATGGGTATAAGGTAAGTTATTGCATAAGAAGGTCTAAAAGGAGTCAATATGTATTGTCTAGGAATATGAATGTAATACATTATAAATGTCATAACCATGGTCATGTTGCAAAGTATTGTAGAAATAGGGGGTTTGTGAAACATGAGAGAAGAAATGATTTCTTACATAAGAAAAATTCAAAGTCACAAGCATTTGATGAAAAGAAGAAATCAAATAAGAAGGTTTGGAAAAGGAAAGAGCCCAAGAAATTTTGTAGAAGGAAACTCGAACAAAAATAGAAAGAACCTATTCATATGCTTTATGCACAAAAGGCATCTTCAAATGCATAAAAAGTAGCATAAAGGAAAGGGGAGATGATCATTGCATTATCAATAAAACCCCATAGAAAAAGAGATTGTATGTTGATAGGATCTTACCCTTATTGATAAGTATGTAATGGTATCTTTAGGGCTTTAGTGCCAATATGTGAAAGTTTGTTCATCCCTGTGTCAAGATGTTAGTTGTTGATTGTGCTCTACATTCTATCAAGTTCTCTTCCTTAGTGGAGTACTTTGCATGGTGGTGATTCTATTGCATGAACATATTAATCTTCAATAGTATGACATGGTAGAAGGAACAACAAGTGTCAAAGTGATAAGCATACAACACAGAGTAGTTGTCCTTTATCTAATGGTATATCTATGAATATAATGGTGATATTTCTTCTAAACTTTCCTTGTTGATCAATAGTATGGTGCTTAAACAATGATCTTCATTAGTTTTAATTTTCTTTCACTATTCTCAAATTTTTATCAATATGTAGACAAGGTTTCCATGGAGTGGCTTTGTGCAACTCTTTCTTTTGTATTTATTGATCTAGCATATTGAGGTTGGTTGTTGTTGTAATGGAAAGTAGCATTTTTTCATTCAAAGCAACATTGGAAATTGACTTTAAAGTTATTCAAGGAGGTATTATCTAGTGGCAGTGATCACAGTGCTATTTGTCAAGTGTAACAACACTCCACACTAAAATGCATAATATTGAGGAGTAATTATATTTTTTTGTGGTTTGGCATTTTGGAGTGACAGTGGTTTGGTCATCATTTTGATTTCCTATGTGATCAAAGGAAAGTAACATATGATCTCAGTTTTGGTAGACTGATATTTTCCTTTTCCCATACACTTGAACAATTGCCTAGATAGTACATATTTACAATGCATATTTGCTTTGAAAGTAGAGAAGTATTTTGTTGCTTTGATCATGCTGACTTGATGATTAAAATTGTTGTCTAAATTGTTGTAGTGATGGTTGAAATTGCTACCTTGATGATGGAATTGGTGTGTTTTGACAGTTTGTGGTAATTGGTTTCATATTAGTGATATGGTCTCATGATTCCCTCATTTACTTGATAGTTGGTAATGCATTTTTGTAATACAATTGGTAATGTTTTCTCATGATGCTTACACTTTATAGCTATGGTTTATCATGCTTCCATAGTGGTTGCCTTGGTTATTTCACATGTTTGGGCTACATGGACAGTTTGTACTTGGACAATGCATAGTACATGCATGCTTTAACAGTGGTTTATGTTTTTGCTGACAATGTTTTTGTTTGGGGATAGTTAGTGTTGATAGTGAATGAATCTTGAAAGTGGATATAACATGATTTAACTATGCAATGATGAAAGTGGTGCATTGGTGAAGCTATGTATAGTTTCCTATTCATCTATGACATTGTAAAATCATATGTTTGGTTTGATAGCAAGTAATGTACTACTTGGATCTTTGATGGATAGTGTGGTATCACTTATCTTAATGGAGTATTTTCTTAAGTGTTTGTATAAATTTCGATCACTTTTTCTTGTGTGATGTTATGTAGTGATGCTTGATGCTTGAAAGTTGCACAAAAATAGTGCTTGGTGCTTGACAATTGAACATAGTAATGATTGAAAAGTTGAACCCTACTTGACTGCATAAATATGTTTGCAATATTTGTGCTTGTACCAACTTTTGTAGGATAGTTTACTTGGTTAGTGAAACAAAACCTTGGAATTTCTTGGACATGACCTATTTGTTTGCTCTTATGGAACATAAAGGGACAGTGAACTTGCTCATTTGCTTGTGTTTACATGAATAGTGAATGTAAATAAACACTTATTTGGTATGTGTTTGATGGAATACTAAGTGGTTCAATTGTGGACAGTTTACAGTGACAATATTCTAAGGGGGAGTTGATGATCTTTTTGGTTGCATAATATCAGGGGAGTTTCATAGATCATTATTTATCCTTGGTGGTTTATTACGTTTCTCTTCATTTCTCTTTTTAGTTAGTTTTACTTCATAGAGTATATGTGATGCTTTGGTATGGTTCTTCTCATTTTTTTTTTGCATCATGGATATTATGTTATGCCAGTGATCTTGATGGTTGACATATATGATCAGTCTTCTATACTATGGTAGTCATTATGCTTCATTATGACCGTGCTATGTTTTATGGTTTCTTTATTATGATCTGTCAGTTTTTAGACTTCATTGTGACAATAGTTTGAGAGTTTTGGATAGCTGGTTTCTATACAGGTTATGCTGATCATATATTGCTTTCATAGTTTTTCTATCTTTTGCAGTTGTCATTTGTTGATTTACTACCCCTTTATCCTTTGGAATTTTTGTCAAAAGGGGGAGAAGAGCAAGTTACATTCAGATCAGATTTTTTCTTTGGTGTTTAGTGGACAAGTTCAAAATTTCATTTTTCCACACTTTGGTTATTATCATATGGACATCAAATTCATATCATTTTTGTCAGCAAGATAACTGTGATGATATTGTTATTTCATGATATTTACATTCAGGTTGGGCAATTTTTGTGCTAATCATGATTATTCTTTCAGGTACTTGGAAAGTTTTTACATCAGTGCCAAAGTGGGAGTTTGTTGACCCCTTTGGCATTGATTTTGGCATTAATGTCAAGTTGAGTGTTCAACATGGAAAATGTTCAGGTGATACACATTGATACATCTTTGCATTATTGTTTTCGCGCTTGGTGACTAACATCTATGTTGGTTTTGGTATTAAGGTAACATTTATACAGGGACTTTGACATACATTGAGGAAAATAGTTGTTTAATGATAGGTTATATAGGAAAATGATTTGGAGGTTATTCAGGTAGTTAAAGCTTTCAATGAAGAGTTTTTTTAGTAACTTGATTCCTTTCTCTCCTTGGTTATTGGTTAAACTGGAAATGGTATTTGTCTCATTCGTGTTGTTTTTAGAAATTGTTGTTATAGTTGTTTCTTGTGCTTGTACTCAGGTTACTTTTGTTATACTTTGGGTTTGTTATCTTATGCACAAAGTTGTATCATGTTGACTTGGATATCAATTTTTGATTAATGCTATTTTTTGTTTCGACCTTGGGTTCTTTCTTCAATGGCATACACTTTGTGTAATGCAAAGGGTTTATTGGTTTATGAGTCTTTAGACCTTAATGCTAGGGAACACCAGGTATACTTATTTGGTGGTTGAGTTATCCACTACTAGGGCATGAGGTTTAAACCATTTAGAAAATTTGTTAAAAGTCTTTATAGGTTGTGTCTTGCTATTTTGTTTTTGACTTGGGAGCATGGGTTGTATGCCAAATTTATATGTCGTTTGTTTAATGTTTACACATAGCTTGTACTATGTGTTGACCATATATCAAAGGTAGATTAGTATGTTGAAGGAAAATGCATCTTGATGACTTCAGGGGAAATTATGAAAATAGTTTGAACAAGATATATTTGATAGTTTTAGTCAGTGATAGATGACAGCATTATGTGAACTTTTGATTGTTATAAAAATAGTGATATTTTACTATTATTGGTTCAATGCACATGAGAGGTTTATAGTTTGATAAGAGTTATCATTCATGAACAAAATACATAAATTTGTTTTGTAAAAGTTGCATGCAAGAATAGTGAAAAATAAGTTGATATGTTTTATGTTTTATAGGTTCCAATTTTAATGAACCTTTAGAATATAGAATGTATTGATTCTGATAGTTGTAATGATTTGCAATGAAATAGAGAAACCCTTTGTAATGTATTTCTTAATTATTGAAAATGGTGTTGTAAGGTCATGTCAGTGAGACAAAGATTAACCTTTTTCCAATGAGGTTGTATCTTCCTAGTGAGGAAATTTTGTTTTGCTAGTGAGGCAATTGTGTTTTTTCCAATGAGGCAATTGTGTTTTCCAGTGAGGCAATTGTGTAGCTAGTGAGGCTTTTCTAGTGAGGCATTTTATGTATCCAGTGAAGCTTTACTAGTGAGGCATAAATTGTAGCCAGTGAGGCTTTACCAATGAGGCATAAAAAGTAGCTTGTGAGACTCAATAATCAAGGAAATTTTGTTAAGCTAGTGAGGCATTTTATTGAGTGGTTTTGTATCCCTATGAGGGTTTTCCACTCATGAAAATACTTTGTTATGGTTATTTTGTATTATGCCTCTTTTGAGTTCTTCATGTGGTTTAAAAGATCTGATATTGGCTGTCACATTTGAGCACATTCTTGAAACTAAAATTTTCATGATTATAAAGAAATTTTGTGCTTTGAAAAAAAAATTGAAGTTGATTATTAAAACACTGATTTTCCCCCCCTTCTCATTGTTTTCCATACTCCATTAGTTATGAACTTATGAAATGACTTAGTTATAGTGGAAAAGGATGTGGTGCTAGAGAACAATGTATATGTGTCCCTATAGAGCCTAACATGTAAGGAAAAAGTAATGGTCTTGGTTATTGTCCCTTGAAAGAAACAAACAAGCCTTCACTCAATACCAACACTATTACAGAATATTCTTCTAAGCTAACTTTAACATTAGTGCATCCTGAATTGATCAAAACTAGTTGTCTTGGTTATTGTCCTTCGAAAGAAATGAAAGAAACACAAATGTCTTCACTTAATATTAATGTCATCACACAAAGAACTCCTAGGAATTGTCTTAGTAACAATTGGAGTTCATTAGATTTTATACCCTCCTTTCAAGGAGAGAACAACATATCGCAATCTAAAGAGCCTTGTGTAAGTATGACATCTTGTACTAAGCAAGAGATATCTTTGTCACAAAATAAAGAAACATCCTCCACTATTGATCAAATGAGTATCTTGTCGAGACTCCTCCAAGATCATTTGATATCTCTCCCTCCAAGAACATGAAAGAAATTTTACTACAAGAGTTCATTTTGTGCTTATCATAGAGTTCATGGTCATTCTACTAATGAGTATATGGCATTGAGTAATAATATTCAATATCTTAAGGATTGTGGTACTCTTCCTTGTGTTGAAGCACATAGTTCCTCTAATTGATACTAATTTTTATGTTTCTCATCAATCATATCGACTCATACTTGTCTTGCACTAAGTGGGGGCAAGGGGGTTAGGTATCCTTGTCCTTGTATGACAGTTTTTCGTTATCTCTTTGGGCTAGTTGACCGCTTTCCATATATATATATAATAGAAATCTTGGTATGTGGATGACATGCCTTAAGTTGTCTTACATGTGACATACTAAGTTATGTTTAGTATTGCATTTTGGGGGAAACCCTTTATCCATGATGTAGTTTCATTTAGGAACATATGACTTGGCACATCGATTTTTGAATAATCTCTAATGTCTTCTTCTACTTTAAATAAATTTCTCTCAGAAATGTTGTTAGCAACTACTTTAAAGTGGGGGCATACATTGACATTCATGTTTCATTATGTGATTTTCTTTATTCTTGCAATGCATTCTTTTCTTGGTGGTTTCATTGGGTTTGATTTCCTTCAAGAGCATGATATTTCTTTGGCTTTTCCTCTCTTGGAGACATTAGGAATGATGTTCCCTAAGAAGAGACCTTACATGAACAAATTTTTACTTGCATGTTGTTCATAAGCTTGAAGTTTCATTTTTTGGCGCCTTATCAAAGTTATCAGGAGGTATAGCTTTGGTATGGTTAGTACGTATGAGAGACGACCATAGGTGTTATTTTACCATAGCAAATCTTGTTCGTGTGTGAACATATACTGACTGCGTGCATATGTGTCTCACATCTCTGGGAGCTCACTGAGTGGATACCAAATTCCAATAGCCTGTGTGAGTGTACATTTGTTTGCATAGTGGACATCATGTTCCACTTGCAAACATTTTTTGGAAAAAAAGCTAAGGTTTGATCCACATCATATTGGAAAAATACTTGAAGCTTGATCCACCCTCTTTTTCTTTTTTCTTTATGCTTGTATCTTGTTGTTGCTTCATACATCATTCACATGCATGTTCTTTTGTTCCTTGTCTTGTTGTTGCTTCATACATCATTCACATATGGGTTCTTTTGTGCCTATGTTGTTTTTCCATAGGATCTTAATCCTGAGGGCTTGATCATCCCTCTTGATCATTGCCATCCTATATCACTAGCATTTGTACACTTGGACCCCTCTTGATGCGAATTTGTCTACTTTAGTGTGAGTTTGATGCAAGGTCTTCCTCTCACTAAAGTGGGGGCTAAATTTAGTGTAGAAGATGCTGGAAGAATGAAGGAGACCTCCAATTTGTTGTCTTTATTGTCATTGATGCCAACATTATTTTATGACTGATTATTTTCCCATCTGTTAAACTATTTTTGTGCTACACTGATCTTGTAATTTGGTCTGGAATCACTCTAAAGTGCATATCATTTCATATATTTTTGATATGTGTTTCAAGGGACTTATATGTAGTCATGATCAAGGAATCAACAATTTTAGTTAAACAAGTTGAAAGATTTAAATGTCATAAGTTCAACTTATATTTTTGGTGTGTTTCTCTCTTGGCTGACTTGTTCATGAAGTGCATGTATCATGAAGGCTTATTATTTAGGTCTGAGCTGACCTAAATTGTGTCTTACATTTTTTGTTTGGAGCACCAAACAAGTTTTTGTTTTGTGTCCAATAAGATATTTTGAGTTATGTATGCTTACATACAATTAGGCCAACCTAATTGATGCATGAACCATGTGTATATGGAATATCCTTGTATTGAGCATATATATTTGAGATACACACAAATGCACATGTTGAGATATAGACAGAGAGAGAAAGGACAAGAAGTATTAATGATGTGAGGTATGTGATAAAGTGATATGGTGTGAAGTCCTTGGTAGTTGATGATAGTTGTTGTACACCTGCAATTTAGAGCATGATTTTCTACCTTCTAGAGCTTAATTGGAACTATACTCAACACTCAAAAGATGCATTCCTTTTAGTTCATATTCTTAGAAGTGAGTCATATCTTTCTGTATTATGGAAGTAAGCCATATATTTTGTATTCTGGCTATGAGCTTTTGAAGGAAAGTGTCTCCTCGTAGTGTTCCATGTAATATTTTGTAACCAGTTATAATATATTGAGAGTTAATCTTTACTGTGGTTTTTCCCACTTTGGGTTTTCCATGTAAAAATCCTCGTGTCTATGAGTTGTGTGATGTTATGTTCATTTCCATGTTTTTACTTACTGCTACAACAAGATATATTGTAATAATTGGATGGTTAGCAATCAATTGGTTTAGTAGAATACTGATTCACCCCCCCTCTTAGTATTCTATGTGTTTAACAATTGGTATCAAAGCTTAGTTCCTTTTGAGAAGCTTAAAAACTTAAGGAAGATCTTGAAATTTGAACACATTATTGATAAAATGTATCATATTCCTTTGGAAGAGATCTTTGCAACTGAGGAACTTCATGCTACTCTTTAAGATCTAGAAAAAAGTGAAGATGTGAAAGAATCTCTAAAGGAAAAATTGAAAGAAGAAAATGAATGCATTAGAAAACTAAGAGAACAAATAAAGAAATTAAAAGAAAGGAATAGAGAAGTTAGTGATTAGTTGAAGAAGACTAATGAAGACATCACTAGATTAAAGCTGCATGTGGAAGAAAAGAAAATAGTTGAACAATATCAAAACACTAAAATCTAGAGCAAAATTGATGAATGCACAAAGCTTGAACAAGAAGTGACACTAAGATTTGACTGAGTGAAGGAAAAATCTCATGAAGATAAATTCAAAGCAAGCACCACAAAGATTGATGAATTGAGTGCTTTTGAAAAAACATCTAAGGATAAAGGTGGTCTAGGACTTGAAGAAGGACACATTTCAAAGGAAAATCATGTTCCCAACAAAATGAACAATTAGAGGAAGAATCAAAGCAATGGAAGGAAGATCAAGAATCATAGAAGCAATACTAGAAGGATTCCTATTTGACAACCTAATGCTCAAAGGTACCCATATTTTAATAGAATTTGTTTTTCATGCAATAAATTTGGTCATAGGGTGAAAAAATTTAGAAGTAGAATGAATTAGAATGTTGGATTCTTTACTAGAAAATGCTTTGCTTGCAATAAATTTGGGCATAGAGCTATTGATTGTAGAAGTTAGACAATGATGAATAGATTCAATCCTGGTAGAATCACTCAATATTTTCAAGGATATTGCTATATATGCTATGCTTTTGGTCATAAAGCTATTAAGTGAAGATCAAGGTTGAATGCAAATCAGTTTGGTCAAAAACATGTTGTGTGTTACACCTACAAAAAATTGAGACACATTTAAAAATTCTACTAAAGTAAAACTAAAAAGAAAGATAATCTGGATCAAAAGAACAAAACTATGAATAAGATTGAACCTATTGAAGTTAAAAAGGAAATGGAGAAAATTTGGAAGAAAAAAGAACTTGAGAGTAAGGATAATTCGAATACATCTGCATCTGCATTTGGTGCAAATACTTCTTCTTAAAACTAAACCCAACAATGGTTTTAGGGTGATAAGTGACTAAGAAATCTAACAAACCCCTCAAAATAAGAAGTGCCAAGCAGTGACATGAGGATATATGGTGTAAAGTGTCATTTTGAAGATGTTGAAGAAGTTACCAGCATAAAATATACAAATATGAAGAATTGTAGAGTATTTTAGGGTTTACAATGTATTATACAAAGTGTTTATCAACTTTTGTTTAAGTTGGAGTGCATTTAATGCAAAATTAGGGAAAAAATTGTAATACATAAAGTAAGAAACTAAGTAAAATTAAATCACATTTACAAAATTGTAAGGAGAAGAGTGAGCTAGAGAAAGCTGAAAAGTGATTAGGAGAAGTTGGCGTCAAACCCTAGTTTTTGAAAAAGCTTGAATAGGTATTTATTGTTATCTAAACTTTGTGGGTTTTATAATTGAAGCATCTTTACAAGTAATTTGAGGAAAATAAATGCCCACTCCTACTATTGTGGAATTTTTCAAGAGACCTCAACCTAAATTTAGAAGGTATTCCTCAAAAGTATTTGAAATGGATCCCTTGGGTGCATTCTCTCACATTTTAGTTAATGTTTTACCCAATGAAGACACCAGAACATACATTCATGGAAAGTTAGAAGAATTTAACCACCAAAAACTTAGGGATTTATTCATGGAAGAATTTATAAGAGATGATCATTCTATCAAAGATGAATATGAAAACCTAGTACGAAAGAAGTTGAATGTTTGGAATTGGTTCCCTAACTTTTCAAGTGAGATGGACTCTAAATTTGTTGGGATGGCACTAAGTAGGGCACATGATAAATTTGCGTGGACAAGTGTAGCCATGCCAATCACCAAGGAAGTGATCCAAGTTGTAACTGGTCTTTGTGCCACTAGACCTTTACCAGTGTTGAAAGCTATGAAAAATGATGCATTCATGAAGTTAATTGGAGCCACATTTGACAGGAGAGCTTTGACTACTAGGCCCATCACAAAAATAGCTGTGAAGTATGTTGCTATCATGATTGGGCAAAAAATATATTTTACCAATCAATGGAATCTTGTGTCTACCACAAAAATTCATACTGCAGATGAAATGGTAGTAAATGGGAGGGATTATGATCTTTGTGAGTTTCTTCGATAGAAACTTATGGAGAATCTAAGCTTGATCAAGACAAAGAAGCACCCCTTTAAGTTTGGGACATCGCTAGTTTGTCTACTGTACTACATTTTGAGGGAGTTACCGAGAAGGAATAATATCATATTGGAACACAACAGGCTAGTTTCTCATCAAAATTTTGAGTACCTACACAATCTTGGAGACTTTAGAGCACAAAATAATGCATTTATTGCATTCTTTGTAGTTTTCCAGAATGATATACATGAAAGTGAAAGGGTTCCCAAAAGCTTGGTGAAAAAGTATGCAAAGGACATAACCTTTATTGTAAGTACTGATGAATGCATCATGGAAGGATTTGAACCTAGAACTCTCTAGATAGAACCATTGGGATATGAGGTTGATGAAAAAATTGTTGATAGGTTTATTGAAATGTTGCTAAGTAGTCCAAGGGACCCCTCTCTACCCTAACATGGAACATATGAATAAAAAGCTAAAGAAGTGCATTTAGAGACTTTTGCATCTCGAAGAACAAAAACACCAAGAAAGAATGTTGAGGCATTCTTCCAAGGGTCATTAACTAAGGATGAAATTGATCAATTGAAGGAAGCCCTTGATGAGAGGAAGTCCAAGTCAGTTGAATTATCCTCTAAACTTGGTAAATTTAGAAGAATATCTTCTACTACTGCACCTACTTCAGTGCTGCTATAACAAAGAAAGGAAAGAAGAAAGAACATAGTACTCCAACATCATTTTATGTACTTGACCCAGTACTTGTCATTCTAAAAGGAAGAACATGCCGTCTACTACACCATCTATTACTCCTAAGAAGAGTAAAGAAAAAGGAAAACATGAAGATAAATTTGAGTGATGTTGTACAAGAAGAAATTAACCTTGGCTTGCAAGAAGAGCAACAGTTGAAAAGGAACAAAAGAAGGATCACTTCTTCTAGTAATGAAGAAGCATAAACTAGAGTCAATATCTACATAGATGAAGAGACAGAGGAAGAACAAGACTCTTTTTGAATTCACGTGCATGAAAAGAAGAATGAATAAGGCACATATGATCCTAAGGACATGCCTGCCTCTCCTCTGGTAAGTGATCAACCATGTTTAAATATAGGTGACTTAGTAAATAATATGATAGATTATGAATATCTTATGCCAACTACCTAATTGTTTGATGAATTCAATGATGAAGATAAAAAAATTGTTATTAATGATTTCATTCAGTACATAGTTATTTGCAATGTGAGTATGGAAACAATCTAGAAACAATCTAGAAGAAAGTGACTAATAATGTCTAGAAAGTTTTAGTACTGTTGATCATCAAAACTTGCGCCTCTCTAATAGCCTTATGGGAAATTTAGTGAGTGGGGGACCAATTTGTGCCTCACTGAATAACCTTCGGGATTTTGATAGAAAACCAACTCTTCTTTGTGTTGGGAGGAAAGGTAGAAGGAAGTGCAAATAAAATATGAAAAATGGTGATGTGCCAAAGATTTTACAACATTTCAAACTTTAATTTATTTCCTACGAATGATATAATAGACGCATAATTCCACAAACCCTTCATTGTTGGGAAGAGAACAAGCAACAAAGGCTAAGTAAAAGAACAGTGCAGTCTTTAAAATCTCCCCATGGGAAGCACCCATTAAGATCTGATCAAACATAAGAAAAATATACAAGTTAATAGAAATATCTAGAAATTGTAGAAACCCTTTCTCCTTTTAGGGCATAATATGAAAAATAAAAAATTTTATAGAAAATGGAGAAGTTCAACAAACATAATCCAATTTTCAAAGACTATTATTCAACATAGAAGCTTACAACATGAAAATTATCTACCCTTACTATCAAAATAATCTTAACACAATGCTTTAACATGAAAGAGAACATAAAGAAGGAACTTGAGAAAGGCCATAACATGCACAATTTAAAATATTTCTTCTAAATAGATCAAACTTCAATATCAAATGAGCTGAAAAACAAAGGTTAGATGCCAATTCGATGATAGTTTTAGTTAAAATATAACATGCCAGAGAATAGAAATATTATACAAAACTTTCTACTTCTAAAAACATAAAAACTCCCTAACTAGATCTATCTACTCTGAAAATATATTCGAAGTAACTTCCTTTTTCTAAAAAGACTTTTCTAGAAAAACCAATTTATTTTTTGCTTTTGTTGCTGCCTCCTATTTATAGCCTAGAAGAAGAGAACACCACCACCAATCATTCCAAAAGAAAAACTACCAGATGCCTACATCTAATAGCCCATGATCTGATTGTAGATCTTGATTAGATTGCAACAATCTATACTCATTAATTCCCCAACTGCTTCATTAATTTCCTTAGGTATTTAGCAAAGATTACAATCATAAAGCAATCAGATTTTAGAAAATAGCCTAGAAAAATCTGATCGATTGACCATATAGATTGATGGCACTGACTTGAAAGTTCCAACCCAAAAGCAAGAAAAACCTGACATGCTCTAAAAAACTCTATTTGAAGATGTCACTTCACAAAAACATAACCTGGCTAAAGTGAACAGATGATGTGTCGAGCAGGTGGGGAATCTCACATTCATGGAAATGGCTTTAGAGAAAATTCCCACCGAGCCAACACATGCCCTAGCTCACTCCCAAAAGGAAGATGTGTTGTACAATTTGTAGACATACCCCACCTAAGGTAGGGACTGTATATTGGCTTGCTTTCATTCCCACTTTGTTGTAGGTTTCACCTCTTCCCCTTAAGGGATAGGTTCCCTTGAATTTTGGATTTTTCTTCACTTGGAGAGATTAACTATCTATCTACACTTAGGGTGTTATGTGTAACTCCTTGGTCTTAGGGAATCCTTGAGGCCTCTTTTCTAAACTGAGGATTCAACTGGAAAGAAAAACTGGCCAAGTCCGAGAGGACTTTAGGGATTTCATCCTAATCCAGATTCCCTCGAATGATGAGACATCTTAGGAAATCCGAGGTGGCTCAAAATTCTTGAAGTCAAGTTCTATAGAGAATCTGGCCCGACTCAGATTCTCCAAATCCACATTGTGGTTTATTTTCTAGACCCTTGAGTAATGTCCTTAGTGTGAAGGTTTTGTAGGTGCATTTAATGTAATTTTGGTCGGCTATTTAAAGGTCATTTGAGTGCCATTTCTTCATTATATGCTTTGAGCTTAGTGCATTCAAACATGTCCTCCCTCATTGATTGTGAGGTGCGTTTGGAGATTGCAAATCTTTCTATAGTCATCAATTGTCTCTTGAAGGAGAATTCATGCCTCTTGTTTCTTGGATAGTGCACATTAAAGTTATGGTTTTTCCATTTCATTTCTTTATTTTGTGTCTTAGCTCAACTCTGCATTACGATTTGGTTATGATTCTAGCTTCATTTGGTTGTAATGGTGTGAATGTTGATGAATATGCTCCCTTTTGATTGCAAGCATACCATAGTTTTTGTGGAAGGGGTAAAGCTCTTTGACTAATTCCCTCATGATTTAGTGGCCATTTCAAGTGTTAGGGTTTGATTCTTGTATGGTCTTCATCTATAGCTTGCTAGGGTTTCATGTGTTGCACACTTCAGTAGTAAGAAATAAAGATTATTGAAACGTCATTTGACTCATAATCTGGGTGGATAGAACATGATAATCACTAAGAAATTCATGGCTAGGTGAACCCATGCTAACCCTAAATTGTTCCCTGTGCCCTAGAAAACTCAAATTTTGATAATGGGAGTAGGGCAGTGAGCAATAATGCCTTGGTCCGACTGGTGGGATAAAGAATCTAATGATAATCCTTGAATGGATGTGGGAGTCATAATGTTTAGGGAAGGAAATGATGGAGTCACTTGGACTTCGCGTGAGGCACTACCACCATGAAGAATACACTAAGTTTGAGCCATCTTGGGAATTCTGAGGCACCCCAAAATTTCCAAAGGTTAATCCTTTGGAGATTTTGGTGCCCCTGGAATTCCTTGAATTTTCCTATGACCTCAACGCCCAACAACTAACTCTACCCCCTCCATGATCAAGTCTGAATATGAGTTGATAGGGGGGGTCGCAAGGAGTTAATGCAAGAGAGAGAAGTCAATGAAAAACATGGAGAAAGCTTCTAAGGCATGACTATTTTTGGAAATTTGACACCCTCTATAATTTTTTAAGGTTAATCCTTCAGAGATTCCAGAGTTCCATGGATTTCCCAAATCCTCCCATCGAGCTAGCTCCAAAAATGAATCCTCTATCCAATCACATCCAAATCAATTTCAAAATAGAGCTAAAAGGACTCAATATAGATTAAGGGACAATTTGAGAGATATCTGAATGATTAGATATTTCTCCCCATTGTGAAATCTCCAAAAGTATTTCCATCAGAGAATTCACCGAGCTTTAGATTCTCAAAATTTGTTAGAGTGGGGGGATTCCGGAAGAGACTCAAAGAATGATGAAGAGCTTAACAAAGTGTCATGAAGTCACCTTACATCAATATGAGTAAATTTTAAAGACTTGAAAGCATGCCTAAGTTGAATTTTCAAAAAATCTTCCTTAGCTTGAATTCTTCAAACCCCAATCCCGTAGAGAATCCATATCCCTCCAGATTTTCCACAAGCTTCCATTGGACTTCCAAATTACCTAAGATGTGAACCATTTATGAGATGCTATCAGGAGATCATGTGTTTAAGTTGGAAACTTGATTTTTTTCTACGCAAAAATGACCCTCAAAGAATCCATCTAGTCAAGAATTCTTTGAAATTAGCTTCTTGCAGAGAATCCACCTGCCCAGGAAATCCCCAAACCTTATTCCATGAAATTTTTTTCCCTAGGCCGGATTTCCTAAAAATCCTTCAAGGCCCTAAAATTCTGGAATGCCTCTATTTTTGAATGATCATCTTGGATTCTTAAAATTCATAAAAGCATTTGATTTTAGTTAGAAGCTCTTATTTGTCTACTTTAATGATGAATTTATTCATGGTTGGCATCACGATAATTATCATGTTTTCTAACAGATGCAGGAAAAGGTGAGTCCTGGGAAGGCTTCTAAGTCAAAGTCTACACACGCATAGGAGGAAGGAAAAAGAAGAATAGACATAATGAAGTATGACTTCAAAGGAATATGGCCAGAATCCATAATCTCCTCCGAGTGGTCAAGGATAGATGACACCAATATGGGGCATGCAGATTACAATGAATTTCATTAGAGGATGTTTGGTAATGGAGCTACGCAATTGGCATAGGTCATCACACACATGGGCTTAGCTCAGGCAGCAAGGTTCACATCTATATTATTATGTCCAGAATTAGTAGTAGAATGTGCAAAGCACTATGATACTAAAAAAAGGATAATAGTGGGCCCATAGGGAAGGGTTATGGCTAACTTGACTGAGGATTCCATTGCTGAAACGTTCAATATTGCTTCCCATCACAAGCTTATCAAAGAGATCAACATCCAGGAAATAGAGGAATTTTATGCCAAGGATGTTTCTAGGGCATTGGATATGATGAATAACTCATGGATAGCCAAACCAAAATGACACTATTCTAAATTCCCAAAGTAATTACATAGGAGTGATTTCAAGATGGAGTACCATGATATCATCACACTCCTAGGCTAAGTAATGGGATTGGAGGAAGCACTCACCTTCAGGACTTGGATGTTTTATCCTATTACTCAGATTGTGGGAGGAAAACACTACCATTGGGCAAGTATCTTAAGTGATAATTTAGAAAAGTAGTTGAGGAATGTCCAAGACACCCATGTATTCACAATGACATCTTATCTTGTCTACATGTTGGCTAGTAAGAACAAGTACATGGGTCTATGTTGTAGAGGGACTCCCAACAAGGATAGGGTATGGAACATCTACCCTCGGCTCCAATATAAGACATCAAACTATAGGAGGGACAACGATGATTTCTTCATATACATCCCCAAATTACTACAAGGTTCCCTCCACATAAGAATTTCTGCATAAGCAATGGAGCTAATTAGAAAATATGGACAATGGTTCATACAATTTCAGAGGTTTTCCTACATCAGGATGCAGGGATCTCCCATAGTTCTAATTAGATTGTCAAGGTATCCCATGAACAAACTCATCTTATTGGAGTTGATGAGGAAAATGGTTGCATTCGAGATGGTGCTACAAGACATGCATAGGAAAGGGATCATGGATGAATTCCCATTGAAGATTCACACTCTTGAATCCTGCTCCAATATCCAAAGTGCACATTTTTTTAGAGAAGGAGATGGCACAATATGAGTTGTATTGACACACCAATAGAGACAACTTTGAACCTTATGGAAAGGCACAAAGACATGCCAGTAGGGAGTACATGCATTAGGGCTACATAGAGAATTATTGGGTAAATTTCTAAGATGAATTTGAGGTAATAAAAAGGAAGTATTCAATACTACCCTTGAGGATTATTAGGCTCTACAAGGTAGACTAGGTGTCGAATCAGGTCAATGAAGATGAAGGAGATCTGATACAATACGATGATTATGAGACATACATAAATCAACCCCTACCATCAATGAACTGGTCAGAGGAGGAGGTGGTTGATCTTGATCAAGTAACTGAGCTTGTGAAGAGATACTCTAGAATGTGGGTTAAACACAAGGTTATGAAGCTGCAAGAAAATGGTGCTCAATTCACCTAATACTTAATGGGAAATCTTGAATCCTATTATGAGGATGATACCAAGACAACAAAAGATGATACTGCAAAGCCTTCACAAGGCGATGAGAAAGAAGGACAAAATCCTCTCACATTGAAGAGGAGAACAAGAAGTCAAGGAAAATCCAAGAAGATTGAGAGGAAACTTGCACCAAAGAAAAAAGAGACTTCTAAGGAAGTTTGTAAGGAGGGAGAGAAGACTCCTCAACCTACGAAGAAGAGGAAGCCAGTGACTAAAGCGCAAAGGCTAGCCAAGAAAACAAAAACTTCTAAAGTTTTAGTCATCCATCCTAAGGTCATGGAGATTGATAGCTTAGGGGAAAATCCCTAGGTATATGTGAGGAGAAATTCGCTAGGCCAGAAGGTGTCCCTTGTAGGAGAATCAAGAGTTGGAATTGAAAAGGCACATACCGAGGAAGCTCCTACTGATAATCCTGCAAGGGAGGCTGAAAAGGTAGTGACAAGGGATAAATCACCTTCTCCATCCCCAATACAGAATATACAAGAGGGTGAGACTCTGAAGGGACATGTGCAACTTGGTGGAGAAGAAGGTCCATTTGAAAATCCTGATGAAGGGACACAAAGTTAAGAAGTGTCTACACCTGGGGATGGGGAATTAAGTGATTTGGCTAGGGAATTAGGATAAAAGATATAAATTAGCAGGGAGACTACTTCCAAGGTCACAGTAGAAATGACTTCCCAATCCCAAAATAGTGAACATGTTGATGTACCACATGTAGAGGAAGATCCTAAAGGAATAGATGGCAAGGAAAGGGAGAAAAAGAACCAAGAAAAGGATGAGGAGAATATAGAGTTTGTTGATGAAATCCCTCCTCATGATCAATCTAAACATGGAAATCCTCTAGGAAATACAAATATAAAACATCCCATTGCTCCAGACTGGTTGGAGAAGAGACTAAAACAAAAATCCATTATTGGGGAAGATGAGACTTCGAGTTGGGCCAAGCTATTGGAAAAATGGGGACATCTAAAGGAAAGGAAGAGAGCCCAAACTATCTCTAAATTTGCAAGGGATGAGTTCAACAAAAGGATTGTCCATGTGGTTGTTCCTCCTAAGAATAAGTACAAGGATGAATTAAGGCCCACAGATTACAAAGTGCAGAATGGGCCCAACCATGAAGGAAAAAGAGAAATAAGACTTCTAGGAATCCTCTCAGGAAATCATGAGAAGATTAGATAAGGAGACTAAAGAAAATGAGGAGTTGAAAAAGAAATTGAGAGAGGTGCACAGATATATTCAACATTTAATTAAGCCCCTACAGTCTCAAAGTAGTGAGAGATCCTCATTTCCGGAAGGCTTGTTGTCAAAAGAAGTAGTCTTAGAGATAGAAAGATTGAAGTCTTTTGCAAAGGATACCCAGGAATGATTGCAAAATGTTAGCAATAGAGGAGATGAAATTATTGATAAGGTATCGCCCTATTATGAGAAGTCATCTTTCCTTTCCAACGACATAACATACTTCCTATAGGACTGTAAGAAACCACTGAATGATATAGTTTTCAAGGAATTGGAGAGGATTCTTGCAATTCTACTTGAGACTTTGGTTCAGCGAGGTGTCTTTACTATATAGGATACTCATAACACCATGGAATGGATAGAGGTGATTAATTTAAAAAATGAGCTCAGAATGAAGGCCCCTAAGAAGCTATCCAAGGTACAAGAAAAGGTGAAAGAAGTATTTGAAAGCTGCAACACTTTTCTAGAAACAATTACAGGATGAAAGAAATTCAGAAAAAGGGACTTGAATGTGGAGCAATTGTAGCAATGGTGGCATGAGGTGTATTCTCCAAATGTTGAGGGACCTATGGTTAAGGATCAGCTAGAGGATGCTGCTATTTATATATCTTGTTTGGATAAATATCAGGGTTTATATGTTGATTGGGAGAAGATCTTAGCCAAGTATGAGGTAGAGTTGAAGTTAGCTAGGGCTAGAATTAATGTTATATCTACCCCAACCTAGGCTGACCTGGATCCAATTCTTTCAAAATTAAAATAAATTAATGGAAAAAGTGGGTTAGGTGAAGGAGAAATGGGTGGCCCAGCTTGATGGCCTAGGATAATGTTTCATTAAATGCAATTTTTGCTTGAGGGATAAGTTGGCGATGCCTTGGATTTTGTGCCTGACATGTATTAAATAATAAGAGTTGACTCTAGAGGCCAATCTCCATTATTTTAATGCATATTATGATCTTGAAATTTGGGAGGGAATGTATGGCTAGCCTACTTAGCTAACCTAATTTATGAAACCCTAATTTGGGCACCCTTGATGTAAATTATTATAAATAGGGGTTTCCCCCTCATTTGTTAAGGTTAGACATTTGGAGAAAGTGCTAGAAGTTCTGTTAAGGCATTAGAGAGCTCTATAATACTGGAGATACTGGAAAAACTTGAATTGTTGCTAATTTTGATGAAGTAAATACAAAGGAGGCATTGTTATTTGGTGTTCCTCATTGTGCTTATTCATTTGTCATTGGTTCTGGTGATTCTTGTATTTCAGATTTATAAGTTTTCTTTAAGTAAGCTACTTTCTAGATAATTTTAGGTATATTTATGTTTCAGTTGTGTCTATGGTGGAAAATATGAAGTGTTTGAGCAACCCTTGGTCCATACTTTTAGCTACTTGTTGAATGTAGGTAGTTGTACAAAGTTATTTTGGGCCTATATTTTAAGTGCTTAGTTCAATTGTGAAGTGTTTGTTCATTTCAATGCTATATCTGGATTAATATGTGAATGCTTTACAATCTAAAAATCTTAAATACCTCAAGAGATAGAACTATTTCTGTAATATTGTAGGGTAATCTAGGTTAGCAAAAATTTGTTTAAAGGGGTTGGTCCACTTTCGGTACTCTGTCATTTTCACAATTGATTCTACTAGTTAGATTAATATTTCTTTGAAACCCTTATATCTTTTGTCATTTATTTTGAATCTGGGTTAATTTAGGATTCACAAGCATTAATGTCTTGTTATACCTAATGAATTTAAGGAGCTTCAGTATTTGTGTGTAAGGTCCCTTTGTGTAAAACCAACATTTTCAAATTATCATTGAGTTGTTTCACTGCATTTTTCAAGACCTGACATTAGAGACCTTGGGGTTATCTCTTGAGGCTTGCTAACACAGATTTACCTTTCAAGAGAGATAGGATATTATATTTTGTCTAAGTTGTTTTTGTGTAAAAAATGCCATAAACAAGATGATAAAAAAAAGCCATGCAACCACCACGTGGTGTATTGTGTGCCTTTCAAAACAATATTTTTACTTTAAACATGGGTCCATCTTGAAGCCAAAAAATGTAAGAGTTGAAAACCCAAAAAAATGATTAAGGAAAATTTTTCTTTATAGTTCTGGCGACTCATAGGGGGCCTTCGATTTTAGAGGTATGTACCTAGAGCTCTAGAAACTCTTGGAGTTTGAGGAAGGAAAAATCCCATACCTCCCAATCCAAATTAGTGGGCTAGATGAGAGTGTGAAGAATATCGTATGCTTGATCCAACTCAAATATTTCTTTAAAAGTAATGCCCCCCACCTTGTGAAATAGCCTTGATGTGATAATAGAGCCAAGAAAGGGGAAGAATTTACTTTTTGATTTCGTTAATAGTGTGGAACAAGCTTATACCTAGGAGTTCTGTAAAATTATGAATCTTATGTCTAATTGCATCTATGATCTACTCAATTGATAGCGCTCCTCCATTTGGTGAGAAAAGGGTAGGAAATTCAAAATCAAGCAGAACATTGAAATCCATTTTTATCTCATTGACCTTTCTATTCAACACTGCTTGATGCTCCTTGCTTTTTGACATGACCTTTTGGTAGTTGATGAATTCACTTTCCTTCCTCAAGGTGACCCTTCGATCAGGAATCCATGCATCCTTTAAAACCTCTTCAATGGCCTTGCATAATCTAGAAATAATATTTTCTGATTCTGTGGCCTGAGGAGCATAAATTTGCAGAATTGGGTCAACCACTGGACCAACCTTTTCATTCAATTCTCAAGCATCCCTTAAAAACTACAAGACTATCCTTAGAGAAGCAATTGCAACCATGATCCTTTAATCCTAATGTGAGGATATCAATATTTTAAATATTGGAAGGATTCTGGATTCTTGCACTATAGCCAATTCTTGATGGAATTGAGAGTCTCTTTCTTTCATTTTCTCCTCCATCTATTTTTTCTCCTGGAGAGTGTTTGTTAGTCCAGAGCTCACCCTTCCGACCTCTTGGTTGCGAGCCTATAAAATGGACTTGATATCCTACTTCTCTTTCTTTTCCCTCTCTGTTTCTACTTGGGCCTTTTGTAGATCGTCAGAAGCCTGAGATCGGATGTTGTTTGTTTCTTTCTGCATGTTTTCTTGTATATGTTGGTACTTCATATTTGTCTGATGCTCAACAATAAGCTCAACTCTTAGCTTTTCAATCTCAGCATAAAGCTGAATCTATTCATTTTGGGTCTCTTCAAGCAACATAGTCGCTTCCCCTTACTAATCTTGTATTTGTCTTAAGTGAGCCATTTCAACATCTTTTCCCTTGATTTTTGTCTGTAGCCTATTCATCGTGTCCTTTATATTTAACAACTTTTCCTCATGTTTTTTAAACTTCTTATCTAGCCTCTCATAATCAATGTAGACCACCTTTTGGGTGGCCTTAGCTAGAACCACCTTGTTGTGTGGGTGAGTTTCACTTAAATCCAGACCCATAGCTTTGATGTCATAATATTTCATATGCATTTCTCCCTCAGGCTTGGATACAAGTGGCTTCATGGTAGAAATCAACAAATAAGTATGCTCCTCATTGAAAAAAGCCTCAATCTTCCTAGTAGCTAGCTATGCGGTGACTTTTATCTACAACTTCTATTTTCTATCCTATCAGGCCTACTTTGTTGCATTGAAATGACCTTGGAGACTCTGCGGGGTGTCAATGCTTTGTGCTACAATGGAGGCACTTGGAGGGAGACTGAAGAGGGTGACAGAAGGAGAATCCTTAGTTGTATGGGATTGTAGAGAGGCAAAGGGGAGCGTTATCATAGAAAATGGTGGGATACCATATGAAGATTGAGCAAGGGGAGTACCTATTTGAGTGAAAAGGGAAGCATGCAGAAAGAGACATTTTCTTGGGAGTAGATGGGATTAGAAAAATTGGCAATATGGATGTTTCAAATTTTTCAATGGGGACCCTAGATAGGGCGATTAAATAATCAATCATGGTCGAAGCGGACGATGCTCATTTGATGCATGGTGTTACTTCATAGGGTTGACTGTTGAAAATGGTCAGGGGTTCATTTAGGATGAAAATATTAGAATTCATGAATGGAGGACCCTTTTCCAAAGATGGGGGTAGAGGAGTAACTAGAGATGTAGAGGTAGAAAGAAGATACGGAGAAAAACTTACCTGGGCCACTGTAGCTGAAAATCCTTATAGAGCAAAATCTTCTTCTTCTTCTCCTCTAGCTAGTGCACTAGGTCCACCTAGGTCTTGGACTTATCTCCTCTTTGTATGATCAGAACTGGTAGATTTTGATCCATTGGTAGTCGATCCCACTAAAACTTGGCCTTTAGTAACCACAACATACCTCTCTGGGGACCATTAGGTTTTTTTTCATTTACTTCGAGCACTAGAAGAGGATGTGAATTATGAGTCCTTGTGCTTAGATCCTTTTCTTTGTTTGGATCTTGAGGTTGGAAAGTATAGAGAGAAAGCTCCTCCAGTTCCACTGCATGACTGGTCTCAGGATTACTATCCTCAATATCAGCCTCATTGTAAATTTCATTGAAACTTTCATCATGTGGCTGGAGATCTACATGCATGGTGTTAATGCACCTTATTTCTTGTTGGAGCCTCCAGAAATTTTCTTTCTTTCTCTCTGACCACCCCAAGCATTTTAATTGCATATTAAGGGATTTTCCCATTGGGAGGCTCTTCTGGTACTCCACAATCTAGACATAGAACTCAAGCAATGGTGGTTGCTTATCTAGTATGTGGGCCAAGCGATGTATAGTTTTGGCCTTCCTTCAGTCAAGTTCCTTCTTGACTCGAAATACTCCCAATTCTCATGCCTCGAATTTGAGAGATGCCTTATAGGGTTGTAATCCCATTTTTCACAAATGAGAACTAGGCCCAAGTGTGCTAAATTGTTAGTAAGCACCTCCTATGCCTTTTTCTTTACCAGTGTTAACTGATTATTGGAAATAATGAGGGGAGTCAGATAGAGTGCGATTTTTTTCCTTCTAGCGCCATAAGTGTTGTTGACAATGGTTTCCTGATGGCATGCTTCCAAGGTGAAAACCCTATCCATTAAAAATTTAGGGATCCTAAAAGGCTCCTTGACAAAACCATGGAATCTGATGAAAATGAAATCATCACCTAGGAAATAATCCACTAGTAGCTCCAAGCCTTTTATCCATTACAAGAATTCAAGGGAAAAAATTCCTAGAGGGCATGGGAACAAGTTTAGAAGTATCGGCCTCATAAAATGACCCATAAACCAATAATAATCCCATGTATTAAAGCACATGGGTCTAGATTGAAATTAGCTGGTAGAAATCATTTACATCAAATCTAAATAATGACAAACTTCTTTCAAGAAACTCAAAATTTTGATGTAAGATCAAGTGAACCAAGAAAGAAGAATACCTAAATTTACATTCAATATTGTAAGTCCTCAATTGTTCCAACATCCCTTTAGCTATTGCCTCAGAAAAATCAAAATACTTCCAAATTTTTTCCTTTTTAAGCATGAAAGTCAAGCACATCTGAAAAGGATAGACCCATTCGTCATCATCAAAATTGTAAATATAGGCCAACATCAAGAAAATAGATTGTGTATCTTCTTTGAATTTTCTGCACGCTAGATGGAAGAGAAATTGATCTCTTTCCGGCCTTTCCTTTGTTTTATCTTCATAAAATTGCAGTTGTCTAGTTCTTGTTCTCCATAACTCTTGCATTTCTTCCTAGTCAAAGCTCTCAACACCCCAAGTTGTAAGGATACACATGTCCCAGATGGCCACTTCACTATTGTAACCTTTATCTTGCCACCATTAATAACCGGTGTCTCCTTGATGATTTTTTGATCACATGCATCCACCAACTCTGGGCATGGGTGCACGACAAGCAACATGAACTGTGGAAAACCACAATTCTAAAGTCATGAAGAAAAAGCTTTATGTAACCCATGTTGAACCATTCATTGTAATGTCCCTTCCCTAAGGCTTTTAGGGTTAGCCACCAATTTTGGGTCAAAAATGTTATTTGTGAAATCCAGCACTACTTCTTTCTTAACATGGTCACTTGCTTACACTGATTTGGCATGGGAAAAATGTCAATTTTCTGGTGTTAGGGCATTGGAAAATGACTCTCTTCTAAAAATATTAGCATAACCCAACTTTTTAGATGAGGCTCCAACCTTTCTACCAGATGTTGATGCTTCTGCCATTGTTATACCAAGAAATTGCAAAGAGCTTCCTTAGAAAAATAGCTACTTGTTGTCTTGTTACTTAGCCAAATTTACTTTTCAGTGCATTTAATTCCTCTTTCACGTACATGTAGTTAAGGCACCATCATTACCACTGGTCTACTAAATGCTACCACCAAGGCGATACGTGTGGATTGGGCATCCATATCCCTCGAGAATTCCAAATTCACTATGAGAATGTAATTAGTACATTCTTCTTTCCACCTCTTTCACAAATAAGCCCACTACATTGGAAAGCATGTTTCTTAGCCGTGGGAAGCATGCTTTGAGTGGTATAAAGTACACTGAAAAGATGTGTATATTTAATTTGTGAGAACTTAGTGTGTTAATCAATGTCTTTTTGTATAAACAAGCAAGTTGGCACTGATGATGGCGATGAACACATGGCAGTGATCAGCCTACGTGAGCATTTACTCCTAACGCCCAAATTTACTTCTCAAGGCTTTTGCCAAATTTTGCATATAATCTACCTCTAATCCTTCAGTTGCGTGGATATTTTCTTTGTTGTCCTTTGGTGAGAAATGGATTTTTCATTGGTTGGGTTTTCTATTGCACCTTTTCTATAAATAGCTACACCACCCTATTGCAATATTCATTCAAAATAGCTCTTTTAGTTTAGCAAGCTTTTCTTGTAGTATCTCATTCTGCTAGCTATAGCCTATTTCCTATCATGTCGTCTGGCCTAGGAACTCCCATTCAACTCCTTTCACAAAGGCCACAATACTCCTTCATGGGTGAAATTACCAACGACCGAATTAAGCGCTTGGTGAGGAACAACGATCACCTCATTGCTATGGCGTTCAATGAGTCCTCGATAAGGACTATGTCAAGGATGAAAACTAGCCATGGTGCAACTCTAATGTTGTCTCCCTCTTTGTGGCCTCCCTTCTTGACTTGGACCTCAATAAGCCTTGGATAATTGTGCTATGTCATGCCATGTTAAATTCTATGTATTTGGACAGGATTAACAAGATTGTTCAAGTGGCTATCCCTTGTGGTGGTATTTCGAATGCCATGGACCTCCACAAGCATTTTAATTATGGGGAGGACATGGTCTGGTCACCCCTCCTTATTGATTTTTGCAAAATGGATCTTTTTCTCAGCTTGTGGCTATTTTCCTTCTGAGGGAATTTGGCATTGAGCGTGTTTTTGGGCTAGACTGGAAAAAGCACTTTGAATTCCTAGTGTATAGCCGTGGGAAAGAGGATTGAGGTCCCTGGTGTGTCGAGCCTGCGTGTGCTATGTTGACCCCCTTTTCACCCTACCAAAGAAGAAGAAGAAAAAAGAATAAGAACCTAACAAAGAGCAGCTTTTGATTGATCAGTGACGACTTGAGGCTATGAATTTTACTATTTTTTGCTCGTTGTCTCATCCTTTTTACTTTTCATAGTATAACTCTTTTTGAGTTTTCTAGAGAAAGCTTCCAGCTTCTCCTAGAGCCTCGAGCTCGTACTATAATATAAAATATTTTTGTGAATATAATATAGTAATTTTTTGCTTCTTCTTGTGTTATTCTCATGGCTTATTTGCAAAACTAAATCGTATTCTACAAATTTTTTACATATGGTACATAATTGTGAAAATTTTAGAAAAAAACCTATATTTTTTAATGGACAATTTTAGATGAATACCATTTACCAGTATATCCAGAATGTTGTCATCCATATCTTCAAGTTCATACACATTATTTTCTTTGCACGTGTAAATATGGAAGGGACCCTTCCATAATGCTTCAAATTTTGCATTCTATCCTGGTTTTACAACGTGCTCATCATACTTTAGCACCAGGCTTCCTTCCCTAAAATCTGGGTTGGAGGTTTTTTTTTTCAAACCACCATTTTACTATTTGTTGATGCTTGAACATGGCCTTGTAAGCCTTTTCCCTATTTTCTTGAAGGTTTAGGAGTTTCACTAACCTTATTTCCATTCTATTGCTTTCTTCAACCTCCAAATCTTTTAATAGTTGCAAGGCAGGGATCTCTATAGAAATAGATAAAACCACCTCTTTTCCATATACAAATTCATAAGGAGAGGCCTTCAATATTTGTTTAGGCACAATCTAGTCAGCCCATAGAGTAGCTCACAGGTTTTTGTGCCAGTCCCTTTGTCTTTTTGATCCGATGCACTTGATTAACCTAATTAGGTTTTTGTTGGTCGACTCTGCTAGCCCATTTCCCCGTGGGTAGTAATTCGATGAATTTTTAAGGTAAACCCCATGTTTGAGAGTGAAATATGACATTCCAGATCCTACGAAAGCTTGTTCATTATTTGATATGATGGTTTTTTGGAGAAACAAATCTAGCTACTAGGTCCTCAAGAAAATTAACAATTTCACTTTCTATAGCATTTTTTAGGGCGATGGCCTCCATCCACCTTGTGAAGTAATCGGTTTCTGCAAGTATCCACTGATGGCCAATGTTGGAAATGGGATTTATCATTCCAACAAAATCTAAACCCCATTAAGAAAATGGTTCTTTAGTCACAATCGGGCTTAGGGGCATGGCATAATTTTTTTGTTTGCCAATAAAAAATTGGCACTGAGTATACTTTTGCACTAGGTGGTGTGCTTCATAAAACATGGAGGGCCAATAATACCTTGCCTACATTATCTTCAAAGTAGTAGTCTTGGTGGAGAAATTCCCACCCTTAGGATTGCTATGAAATTCATTCATAACTCTTTCGCATATGGCTTACCTAAGCATTAGAGTAGGACACCATCATAATTCCTTTTGAAGAAGATACCCTCAATTAGTACATACTTGGTGCCTTGTAATTGGTAGTATCCCCTTCTATAAGGTAGAATTTTGGTTGGGAATTGCCTGTTTTGCATATACTGTGTTCAATCCATTACCCACAACTCGTCTGAATCAAACTGGTTTGTGTAGAATTGATCAATCTCTTCCTTTTCTAGGGAGCTCAATTCCTGTGCAAGGTATTCACACAAATGCCTTCCACGAACCAACTTGGTTGGTTTAATATCCACATCGTATTCTAGGATCTTAGTGATCCAACTAGCCCTCTTTTCAGTTATTTCACCTTCAATGATATGCTCCCGACTGATGGGATGTGCAACGAGAATGGTGATTCTTGTTGGGAGTTTCAAATTTTTCAAATTTGAAGTGCCCATATTGGAAATTTTTCCTTTGCACACTCAGAAGTGCACTTGAAAAAATCTGCCCAAGTGACCTACTTTGGAGGGTCACAATTTGGAGCCAGTTGATTTTCATGCCAAACCCCTTGGTAGAAATACTCATATGACATATCTGAACATGCATGTCAATTTTCAACTTCTCATGATGAGTTTTGATAGGGTTTTGAAAAGCGAAGCTAGAGGGTTTTGGCATTTTTCTACTATTTGCAAACTTTGTTCTATGAAGTAACCTCCTGTTCAAGTTGATATTTCATAGCTGAATGATCATCAAGACAAATGGATTGTTGCTCTCTATTCTACCCACATTCATATGCTCCTTGGTCTAGTTTCAGAGCCTCATGAGCTGATTTGCTATTTTTTCGAGATCAAAAGCAAATGTAGTTTGCTATGATTTTACATCTGCATTTCTAAAATGTTTTAAGGTGGTCAAATTTGACCCCTAATATCTCATGAAGAATAATTATTGAAGTAACTAACTCTTGCACACATACTCAGTGTAAGTAAATGAGCTTTTTTTTTCCATTGGCAGCCTCCCAGAAGATGGTTTGATATTTTTTCAAGAAGGTGACGGTGGGTTTTAATTGGTTTTGAACAGGTGCAGTTGTAGAAAATTCTGACTGAGCAACTTTGAAATTGAATAACTTTGACCTCATGATCTGTTTTACCGAGTCATTTGTTGCATTGCATTCTTGGTTAAAATTTCTACATGCCTCTAAGTTTTCATGGTCCTAGGAGGTTGTTTGACTGATTTTCCAGGGTGGTTCCTGAGCCCACAAGACTAGTTTTGACCATTATGCAAAACTGCTAAAAAGCAGACTTTAATGACAACCCATTTCAAATATTTCATGTCAAGAACACTCAGAGGCTGTTTCCAGTCAATTTGAGCACAAAACTTGTTTGAAAATGAAATTTTTTTAGTCGGGCCCGTAAGGGGACCCAATAGGTGTCACACAACTAGTTGAAGTTTCTCATTTTTTAGTGTCACAAGTTCCTTCTAATACAAAATGAAGAAGGTGGTGTTTCACTTGAGTTACCATGGGATAAAGTCACAACACTGTCTAATCTTGGCATGTTGTTTGAAGAGCTACATGATACTAAAAAATAAATTCTTTTATCAGGCTAATTATTGTTCAAATTTCATGGTAATGTAGATGCATATCTACTTGCAGATATGGCTTGGATATGAAGTGAAATCCAAGTAAATCTAGATGTAATTGGGGACGCACTTTGATTGCATAAAAACTCACTAGATGCTTCATGTATGCTAGAAACATGGAATTGAAAAATTGATGATTATTGTAAAGTAGAAGAAATATTAAAAGTGTGATGTTTTAGAGTTTTTAGATGGAAGGAGTATACAGGTTCTTGTTGAAGAAATGGGGATTTCTGTTTTAAAAAATGACAAGCAGGTGGTCCATGATTTCCAAGCTACTCCTTGGGCGAGCAGATAATGAGATTAAGAATTTTTAGAATTCTAGCATCAAGAAGAAGCTCATCCATATGGGTATTGATCCCAACGATCACATACCCAATGATTACTTAAACCCTTTGCACATCAGTCAAGCTTATTCATCATATATGAAGCAGTTGAGCATTGAGAATGACATCTAGAACTTCGCTTATTTAGCAGCCCAAGAATCAGATAAAGTCATGGAAACTATTATTTCCACACTGAATCTTCTCATTATATGACAAATTTTGATGTAATTGTAGCAGTAGATGAATTCCTATAGAGCGATGATTCTAATGAGATGAATTACTTGGATAATTCAGCTCAAGATTTGAGTTTCTATGCCAAGGTAAAGAACAGAGCTTTCTCATAGTTTGGGACACATTCTCAAGTTGAAATGATGTGGGAAGAACTCCCTGCTATGACAGATGAAGAATTTCAATTTGTTACACCACACGTGGAAATGGAATCAAGATGAGATGATAATCCAAGAAGCACACATTCAAAATGTGGAGGCTTAGGTAGGGCATTTGAGATGCTTGATGGAACACGAGGGTCATTTCATGGAACACTATAATTGCAACATATGCGCAAAACTGATTTGTTGAAATGGATTCAAAAATTTCCAAATGAATGCAATGGAATGGAAACCAATGCTTGCAGTTAAAAATGTGTCAAATATGTTTCAGGAAACACCTTCACCTAAGATGCCCGAATCCCATTATGCTGAGGTTGAATAAAGGAAAGATCAAGAGCAATCTACTCTAGCTCCCTCAAATCACGTATTGTGTTTTGGTGATAGGATGCATTGCAAATGTTTGTTAGCTTTTATCATTTTGAATGTGACAAACATGCAACACATTGGTGTCAATTCACAGTAGAAGAAATCATTAAAGTTGCACATAGGGAACCAGATGCGAAAAAATATTATACTCACGTCTCACTTGGAGAATTAGGGTTATCTCTTAGTTTTGAAATGAGATGGAGAAATTTAAAGGAATGCCTCGTCATGCTTGGGAGAGGCTCGAACATGAAGGTATGCGTCCTTTTATGAAGCGGTTGCAGGAAACATATCTGTTTTGATGTTGGGTCAAAAGGAAAATTTGGCACATGTTTTCCTTACGCAAGGACTGTTTGAGCCTGCAGAAAGAATGTAGCAAAATCTCCTAATGGAGTTTTTACTTTGCATTGAACCCTAATGTATGTTTACCAAGCTCGAGTGCATAGTGAAAGAGTTTTGGCAGATGGTTCAAACCCTAACATTTCCATCGCCCATTACTGGAAGTTCTTTGAAATCCATATATAAGATGTGATGAGTGATGGCGTATGCTTCCCATTTCCCATCACGGGATGTTGTTTCCATTCTCCCACTCCAACACGTGATGAGTGATATGTTGGAGTGAATAAAAGTATGGCAGGCCCAAGGAAATTTTGGAGGGAAATACACAAAAGTATTTAAATATTAAAGATTAAGTGGTATGATAAATAAAAAGATCCATCATTTAGAAAAGGTAAATATTTTAAATGAAGGTGAATAATGGAGCACGGGTAAGTATTTTAAACAACCCGATGTATGATTTCAAAATTGTCACAATATGAAATTAAAAGTTTCATCTCAGAGGAAATTATTAAGGTGAAAGTTCATGGGATAAAGGTAAAATATCTTTATTGCCTGAATACAACTTAAACTATTGCTCGACAAGTATTCAAAAAGGCATGGGTAAAATTATTTTTGCTCCATAAATGTTCTTTTAAAATTATTTACCTTTTGGGATGTTACAAGTGAAAAGTGAAAGGGCACAAGGAAAATATTTCAACTGAAAATAAATGGTGAAATGCATAGGAAAAATGGGAAAATGAGAGTAGAGGTAAAAGGCTTCTACAAATAAAGAGAGAAAATGCACATGAGATTCTGGGTAAAATGTAACATTCTACAGCAGGGGCAGAGTGAATGATTTTCACAAGAAGGAAAATAGATTATTTTTCAAAGGCATGGTAAATAGAGGTAGAAGTTTTCATGAAGAGGGGGAATTTTCTTTTGTAGATAAAAGATAAAATGAGAAAAATACAGAGGCAGTGGTTTGTTGTTGCAAATGAGGATAGATGAGAGAGGCTTTTCCCCAATTTCTTGTTGTTGATTAACGAAAGATGATGTCGCTAGATGTCAATTGCAAGTGGATCTGTAGGTTGTTTCTTCTTCTTTATATTCTCTTTCTTTCTCATTTACAGAGGTTCCATTTTCTGAAAGTTCTGGAAGGCATACAAAAGCTCTGTAAAAATTGTAAAGCTAGGGTAAAGTATGACTATTGGTCGCTAATCTAAAGTATTTTTGTGTTTTGAATTGGGTTTCATGAATATATTTTATTATGTGATTGTCTCCATGACTGAGATGTAATACTCTTTTGAATTCAATAATCAAATATTATCTGGGTTTTTTCATGCATATTTGCTGCATTTGAGTTGCAATTGTTATTTCTTTTTGTTCAAAGAGTGGAGTAATTGCTTTAGTGAATGTAACATGAGTGTTATGTTTCCAAGTGGATTGGTAAGAATGGTTATCCGATAAAACTTTAGTGGTCTTCTTGTCATAATGTGATAACATTTTCAAAGATCTTAAAAACATGTTTAGCACTGTAGAATAAAGTGTTGGTTATATGACTCCATAGCCTTCTTCTTGGCACAGGTCAATCCTTATGAATCTTTTGTTTTCAATTTGATCTCAAATCTTAAAATCAAAAACCAATTCAATTCTATTTTATGAGTTATTTGTATCTGCCATGCTCTCAATGTTGGTTAATGAAATTGAACCAACGTCATAGCCAATGTTGAGTGATATTTTATGTTTCTTAGAATATTCCTATGAGATCATCATTTGTTAAGCAATATCCTATTAAGTGTTTGTTTGAATCTTTAGATGTTGCTAAAGGGTTAGCCCCTAGGTCCTACAAAGCTTGAAGTGTAGGGGAAATGTGTTCCAATCTCATTTCCTATTAGTTGGCCAAATCCATCCTGGAGTCCAAACATAAGAAAGTGGCTATTCTTTAGGACTCATTGCATCTGTTGATTTGGAGCACCAATAGATCTGTTGGCCAATACGAGGTGTCAAAATTTCTTTAGGCTTTTTACAATAGCAAAAGCATGTTTCTTAACAAATCTATACCTAGCTTCATATAATTTGAGAGTAGTAGAGTGAAATGTGATGGGATGATCTACAATATTTCCTCTCTCCTTCTGAGTGAGCACCGAAGCTATGCTATGTTGGCCACTATAGACATAGAGAAATTTTTTTTTGGAGAAGTCTAGGTTAGTTAGCATCGGGGTTGTGGAGATGGTTGCCTTTATTCGTTCAAAATCCTCCTTTCCTTCAAGGGTCCATTTGAACACTAGATTATTTTTGAGCATCAACGTGATAGGCCTTGTGATGCCTACGAAGTCTAAAATGAACCGAGTAACAAAATTAATCTTTCCTAGAAAAGACTGCAGCCCTTTCTAATTTACTAGTAGAGGTAACTTTGTTATAGATTTCACCCTTTCAAGGAAAATCGCTATTCTCTCTTTTGATACCACAAAACTGAGTAGGTTGTGAAAACACATTTTTTGGGATTTAAGGAAATTCTGAGTTGTTGGAATTTCTAGAAAACATTTTCTAGATGATTGAAATGATCATCTTTCAATTTTGAAAAGACCGTTAGGTCATCCAAATATATTAAAATAATTTGATTAATTAAACCTCTGAAAGCGATATCCATTTCTCGCTGAAAATTCACACCAACATTTGAAAGTCCGGATGGAATTTTTGAGTATGAAAACATTACCCACTTAGTAGTGAAATTTTTTTTATGCTCGTCTCCTTCTTTTACATATACCTAGTTATAACCTACAAAACCATCAAGCAATGAGAACATTTCCGACTCAGACACAGTCTACAGGATTTGCTCCATTGATGGAAAAGGGTAGTGATCCTTCAATGAGGCTTTATTCAAATCTCTGAAATCCACTCAAAGTTGAATATCACCATTCTTCTTTCGAACTAGTATTAGATTAGACACCCAAGTAGAATGCTTAATCGGGTATATAATCCTTGATTTAATTAATTTGGCGAGCTCTTGTTCCATCAATGCTTCAACCTTCAGATTGACCGACCTTTATTTTTTTGAATGGGATTTGAACCTTCAACCAAGTCAATAGTATATTGAATTATGCTTGGATCATATCCACTAAGATCATCATAGGTCCAAGCTATGACCCTGTCGTATCTAGAACATAGACCTTTTAGTCTTTCCTTATCTTTTAGCAAAACGTCCCTTTCAACTTTTAACTTTATGTCATTTCTGACATCGAGATATTCATAGTATTTCTTGTTGGTAGTGAACCTTTGTTTTCCATTTCTCATGTCTTCATAGTCGAAAATATTTTTGAGGGAGATTAAACCTTGAGGGATTTTGTTTCCCTTCAACTAGATCACTTTCCCTTCAAAAGGTTTTACTTCAGACTATGAACGATCAGAGGCTTTTCTCAATTTCTGTTAAAAAGTGGTGATATGAACATTGTCCTCAAATACTTGCTAGTTTTGATCATTGTCAGGAATTACCAGTTGATCTGTAATGCATTTTGCTTTGTTGCTGAATTAGAAATTGGTCAAAATTGTGAGCCAATCAAAGCCATCCAATGAGTGACATCATTTTGGGAATGTGGGATAAACTAAATTTTAAAAGCATCAAAGATCTCAATCATATCCCATATCATATGTCTCTACAACTTCATTCTTATATTTTTGGCGGTTGCTTGTCCACAGACTTAACTCACAACCAACTCTGAATCTTTGAATGCTTGTATTATTTTTATGCCCATCTGTTATGCAAGGAGCAAACCATGAACCAAGGCTTCATATTCCACATCATTATTTGAGTAGGGGAACTAGAAACAAAAATATTTGAGGGTCTCTAACCCTACCAGGGATACTAGTAAGACACCTTCTCCAGAACCAGCTTTGCATTTAGCGCCATCAAAATATAATGTCCATAGGCTATTGTCACCTAGACCATTATGTTCCCACTGTTCCTTGATCAGTTTTGGGAAGACTTGGTCATTGTGGAATATCACATAGGTCCTAATTTGGTTGCACAAATTTTCTGAATTGGTTGGAGTCAATAAATTGGTTAAGGAAGACCTCTCCTTCGAGGGTTCGATCACTCGTATCTTCTTCATTTTCTAACATTTCTACACAATACGTCTCCCTTTTTGAGAAGGAGGTATGTTCCACTTCAAATCATATGACTGCATTGTCCACTATGTGTTCTAGTTGCAAGGATTCAGATAGAATTTTCATCTTTTCCCCATGCTTGGTCCTTAATATTAGATGAGAACAATCGAGCACTAAATATCCACCAAGCTTCATTGTAAAATATCTTGAAAGGAACATCCTGAATACCAGGGGAATTCCTATCGTCGTTTGGCTTGGACATGATAAGAGGGTCAAAGATAGATACTTGATGCGGCTGATGGTTGGAACTTTCTTCGTGTCTAATTGCATGATTCCTTTCTCAAGCGGCTCATACTTGAGTTTCAGGGCATCAACCACTTGTTTAGGCATGAATGTTGTACTAGCTCCCGAATCAATTATGTTATTACGCAAAGGATTATCTCCCACAATAAGTGTTAAAAAGAAAGGCGCGAGCTTTGGCTTGCTTACATCTTTCTCTTTTGCATTGTCTATTCTATTCACATAAGCCATGACTCTTGAAGCTTGGGGTTCCAATGCGAGCCCCTTGTCTTTATTTTGATCATGCGGTGGAGTCACCTCAATCCATGAGATTTGTTCTTACTTCTTTAATTCTTCCTAAAATAATGTCTTTTGTTTAGGAATGGATATGACGTCCCATAGAGATACATTAACAAGTTCCTTCTTTAGTTGTTCCACTACATTGAGCATTCTGGCTGGTGGAGCCTTTACTGTGAATGGTGGTATTTCTCTTGTCTTTAGGAGGAGCCGATCTGACATGGATGGGCTTAGTTCCTTTTCCATCTCCTTTTCTGACCATGGCAGAGCTTGTGATTGTAGAGTGGATCGGGCCAACAAATGTTGCAATGCTTTTTGCACATATTCTCTAGTGAGCCTCCTCTTAGACCTCATGTTGTATTTTGACTGTACTTGTGGGGCACTAGTCGTCAAAGCATCATTTTCAAATACTACATGTTCTTCTTCCATCCATGAGAATAGCGCTTGATCCAACGCAATATCCAACTCTTGTTCTAAAGACATTCCTTGTGTTTGCACTCTGAAGTGGGAATTCTCCATTTCGGGTGACTAATATTCCTCCATATTTAGGAATACACCCTTGTTTCTTTGTTCCGCTATCTTCTATTGTATATTTTACCTCGGATAATTTTGGGGCATATGGCTATCATTGCATGGGAAGCACCATGCATTTTCTTCTTCTGCTAAGTTGTTCTGGCTTGGTACTAGATCCTTTTTGGACTGCTCTTGATAGCCTAAAGTGGCATAGTAACCAAGACTATTTGATTGGCGGACATCGTTTAGTGACCTCCTCCTCTTGAGGTTCCTTGTTACTCATTTTGTTGATAGGATGGTATTCCTCCTTGATAGGCTTGAGTGGCTTTCTTTAGAGGTGCTACTTACTCTCGTTGGATGAGGACTAGCTCATTAGCAAAAGACCACATGAGACTCTTCATATCGTTAATGTCCACTACTAATGAAGAGGAACTTGATGTGATCGGTCACACATCGGGGTATACATACATGGATTGTAGTCGCTTGTGGAGAGAGGATGTTTGGAGTAATTTCCTCTTGGGGGCTACCAGAGATTTCTGTAAACATGGGCATTGGTGGTCATGGTGGAAGCTTCCCAGCGTTGATCAGACTATTTTCTACATGCACATCTAGGTCATATACGTCAGGTAATTCATCTCCTCCCATAGAGGTTATCATGACCGCGATATCTGAATTGGGTATGTGCAGGATCACGATGGACCAAAAAGTGGTGATATGATGGGTATGTGTAGGTTATGTGGCTGACAACTTTTTTTTACCCAAAATTGATGAAATGAAAAGGGTTTTTAAAGGAGATTCTCAGCTTTCCACCAATATAAATTATGCTTTACTTTGAATTTAATAAATAATCATTATTCATTTTCTATTTGAATTACGACTAAAGTCCTAATTGATAGATTGAAAAACATCTATCTTTCAAAGTTATAGCATTTTTGAATCGAAACATGCATCACATTCTTCACATACTATAGGATTAAAAATAAAAAATTAATTTCCATGAAGTTTTGACAAAGTTAAGGTGGTCGAGATACAATTTTTATTTTTAAAAGTTGTAATAAAAAATCATAATTAATTATTTACTTGGAAAAATTACAAAAAAATATGCATCACATCGGGACATGAGTCCTCTACTTATATCTAAAATATTATAAAATAATATTATCATTTTATTGTGGTTAGGGTGGTCAAACAGACACCTACTTATTTTTTCCTTGAAATTTAAGTACTACTGCATTGAAATTTAAAATTTTCACCAAATAGATTTTAAAAAAAGAAACCTAGTAGTTTAGAAACTAAATTCAATTTTCTATACATTCTATTCTTACATATTTTTGAAATAATATAGATAACTTATTCAAATTTTTACGTTAAGTTTCCTAACTCTAATTTTTCTAAACTTTTCACCACTTAAGGGGCTATTTTTTCCATGATGATCCTGCACATACCCAATTGAAAGCTTTCAGGTAAAACATGAATGCCATTGCAATCAAAGGCCTAGCGGTCATAGGAATCCTTTGCCAATTTTTGTGGAACCTGGTGTTGAAATTGCTCATGTCCTCTTGCGGGGCCCTTTTGATAGTGATTAATTGATATAGCAGTGAGGAACGATCTCCCTTTTTAGAGAAACATTCTAAAAACCTCTCTCCAAGTTGATCCCAAGAGTGGATAGAACTGGAAGCCAGATATCGATGCCAATCTTGAGCTTTTCCTTTAAAATATGTGGCCAATAGCCTAAGGGAAATATTTTCCTCTTCTATGTTATGTACTCTGCATACCTCTGCTATATCTTTGAGATGTTTGGAGGGGTTTTGAAATATTCTCTAGAAAATTTTGGAATATCCTTGAGGGCATTAGTGGGTATGGTAGGCCATACATCTGCGGGCATAGGCAGTTGTAGCAAAATACCACTATCCCAGGTTATAAAATTTCTAGGAGTGAGGGAAACTAGATGAGCCATTGAAAACAAATTCCTATGAACATGGTATACTGGTATTCTGATTTGAGAAGTTTGGCCTCCTAGTGGAGTAGATAAAGCTTTGGATCTTGGGCTTTCACTTCTTTTCCTATTGCTTCTTACTATTGATGTTATTGCAGCTTCGTGCCTCATACTTCCTTATTTATTTGTGATTATTTAATGGCAACATATCTCTTGAAATGGTGTGACCTCTATGGTTGCAATTAATAATTATTGATTGTAATTGATATTTATTGAGGAGGAACGAATTTCTATAGAGGCCAACCTCTCTTGATAGTGATTTATATTATTTGTAATTACATTTTATGAAGGCTAACCTTGCACTTGAAGAGGTGCAACCTATCCATCATCATTTATAGATACAAGCTCATTTCATCCCATTCATCATCAAGAAATTTGGATTATTCCTTCTCTCAAGTGTTATTTCTATTAAGAGCAAATCCTTCCATCTAGTGCAAATTTCTTTGAAGGCAGATTGTGAATCTCTTCAAGTGAAAAATTGTGTTCAAGGAAGGGTAGACTGTTATTTTTTGTTACAACCATTGCTGGTGCTGAATATTGGCCTTGTGTGTGGCCACATTGTAAAGTGTATTGTTTCCATTACTTATATATATAAGAGATAATATATTGCTGGGTTTTTCTCCCTCTAGAGGAGGGTTTTCCTAGGTTATCTTTTGTGTCTTTGTGTTTGATTTTGAATTAATTTTTTGTGCATTAAATCTGATCATAAAAATAACATGGTATCAGAGCGGGTTTGAAGAAGATCTAATCAGATTTTGTTATTGCAATGATACTCTCCATTCCTTTTTTCATATCTTTGTCTATCTCTATTTTAGTCAAGATCGTGAATGGTCTTAAAATTGAGGATAGACTCGAGGGAGGATCCAACTACACATCATGGAGGTTTAGAATCATGCTCACCTTGGAAGAGAATGATTTGGATGAGTTTGTGGAGATCAAAGTTCCTGAACTAGAGGAGGAAGAAGAGAAGTTGCAGTGGAGGAAGAAAGACATTTAGGCAAAGAAGATGTTGGTTGATTCCATTAAGGACCATATCATTCCTATTGTCTCTAAGTTGAAGATGACAAGAGACATGTTCAAAAAATTGGAGGAGATGTACAAAATAAACAACACCAGCCAGGCACTTGCCTTGAAGCAACAACTTCATCATGTTAAGATGACAGAAGGAGAATTTTTTCATCACCTACTTCATGAAGATTTTTGAATTGAGAGATCAACTCTCTACCATTGGTCATATTGTTGATGACAAGGATTTGACCATGTTGGATCTTAATGGTCTTCCTTCATCTTGGGAGTCTTACATTCAAGGAATCAGTGCGAGATCGAAACTTTCCAAGTTTGATCGATTGAGGGCAAATTGTATTCAAGAGGAGTCGAGGTTGGCTGCGAGAGGTATTGGTCGAAGCTCTAAAAATGAATAAATTCATGTTCTTTCCACTCAATCCTCAAAGAAAGAAGGAAAAGGAGGAAAGAAAAGATATTTCAAGAGGAATAGAGATAAATGGTCAGATGGTGCTCCTGCATTCAAGAAGAAGTGGGACCTCTCTCGTGTTCAATGTTTTAGATGTGACAAGTTTGGTCACTATGCGAAGGATTTCCCAACCAGGCCTAATCAACATGCTTTATTTGCAGATGTGGATAAGATCTCTCCTCAAAATGATTCTAGGGAATTTCTATTCTAAGTCATGGGCCTACATTCAAGCCATGAAGGTTGTGTACTAATCTAAGTGCAAGAGTAGCGTATCGTACTATGACCACCCATCAAAATATTTAAAGAGATAAGTATTATTTGTCTTGTTTGTAATCACCCTTCTAGGATAAAATTCAATTTGTTGAGTTGTGCAAAACTGACATTATTTTGCTTGGATTATGTGTGACCAGTAAATAATGATCACTGGGATAAGATTCCTTAGAATTAAGAATTATTCATTGCAAGTTGTTTCATGCTAATTTTTGAGTGTGACTTTGAAATAAAATTATGATTATGATTGATTTTCTATATCCATGATCTATGATTTTGTGTAGATTGTCTTTTATCATGCTAAGATTATCTTTTCTGAGAAAATGGAAGAAAGACATCATTGAAGATGAATAATGAATTGATTATCTAGAATTAGTCAGGAGATCTTGATTTCAATGAGATAAGTATTGCATGGTTAAATAATGTTCATGAATGGTTATATAGTTATTAATTCATGCTATAACATTGCGATAGTCAATCATGTATGCTTCTAGCAATGGTACTTATGTTTGAGATAGTTGAGTTCAATGAACTATTAGTAATCTCTTCTTATTGCTTTCAGGATGAATCAAGAAGCGTAAGAGATTGCTTAGTGATGAAAAGCTTAAGGCATCTTGTGAGGAAGTCATGCTGACCAAAGAAATGATCAAGCGTGAAGTCACAACTTGCAGCCATGGGACTGAGTTGGTGGCTAGAGGGAGTCCACTTCCAGAAGTCTTCTTTGCAATCTCTGAAGCAGGGATCAAGAGGGAGTTTTGTAACTCACTGAGAAGAAGTGAATATTACTGTATTGCAAGGCTAGGTGCTAAACCCTTAGAGGATCCCTTTAGCTACTGAGATCAGAATTGCTCAAGACTGTCATTTGGATTTGTCATTGGTAACTCCGCTAACCTATTCATAATAGAGCGATCGGGGATGAGATCGAGGAGGACAATCCTAAATTCTCTACAGTACCAGAGGTGTGCACTGGATCTAAGGCAAGCATTGTAGGAAATCTTGGTCTATGAGGTCAGAAGGTTGATGCAAGTACTTAAAGATTCAAAGGGAGCCTACTGAACCTAAAGAAGATAGAAGTATATTATTGAGATTTGTTATGATGGATTGAAAATCCATGCTTATGCCTATGGAGACCAACTTGCACAAGTTGAGAGAGGCTGCACCTAGTTTAGACTTGGTGGACCATATGATGTACAGGCAGTTGTTTGGGTCATTGATGTATCTATTTATCACTAGACTAGATATTTGTTATGTTGTGAGTGCACCTAGTCAGTTCATGTGTGAACTAAGATAGATACATCTTGTTGCAACAAAACATATCTTGAGATACCTATGAGGAATAGTTGGATATGGGTTGAGATACTCTTCAGATATAGACCTGGAGCTGCATGGTTTTACTGATTCTAATTGGGTAAGGAATGTTACTGATTGGAAGAGCACCTCTGCATGTTTCTTTAGTTTGGGATCTACTATGATTTCCTGGTGCAGTGGGAAGCAGTCATTTGTAGCATTGAGTACAGTAGAGGCAGAGTATATTGCAGCTTGTATGAAATCTCGGGAAGCAGTGTGGCTTTGTAAGGTCCTTGCAAGATTGTTTGGACAATCCATAGAGCCTACTATCATCCATTGTGATAACCAGAGTTGTGTGAAGCCTTCTGTCAATCTTTTGTTTCATGATAGAACCAAGCATGTTGAGATCAAATACCACTATATCAGAGAAATGGTATTAAGGAAAGCTATACAGTTGAGGTATATCAACACTGATGAGCAGATGACAGACATTCTCACCAAGCCTCCTTTCAGGATAAAGTTTGTGTACTTTCGAGATAAGCTTGGTATGGTGGAGAATACAACGTTAACTAAGAAAGAGTCTCAGTATAAGTGATCCTCCTTAATGAGTTCTTCTCTATGAGAGAAGTTTGAGGTGAAATCCCTTGGTTAATGAGTTCTTCTCTGTGAGAGAAGTTCGAGGTGAAATTCCTTGATTAATGAGTTCTTCTATGTAAGAGAATTTCAAGGTTAAATCCCTTGATTCCACCCTCTGGGAGAGCCATGGTGGATGTCATGTGTGTGACTCCATGACAACATTATGTGAGAGAGTCCATGATGATTCCTCTTGTACTTGTGTTGTCACCCTCTGGGAGAGCCATGGTGAAAGTCATGTTGAGGTGACAACATCATGCAAGTGATGGACACTTGTACAAACCATACATGGTTGTATCCATTATGGTTGATATGATGATGAGGTGATATCTAATATCATGATGAGATGATATCATTTCTTTTCCACATATGGTTGTAGTCATTGTGGTTGGCATCATGATGAGGTGTTGTGTCTTGTGCAATAGGAAGTATTCCTCCCTAGCTAAGAGGGAGTGTTGAGCTTATTGCAGCTTTGGGCCTCATACTTCCTTATTTATTTGTGATTATTTAATGGCAACATATCTCTTGAAATGGAATGACATTTATGGTTGCAATTAATAATTATTTATTGTAATTAATATTTATTAAGGAGGCACGAATTTCTATAGAGGCCAACCTCTCTTGATAGTGATTTATATTATTTGTAATTACATTTTATGAAGGACAACCTTACACTTGAAGAGGTGCAACCTCTCCACCATCATGTATATATACAAGCTCATTTCATTCCATTCATCATCAAGCAAGTTTGATTATTCCTTCTCTCAAGTGTAATTTCCATCAAGAGCAGATCCTTCCATCTAGTGCAAATTTCTTTGAAGGTAGATTGTGAATCTCTTTAAGTGTGTAATTGTGTTCAAGGAAGGGAAGATTGTTATCTGTTGTTAAATCCATTACTGGTGTTGAATATTGGCCTTGTGTGTGGCCACATTGTAAAGTGTATTGTTTCCATTACTTATATATATAAGAGATATATTGTTGCTGGGTTTTTCTCCCTCTAGAGGAGGGTTTTCCCAGGGTATCTACTGTGTCTTTGTGTCTGATTTTGAATTAATTTTTTGTGCATTAAATCTGATCATAAAACTAACACTTACCAGTGATACGAAACCTCTAAGTCTTCTTCTGCTTGATACTGAGGTGGGTAACTGGGAGTACTGAAAAAATGGCCCCTTGAGGATGCTCTTTTTTGGATTCTATGCATGGAATTTCCAGCCTCTTTTCTTGGCTTGATTTAAGAAATATTTTTGACTTCTAATCATACGTTCAAAAAAATTCAGTCCCACCAGGTGTGCCAGAAAAAAAACTATTGATCATCAAAGCTTGCGCTTCTCTGACAACCTTATGGGAAATTCATCGAGTCAGGGACCAATTTGTGCCTCACTGAATAACCTCCTAGAAAAATGGTAATGCACCAAAGCTTTTACAACATTTCAAACCTTAACTTATTTCCTACAAATGATATAATACACACAAAATGCCACAAACCCTTCATTGTTGGGAAGAGAATGAGCAACAAAGGCTAAGTAAAAGCACAACACAGTCTTTCAAATCTCCTCGTGGGAAGCACCCATTAAGGTCTGATCAAATATAAGAAAACTCTATAAGTTGATAGAAATATCCAGAAATTGTAGAAACCCTTTCTCCTTTATGACATAAAATGAAAAATAACAACTTTTATAGAAAACATAGAAGTTCAACAAACATAATTTGATTTCTAAAGACTATTATTCAACATAGAAGCTTATAGCATGAAAATTAGCTACCATTACTAGAAAAATAAGCTTAACACAATGTTTTAACATGAAAGAGAACATTAAGAAGGAACTTGACAAAGGTCATAACATGCACAGTTTCAATGATTTCTTCTAAATAGATCAAACTTCAATATCAAATGAGCAGAAAACAAAGGTTAGATGCCAATCCGATGATAGTTTAAGTTAAAATATAACATGCCATAGAATAACAATATTCTACAAAACTTTCTACTTCTGAAAACATAAAAAAATCCCTAATTAGATCTATCTACTCTGAAATGATATTCATAGTAACTTCCTTTTTCTAAAAAGACTTTTCTAGAAAAACCAATTTTTTTTTGCTTCTGTTATTGCCTCCTATTTATAGCCTAGAAGAAGAGAACAATGCCACCAATCATTCCAATTTTTTTTTTTCCAAATGCCTGCATTAAATAGCACACAATAATATTTTCTCATTAATTTCCCATGAACTTCATTAATTTCCTTAGATATTTAGCAAAGATTGCAATAAAAAAGCAATCAAATTTTAGAAAACAGCCTGGAAAAATTTGATCAATTGACCATATAGATTCATGACAAAAACTTGAAGGTTCCAACTCGAAAGCAAGAAAAACCCAGAATGCTCTAACAAGCTCTATTTGAAGAGGTCACTTCAAACAAAACATAACCTTCCCAAAGTGAAGAGATGACGTGTTGAGCGGGCATGGAATATCAAATTCATGAAAATGGCTTTAGAGAAAATTCCTACCAAGCTGACACGTGCTTTCTCTCAAAAGGAAGATGATAAAAAAAATCCACGTAGCCACCACGTGGAGTATTGCACAGCTATCAGAACTATATTTTTACTTTAAATGTGAGTCTATCTCGAAGCCAAAAATTGTAAGAGCTGAAAACCCAAAAAAGATTAAGGAAAAATTTTCTTTACAAGTACAAATAAGGAAAGTGGTTATAAATGATGATGACAAGATGAAAAATGATGCCTTGATTTCCTGTCGATCCTCTTTATCTGAAGAAGAGGTTGCTAATTTTTTAAAAGAATGTTCTACTTTATTTAGAGTCAAACAAAGAGTCAACATGCTTATGACTAAGGAGAGAGATAATATAGAAAAAGTAAGATGGGAAACTAAAGACATAATCAAAAGTTTGGAAAAAATTATGGGACAAGAACTAGTTCTTTATCCCATATAGCTCAGGCACACGAGCATGTCATTTTCACAGAGGCAATGGATCATCCAATCTTGGAAATTGTTGGTGAATTGCACGAGGTTTCAGAGACTCCTAGCCCTTTGAATGATACAAAGGAGACTACCAAAAAATAGTTTGAAGATCAACAAAAGGATGATATTAGTAATGTACTTGAAGAACATCATGAATCTATTGGAAATAATGGCAAGAAGAGTAAAGATGAAGGTGAAGGGAGCAAGGATTAAAAATACAATGGTGATAAGGATGATGAGGACAAGAAGGAGAAAGAAAGAAAAGATGAATCTTCTGGAAAATCCTTAGGAGAAGAAAAAGAAAAGGAAGAGGAGAAAGAAGAAAAGAAGGAAGAGGAAGTAAAGAAAGCCATCCATGTTGAAAGAAATGAAGAGAATCCCAAAGCTAGTGAGCCACCAAATCCATCCAGAGAATCACCTAGGAGCACTCTCAAAGGGTTACTAACAAGGCAACCAAGGCTACAACCAATGCTACCACCTTAGATAGTAAAGTACCACATTCAAGCTATTTAGATTTGTCTAAGATTGCACCAATTGAGAAAATAAATATTTGTAGCACTTTTCTCAATTCTATTACATAAGAAACTATTGAAGCTTATCAAAAAGGAAATGAGCTGATAAATGAATCCATTAGAGCTTTGCAGGAAACAACCCCCGGTGTTACCACTGATGATTCCTTAGTGTTGATTGAGAACCTAAACTATGCATTTGATTTTGTTAAGGAATATGCCTCTAATTTTAAGGTATAAACTATGAAAGAGGCAGAGACAAGTGTTTGGTGCAGGAGCACCATTCAAGCATGCTAATCCATTTAGGGTGTTGAGGTCTAGGTTGTAGTTTTTGAATGAATTTTGTTCAAATAAGGTCTATATGACCAATTTGATGTTAAATAGGTCATTTGTGATGGTTTCTAGGTGAATAGGTGGTTAAGTTTGCAAAATATGGAAAAAGTGAAAAGTTGTCAAGTTGCAATAATGTAAAGTTGTAAAATTGCAAAATTTGCATTGTAAGGGGAATTTGAAGAGTCAAGTTAGTTCAAAGTTCAGTTAGGAAGGTGAATCAGTTTGTAAATGGTGGTAAAGAGTTTGAAAACATGGAGAACTCGAATGGATGATTGATTTTTGCGATTTGAAGAAGATAAAATAATAAAAACTCATATTTTTCCAAAAAAATTATGTGTTTTTTGTTGTAGTAGCAATTAATACAGTTCATACAGAAATATTTTGATTCATTTTGCTTTAGAATAGAATAGTATATTGTTATATCTACCATTTGAATCATTTTGGAGGGATTTACACTAAGTTTGGTGTGTTTTATAGCTAATTTCTCATAACCGACATGTGCACACAAAATTAAGGCTTGAAAGTCAATAAAATGGATAATTGACCCATTCCTCATACTGTGATCACCAATAATAATAAGGTGTGGGAATGGTGAGGTTGAAAAAGGGAGGTCTGAAATGACATGGGGTGTGAAGCCCTAGTGTGTAGTTTGTGCTTTCCAAGAGGAAAAGTGAGATTTTCATATGTCAAAGTGTAAAAATTGTAGGGGAAACATTATTTGTTGATTTATTGTGTTACTACAGACCCAATAGGACTTTTTTTGTGGTAGTTACAAGGTGGTTTGTGATTGATGAATGGATTTTTCATTAAAACCCTAGTTTTTAGGCTTCAAGAGAGGGTTCCTTGTTCCGGCTATGTGAAATGGGTGTTACTTCAAATAAATTATGAAAAAAGTGGTTTGAATACCTGATTAGTGCTTCCCAAGAGGGTTTGAATATTGGTGAGAGGTTTAGTGACAAGTCTCTTTGGAAAGGAGGCTTATTTGAGGCCTAGAAAGAGTGAAATTTCAAGTTATAAATGAATTGTGACAAAACAACCTATGGAGATATATTGATATGTTTTCAAGCTCAATAATGGGTCCCTGAATTGAGTTAGGTTGTGAACTGGAAGAAGGTGGTTGAGAGCTTATACCCGATTTAGTGGGTTTGGAATGCTACAAGGGAAAAGAGTGAATTTGAGGAAGTGATTTTTTGATAAGTTTGTGATTTGACAGTTGTTGTTGTTGCTTGGAATTGTGTCTAGTGTGTTTGTAGGACCTCCCCTACTGCATCAAATTGGTATCAGAGTGAAGGTACCAAATTCTTGTGAAGGAAAGTTGAAGATTGTGAAAAGAGATTAGAAGGTGAAGAGGTAAGAGAGAAAAAATGCGTCCAAAGAAGACTATAGTTGCAAAAAAGGTTGAGAAGAAGTAAAAGGAGATAGAAGTGTTGAGGAAAGAGATTTCAGCATTGAAGTCTAAAGGTGTATCCACTATGGAAGAAAGTGATACAGAGGAAGAGACCAATAGTGAAGAATAATAAATTGATCCATAGGATGAAAAAATGATGAAGTTTGTGAAGGCTATGAAAGGTGGTGGACAAGAAAAAATGGATGTGCCTATGTATGGGGGAAAACTAGATGGTGAAAAGCTCCTAGATTGGATAGGAGCCATAGAGAACTATTTTGTTAGTGAAGAGATTGGTGAGGAACACAAATTGAAGAAGGCTAAAACCAAGTTAAAAGGCCATGCTTTGATGTGGTAGAAGTTTTTCCAAGATTAAAGGCAGAAAAAAGGAAAGAACAAGATCACATCATGGGAGAGAATGAAGGAAAAAATCAAAGGTAAATTCCTTCCTAAAGATTACAATGTTCAGTTACTTAAAAGACTTCAAAATCTTAGGCAAAAGGAGTTAGATGTACAAACATATATTGAGAATTTTTATAGACTTAGCATAAGGGAAAAACATGAAGAAGATGAAGAGGAAAAGGTAGCTAGGCATCTTAATGGTCTGAGATTGAGTATTCAAGATGAAATCAATTTGTTGGAACCAAAATCAGTAGAAGAATGTTTTCAAATGGCTGTCAGGGTTGAAGAAAAACACAAAAGAAGACAAGATAAATCAGTTAGAGGAAGAGACAGTAGTACAAGAGGAAGAGGAATTTTTTCTACTCCAAGGCAACAAAATGAAAACCAAGAAGAATCAAATAAGAGGGATGAGAAAGTTTCAAACTTTAGAGGTGGATATAGAGGCACAAGGGGCAGATTTGGAGGTGGAAGAAACTCTAACAATTTTTCAAGAAGATGTTATCATTGCCAAGAATATGGAAATCCTGCTTGGAAGTGCCCTAAGAAGGCTAGTTCATCAACAAGTGGAGGAGAAATAAAGCCTGAGAGAAGAGCACAAATTGTCAATGAAGAAGAAGCTGAAAGTAGTTCAAGTTCAAACAAATTGGTTGCCACTCTTGAGATTGGTGAAATGTTGATGATGAAGAAAAAAATCTTGAAGACCACAAAGGAGCAAGATTTGCTTCAAAGGAAAGCATTATTTAGAATAGCCTAAAGATGTATAAACAAGGTATGTAAAGTCATTGCGGATTCAAGTTGTATAGATAATATTGTGTCCAGTGAGATGGTAGAAAAGTTGCATTTGAAAAAGATAACTAGAGAAAGTCCTTATAGAGTGTCATGGGTTAGTGAAAATTAGTCTTTGATGGTGAGTGAACAAGTAATAGTTGCATTTGAAATAGGTTCATATAAAGATGAAGTGCTTTGTGATATACTACCCATGAGTTATTGTCATCTATTGTTGGGAAGGCCCTGGTAGTTTGATAGGTCAGCCTTGCATAATGGTAGACAAAACACATACACCATAGAAAAAGATGGGAGAGAGTTTGTTTTAACTCCATTGGTTGAGGGTCTAGAAGAATATGGTGAAATTATAATGCTAGGGAGAAATAAGTATATGAATGATGATAAAGGAAAGGATATTGAGTTGGCAGCCAATACAAGGTCTAATAAAAATAGGATAGTAGATAGAGGAAAGAAGATGGTTTGCAAACAAAGAGGAATATCTTCATGTGGAAGGAAAAGACAAGTGGAAGTGTGACTCAGTTTGAGACAAAGCAATGTGAAAGTGAAGTGCTTGTGAGAAAAGAAGAGGTGAGTGGTAGCATCATGGTAGGTACAATAAAGTGCCCTATAATAGGAAATATAGTGAAAAGATAGTCAAGAGACACTGAAAAAGATGGGATAGTAAGTAAAAGGATAGTGGTAAGTGGTATTGGTGAAACAATAAAAGAGAGGACAATGATTTATGAAGGTGATGGTATAGTAGATCAAGAATATGATGTGACAAAGGTTGCTGGTACAAAGAAGAAATATTTCAAATTTGACAGTATAGAATTTTATGAGATAGGAAAGACAATGGGAGAGAAGGAAAAGGTTTATAATGATCAAGCGACACTGAACAAGTTCATTACAGGTCTGATAGTGGCTGATAAAATGAATGGTACAGTCAAGAGAGATGAAGGTGCAGATAAGAAGGCCAATGAGAAGGGAATAGAGCATGGAAAGGGAAAGCAAGTGATGACATATGAAGGTGATAAGAGTTCAGGTACAAAGGAAAGCATGACAACAGAGTTTGAGGTTGGAAAAGGTGAGAAGCACCCCACAGTGTAGAAAGGATAGTTGGAGCAACAAATAGATGGAGACAAAACCAAGAATGACAAGGAAAAAGTAGAATTCAAGCAAGGACCTGAGGACAAAGATCAACAAGTTCAGAGACTTAAAGAAGAACAAGCTACAAGGATTCTTCCAAGATAATTGGAAATCTTCAAAAGTGGGGTGTATCGTGCAGGAGCACCATTCAAGCATGTTAATCCATTTAGGGTGTTGAGGTCTAGGTTGTAGTTTTTGAATGAATTTTGTTCAAATAAGGTATATATGAACAATTTTATGTTAAATAGGTCATTTTTGATGGTTTATAGGTGAATAGGTGGTTAAGTTTGCAAAATGTGCAAAAAGTGCAAAGTTGTCGAGTTGCAATAATGTAAAGTTGTAAAATTACAAAATTTGCATTGTAAGGGGAATTTTAAGAGTCAAGTTGGTTCAAAGGTGAATTAGGAAGGTGAATTAGTTTTTAAATGGTGGGAAAGAGTTTAAAAGCATGGATAACTCGAATGGAGGATTGATTTTGGTGAATTGAAGAAGATAAAACAATAAAAACTCATATTTTTACAGAAATTTTATGTGTTTTCTATTGTAGTAGCAAGTAATATAGTCTGTATAGAAATATTTTGATTCATTTTGTTTTATAACAACATAGTATATTTTTATATCTACCATTTGAATCATTTTTGAGGGATTTACACTAAGTTTGGTGTTTTTTATAGCTGATTTCTCATAACTAGCCTGTGCACACATAATTAAGGCTTGAAAGTCAATAGAATGGATAATTGACCCATTCCCCATAATGTTTCATTGTGGATCAAGGAATGGGTCTATACCATTAATAATAAGGTGTGGTAATGGTGAGGTTGAGTAGGGGAGGTCTGAAATGACGTGGGGTGTGAAGCCCTAGTGTGTAGTTTGTGCTTTCCAAGAGGAAAAGTGACATTTTCATTTGTCAAAGTGTGAAACTTGTAGGGGAAGAATTATTTTTTGATGTATTTAGTTACTGTAGTACTAGTAGGACCTATTTTTTGTGGTTACAAGGTGGTTTGTGATTGGTGAATGATATTTTCATTAAAACCCTAGTTTTTAGGCTTCAAGAGAGGGTTCCTTGTTTCGGCTATGTAAAATGGGTGTTACTTCAAATAAATTATGAAAAAAGTGGTTTGAATACTTGATTAGTGCTTCCCAAGAGGTTTTGAATATTGGTGAGAGGTTTAGTGACAAGTCTCTTTGGAAAGGAGGCCTATTTGAGGCCTAAAAAGAGTGAAATTTCAAGTTCTGAAGGAATTGTGACAAAACAACCTGTGGAGTTGTGTTGATATGTTGTCAAGCTCAATAATGGGTCCCTGAATTGAGTCAGGTTGTGAACTAGAAGAAGGTGGTTGAGAAATTATACCTGATTTAGTGGGTTTGGAATGTTACAAGGGAAAAGAGTGAATTTGAGGAAGTGGCGATTTTTTGATAAGTTTGTGATTTGACAGTTGTTGTTGTTGCTTGGAATTGTGTTTGGTGTGTTCTAAAGACCTCCCCTATTACAACAGTCTTCTAAAGAAAAGACTATTGATTATGCAAGATAAATGTGTAATTGCACATGACAAAGTGCTGCAAAGTTTGAAAGAGGTGAAAGACTATGATGAGGAAGCCCAATTATTATTTGTTTATTGCATGCAGTGGCTTGATGCCACTTGTGGTATCAAGGACTTAGTGGAATCAATTGAATCTCAGCTTGCAAATGCCTCTAGAGTTTTAAAAGATACAAATGATAGAAATTACATTGGTTGGACTTCAATTGTAGACATTCAGAACAAGTTCTTCATTCTACAAAGGAAAAAAGAAGATGCAATAAGATGCTTTGGACAGCTTGGAGATCTAGTTATGTCTAGGGATATCTCCATATCAAGTACCTTGATAGATGCAAAAAGACTGGAGAAGATGAACATCATTCCTTCCACTCTGGAAGAAGGAGAAGAATGCTTGGTAGAACTAGAATCTCTATATATGTCTCTTACTAGGGCTAAAAGGATTTGGGATGATGGTAAACTAGCTTGGCAAGCAATTCTCAAAGACCTACAAGGTTCCCCTAGCTCTTGATTATTATTATTTTCCTACCCTTTTTCCTTGATGTGAAAGGGGGAGAAGGTTCTATGTGAAGAATGTTAAGTGTAAATAATGTTTTGGTTTCTGGTTTATGTTTTTGAAAGGGGAATCGAATAAAGAGTTGAATAAAAAAAATTTGTTGCACAATTTTGGTTTTGAAGTAAGTTTCATTTTTGGCACATGTTGCCATCAATGACAAAGGGAGATATTGTTGGAAGAATGAATAAGGAGACCTCTAGTTTTTTTTCTTTGTTTTCATTGATGCCAACATTGTTTTATGACTGATTATCTACCCATCCGATAAACTATGTTTGTGATACATTGATCCGATAATTTGGTCTGGAATCACTCTGAAGTGCATGTTGGTTCATATAATTTTGATATGTGTTTCAAGGTTCTTATATACAGTCGTGATCAGGGAATCAATGATTTTAGTTGAAAAGTTGAAATATTTAAATGTCTGAAGTTTGTCTTACATTTTTGGCGTGTTTCTCTTTTGGCCGACTTGTCCATGAAGTGCATGCTTCATGAAGGCTTATTCTTTTAGGTCTGGGCTGACCTAAATTTTTTCTTGCATTTTTTGTTTTGAGCACCAAAGAAGTTTTTGTTTTGTGGATGACAAGATATTTTGAGTTATGTATGCTTACATCCAATTAGGTTAACCTAATTGTTGCATGAATTATGTGTATAAGGAATATCCTTGTATTAATCATATTTATATTTGAGATACACAGATGCACATGTTGAGATATAGATAAAGATTGAAATGACAAGAAGTAATGATGTGAGGTATGTGATAAAGTGATATGGTGTGATGTCCCTAGTAGTTGATGACAATTGTTATACACCTGCAATCCAGAGCAAGATTTTCTACCTTCCACAGCTTAATTGGAACTATACTTAGCACTCAAAAGGTGCATTCCTTTCAAATCACATTCCTAGCAGTGAGCTATATCTTTATGTATTCTAGTGATAAGCCATATCTTTTGTATTCTGATTGTGAGCCTTTTGAGGACAATGTTTCTTGGTAGTGTGCCATGTAATATTTGGTAATCGGTTATAATATATTATGAGTTAATCCTCACCATGGTTTTTCCCACTTTGGGTTTCCCACGTAAAAATCCTAGTGTCTATGAGTTGTGTGATGTTATGTTCATTTCCATGTTTTTACTTACTACTACAACAAGATAAATTGTAATAATTGGATGGTTAGCAACCAATTAGTTTAGTAGAATATTGATTCATACCCCCTCTCAGTATTCTATGTGTTCAATAAAAATTTGCATCCCTTTACAATTTCACACTTTTTTGGGCCCTCCTTGTGAAAATTGGGTTTATTTATACCTTAATTGGTCCTATTTTGCATCCACAAGCCTAATTAAATGCATTTTTCTAAGGATAGTCCTGACAGTTAACAAATGAAAAATCATAATTTAATATTTGGGCATATGGATCCCACCTAGGTCTTAGGACCTGATTTTAAATGTTGCATTGAACTTAACATTTCTTGGAGTTTGTGTCCCAAATTTAAGCCATTGGGACTCATACACCTAGCCTAGTGTATGAGTCCTACTTTAAAATGGACCTATTTTAATTTAAATTATTGGCGAGATTTTATTATCTTGGATCTAGTGTCGTCTTGTAGTGTTGTAATTTTGGGAAATTTGGCATAAACAAGTATAAATACAAGGTTATTTCACATAATTTCTCCTAGAAAATTTTCAAATCACCTAATATTTTCAAGAGAGCATTCCTAATGCAAGTGTATGAGATTAAGAGCATTCAACAACATTCAAGAGATGATTATCAAATATTTTGGAGCATCATGCCAAGGTCTTCATGAATCATGTGTGTTTGTGAGCTAACATGTTGATGTAGAGTTTGTGATCCAAGTTCAAGCATTCAAAGCCATATCAAGTCTCATGATCAAGATCTACATCCATTGAACCCAATTCATACAAGTTACAAATCTACACTCCAAGGATTCAACAAGGGTTGGTGAATTGCAACATTACATTTGTTCATTTATCACCCCTTCATGCTATTTGATTCTTTTCAAGGTTTAATTACCAAAATGGGGTTTGACCAAGGAAAATCCCTATTCCATATAAAAACACAACATTTTCCCCTCTTGATGTGTGTTTGCAGATCCAGGTGGATTAGAGCTTCAAGATGATTTGAAGACAAAGTTACAAAATATGTCAAAGTTGTCATCTTCACAAAAACTCGCCTATAGGCTAGAATTCAGACTTTCAAACTTAAAGAATTAGACAAGATGAAAGCTACAGAAGATCTCTAGAGGCTACAACAATATCAGTCAAACCCTAATACTGGGACTAAATCACCCCTTTGGGCATATGCATCCTAGTACAACCCCTTTTTCTAGTTTTTTGTAGACCTTGATCAATCACCAAAAGATTCCAAATTCTTCCCAAATTCCTATAGTAGGACTAAATCGCCCAACTTGGTGTATTAGTCCCAATGCACCTTAAAACAACAATTTCCAAGGTTTTCAAATCTTGATTTGACCTCTCCATTCTTCCAAGTACTTTTATGTTTCATGTTGTTTGTCAATTTGATTTAATTCTCTCAAGTTTCTAGGGTTTAGTGCATTAGTTTTTGAATTTCTCCTTTGAAACTTCATTTTAATGGTGAACCCACATCCTATCATCCAACGAAGCCACTATCCCTTCCCTAAATTGAGTCACTTGGTTGAGGTATCTTCGTATCCTAATGAACTAAAGAGTGAAATAGGTCCCTAAGTTCCATATTACAAAAGGTAAACACATATTTCCTTTGGTTCAGGTTCATCAAACATGACCTTCACATCCTTCAAATTTTACTCATCCAAAGCACTTGAGTGCAGTAAGATGTTGCAACAATATATTTTTCTTATGTTGTGGACAAAGACATTGAATCCTACTTTTTACTAAACCATGAGACCAATTTTTCTCCCAAGAAGAATGCACTTCAACTTTTACTTCTTTGTTCATCATCATGGCCTTCCCAATCAGCATTAGTATAGGAGCTTAGAGAGAAATTTCCATCCTTTTTATACCATATACCATAATCTGGAGTACCCTTCAATTACTTGAAGATTCTTTTTACAACCTTCTCGTAATATTTCTTAGGTTTGTATTTAAATCTAGCAACAAAATATATTGCATGCATGATATTTGGTTTGGATGCATTTAAATACAAAAAACCTCCAATCATGGATCTACAGAGAGTTTGATCAACCTCTAGAGACTCATCTGATTTACTTAGGTGACAACTAGTCACCATAGGGGTACCCACAGGTTTGGAATATTATATTCCAAACTTCTTGAACATATCCTTTACATATTTGGCTTGAGAAATAAAAATTCCACCATCTTGCTAAATAATATGAAGACCAAGAAAGAAAGATAACTCACCAATCATTGAAATTTCAAATTCGTTCTAGATTCACTCTAGAAAATTCTTGCACATATCATCTCTACCAAAGATGATGTCATAAACATACACAACCATAATTAGCAACTTGTCTTCCTAAACTTTAATGTACATATTACTTTTTGTATTACCTCTCTTGAATCCTTGTTGAAGTAGACACTTATCCAATCTATCATACCAAGCTCTAGGAGCTTTCTTGAGAGTATAGAGGGATTTCTTGAGTCTGGAAATTAAGTCCAAATATTTTGATAGCTGGAAACCATCTAGTTGCTCAATGTATACCTTTCTTCCAGATCACTATTTAGGATAGCTGGCTTGACATCCATTTTATAGACCTTGAAGTTCTTATGAGTAGAAAGAGCAAGAACCATTCTTATTGCCTCTAGTTTGGCTACCAAAGAAAAAGTTTCCTCAAAATCAATACTTTCAATTTGTGAATATCCCTTTCACACCAATATTTATTTTTTCCTTACCACCTCACCATATTCATTCAACTTGTTCCAAAATACCCACATTGTTCCTATCACATTTTTATCAGCAAGTTTGGGAACTAGTTCCTATGTCTGATTATTTTCCATCTGATTTAGTTCTTCCTCCATTTCCTTTATCCAATTTTCATCTTTAAAATCATCAAAAAATTTCTTGGGCTCAAATTTTGATAATAGGCACAAATTCACTTGCTCATTTTCTCTTGCAAACTTTCTCCTGATTAGAACACCATCATCTTTAATTCCAATGATTTGATTCGTAGAATGATTCTTATGAAAATTTACTTTGCTAGAGTTTTGGGAGTCTTCACTAGTTTTGGTTCCTTCTCTTCTTTCTCTTCTATTTATTTTTCTTGTTCTTCTTCAATCCAGGGAAGCATATCAAATCCAAAAACTTTAGGTTCATGTAATATTTGACACAAGTCTTCATCTACTTTGACATTTGTACTTTGAATCATCTTCACTAATCTCTTGTTGTAGAATCTATTTTCCTTTCTTCTGGTAGAGTAACCAAGAAATATCCCTTCACCACACCAAGAATCAAAATTTCCAAGGTTTCCTTCATCTCTTTTGATGTACCATTTTCTACCAAATATTCTAAAATATCTAACAGTGAGAGGTCTTCTATACAACAACTCATAGGAGGTCTTATTTCTATTGAATCTTAGCTACACCCTATTAAGAAGATAGACAATAGTGTGAATTTATTCCTTCCAATACATATCTAGTAGGTCAACATCTTTCATTATTTTTATATCCATTTCTTTCTTTGTTCTATTTTTTGTTTCAACAACCCCATTCTACTGAAGGGTTATAGGAGAAAACAAATGTCTCCTAATGCCATGATCTTCACAAAAAAATTCAAATTCATATGAAGTGAATTCACACCCTCTATCCAATATTAAACATTTGATCCTACTATCAATTTCATTCTCTACTTTTTATTTAAAAATATTTAACTTATGAAAGGCTTTTGATTTCTCTTTTAAGAATGTAACCCAAGTCATTCTAGTGTAATCATCTATAAGAAAAATAAAAAACCTTTCACCTTGTTGGATTCTTCTCCTTCTAGGTCCACATAGATCAGTGTGAATTAGCTCCAATTGAATTGAAATAGAGAATTCCTTTCTTTTTAAACTATTCTTTGTTTGCTTTCCCATCTGAAATTCTTTGCACAATGTATTTGTAGGCTTGGTTCTCCTAGGCATAACTCTCACTGCATGAGAGGAATTGATCTTTACCATGTTGTCAAAGTTGATGTGCCCTATCCTTTTGTACCATAATGAACATTCTACAGACTGAGCTAATAGGTAGATTCTTCCATTAGCCTTCTTTAGATGATAAACATTACCATTTGTCCTTGTTCCATCAACAACAAGTCTTTTGGATCCTTCCTTTCTATTTCACATTCATTAGCATGAAAAGTAAGATTGTAACCTCTGTTGCACATTTGGATGACACTCAAGATATTATTTTAGACCTTTGACATATAGAAAATCTTCAATTTAATTCTTTCCATCAATTGTTATATCACCTTTTCTACAAATTTATACTGACTTGTCATCACCAAACTTAATAGCTCTACCATTGAACTTTCTGAGATTGATGAACTTACTTTTGTCACTAGTCATGTGGTGATAACAACTACTGTCAATCATCTAATAATTTGCATGAAATGTAGTCCATACTATTATTGATCTTTCTTTAACCATTCTATTCTACAAGGTACCAGATCTTTTAAATTCTCCAATATCATTCTTTTTTCCTTCTATATGCATGAATATATTTTCATCATTTGAATCATTATCTTCATCTTTAGAGGAACAACTACTCTCCTTAGAATAGAAGCCTCTTTTAATTTTCTATGTTTTTGCATCATCAAATGATTCTTTAAAGAGACATTTAAATTCAAAATGACCTATTCTTCCATAATTGAAACATTTGAATGGTAGCTTACCTTTGTACTTGTCAGTGCCTTTTTGTAAGGAAACTAAGGTAGTGGAACAACTTCATACACTAATCTTGAGAGGAGGAAAATGAAAAAATTTACAAATCTTTAACAGTTATAGAAACTTAAACAAAAATAAACATAAATATCATGCATACCACAAAATAGTGATTTACATGGGGAAAAACCCTTTGGGAGAAAAACCCCACACTCCAAAATCCACCTAATATATTATTCATAAATCATAAAGATTACAATATACTGGTAGAGCAAGCTTGTCATAGGAGTATCACCAACTAGAGATCTAGATGTATCACGATCACTATCAGACTCTCATAATATATCACAATACAAATTCATAATATAATACCCTCATGAATAGGGTTCCCTTCTAGGGAAATTCAGGCTAAAAAATATTGATCATCAGATCTAAGACCTAATAATGAATGATCCAAATTTACAATAATAAAATATAAATAAAATTTTCCTTTTGGGGGTGTTACCCTTGAGTCCCCACCAAGGCTTGTAATCCCTATACCCCCCATAGGGGGGACCCCACACACCCCCCATAATTGACGTATCAACAAAACCTTATGTAATTGTAAGGTTGAGACACATTTTCCCAACACTTTCTTCAATCTTCTACAAAGATTACTTTAGCTTCATCAAGTTCATCATTTTGATAAGAAGCTTCATCTTCAATATATTTTTTTAACTTTGAATGTAGCTTATTTCTTTAGAAAATATTGACCAAACTCTCTCATCTCAAAGGTATTAAGAGTACCAAACAATTCATCAACTGAGTACTGATCCAAATCTTTAGATTCTTCAATGGTAGATACTTTGTGACTATAATATTTTGGGAGATATCTCAAAACCTTCTTCATAATTTTACTTTCCTTTACTTCTCCACCAAGACCAAAGATGTCAGAGACCCACTTCTTGTACTCCAAGTATAGATAAATTGTAATATCTTAATCTTCAGTCATCCTTAGAGCCTTAAATTTTCTCTCAAAGATCTACATCTTGGCTTTCTTCACTTTAGTATCTCATTTATAGATCATACTAAACTTTTTCCAAGCATCTTTGGAAGAACTACAATTCATCACCATCAAAAAATTTAAATCAAGTAATCCAAACAAGATAACATTATTGGCTTTAGCATTACATTCATTTAATCTGATTTTAATTGGATCAATAATGGGAGTGGTAGGGGCAACATAACCACTTTTGACTAATTACCAAATACCAAACCCTAGAGATCTTAGGTGTCCTTCCATTGTCAATTTTTAGTAGGATTAATTGGTCCCATCAATCCATGGGCCCTTGTATGAACCATCATGTGCCATCCTAGATATTTTCCTCAAGTTGTTAAGCTTTTGTAAGGAACTTGGCTTTGATACCAATTTTTTAGCACCTCTAGAGACTGAGAGGGGTGGGGGTTGAATCAATCTACAAAAAAACTTAAACCTTTTAGAAACTTAAAACTTTCAACATAACTCAAAATCCTTTAGTAGATGAAGATAGAACTTTAAGCATAACAAAATATAAAAATTTGAACCTTTATCAACTTTAGTAAAATTTAATAATGAAAGATATAGCAATAATTAGGTCAACAACAAAGAGAAGTAAATAGAGAACACACACATGCACAAGGAGACACAATATATGATCACTACAAAAAAAACATACAAGAAGGCTCATTACCTTAAAGTAAGATACAAAATGACTTTCTAAATTGAAGACAACACAACTTTAGGAGAAAGATACAAGGAACTAATGAGATTCACTATATCAGAGTAGGATATAATATGATTTAGAGAGAATTAAAATAATTTTCAAACACACTACTCTATTGATTGAGGTGTTGCAACATAATTGATCTTTCCTTTCACTCTCTTTAGCACTATCTCTATTTTATATTCAATACAATTAGCACACACACTTCTTCACACTTATACACTCCTCCATCTTGTTGCATCCAAAATGATCTTGCATTTATATCGATCGCAACACTTGAATTCTTCAATTGGGTCAGCTAGGAAGACAATAAGTAATGCATTCAATTGGTCAGCCACCAAAAAAATAATGTGGTCCTGTTCCAAAGATAGATAAGACCAAAAATAATCTTATCACTTCTTCCAATATGATCTAGAAACATTTACATGTAGACACACATCAACCTAATTTGGCATCAAAAAAATGTGTGGATGAAAGATTGAAGTGCATAACCAGTCGACTGAAAAACATTCTTTTCTAATTGTATTTACTTATGTAGTCTCAAATAGGATAGGTCAGGACCCAAATCTATCATGAAACATTTTCCAATTTTGGAACAACCCCCCAAGCACATGGCCCAAGCAAAGGAACAAGCCCTATTGGCTAGATATCCACAAAAGACCAAAAAATCTAACTCAAGACACAACATGGAACCAAAGTGGCTAATTAGAAATGTGTGGATTAGATGGGGATATTCTTGGAATATCCAAAATCACTTCCATACACTTATTTCATACTATCATGCCATCAACAACCACCACAGATCAAATAGGTACAAAATAATTTATCCAAGAAGCACAAAATGCATAATCATGATATATAACACTAAGACATTACCTTGTGGACCACTTTAGAACATGATATTGGAAATGAGACATTAAAAAAAAATTCACCAAGCAATAGGATAAGAGACATCAATGTAGAGAAATATGAAGCATTTCCTAGACCAATTTGCATAACCAACAACACTTCCAACTTTCTACAATTCATAGAACTCTCCTCAAAAAAACAAATAATTTAAAAATATAGGAATACAATGTCCACAAAACATTGACATTGAATACCAAATTGTAAGACCAAAGCATCAACATCAGAGGAATGTAGAGAATTCTCTCAAATAGACTTCAATACAGCTTCTAGAACCAAAAACATTTAAGCAAGTTGCAAAGGCCAAAAATTTCTTTCAACAACATATACTTCATCCAAAACATCAAGATAAAGCATAAGGCATACTATATTCCTCCAGAAACATCTCTCCACTATTACTTATGCTTGTAATCCTCATCTTAATGAAAACAACTCTGCTGATAGTAATAATGCATTATATGAAGATCAACAATACTTCTTTGATAAGGCATAACATCGAACCATGAAATTCATCACTTCTTCTTTGATAAGGAATGAAATCCAACTATGAGCTTCAAAAATTCTTCTTTAGATAAGGTATCACCAATGTTAGCCCAAATTGAATATAAAAATCATAATTAGTACCAAGAACTAACCACCTTACAATAATCAATGTTGACACAAATGATAACCACATATAACAATCTCTGACATGAGAGATAATCAACAAACAGTGTTAACAACAAAGATAACAGCTGCCAACAATCTCCTTAGTGTTGACATCAATAGTAAAAACTACCAATAGAAAGATACAAGAACATGCAACACATTTGACATAGTATAATCCCTACAAAATTCCTTCCAAGGGACAATTGCACAAGAGATGAACTATTTTAAATAATTTAAAATTATGGCCCAAAATTAGACTAGATATTTCTAATATAAATTAAGATAGAATTACAATTTATAAAACTAATTTCAACATATTCTTGAGAATATATACTAGGAACAATATTCCTTCATAAAATACTTTGTATTAATAGTTGGATATATCATATAATTTGATATCATTTCAATCTAGTTTTAGAATTTAGATGAGTAATATCTCTATATTATTTATTTAATATAGCTCAGCAATCCTCAAAGTAATATTAATTAATCAAAATATTATTATAATATCCTTTCTAGAGTATACATTCCTTTGTACAAGCACCAACTATGTCTAGAGAAATTTGGTAGCATAAAAACATTACAAAAATTAGGTACTATAATCTCAATCATAAGAAACCAAGTAATAGAGAAAGTCCAATGTGGAAATCATAGATGGGATTTATCTAAACTATATTCCAAAACCATTGACAACCATGGTGCTCATAATGGATGGAACATTTCCAAATATCCTTCATGATAGATTAAAAATATAAAACTAAATTATTTCATGCATGCATATTTGAGCCATAAAAAAATAGGCTCTCCACATCAAACCCCATAAATTCATTATCCATAATAATATTAGTAGCTTTCTATTTTAGATCAAGATTGTGAGCACAAGATTAATTTCATACTCATAGATCTAACCCTTAATTTTCTAGAATTTATATTTAAGTTTTAGCTTATTGTGTCCTATTCTTTCCTGTAATAAGTTAACTACATTTTTTTTTGCAATCAATTACTATATCCCTATATTTAAATGCACTTGATTGTAAATAAATTTATCATCATGCATTATCAAGGAAATATAATTTACATTTAAGAACTATGCTAGGAAAAGGTTTTCATTAGAAATCCTAAAATGAATCTAGATCTACATAAATAATTATACATATGAATCTTGCCATTTCTTATAATTAGCATTACTATAAATCTACCCTTCTATGTTGTTGACTTACAAAAACTTATTTTGTAGCAATCCTGCAATCCTCTAAAGGTATTCATAAATACAACCAATCCTAGATGTATGGTAGACTGCTAATAAATAATTATTATTTATAGGATTGACACATCTTGATTTCATTATCTATAGCAATTTCACATATTACCTTTAGTTTAGAGATAGGTTCATTTCATATTTATATTCCTTATCTACCATTTAATGTTTTAATTTCCTCCTATTAAATCTCCATAACTCTATTATCTATATTTTTCCATGTATTCATTTATTACATTAATTGGTAAGTATAGATAACAACTTTGACAAATGATTATTTTATGTTATAGTAATACTCAAATATAATTTGCTTAAGTTATTAGAAATACTATTTAATATATAGTACAAAAGACAAGGTTTAAATGGTGTTTATATATTATCATTCAATTTTTAGTAACTTACATCTACATTATTTTAGTGTAAGTTGATATCATTTGTTAAAAAATATAGTATTGTATCATTTATTCTCCCATTTAGATTAAAAATAATTTGGAGATAGAAATAAGTCAAAGATGTCAACTATGATGTGTTCTTAGAGTTTGATATAGATTTTATTCTTAAAAATTATGAATATGAAGTTATGTTAATATATTAATTAAAAATCTAATGGTCAAATAATTAATAATGACTTATAGGGTGATGGGCCTAGCTCAATTGGCTAAAGCATCATGTTGTAGGCAAGAGGTCACAAGGTCTAGTCTCCTCACCATCCCCATGGTACCAGAGGGCCTATCGCACTAGCACCATTGGTCATATGAAAAAAATGTTTACCAGGCTCATTGTAGTTTATAGGGAGGCCGCTACTTGATTTTGATTCTTGCAATATAAAAAAAAAACTTAATAATGACTTACAACTCATTCCTAATAAAAAGTTAAAAATAATTATATTATTTTTACTAACATAAATTTATCTTTTTGTTTTGGTAACCAAGGGGTGTCCCCGTGACTCAACCCAACACATTTCCTTTATAGGGTGAGCTAAGGTAAGACTAGTTCCCTAGGGATGCACACAATAGCCCGAAAACCACATGCCTCGAGTAAGCCTGAGCCTCAGATTCAAACCTAAAACCAGTGGGGAGAAAACCCATGGCCCAAGCCAACTCCGCTACCTCTGTGGGCTAAAGACACAAATTTATCATTTTAACTAATAAAGTATATGCTATTTTTTTTTTCTTTTAATTAATAGGAATCCATGTAACAGTAAATTAATTATATATAATATGAACCTTATACAAAATTTAGTACATTGAAATGATGATAAACTCATTAATTATATTAGATTCACATGTACCATTACATGCCACATTTATCTCAAAATAAATAGAACCAATTTCCATAGAAAAACATATCATTACATCCCCCATACATCTCAAAATATAATACACATTAAATTTTTACAAAGAACCCACCACCCACATTATATAGAAACTGTAATACATATAAAACCAATAATAGCGTCTTCTAAGATATATACTATACATAAAAAGTTTGTGTTTATTGGGCTGTACACATTTATAATAAAATATTACCAATAATTATGAGATCACAAGAGGTAGTAGAGAAGGTGATAATACACTCCCTATAAATACTTGCTCCTATTTGTCATGAAATTGCACCAGTACATGCATTTTTTAAATAGTGATGGTATTTTTTAATATGTCTTCTAATACCCATAACAAGTGACCACATTTTCTCACCACTAAACATACATACCATCTCTTATTTTGATATGACACAATCCTAGTTAACTATAATTATCCTCTTCCTCTAGGACTTTTCAATTTCAACTTGAAACTTAGCATAGATATCAATCGTATAAAACTTCCCTATACTTAGAGCAAGAATGCCTAAAATTAAAGCCCCAGATAAGGAAACCAAGGTCATTATGATAAGACTAAGGTGCATTCAACAAAACCTCTACTAAATTGTTGAATTGACAACTTCGTTTGTCATTCAGTCAATCAAATTTATGCATGAATTAGGGAAACAAATTTAAAATACAGTCCATTAAATCACCACGTGCATATTATTTCAAATTAAATGTATCTATATTCAAGTGCATTTCCAATTTAGTGATCGTGCAATTGTTAAACTTAGGCTATTTTTTGTACAACTAGAAATTCAAATGTGCATTCACTCTACCTTTACCATACACATCCTTTCATCTACAAATATCTTTATCCTCATAATGCAACTCGACCCTCTAATATTGGTTTTGTTGTTGAGTATTATTTCAAAGGCCATTTAAGCATGGCACCACACTCTTCCATATTCTATTGTTCTGCCCTCTCTTTCCTTCAATGGCCTCTCTGTTTGATGTCTTATTCTCTACATAGGCTTCTTCATCTCTATATTGCACCCCTACTTTTTCTCCCCTATTTTTTATTTTATTTTTAATCTATAATATTTTTCCCCTTGGTAGACCCTCCTTAGCTCTTTCAAATCCCCATGTTAAAAATGAATTTTATTAAATATCCCTTTCTTTCTAATGTTGCAACTCTTCATTTCCTATGGTGAATTTTAATTGCACCCCTTCACTCCTTCAATTCCAATAGGACTTTCCTAGTAGTTATATTATTTATATTTGATTTCTTTCAAATTTTTATGGAAGGTTCCCCCTCACATCTCCTTCATTTTATATCTTTTTGAAGAATAATATTTGAATGGAATTTTTTTGTTATGTCTCTTCCATCCTTTGACTAATAGTTCATTTTATTTTCCTTTCATAAGATACACAACCCCCTCCCCCCGAACATCCTTTCTATTACTTCTTTTGATATCAATAAAGAATAGGATTAAATTCCATAATATTGCCACTACTAGGTAAATGAAGTTGAATTATATGCACATGGAAAATGGTTTCCAACTAGTGATAGGAACAATGTTCTAATTTAGCCATCAATGATATTCAAATGAACCAAATGCAAATTATGTCCAACAATTGTCAATCCATCAAAATGCCACACACCAAAAATGTGAAATCCAAACAAAACTTAAAAAAAAATTATAAACATTTTTTGGTTCATGAGGATTGGTAGATCACCCAGGTGCTTCTACATTAGACACAATAGGTAAGTAAAATGTTCCATGAGTTGGAAAACTCAAGAACATTTGGATAAGCTTGAGATGGTGATCCCATATTTGTTCTTGGAAAATCTTCTAGTCCTTGTTGATGAGAGCCTTTCTTCTTTCATTCTTATCTTCTTCATACACTTCAACACACAAGACACTTTTATGACCACCACATGCTTTTGAGATGATATTTTATTTTCCTTTATTGCACTCCTACAACATATTTAAATCCAATTTGTCTTCTCCTTTTGAAATCTTCTATTTGCATGTTTTCAAATCACCATGGCCATTCTTTCTTTTCTTCTCAATATGTTGTTCTCCACCACCACAACAAACAATCGAGTTTTATTCCTTTACTTACTTTCCCTTCTCCTTCAGAGAATTTAACACATATTTTTTTCCATCTTTCTGAATGGTATACACATTCTTTCTATCATCACAAATGGCCTCCCTATCAAATTTACACGGTATTCCCAACAATACATGAGAAGAGCTCATAGGCATTACATCACACAATACTTTTCCCTAATAAGACCCAATTTGAAAATTAACCAAACACTACACACTCATAGTCATCTCATATTTTTTCCAACCAAGAAACATTATACAAAAATATGATACTTACACCTTTAAAAACCTAGCTTTTCTACCACCTCCTCTAAAACTAGGTTATCTATACTACCAATACCTATTATAATTTTACAACACTTACCTCTAGCCTTGCACACAATTTGAAAGAAACACCTTCTTTGAGATGGTTCCTCCTCAACCACCTACAGATTTACTAGAACTCTCTTCATCATGAGGGATTCACCTTCTTTAGGTTCTTCAACTTTTGAGGATGCATTAATCACTTTCCTAATCCTCTTGTGACAAATGGTTTCTTGTTGCACTCTTTGTGTTACCTTCTTGTATTTACAGACACTCATAAGCATAAGAAGGTAACACAAATGGTTAGCTTGTAGAACTCCTCTATGTAATCCTTTACACTCATCTCTTTCTTCTTCAAAATTTCTAACTTCTTGAATAAATCCATTTTGTTAAGCCTCAAAATAAGCTTTTTCTTCAAGTTGGTCACCATCTATTTCCACCTTATTATTCTAGGGTCTCCATTCAATACTCGTTCTCTTTTAAAATCTTTCCACCATAATGCAACATTTCCCTTTTAATTTTATTTGGGCTAAATCTACCCTCTATGGGTCTCTAATTTCCTTCAATTCAAAATATTATTCTAGCCCTTCTATCTAGTCAATTAATTCTTCTAAATTTAAGGTTCTAGAAAAATTTGGAACATTCATTTTGTTGCTCTTTATAATTCTCAAAAGAGCCCTAAAAATTCTTTCTTTTCCAACATCCTCTATTTTTTCATCATCTCTTCCCTTCTCTTTCAATTCACTTTCTTCTTCACTTGCAAGATCTCTTGTGCTTCCAGTAGCTATTCTCACTTGGTTTCTTATACCATTTCTAATATCATCCCCTATCATTTCACAAAATATTTCTAATACATCCTCTATTATGGGAATTCCTCTTCGAGGTGGAATTGTGGAAGTTTTTAGAATAACAATCCTCACATTCTCCATAAAAATTATCTCAAGTCCTCACCCACAAGTCCTGGTACAAACTACTTCATAGTCGATACTCTATCCATATGCTCAAGACCACTGGCTCTGATACCAAATGGTGGAAGAAACCAAACCTCTATTGATTCATTGCATTGACAACATTGTTTATCATTCAAACAGTCAAATTTATACATAAATCAACAATTTTTTTTAAAAAAATTCAATTCATTAAAGAACCATAGGATTACTATTTCAAATTAAATGTATCTACATTCAAATTCATTTCTAATTGATTGATCATACAATTGTTAAACTCGGGCTATATTTCATACAATTGGAAATTCAAATGTGCCTTCACTATACCTTTACTATACACATCCTTTCATTTACAAATATATTTATCCTCATAATGCAGCTTGACCCTCTACTTTTGGTTTTTTTGCTAAGTATTGTCTCAAAGGCCATTTAATCATGGTGCCACACTCTTCCATATGCTATCAGCCTACTCTCTCTTTCCACTAGGGATCTCTCTATTGTTTGTATTATTCTCTACACAACGTTCTTCATCTCTATGTTGGCACCTACTTTTGCTCCCCTATTTTTAATTTTATTCTTAATTTGTGATCTTTTCCCCCTTGGCATACTCTCCTTAACTCTTGTGTAGCCCCAAGTTAAAAATGCATTCTATTAAATCTCCCTTTCTTTCTAATGTTGTGACTCTTAATTTCATGTGCTGACTTTTAACTATGCTCCTTCACTCCTTTAATTCCAATTGGCCTGTTCTAGCAATTATGTTATTTTCATTTGGTTTCATTTAGATTATTATGGAAGGCCCCCTCTCGCACCTCCTTCATTTTGAATTTTTTTGATGAATAATATTTGCATGGATTTTTTTTGTTATGTCTCATCCATCCTCTGACTAACAGTTATTTTATCTGCATTTCATAAGCTGCATGACCCTCCCCCTCCCCAAGAAACATCCTTATTATTACTTATTTTGATATCAATAAAGATAATCATTAAATTCCATAATATTTCCATTGCCATGTAAATTATGTTTGAATTGGATGCACATGGAAAATGGTCTCCAGCTAGTGATATGAACAATGTTCTATTTTAGTGATCAATGATCTTCAAATGAACCAAATGTAAACTACATCCAATCATTCCCAATCCATCTAAATCACCGCAAACCAAAAATGTGAAATCAAAACCAAATTGAAAAAAAAATTATAAACATTTTTTGGTTGATGAGGATTGCCAATTGGCATGGGTGCTCCTGCATCAAACATGCTAGGTAAGTAAAATATTCCATGATTTGGAAAAATTAAGAACATTTGGATGAGCTTGGGATAGTGATCCCATGCTTGATCTTGATCCAAACTTTCTCCTTGCTCATGGGATCCTTTCTTCATCCATTCTTCTCTTCTTCATCAACTTCAACACACAAGCCTCTTTTCTGACCAACACATGGTTTTGAGCTATTTTTTTCTTTTCCTTTATTGTGTTTCTGCAATAAATTTAAATCGAATATATCTTCTCCTCTTGAAATATAATCTTTGAGTGTTTTCAAATCATCGTGGTCATTCTTTCCTTTTTTCTCAATATGTTGCTCTCTAGCACCACAACATACAATGGAGTTTGATTCATTTACTTGCTTCTCCTTCTCCCTTAGAGAATTTAACACATGATTTTGTCCATCTTTCTCGATGGTGAACATATTCTTTCTATTGTCATAAATAGCCTTCCTATCAAATTCCCATGGTCTTCCTAACAACACATGACAAGTACTCATGTAGGCATTACATCACATAATACTTTGTCCTTATAAGACAAAATCTGAAAATTAGTCAAACACTACTCACTCATAGTCATCTCATATTATTTTTGCAATAAAAAAACTTTATATGGACTAGTGTGCTTACACCTTTTCAAACTTGTCCTTTCTACCATCTCCTTTGAAACTAGGTTATCCATACTACCACTATCTACTATAACATTAGGTGATCCCACTATAGTGGGTTACACTTTTTGGCAAAACTTGACATTGAAATGAACATTTTGAAGTAAATCTTCACTTTCAGACACATATAGCTACTAAATCATGAGGAATTTGAAGATGATGCAAACTAGTGATTTGTAACATTTTATCTATAGATTATAAATATATATTTTTAAAATTTTGGAATCAAATTGCATTTATTTTTCCATCTCCTTCAAGAACTAGTTTTTAACAATAAACATCATTTTTAACGAGTGATGTGTACTATAAACCACATAATTTTTTTCTATGAATGCTAAAATTCTATTTTTTTTGAATTTACATTTGTAACTACAATATCTGGAGGATGCATTTGGTTTCATAGTTTTTTATTGAATTATTTTTTAATTAAGTTTTGTAGTCAAACCAATTACAATTTAGACATAGGTGTATTATTGGGAGCATAAATTTTTTTGTTGGAATAAGGACATCAATACCTCGAAGACATGTATTTTTTAGAATTTTTTTCTCTATTTTCCTATTTTTTTGTATGTGTGAAACAAAGACCTTGATGTTCATTAAAAAATCTACATTCAGAAGAAATAAAAAATAAATATAATAATGAAATTAAATGTATTTAAAATTATACCTTTTGGGAGAGTATGTGCAGGATCATCATGGAAAAACCAGGCCCTTAAGTGGCAAAAAAATCAGAAAAATCAGAGTTAGGCAACTTGACGTAAAATTTTGAATAGTTATCTATATTATTTCAAAAATATGTAAGAATAGAATATGTAGCAAATTGAATTTAGTTTATAAACTACTAGGTTTGTTTAAAAAAAATCTATTTGGTGAAAATTTGAAATTTCAATGCAGTGGTACTTAAATTTCAGGGAAAAAATAAGTAGGTGTCTGTCTGACCACCTAACCACAATAAAATGATAATATTTTTTTATAAGATTTTAGATATAAGTAGAGGACTCATGCCTTGATGTGATGCATATTTTTTTGTAATTTTTTCCAAGTAAATAATTAATTATGAATTTTTTATCACAAATTTTAAAAAATATAAAAACTCATATGTCTAACCACCTTAACTTTGTCAAAAATTCATGAAATTCATTTTTTCTTTTTTTAATCGTATAGTATGTGAAGCATAGAATGTGACACATGTTTTGGATTCAAAAACTGTGATACCATTTGAAAGCTAAAGATGTTTTTCAATCAGCCTATCAATTAGGACTTTAGTCGTAATTTGAATAGAAAATGAATAATAATTACTTATTAAATTCAAAGTAAAGCATAATTTATATCAGTGGAAAGCTGAGAATCTCCTTTAAAAACCCTTTTCATTTCATCAATTTTGGGTAAAAAGATAGTCGTCAGCCACATACCCATCATATTGCCACTTTTTGGCCCATCATGATCTTGCACATACCCGAGAAGCTTATAATAAAGACTACATACTTACAAAAAATAAATTTTAAATGAATTCATTTGATCCTCCAAAAGGTAAATCAAAAGTGGTTTTTTATCAATATTTTGATAGGTGTAGAGGAGACTCCATTATAGGTATGGTTTAAAACTAGTCGGGTTCTATCCAAGGGGGTTTGATCTAAGGGGTTTTGATCAAACCCTCTTTAAGTAAAATCCTTTAAATGGAATCTTTCAAGGCTTAAATAATTAAATTTTCTAAAAATATACGATTTTAGGCAAAAATCAAGATGTCTCAGAAAGTGTAACCCATTATTGTGGTAGCACCCCATTACAACACTTCTCGACCAACTCCAATCTTCCCTAGTTGAAATTTTGAAGCTTGTTATTAGATGGGAGTTTGCCAAAATCAAACCCGATGTTGGTAATTAAACCTTAATGATTAATGAAAATATGAAACATGTAATATGTGTGTAATCCTAACCTTATGTGTGTCTAAGATTAAGATCCCCAATAATGTAAAGGAAATCCTATTCAATTATGTTAGAATACAACCCTAAAATGAAATGTTAAAAATGCAAGTGACCTACTATAGAAGATCCCAAATCCTCTCAATAAGTCACAAATCTAAATATACCTCTCTTTAGGCTGTAAGTAGGATGATCATAAAAGATGGAATCACTTAGGAAACAAGTCCTTAGGGTTGGTTGTATGTCTTGTGCATCTCCCAACACCTAGAATCCCTCATGATTCTCCATAGGAAATTTTCATCAATCCTTCAACAATGCTTGATCTTTAACACAAAATGAGCTTGAAGACTTGTAATGCTACTCCAATACTTCACTCTTGCTTTCTTCTTGAATATGAATGCTTGATCTCATGAAAGCTCTTTAGACTCATAGATTTCTTATCTTCTCTAGTTGAAAGTTATGTAAAATAACCTTATATTTATACATAACTTGAGATTTAACCTTGAAATTCAAATAACACAAGCCAACAACAAATATAGAACTGCAAATCATCAAAATATTTCCACAAATAATTTCAAAAAGGGGTGTCCTAAGTAAGGAGGACCCATTCGCCTAAAGTGGTGAATGGGTCCTACCACACTTTCCTAGGACCAAGCTTCAGGGAGGTGAAATAACATTAAAAACCCACCTCAAATATGCCAAAAAGGGGTGTCCTAGGTTAGGAGGACCCATTTTCCCAAAGTGGTGAATGGGTCCTAACATAGTTTTCTAGGGCTCCAACTTTTCCAATTAAAATGTTATACAATATCATTAATGGGTTTCAAGATAGATCCTTGAAAAATACAATTAATAAGGCTTGGATTTGAATTAAAGGGCCAATTAACCTCAATTAACCTCAATTAATTAATAAATCCCTAGATTAGTGTGAAAGTGTAAGAAAATAGTTTACAACACCCTAAATAAGGCACAATTAAGTCTATTTTATTAAAAAGGGCCCTAGATTCAATGTGAATGTGTAAAATACATTAAAACACTCAATCAAGGCATAATTTAGTTTTAGTATTAACTATTCCCAAATTAAGTGTGAAAAAGGGTTACTTTTTTCTACACTATATTTAGTCCCCACTTTAGATGCCATATGATACTATGTGCATATGCAAGTAAAGGTAATAACTTCTATAAAAAGGATACTCATATGGATTCATTAGTGAGAATGAAGCCCCCACTATAGTTACCTACAAACCACAATGTTAGGAACCACATCCTGCAACATAGATTCATTAGCTACTCAAAAATACTCTTATCAAACTTCTACTGAGAATTTAATTCGACGGTAGATGTATGCCCCCTGATTCCACTTGCTCTATGGAGGTGGAATCACGGTGAATACAAAACCACATTGGATCACTTATGTCATATCATAGGGTATTTCCAAGTACCATACCACATAGTGATAGACATTTGATGAGACTGGGAATGGACTTACGAATCCAACACAACAAACAACGTCGAAAATGGAGTCCTTTAGCCCCCAATATGCTAATTTGAATGAACTTCCCTTTAAATGAATGAGCTCTATTATTTACTTGGGTTTTACTATATACTATTGATAATGACACTTTTCAATTTTCATTTGACATTTACCTTTTTGCAAATTACCTTGGTGTAAAGTGATTGAAGATGCCGAGTTGAAGGACCTTCAAGCCCCACAGATTGGATGTGATTTCCAGTGAGGATGCACGAGGCGTACTTTGACACATAGTGAGTGGATTTTTCTTTTTCATTGATTTCATTCCTTTTTTGTACTTTTTTTTATGTAATCAGAGTAATTTTAGGACCTTGGAAAATATTGGTGCAAAGAATCCCACTTTGGCGCAAAGTGTCCCACTTTGGCGCAAAGTGTCCCACTTTGGCGCAAAGTGTCCCACTTTGGCGCAAAGTGTCCCACTTTGGCGCAAAGTGTCCCACTTTGGCGCAAAGTGTCCCACTTTGGCGCAAAGTGTCCCACTTTGGCGTAAAGTGTCCCAAAATTGTCTAAAGTGTCCAAGACCCCTCGTCCAAAAATGGTGTAGGTGTCCACATTGGCTGAAAGGAATCTTAGAACAACTGTAATGTTATTTAATTGCTTAATTTAGGACTTACTGCATGTATTTCATTTTTTAGATTCCTCCTCGAGCCTGATAGCACCTAGGAGGGAGACAATTATGTTTCCTTCATGAGTTTGTCACACAATTATTAGAGGAGGAGATTGAGCTTCTTCAGGATGTATTATTATGGGTATACCTCATGCCACCAATGAGGTATCATGATAGGACATGGACTTGTGTACCTTCCATGTTCCTACCAAAGAGATGACTTACTCTAGAGGACATACACCGCATCTTATGAATTCCCATTTGAGGTGATCGTGTATGTCTATCCAATGATAAATATTTTATATAGATGAGGGATGATATTCTATATTGTCTAGAGCAGCCTATTTTTCATTTGAGCATCAAATTGCACATTGAGCTTAAATGGATTCTAAAATGCATTGTCACCACTTCTATGATGAATCTTGATCACAACCATAGCACTCACATTAGCATTATATTTTTGAGGAGAAAATTTAGATGGTGGACTTGTTCATACTATCGAGAGCATGGAAAAGTAGAGGATCGTCTACTCATGGGGCCGCAACATGCTTGCCCATCTATATTATGATCTAGGTTGATTTGTATACCAGGAGCTCAAGAACATTATACATTGTACACTTCTATAGATTTGGTGCTTTGAGAAAATCACATGTACAAGGCTGATAGGATTTCCCATCATAGTATCCATGGGTGAGCCATGAGTCTTCAGCTATCCATTGAGATGACCATGGAAAGAGGGGGATTTACTACACTGGCAGATTAGATTTGATCGATTGGATGAGGATGATATCAGCTGGCAACCGTATCAATGGATTCCCTAGTGGGCAGATGATAGGCATGAGCTACATAGATTATAAATCAACCAATTTCTTCTAGGTAGGCATGATTACATAGTCAGGCCATTCTACTATGACCATGTTATGAGGAAGTTCAGACACATCTAGGTACCATTATGGAGTAGACTTATGTATTGATGATCGACATAGAGTGCTCCTAGGCCTGAGGATACTCATCATCTCACTATCGATGACATATAATTTAGTGGTTTAGAGGATGAGGATCCTAATATGTCCCAAATATTTGAGGCTGATGATGTAGGCACATCATAGGCCTACGATGAGTGGTGGGTTATAGCTTGACCAGCTCTAGTATTCCCTTTGTACCACCTTATGGGTTTCACTAGAACTCTTCTAGGTCACAAAGATGATGAGCAGATAGATGGGGATACAAATGTGGATGACACCGTGTCTGACATCTTTTTGGGTTTAGATGAGGATGATGATGAGGATGGGGAGGAGGAGGAGACTTGGTATATGAGTGAGGATATCGATGAGGCTGAGGAGGATCTAGTTGCCTCCAATAGGGGAGACATACTACCTACCAAATTCACCAGATCACATGTGATAGCCAAACCTAAGATCCACTTACACTAGCATGGGGAGGCCAGTAGCAATAGGCCACCCACACCTCTAGCATAGAGGTGGACCACCATTGTATAGTCATTACCCTGATTGGTGGACTAGGGATCCAGGTGATGATTTGATATTTATGTTATTTCCTTATGCATGTATCTTTTATGTATATTCTTTATGTATTATTATTATTTTTACTGATATTCTTATGATTTCTATCTTGTAGGATCCACGTGAGTGGCGTGAGATCTATCAGCGAGCGATCATTGAGATAGTTCCTCTATTGCATGTAGAGGATGATATACTCCCAGAGTACATGCCCCCACCTTCTGCAGGGCAACATGCATACCTCTTCGATTCCATAGTGATATTAGGTGCAACATATGAGAGGTCTACTAGTCGTGTCAACCAACATCAGGTAGAGCTTTCAGCAATACAAGCCTCTCAAGGTTCTACTGATAGCAGGATAGAGAGTGACCTATGAGCAGAGATCTAGAGGCTATGGGAGGAGCTTGCTAGGGTATAGGAAGATAGGGAGTAGATAGACCAGGAGTGCATCGAGGCACTCATATGGGAGGCTAGAGCATCTGGATTATTGGAGGGCTTACAACTAAACTCAAGTAGGTTGTGATCGCATACTACTATATCATGATGGCCACAGAGGTTGTCGGCCCCTAAGGGATCTAGAAATCACAAGCCTTATTAGCATTATATTCAATGATGTATATGTACTTAAACTTTTGATGATGATGATATATATATATATAATCACGTGTTGAATTAAATGTCAAAGTGATTTATCAAATATCCTTTATAAGAATATTTAATAAATATCTCCATGATTTAATGTTTTATGTAATCTAATTAAACCATCTGTAATTTATGTTAGATGCTAAATTTTGATTAAGTATGTTATGTTAACTTAAATACACCTATGATGTAATGACATTAAATGCATATAAGTATTTAAATTAACATAACACACATAAGATTTTAAATTGTATGGGAAATAAAGTAATTATTTGAATCATTCAAACAATTACCCAAGACTCTAAGAAACACATTGTTATTGTGTGTCAAAGAAGGAATCAATGTGAGATAAAATAGAAACTATCGACTTAATCTAACAACACTACTCTAACACACTATTCAAAAGACAAAATGTTATATGTAATACTAACGCAAGTGTGTGGCATTGATAGGTTCTTTTAGAGGTGTACCATCTATTTTCATTAATGTGTAGGCTCCATACCCATAGTTTTCCTTGATAATATAAGGTCCTAACAAATTAGGGCTGAATTTTCCTTTTTCATTTAGGGGAGCATTGACATTTCGTTGATTTTCATATAACATTAGGTCACCTTTTTTAAATTCGTGAGGTATAACATTATCATTATAACCACATTGCATTCTTTTAGAATTAGCTTGAAGATGCTCAAGAGCATTGATACATTGTTCATAGATAATTTCAAGTTGATGCAATCGTTGCTCTTTGTAAGTAGTATCATCGATGAGCCCTTTAAGAGAAATTTTTAGGGAAGGAATTTCTAACTCTAAGGGAATTATTACTTCAGCACCATAAACTAGTTTATAAGGAGTGTTTCTAGTAGATTTTCTAATGCTCGTACAATAAGCCCATAATTCATATGTTAGTTGAGTATTCCAATCTTTATTATGTTTAGTTACTATTTTCCTTAGAATTTGTTCAATAGTATTTTTAGTCAATTCTTCTTGTCCATTTGATTGTGGATAATATGGTGTTGAAAAATGATGTTGAATATTGAATGTTTCCAAGAATTTTTTAAATTCATTGTTCTTAAATAGAATTCCATTATCTAAAACTAATGTAGAAGGGAGTCCAAAATGAGCAATAATATGTTCCAATATGAAATGACATATTGCATCAGCTTTCATGGAGCAAAGAGGGATAGCTTCCACCCATTTCGTGAAGTAGTCGATTGTGGTAATGATAAATGTATGTCTAGTGGAAGAAGGTGGTGATATCTTCCCAATAAGGTCAAACCCTAGACCGAAAAATGACCAAATAGGAACTTGAGCACGATGTTCGGAGGCAAGGGCATGAATCAAATTGTTATATTCTTGAAATTTATGAAATTCTTCATGTACTCAAAATAATTGTGTTCCATGTGTCTCCAATAATATCCTATATGAACCAATTTTTGAACTAACGATCTTCCTCCAAATTCCCCCCACAAGCACCTACATGAGCTTATTCAAGTGCTATAGGGATTTCGATATGTTTAAGACATATAATTAAAAGTCCATTAAATGATCTTCTTGTGAGATACGGGGGATTCACTACACATGGGTCTCTTCATTCTCAAGAGAATCCTAGGGAATAAACTACCCTTATCCACCTCAACATAAGTTGAATGAAGAAATTGCAAAGAAAGTGCATATAGACTAACTATCAGAAAAGACTACTTTAGAACTTGAGAGAGTAAAGATTCTATATTTCTACCTACGATAGAGCAGAAAAGTGAGTTGAAGAAAGTTGAAAAGTGATTAGGAGAAGTTGGTATCAAACCATAGTTTTCAACAAAGCTTGAAAAGGTATTTACTATTATATGAACTTTGTGGGTTTTAGAATTGAAGTAGCTTTACAAGTAATTTGAGGAAAAGAAATGGCCACTCCTACTATTGTGGAAGTTTCTGAGAGACCCCGAACTAAATTCAAAAGGTATTCCTTGAAATTATTTGAAATGGATCCCTTGGGTGCATACTCTCACATTTCAGTTAATGTTTTAACCACTAAAGAAACTAGAACATACATTCATGGAAAGTTAGAATAATTGAACCACCAAGAACTTATGGATTTATGGATGGAAGAATTGAAAGGAGATGATCATTCTATAAAACCTGAATATCAAAACCTAGTACAAAAGAAGCTAGATATTTGGAATTGGTTCCCTAAATTTTCAAATGAGATGGACTCTAAATTTGTTAGGATGGCACTAAGTAGGGTGCATGATAAATTTATGTGGAAAAGCATAGATGGGTTAATCACCAAGGAGGTGACCCAGGCTGTAACTGGTCTTTGTGCCACTAGAATTTTACTAGTGCTAAAATCTATGAAAAATGATGTAGTCATGAAGCTAACTAGAGCCACATTTGACGAGAGAGATTTGACTACTAGGCCCATCACAAACCCAACTTTGAAGTATGCTACTATCATGATTGGATAGAAAATATATTTTACCAGCTGGGGGAATTTTGTTTCTGCCACAACAATTCATACCACATATGAAATTGTAGTAAATGGTAGAGATTATGATATGTGTGAGTTGCTATGACAACAACTTATGGATAATCTGAGCCTAATCAAGATAAAGAAACACTCTTCTAAGTTTGGGACATTGGTAGTTTGTCTATTGTTCTACTTTTTGAGGGAGTTACCGAGAATGAAGAATATCATATGGGAATACAACAGGATACTTTCACATCAAATTTTTGAGTAGTTCTGCACAATCTTGGAGACTTTAGAGAAAAAAATAATGCATTGACTTCATTCTTTGTAGTTTTCCAGAATGATTTGCATGAAAGAGAAAGGGTTCCTAAAATCCTGGTGAAAAAGTATGTAAAGGACATAACCTTTCTTGTAAGTACCAATGAATGCATCATGGAAGTAGTTGAACCTAGAAATCTCTAGATAGAACCATTGGGATATGAGGTTGATGAATAACTTGTTGAGAGGTTTATTGAAATGTTGCTAAGTATTCCAAGGGACCCCTCTCTGCCCTGAAATGGAACATATGAAGAAAAAGCTAAAGAAGTGAATTTAGAGACTTATGCATCCTAAAGAGAAAAACAAACAAGAAAGAATGTTGCGAAATTATTTCAAGGGCCATTCACTAAGGATGAAATTGATCAATTGAAGGAAGCCTTTGATGAGAGGAAGTCCAAGTCAGCTAAACTATCCTATGGACCTAGGAAATCCAAAAGAATATCTTCTTCTACTGCACCAACTTCTAGTGATTTTTTAATAGAGAAAGGAAAGAAGAAAGGACACAGTACTCCGACATCAGTTGATGTACCTACCTCCACCGGACCTAGTACTCTTTCTTCTAAAAGGAAGAACATACCCCCTGCTGCACCATTTGTTACTCTTGGAAAAAGAAGAGTAAAGAAAAATGCAAACAAGAAGAGAAATTTGAGTGATGATATACAAGAAGAAATTAACCTTGGCTTGCAAGAAGAGCAACAATTGAAAAGGAATAGAAGAAGTAGCACTCTGCTAGTAATGAAGAATCAGAAACCAAAGTCAATATCTCCACAAATGAAGAGACAAAGGAAGAAGAAGAGTCTTTTAGAATTCACATGCATGAAAAGAAGAATGAAGAAGGCATATCTGATCCTAAGGAGGACATGCCTACCTCTCCTCTGGTAAGTAATTGACCATCTTTAAATCTAGGTGCCTTAGTAATTAATATGATAGATTATGAAGATCTTATGTCAACTTCCTAGTTGTTTGATGAAGTCAATGATGACGATAAGGAAATTGTTATTAATTCTTTCATTCAGTACATAGTTATTTGCAATGTGAGTATGGAAACAATCTAAAAGAAAGTGATTGATAATGTCTGGAATGTGTTGGTACAAAGAAGGAAAGAGGTTGTAAATGATGATGACAAGATGAAAAATGATGCCTTGATTTCTTATGGATCCTCTTTATCTAAAGAAGAGGCTACGAATTTGTTAAAATAATGTTTTACTCTATTTAGAGTCAACATGCTTATGACTAAGGAGAGAGATAGTATAGAAAAATTAAGACAAGAAACTCAGGACATAATCAAAAGTCTGGCAAGAAATTATGGGATAAGAACTAGTTCTTCATACCATACAACTCAAGCACATGAGCATGTCACTGTCACAGAGGCAATGGATCATCCAATCTTGGAAATTTTTGGTGAAATGCATGAGGTTTTGGAGACTCCTACCCCTTCAAATGATACAAAGGAGACTACTAGCAAACATTCTGAAGACAACACAAGGGTGATAACAATAATGCACTTGAAGAACATCATGAATCTACTGGAAACAATGGCAAGAGGATTAAAGATGAAGGTGAAGGGAGAAAGGATAAAAAATAAAATAGTGATAAGGATGATGAGGATAAGAAGGAGAAAGAAAGCAAAGATAAACCTTCTAGAAAATCCTCAGAAGAAGAAAAAGAAAGGGAAGAGGAGAAAGAAGAAAATAAGGAATATGAAGTAAAGAAAGCCATCTAGGTTGAAAGAAATGAAGAAGAGAATCCCAAAGCTGCTAAGCCACCAAAGCCAACTGAAGAATCATCTAAAAGAACTCTCAAAGGGTTACTGACAAGGAAATAGAGGCTATAGCCAATGCTTCCACCTCATCTAGTCAAGCTACCATCACATCTAGGCTATGTAGATTTGTCTAAGATTGCACCAAGTGAGAAAATAGAGATTTGTAGCACTTTTCTCAATTCTATTACATAGGAAACTACTGAAGCTTATTAGAAAGGAAATGAGTTGATAAATGAAGCCATTAGATCTTTGCAGGAAACAACCCTTGGTATTACCATTGATGATTCCTTAGCACCGATTGAGAACCTAAAGTGTGCAGTTGATTCTATTAAGGATTATGCCTCTAATCTTCAGGTACAAACTATGAAATAAGTAGAGAAAAGTATTATAGAGAAAAGACTATTGATTCTACAAGATAAATGTGCAATTGCACATGAAAGAGTGTTGCAAAGTTTGAAAGAGGTGAAATATTGTGATGAGGAAGCACAATTATTATTTGTTTATTGCATGCAGTGGCTTGATGCCACTTAATGGAATCAATTGAGTCTCATCTTGAAGATGCCTTCAAAGTCTACAAAGCTACAAATGATAGAAATTATATTGGTTGGACTTAGATTGCAAGACTTCAAAACAAGTTCTTCATTCTGCAAAGGAAAAAAGAAGATGCAATAAGACTCATTGGACAACTTGGAGATCTTGTAATGTCCAAGAATATCTCTATATCAAGTACCTTGATAGATGCAAAAAATATTGGAGAAGATTAACATCATTCCTTCCACTACAAAAGAATGAGAAGAATTCTTAGTGGAACTAGAATCTCTACATAAGTCTCTTACCATGGCTAAAAGGATTTTGGATGATGGTAAACTAGCTGGGGAAGCAATTCTCAAAGAACTACAAGGTTCCCCAGCTCTTGATTATTTTTTTCCTACCCTTTGTCCTTGATTTCAAAGGGGGGGAAGGTTCTATGTGAATAATGTTTAGTGTAAATAATTTTTTGGTTTCAGTTTTATGTTTTTGAAAGGGGGAGTTGAATAAAGAGTTGAATAAATTTTTGTTGTTGCACAATTTTGGTTTTGAAGTAAGTTTCATTTTTGGCACATGTTTCCATTAATTACAAAGGGGGATATTGTTGGAAGAATGAATAAGGAGAGCTTTGGTTTGTTGTCTTTGTTGTCATTGATGCCAACATTGTTTTATGATTGATTATTTTCCCATTTAGTAAACTATCTGTGCTACACTGATCCAATACTTTGGTCTAGAATCACTCTAAAGTGCATGTTGGTTCATATAATTTTGATATGTGTTTCAAGGGTCTTAGATGCTATCGTGATCATGGAATCAACAATTTTAGTTGAACAAGTTGCAAGATTTAAATGTAAAACTTTTTCCTTATAGTTTTGGTATGCTTCTCTTTTGGCCAACTTGTTCATGAAGCGCACGTTTCATCAAGGTTTATTTTTTAGGTCCAGGCCGACCCAAATTGTGTCTTGCATTTTTAGTTTTGAGTGCCAAAGAAGTTTTTGTTTTGTGGCTGGCAAGATATTTTGAGTTATGTATGCTTACATCCAATTATGTCAACCCAATTGATGCATGAACCATGTGTATATGGAATATCCTTGTATTGTGCATATATATAGTTGAGATACACATAGATGCACATGTTGAGATAGACAAAGAGATAAATTACAAGTAATGATGTGAGGTATGTGATAAAGTGATATGGTGTGAAGTACCTAGTAGTTGATGATAGTTGTTATACACCTACAATCCAAAGCAATATTTTCTACCTTCCAGAGCTTAATTGGAATTGTACTCAGTACTTAGGAGGTTCATTCCTTTGAGTTCATATTCTTGGTAGTGAGCCATATCTTTTTGTATTCTAGCGGTAAGCCGTATCTTTTGTATTCTGGTTGTGATCCTTTCAAGGACAGTGTGTCCTGACAGTGTGCCATGTAATATTTTGTAATCAGTTATAATATATTATGAGTTAATACTCACCATAGTTTTCCCCACTTTGGGTTTTCCACGTAAAAATCTTGGTGGCTATGAGTTGTGTGATGTTATGTTTATTTCCATGTTTTTACTTACTGCTGCAACAAGATATATTGTAATAATTGGATGGTTAGAAATCAATTGGTTTAGTAGAATATTGATTCACCCCCCCTCTCAACATTTTGTGTGTTCAATAAAAAAATGTATCCCTTTACATTTTCACACTTGTTTGGGCTCTCCTTGTGAAATTTGGGTTTATTTATGCCTTAATTGGTCATATTTTGCATCGACAAGCATAATTAAATACATTTTTCTAAGGATAATCCCAACACTTAACAAATGAAAAATCATAATTTAATATTTGAGGTTATGTGTTCCAAATCTACTGATCTAGGACTTGTATGCCCCTTTGGGCGTATGGATCCCACCTAGGTCTCGGGGCCTAATTTTAAATGTTGCATTAAACTTAACATTTATTGGAGTTTGTGTCCCAAGTTTAAGCCACTAGGACTCATATGCCTAACCTGGCGTATGAGTCTTTCTTTAACCTAGACCGATTTTAAATAAAATTCTTGGTGGGATTTTATTATCTTGGATGTAGTGTTGTCTTGTAGTGTTGTAGTTTTGGAAAATTTGGCATAAAGAGGTATAAATACAAGGTTATTTCACATAATTTCTATTAAAAGGTTTTTAAGTCACCTAATGTTTTCAAGAGAGAATTCCTAAGGCAAGTCTATGAGATTAAGAGCATTCAAGAGCTGATTATCAAACATTTTGGAGCATCAATTCAAGATTCAAGCATCATGTCAAGGTCTTCATGCATAATGTGTGTTTGTGAGCTAACATGTGTATGTAGGATTTGTGATCCAAGTTCAAGCATTCAAAGCCATATCAAGTCTCATGATCAAGATCTACATCCATTGAAGCTAATTCATACAAGTTACAGATCTACAGTCCAAGGATTCAACAAGATTTGGTGAATTGCAACATTACATTTGTTCATTTATCATCCCTTCATGCCATTTCATTTCATTTCAAGGTTTAATTTCTAAAATGAGGTTTGACCAAGGAAAATCTCTATTCCCTAAAAAAACATTTTTACCTCTTGATGTGTGTTTGTAGATCTAGGTGGATTGGAGCTTGAAGATCATTTAAGGACAAAGTTGCAAAAGTTGTCAAAGTTGTCAAGAATTTGTCATCTTCATGGAAACTCACCTAGAGGCTAGAATTTAGACTTTCAAACTTGAATTAGATAAGAAAAATGCTACAAAAGATCCCTAGAGGCTACAAAAATATTAGTCAAACCCTAATATTGGGACTAAATCACCCCTTTGGGTGTATGAGTCCTAGTACAACTTTTTTTTTCAAGTTTTCTATAGATCATGATTCATCACCAAAAGATTCTTGATTCTTCCCAGATTCATGTAGCAAGACTAAATCACCCAGTTTGGTGTATCAGTCCTAGTGAACCTTAAAACAACAATTTCTAGGGTTTTTAGATCTTGATTTGACCTCTACATTCTTCCAGGTACTTTTATGTTTCATGTTGTTTGTTAATTTCATTTAATGCTCTCAAGTTTATAGGTTTTAGTGCAATAGTTTTTGCATTTTTCCTTTGAAACTTCATTTTAATGGTGAACCCCCATCCTATAATCAAAGTAAACCACTATCCCTTCCCTCAATTGAGTCACTTGGTTGAGGTATCTTTGTTTCCTAATGAAATAAAGAGTGAAATAGGTCCCTAAGTTCCATCTCCCAAAATATAAACACCTATTGCCTTTGGTTCAGGTTCATCATACACGACCTTCACATCCTTCAAATTTTCATTCATCCAAAGCACTTGAGTACAACAAGATGTTGCAACAATATATTTTTCTTATGTTGTGGACAAATACATTGAATCCTACTTTTTACTAAACCATGAGACTAATTTGTTTCCCAAGAAGAATGTACTTCCACTTGTACTTATTTGTTCATCAACATAGCCTTCCCAATTAGCATTAGTATAGGAGCTTAGAGAGAATTTTTCATCCTTTTTATACCATAGACCATAGTTTGGAGTACCCTTCAATTATTTGAAGATTCTTTTTACAACCTTATTGTAGTATTGCTTAGGGTTGGATTTAAATCTAGCAACCAAATATACCTCATGCATGATATCTTGTTTTGATGCATTTAAATACAACAAACCTCCAATTATGGATCTACAGAGAGTTTGATCAACCTCTAGAGATTCATTTGATTTACTTAGGTGACAACCAATCACCATAGGGGTACCCACATGTTTAGAATATTCCATTCCAAACTTCTTGAACATCTCCTTTATACATTTGGCTTGAGAAATAAAAATTCCACCATCTTGCTAAATAATCTAAAGGCCAAGAAAGAAAGATAACTCACCAATCATTGACATTTCAAATTCTTTCTACATCTACTATACAAAATTCTTGCACATATCATCATCTCTTCCATAGATGATGTCATAAACATACACAACCATAATTAGCAACTTTTCTTCCTAAACTTTAATGTACATATTATAATTTGCATTACCTTTCTTGAATCCTTGGTGAAGTAGATACTTATGTAATCTATCATACCAAGCTCTGGGAGCTTTCTTGAAACTATAGAGGGATTTCTTGAGTCTTGAAACCAAGTCCAAATATTTTGATAGCTAGAAACCATCTGGTTTCTTAATGTATAACTCTTTTTCTAGATCACCATTCAGGAAAGTTGACTTGGCATCCATTTTATAGACCTTGAAGTTCTTATGAGAATCAAAAGCTAGAATCATTCTTATTACCTCTAGTTTGGCTACCAAAGCAAAGGTTTCCTCAAAATCAACACTTTCAACTTGTGACTATCCTTTGCAGATCAATATGGATTTTTTCCTTACCACCTCACCATATTCATTCAAATTGGTCCAAAATACCCACTTTGTTCCTATCACATTCTTATCAACAAGTCTAGTAACTAATTCCTAAGTCTAATTATTTTCTATCTAATTTAGTTCTTCCTCCATTTACTTTATCCAATTTTCATCTTTTCTAACATCAACAAATTTATTGGGCTCAAAATTTGATAATAGGCATAAATTCACTTGCTCATTTTCTCTTGCAAACTTTCTCTCGGTCAGCACACCATCATCTTTATTTCATATGATCTGATCTATGGAATGATTCTTATGAAAATTTACTTTGCTAAAGTTTTGGGAGTCTTCACTAGTTTTGGTTCCTTCTCTTCTTTCTCTTCTATTTATTCCTCTTGTTCTTCTTCAATCTAGGGAAGCATATCAAATCAAAAAACTTTGGGCTCATGTAAGATTTGACACAATTTTTCATCTACTTTGACATTTGTACTTTCAATCATCTTTTCTAATCTCTTGTTGTAGCATCTATTTTCCTTTATTTCGGTAGAGTGACCAATAAAGATCCCTTCATCACACCTAGAATTAAAATTTCCAAGGTTACCTTCATCTCTTTTGATGCACCATTTTCTACCAAAGATTCTCAAATATCTAGTCCAATAGGAGGTCTTCCATACCACAACTCATAGGAGGTCTTATTGCTATTGACTCTTAGCTGCAATTTGTTAAGAAGATAGATAGTAGTGTGAATTGATTCCTTCCAATACATATCTAGTAGGTCAACATCTTTCATTATTGTTATATCCATTTCTTGCATTGTTCTATTTTTTATTTCAACAACCCCATTCTACTGAAAGATTCTAGGAGCAAACAAATGTATCCTAATGCCATGATCTTCACAAAACTTTTCAAATTCATATGAAGTGAATTCACCCCCTCTATCCGATCTTAAACATTTGATCCTACCATCCATTTCATCCTCTACTTTTAATTTAAAAATATTAAACTCATCAAAGGCTTTTGATTTCTCTTTTAAGAATGTAACCCAAGTCATTCTAGTGTAAGCATCTATAAACAACATAAAAAATATTTCACCTTGTTGGATTCTTCTCCTTCTAGGTCCACGTAGATCAGTGTGAATCAGCTCCAATGAAATTGAAATAGAGAAATCCTTTCTTTTTAAAATATTCTTTGTTTGCTTTCCCATCTGAAATTATTTGCACAATGTATTTGTAGGCTTGGTTATCCTAGGCACATCTCTCATTGCATGAGAAGAACTTATCCTTATCATGTTGTTAAATTTGATGTTCCCTATCCTTTTTCTCCATAATGAACATTCTCCAGACTAATCCAATAGGTAGATTCTTCCATTAACCTACTTTAGATGATAAAAATTACCATTTGTCCTTGTTCCTTCAACAAGTATTTTGGACCCTTCCTTTCTATTTCACATACATTAGCATGAAAGGTAAGATTGTAACCTCTGCTACACATTTGGCTGACACTCAAGAGATTATGTTTTATACCTTTGAAATATAGGAAATCTTCAATTTTATTCATTCCATCAATTGTTATATCACTTTTTCTACATATTTATACTGACTTGTCATCACCAAAATTAATAGCTCTACCATTGACCTTTTTGAGACTAATGAAATTACTTTTTTCACCAGTCATGTGGTGATAACAACCACTGTCAATCATCCAAGAATTTGTCTCTTCCTTTGCATGAAATTTAGTCTATACTATCATTGATCTTTCATTATCCTTTATATTCTACAAGGTACTAGATCTTTTACATTCTCCAATATCATTATTTTTTCCTTCTAGAGGCATGAATAGATTTTAATCATTTGAATCATTGTCTTCATCTTTAGAGGAACAAATTCTCTCCTTAGAATGGAAGCCTATTTTAATTTTCTCTATTTTGGCATCATCAAATGATTCTTTATAGAAATTAAAATACAAAATGACTTATTCTTCCATAATTAAAATATTTGAATGGTAACTTACCTTTGTATTTGTCAGTGCCTTTTTGTAAGGAAACTAAGGTAGAAAAATAACTTCCTACACTAATCTTGAGAGGAGGACAATGAAAATATTTACAAATCTTTAATAGTTATAGAAACTTAAACAAAAATAAATATTAATATCATGCATACCACAACACAGCGATTTACGTGGGAAAAAACCTTTTGGGAGAAAAACCGCACACTCCAAAGTCCACCCAATATATTATTCATAAATCATAAAGATTACAATATACTTACATAGAAAGCTTCTCATAGGAGTATCACCAACCAGAGATCTAGAGGCATCACAACCACTATCAGACTCTCATAATGCATCACAATACATAGTCGTAATACAACACCCTCATAAAATAGGGTTTCCTTCTAGGGAAATTCAAGCTAAAAAAATATGAATCATTAGTTCTAAGACCTAATAATGAACGATCCAAATTTACAATAATAAAATATAAATAAAATTTTCCTTTTTGGGGTGCTATGTCTAAGCCCCTGCCAGGCATGTGACCCCTAGACCCCCCCGCCCCTTGCACCCCCCATCACTGACGTATCAACAAAACCTTATGTAATTGCAAGGTTGAGACACATTTTTCCAACACTTTCTTGAATCATCTACATAGATTAATTTAACTTCATTAATTTCATCATTTTGATCAGAAGCTTCATCTTTAATTTTTTTTAACTTTGAATGTAGCTTATTTCTTTAGAACATTTTGACCAAACTGTCTCATCTCAAAGGTATTAAGAGTACCAAATAATTCATCAATTGAGTACTAATCCAAATATTTATATTCTTCAATGGAAGATACTTTATGACTATAAGATTTTGGGAGAGATCTCAAAACCTTCTTCACAATTTTAATTTCCTTTACTTCTCCACCAAGACCAAAGATGTCAAAGACCCCCTTCTTCTACTCTAAGAATAAATAAATTGTAATATATTCATCTTCAATCATCTTTAGAGTCTCAAATTTTCTCTCAAAGATATGCATATTGACTTGCTTCACTTTAGAATCTCCTTTATAGATCCTACTAAGCTTTTCCCAAGCATCTTTGGAAGAACTGCAATTCATCACCATCAACAATTCTGAATCGACTAATCCACACAAGGTAACATTCTTTGCTTTAGCATTACATTCATTTAATCTGATTTTAGTTGGATCAATAATGGGAGTGGTAGGAGGAGAATAACCACTTTTGACTAATTACCAAATACCAAACCCTAGAGATCTTAAGTTTCCTTCCATTCTCAAATTTTAGTAGGATTAATTAGTCCCATCAATCCATGGACCCTTGTATCAACCATCATGTGCCATCCCAGATCTTTTCCTTAATTTTTTAAGCTTCTACAAAGGAACTTGGCTCTAATACCAATATTTGAGCACTTCTAGAGATTGAGAGGGGTGGGGGTTGAATCAGTCTTCACAGAACTTAAACCTTTTCAAAACTTAAAATTTTCAACATAACAAAAAAACCTTTAGTAGATGAAGATAGAACTTTAAGTAGAATAAAATATAAAAATTTGAACCTTTATCAACTTTAGTAAAGATTAACAATAAAATATATAGCAATAATTAGATCAGAAACAAAGAGAAGGAAATAGAGAACACACACATGCACAAGGAGACACAATATAGGATCACTACCAAAAAATATACAAGAAGGCTCATTACCTTAATGTAAGATACAAAAGACTTGCTAAATTGAATACGACACAACTTCATGAGAAAGATACAAGGACTTGATGAGATTCACTATCTTAGAGTAGGTAACAAGATTTAGAGAGAATTATAATGATTTTTTAGCACAACACTCTATTGACTGAGGTGTTACAACATAATTGATCTTTCCTTTCACTATCTTTAGCACTATCTCTATTGTATATTCAATCCAATTAGCACACACACTTCTTCACACTTGTACACTCCTCCATATTGTTGTATCCAAAATGATCTTGCATTTATATCCACCACAACACTTGAATTATTCAATTAGGTCAGCTAAGAAGACAATAAGAAATGTATTCAACTGGTTAGTCACCAAAAACATAATGTGGTCCTATCCCAAAGACAGAGGACCAAAAATAATATTATCACTTATTCCAATGTGATCTAAAATAATTTACATGCAGACACACATCAACCTAATTTGGCATCAAAGTTACATGTGGATGAAACATTGAAGTGCATAACCAGTTGACTCAAAAACATTTTTTCTAATTGTATTTACTTGATGCAGTCTCAAATAAGATAGGTCAAGATCCAAATCTATCATGAAACATCTTCCATTGTCAGAAAAAACCCCCAAGAACATGGCCCAAGAAAAGGAACAAGCCCTATTGGCTAGACACAATGTGGTGCCAAAGTGGATAATTAGCAATGTGTGGATCAGATAAGGATATTTTTGAGCATCCAACATCACTTCCATACACTTATTTCATACTATTATGCCATAAAAAACCACCACAAATCAAATAGGTACAAAATAATTTATCCAGGAAGCACATAATGCATAATCATGATATATAGCATTAATACATCACCTTGTGGACCACTTTGGAACATGATATTGGAAACAAGACATTGCACGAACATTGAGAGAACATTCACCAAGCCATAGGAGCAGAGACATCAATGTAGAGAAATGCGAAGAATTTCCCAGACCAATTTGCACAACCAACAACACTTCCAACTTTCTGCAATTCATAGAACTCTCCTCAGAAATATACACGATTTTAAAATATAGGAATACAACATCCAAAAAAAACTGACATTGAATAATAAATAGTAAGACCAAAGCATCAACAATGGAGAAATGTAGAGAATTCTCTCAAATAGACTTCAATGTAGATTCTAGAACCAGAAACATCTAAGCAAGTTGCAGAGGCCAATTTTTTTTTTCAACAACATATACTTTATCCAGAACATCAAGAGAGAGTATAAGGCATACTATATACCTTTGGAAACATCTCTCTGCTATTACTCATGCTTCTAATCCTCATCTTAATGAAAAGAACTCTACTGACAGTAATAATGCATTATATGAACATCAACAATAATTCTTTGATAAGGCATGACATCCAACCATAAAATTCATCACTTCTTCTTTGATAAGGAATGACATCCAACCATGAGCTTCAAAAATTCTTCTTTAGATAAGGTATCACCAATGTTAGCCTAAACTGAATATAAAAATCATAATTAGTGCCAAGGACTAACCACCTTAAAATAATCAATGTTGACAAAAATGATAACCACATATAGCAATCTTTGACATAAGAGATAATCAACAAATAGTGTTAACAATAAAGATAACAACTACCAACAATCTCCTTAGTGTTGACATCAATAGTAACAACTACCAATAGACACATATGTTGATGGTGTTTTCTGCACAACAACAACTCAGACAGAATACAAGTATCCTATCTCTCTTGGAAGGTAAATCTCTATTAGCAAGCCTCAAGAGATAACCCCAAGGTCTCTAATGTTAGGTCTTGAAAATGCATGAACAACTTAGTGATAATGTGAAATTGTTGGTAATCACAAGGGGCCTTACAAATGAACAATGTTGGAAGTGTACTTTCATCAGATGTAACAATATGGTGATTCTTTCAATCCTAAAACTAACCCAGATATAAAGAAAGAGAAAAAGAGAAGGGTTGAGAGAGATTCTAAACTAACTCCTAAAATCAATCACAACAATGATGAATGCTGCAAATGGACAGATCCCCAATAAAACCAATCTCTGCTTAATCAAGGACAAGCCCACAACTCCACAGAAATGGTGCAATCTTCTAAGGAAACTAAACATTTTCAGACTATGAATATTCATCCAGATACCCAATAATTGGCACAATGGAAACAAGCATCCACAGTTGAACTTAGCAAAAAATAAGGCCTAGACTAACTTTACACAACAACTTACAATCAGAAAATTTCTAAAAGTATGGACCGAAGATCAATCAAACATCATTCACATTTTACCATTATTGCAAAAGAACTGAAATCTACCATCTAACATATGAGAATCAAGAATAAGAAACCATAAATTGTCAAAGTGCAACACAAAGCTTGCCAAATCAACAATCCAATTGCATTAACTCCTCTAGAATTTACATAACAATTTCTAGTCTCTCTCCTCTCCTATAGCTACTGTCTTACAGAATCTAACTCCTAACTTATCCAACTCTGGCTTTCTACAGCTTCTAATCATCTATTCTAACCTTTTTAAAATGAGAAGGCACTGGCCTTTTATAGAAAATTACATTTTGAACCAATGTCTAGGATTTAATTCATCCAATGGCTGCAATTGCACTTTGAGAAGCATTAAGCTGTTACATTTAATTTGGGAGCTCATGGTACATCATCATCCAGTCAATTGCATCTAGTTACATTATGGCCCAATGACATCAATTTTGAGAAAATCCTCATTGGAGAATAAATACACCTGCACATGTATTTCCTTGTTAAAGGAACCTCTCCAATTGGTATATAGCTGGTGGCACTGATTCTTATGCAGGTCCCACATTTAATATTTGAGTTGAACTCTTCTAGATTTCCCTCTTGGCACAAATCCATATGCAAGTTCCCCTCTTAATTTATTTAATCCTGAAAAATAAATACAATCATTAGTAGCTCATATGTTAAAGAAAATCCCACCCATAAAATATCCAAATTAAACTTGAAAATTTTGGCCTTTTAAGAAAACTTTCCATTTTTGGAAATTTTTTATTTTCAAATTTTTTTCCATTTCAAGAATTTCATTTTGGGAACATTTTTTAAAATTTCAAAAAATCCATTTTTGGAAATTTTCTATTTTTGAAAAAAAATTGCATTTCGAGAAAAATTTCCATTTTGAAAAAAAAAACACTTTGAGAAAAAGTTTCCATTTTTGGAAAATTTCAGGATTTTTGAGGGGGCTCGAATTTTCCAAAAATGGAAATTTTAGAAAATCCATGGTAGCTTGGACTTTCCGATGCTTAATCGTCACAAAAAATATGAGGTAGCTTGGATTTCTTGAAATTTCAAAAATTGTCATTTTTGGAAATTTTTCATTTTTGAAAAAAAATTACATTTTGGGAAAAAAAAATCATTTTTGGAAAATTTTAGGATTTTGAGGGGGTCTTGGATTTTCCAAAAATGGAAATTTTGGAAAATCCGAGGTAGCTCGGATTACCCGAAATCCAAGCCAGGTCAAAATCTCCTAAACTTTATAACTTTTTTTCTAGAAGGAATTTTTAAAAAGTTCAAAAAGCAACCCAGCCTAATTATTCATCCTCTATCCACGGGTGCAAAAAGATTTTCATATAACATTGAGAAACACCTCAAAATTGGTTTTCAGGGAATTTGAGGTAGCTCGTATTTTCCGGACCTCTCCCTGACTTAGTCAATTTTAGCCCTTGAGTGAAACTCTGAGTTGAGACAAACTTCTAAGAGCCAGACTATGATCATGATGTTGCAAAAGAAACCTCAAGTGCGGATAATACACTGAATTTCAAGGTGAAGCAAAGCCAAAATTGCAGGAAACCAAACCTTAAAGCAGAAGAGATCAAACGAAGCAAGCAAAAAGAGGGTCCCCACCTCCGATGGGGTGTGTGTGTGAAAAGTGCACAACAACATACAAGAACATGCAATACATTTGACATAGTATAATCCATACAAAATCCCTTCCAAGAGACAATTGCACAAGAGATGAACTATTTTAAATAATTAGCCAATAGTTAGTTGATAGGCTATATGTGTGAACTTTGGTTGGAATTTTCATCAGCCTTCTCAATTTTTAACCATTCTAGCATCAGGCTCCTAGTCAGAAAAAAAGGTGGTGGATGTTTTTTGATTTTTTAATTAAAAGTGTTTGGTGCACCGATAGAGAAGGCCAACAAAATTAAATGTTGGATGGCATCAACATTAATTGTTGTATGGTTTCTGTGTAGTGGTGATGGTTGTAAGTAACACCTGCCATTTAAAACCTTGGAAAACATAGCAAATGTGTACGCAATTTTCAATAAGGCATTGTTGGGTGTCATTTTGTGGCTTTACCTTCTATTAGAGTTGTGAGTGAGGGAAAGCTTCTATGAAGGTGCAAGTGTGATTATCCATTGTGGAATTTCTATGAAGGTGGTTGGAGGTTATTTTGTGTTTTTTGCGTGGGACGATGGTTGCAAAAGCAATACAAAAGTGTCGGTTGTGATAATTCTTTGCCCATTTTCTTTTCAGACAACATTCATATGTATAATAGGCTGCATATAACTGTAATATTAAATATTTATCTCAACATTGATTATAGTGGTAGACAATTTATGTTCTTACTTGGGGGTTTTTTGGGAGTTGTTCCTTGTTTCCTTTTTGTTGCTGAGAATTGTATTGGCTCTTTGCCATATGCATGTTTAGTTTGTTCATCAATTACACTCAATCTTACATGTACGAATTTGTTGTTACACTTTGTAGCATTGTTTGATATGTATATGTATATGCATATGGTTATCCATACATGCATATGTATATGTATATGTATATGTATATGTATATGTATGCATATATGTATATACATATACATATGCATATGTATATACATATATGCATATGCATATGCATATGTATATATGCATATGCAATCAAAAGAGTTAAGTTTTGTTAGATGGAGAGTGGAACAAGGAAGGAACGATGCAAAAGCATAAGTAGCAGCAACATTATACTCTCCTTTAAAAAATGCATTGTACCTTCCCTTCATTACACTCTCCATTGAGAATGCATAGATACATTTACATATACATATGCATATATGTATGCTTTGGTTGTTCTCCATAAGGCACTATTGAAAAAATAATTTGTGTGCATGCGAGTTTTTTTTTAGCATGGTTTTGTTACTGTGGATTCTTTTGTTTTGTGGGTTTTCCATCCGGGACACTGTTACAACCAATATTGTTTCATTTATGGCTTTTGTTTTATGTCAATGGTTGCAACACAGTAAAATAGTTAATGTTATAGAGTTTATGTTGTTTTCCATAGGGCATTGTTGAGTGTTGTTCTCTAGCTTTGGCTATATTGTTTCATATTCAATTGGCTTGACCTCTTTAGTTATGCCATTGTTCTTTATGTTGGTGTTTGCAAGCATTTTATTATTATCAAAATGCCAGACAAACCAACTCTATTATGTGCAGCATAGAGACTAGATTTGTGCAAGTCGTCAATCCAAATACTTGCAGAAAAGAGCACCTATAGTTTGTCCTTGTGTGACCCCACCTGATCAAGTGGCCACACTGCAATTGTTGTCAAGCTCATTGGAAGAACATGCTCACTTCTATAGTCTTGCACCCCCCATTCCTTTCCAGCTTCCACACAACCTTCCTAGTGAAGGTGCCTCAATAATGGGTGGTGTAGATATCAACAAACCCTTGCTGGGCATGGCTTTCCATCTACGCCATCAACCCACTGCCACTTTAGCAACATATTTAGAGATTCTTTTCACATTGCAATGTAGTTCTTCTACCAACTTATTGATGCTTTGTCTGATTTGAAAGTTTGTAGTGTTTGCAAGGAAAGCTATGCTAGCATGAAAGTGTGAGCATCCAACGCATGCATCATTTTTATGCATTGTGCTTTTGAAAAGGGCATCCATAGATTCAGTTTAGTGAACAAGATGGATCTAGGACCACAACCTCCTATCCTTGCAAAACTTACTCAGGTTGAAGAAATTCTTATAGCTAGAGTTTCTCCAGTTTTTCAAGTGACCCATGCTAGAGGAGGCCAATACAAATATAGTGCCCATACTATAAGCTTCCCTCAAGACATCATGACCATTGCAACTTTGTTACCATGTCGCCTACATGATGTTGAAGTGGTGATTGTTCGAAGAATTGTCATTCAAGGAATGAACTATGATTGCTATGTTGAAAAACATAATGTCATGGTTGCATTAATATACAAAATTGGGAATGATCCATACTATATAGTGATGTTGCAATTGATTGTGATGCTTTAAATTTGTTTCCTGGGTGAACCCACAATAATGGGTTACAATTATTTAAGCGAAAAGAAATTAGAAATGCACACAAAAAAATTAATTGGGTGGTTCGAATGAAGGGGGGCCTTCTAATGAAGGGGGTTCATTAGAAGCACCCCCCCTTCTAATGAAGGGGGGCTTCGAATGAACCCCCTGCCGCCTCATGAAAATTATTTAAAATTTTAAAATCAAAATAAAGAATGGCTTCGTTCGAACCACTCCTTCGCTCGAAGACCTAATTTTCTCCTCCAATTTTAGAGAACGCCCTTATTTCTCCCTCTAAAAGTTTAGAGACAAGTTCATTTTGGTCTTTTTCGCGGGTAGGTCATTTTCACAGGAATTCTTTTTGGCAGGCGAGGTTGCTTTCAGAAGATTTCCAACAAACAATGCAGGTCATTTCTGGTGCTTTCACTATCTGGGAATTTACGCAATGGACATGCATGGAGGTAAGACTCACTGTGAGATTGTGAAATAGAAAAAAATTCTGGTACTTTTACACAATATACATGTGGTGATTCATGTGTGTGATAGACAATTTGTGGCGCTTTCATTTCTGGCTACAGTTTATCAATGAGTTTTCACATTTAGATTAGTCTTTGCTGAAAGTTACTTGTATAGTTTGTATTTTATTTTTGTAGAGTTGTAGACCACTTAATCTGGGAAAAACAGAAAACCCTCCTTGGAGTAAGTTGTTCCTCAGCAGTTGATGCCTATTCCTCATTGTTGATGGCTATTCCTTAGTTGTAAGCCGTTCCTTTATGTGCTTGTTACACATAATTTCTTGTTGATGATAGATTGGAGAAAACCCTGCTTGCTGGTGTTTCTCTTACTAGGGCTCGTGATTACAACTATGTCTATCCATTCATGCATTGAAATGTTTGTCTTTGATCTTAATTAATTGTCACTGTTCCAAGCTCTATTTCCCAATGACTCTCAATGTACATAGAACTCATTATAAGTAGCTCTAAGCTATGTATTTGACTCAAATGTCTCCATGCGGTGTCTAGTAGTCTAATTTGTCCTATATGATGCTTACATTATACCCTCAAGATATAGGGATGAGATTATCTCTACTATGACTCAGCTGATAAGGTGAAGAAACTCTCACGTCCATGGTGCAAAACCAAGAAAAAAGAGAAATCAATATCACATCAAAAAAACAAATAAAAAATGAACTTTATCTATATCTATTATATTCCAAATAAATGATATAAAACATAAACATAAAATCACTTAGGTCTTTGGCCTACTAATTTTTTCTCATAGTCCATTTGCAATGCTAGGACTAGTGCATGCTATAAGTGTGGGTCCTATAGGAGTACATGTATTGCTAGACTCACCTCACTCCATCTATCTAGGAGGTACAACTATTGGAGAGCATACTCTCTATTATACCCTTGGCCTGTCCTCCTCCATTTTATACTCCACATCCAAACCTTAAGCATCAAGATCCCCTTTAGGGGCATCCTTGAAAGGAATGATTTTTGGATAAAAACTTCACTAGTCGGTGTACCCCTATAAAACATTTACATCATCCACATCCAAAAATAGATGATCGTTCTCTCCTTTACTACTTAAGTCACTCAAAATGACCTTAGTGATTGTTGGATGAGAGAGGTGTCTAGCTCTAATGGTAATGTGATGTGAATGCACATAAGTGGTATTATCGATGGCACTTTCCATACTAGTCCAAACTACCTCATCAATCACATGTACTTAAATTACATGATGATATAGTCATAGTGACCAATAAGTAGGTGATCTTGTTGGATACAAGCCATCTATCTACCAAAATCATCCCATGCTCTCATTCCTCTATATGGCTACTATATAATCTCTATGTTGTACAAGTGATCAAAAGATTATCTCCAAAATAGTAAATCTTAGAAACTCTAATATCAAATTAGTGGGTATTATTGTGGTCATGGTGCATCCGAATAAATTTTCCTTGGGTAATTGATATATCTTATACACATGATGTTCTTGAATTCTCATACCTAAAGTAATGTGGAGTTCATGAGTATTTTCCCCTCATGATGCACAAATCTTCCAAGGTCTTAGTAAAGGTGAGCAAGCATACTTTGCTCCAATACAAAAATAGTATTTCACTCCTCCATGGCCTTGATTATGTGCATGAGGCCCACATGCAAATGCATGCCTTGACCATCAATAGTCATTATCATGGATACTATAGTGATCGATATCCTACTAGTTAGGGGAATAGGTATTGACCCTTGCTCAAGTCACCACATAAGAAATGATCAATATTGTAACTCATGCTGAATCATGCAAGTGTATATCACTATCCCTCCTATATAGTGACTAATTGTCTCTCATCCTCAATAGTAGTGCAATAACCATGGACTAGGAATCTAAGAATGTGTTATACATCCACATGAATAATAGTCATCTCCCCTATTAGGAGATGAAAGGTGGATGTATCCAAATTCCATTGATCCATCAATCCCAAGAGCATCATGTGGTGCAATCACATCTCTAAGAGTATGAATAACAAATAAAGGACTAATCATCTATAAAAAACCTACTCCTTCCTTGATAGAGTCTCCAATCAACTCATGAGTAGTGTAAAAACAAATCCTCTCCAAAGTTTGACAAAGAATCCTTGTATGTTGGCAAGAATGAACAAATCTTGTAGATCTTTGCACCTCAATAGATAATCTGTATGATCTACATTAATTAAAACAACTGGCACATAAAGCACAAAGTAGCCCTTAAATATGCTTGAGGCATGGGAATGTGCTGTGGCAGATATCTAACGTGAATTGCATGATAAAGAAGAATTCATTTGTTTCATATAAGTTCATGCTAGAGATACCTTACAAGACCTACACATTGATCTGAAAATGGATCAAGAAAATGAATTAGTCACACTGAGGATCCATGAAATGGTAGAGCATGGCTTGTAGCACACTTTTGTTGGAGGGAACAAGTGTTTTTGGACAGAAAACAGAGTAGTTTTCCACAGTTGTGAGAAACTGTTGGATCCAACAGGAGACGATTATGTAACTGCATGTTCCAGAAAGTAGTGATTTTGTACCCACCAGTCTGCACCAAGCAGTGGTTTTGCCATGTGTATAAAACTGGCCTGTGGTATTTCAAATTATGACCTTCTAACTTCTAGGCATCCTTTCACCTTCTGCTCTCGCTTGCAAAAGCATATATACATGTTGTGTATGTGTTTCAGCATATAATTGCAGGATTTTAAGTGAATTCCAAGAGAACTCAAGCGTTCAAACTTCCAAGTGAACAAGTAGACTGTATTAAGGTGAGCAGAACCGAGAGAGAGTGTTGAGGAGTTGCTGTAAGCTATGTTCCAGAGGGACACATCCCCTGGGTATTTCCACTCATCCCCACACAAGACATTTTGAGGACACGGATACAAATAGGGAACATCCTTGAGGCCATCCCCTACAAATAAAAAGGAATAGAAATTAGGAAATGTTTCCAATACACCTCAAAAATAGCAGGGGACAGCAGCTGTCCCCCAACCATCCCAGGAACATCTAACCTTTGGGAGTATAACTATTGTGTAATTCAGAGTTAACTGAGAAACTATATAATATATTATATAATTGTTGTGTAATTTGGACCAGATCCAGACTGATCCACATAAATATGAACAACTGCATTACATGTGCTTTATTCATTGTCATTTGTTTTACTGATAATGGTCTGATTTTTTATCCCCTTGCACTTTGAAGGAATTTCAATAGAGAATATGCACTAAATTTTGAATATTCTTTCAGTAACAAACCCCAAATGAATGTCTACGCCACTCTTACCCATGTTGATTTAGCTGTGTATTGAAGAGATTACAATCTATTTCTCTTTAAAAGAAAGGTAATGTGAAATTATGAGATGGGAAGTGTTCAGCAACATTTTTACATTTTATTCAAGTGACCAAACAAATAACTCTATATAATTAGAGGAAATCAATCATTTTGACGGAAAGGAATAGTTGTGTTGTCAACAAATTTAAGAATTTTATATTACTGATGCAGATGTCACTTAATCTCATAATTTTCTATTTCTAACTTCTCTTCATCATTTTGGAGTTGTAACTTCTAGCCTTAAGGACATTTTGTAGTAATTTTATATTTATTACATACATGTTAACATGCAAGCAATAAAATTTTGTTAATTTGTGTGTCAACTCTCATTTGAATTCTCAATTCAGCTCTAGTTTTATGTTAATATCATTCTATAATGTATAATATATATGATGAACAACTTATGCATGAATAACTGAAATTTCCTATATTTTTTAAATCTTCCCTAATTTTTATTTTCATTCCCTCTTATCCCCTAAAAATGACCTTCCATCCCAACCATCCCAGAAAGACATCCTTTTATCCACCGCGTTCCCATCCCGGAAACTCCATGAAACATAGGTTGTAAGTGATCTTAAGGACTGAACATTGCTTAACCTCATGCTACAAAACTTGGGCAAGAAAAAAGATTGGATCAAACAAATCTAGGTTGAGGCCAAAAATATTCAAATGTTCATCACAAACCAACACATGTCGTAGCCCATTTCAAGATCATTCTCCCAATTAGAGCTGTTGAAGGTAACTAAAACAATGCAATTTTTTTTTTAATTTTATGCTTCACTTTAAGTATGATTCTTTCTTTGTTTTTAAATTTTTTATTATTTTTTCTAATAGGTTGTTGTAGAGAAGCGAGATCTTATTTGCATCCACTACAATCATCTTGAGACAGCTTGTGCAGGTGTGGGAGGCACCTTCTATCATAATCATTAGCCAACTTTGATCAATATAGAGCCAATCTAATAGTCAAAGGGCATCAACTATAAAGCAAGTCATCTTAAACAACTCTTGGTGGGATTGCATGTAATATCTTCTTAGTTTCACCAAATCCATCACGAGTATGATCGGCTTCACTGCAAACATAAGTCATGCTTGGAAGAGGTATATGATGGCATTGATTGAATAATTGAAAATATGAAGTCCATCATAACTGAAAAAGAGCAAGATCCTAAATAAACTTTTTTCAAAAGGGTGCAATTAATTTGTGTTGAGTGGTAGAATAAAATGACCACCCCATTACAACAATGCTAAGTTACCGATTCATTTTTGGATTCGGGTATAGGTACATGAATCCGGTACGGGATTCGGTCAAAGAAAAATTTGGGGTTAGGTACGGCTTGGGTACGGCAATACAAAAAACATATAAAAATTAGAAATATATACATATTTGCAGCAGTAATTAAGTTCAGAATACACCACCATATTAATAGTCTAATAACATAGCAAAAATACATCACCACTTTCATTAAGAGTTTCAAAGTCTGTCATACTACATCTTGGCAAGGTAAGGCAAGAAATTGATTTGGAATAGCATTTGGCTGATGCCGGAATATTGATGAAGAACCTCCGTTTGGATTCAAAAATAAGTAAATGTTTATAAAACAAAGCCAAAGCAGATTAGATAAATGAAAATTGTAGACCATGGATCTCTATGTACTAGAAACAATGATATGCAGATCATATTAAAAAAAAGTAGGGATCTAACAATGATGCCTCAATAGATTTTAATTGCTTATGGAATAATAGATATCATGATCACCTCCAGGAAATAATGTTCTTCAAAGTAGTCAAGTCACTTAATGGCAATCTATCCATTTTTAATAAAAGGAAATAGCCCATTCCCACCACTTGTGATCTAAGGGAGTGTTTGCATATTGGCATTTTCTTCAAAGACCCAAAGCTCCTCTACACATTATACCATTTGAAATCCATCTGTTATACACTAAAAGATCTATTACTTCCAATAATATATAGCCCCTCAACTGGAACCATCAAAAAGAACCTGTATGCCAGAATTGTGCACTTATATTCTGGAAAATCAGTTACAAGTTAAAATTTGAATCTTTGCACTTTCTCCATAGGCTGCTAAAAACTGCAGACCACAGTTCTCTTTTCCTTTCTTAACAAAGCTCAAAACCATGAACAAGAGCATGAAAAGCTGTACACAAGATAAACAAGTACATTTCTTATATTTTAGAACTTCTGAGCATTTGTAGTTTGGGCTCGTTAAAGTTAATTTAAGTTATATTTTAGAACTTCTGAGCATTTATAGTTTGGATTCGTCATGTATTCCTCTTGCCGTATCCTGGTCGAATCTGAAGTGGCGAATCAAATCCAGCTCGAATCCATAGACCAAATTTTGAATCTTGGTCAAATTTCCATCGTACCGTACCCGAATTTCGTATCTGGTACGAATCGAATCGTATCCAAAGGCTATAGGTGGTGAATTGGTAACTTAGCAGCAATGAAATCCTTATTGTGCCAACAAGGGTGCCACCATAAAGTGATACATAAGTCAGCAAAGAGTACAAGAAAGTGCTTGCTAAAGTCTCCCCCAGTCCTAATATGGAAGATGTAGTTATAAGTGAGTTTACTGATTTTGTAGCCTCCATTGGTCAAATTGTTTCCACTCTCTGTGCCAAGTATTGGAAGGATGCTCACTCTTGGTGGTACCTCATTGCCACACATCCAAGCTCTTGCGATCAAAATTTTATCACAAGTTTCTTAATTCTTATTGTACTCTCTAAATTTGAATTTTTTTCATTTTCAAAATTCTTTCCAAGTTATGTGATCGGGTTTTTTATTTGTTCTATGCTTTTATTGTTTTTCCTTACTATTTGTTCTATTCTAGGGTTCAATATTTCACTTTATAGAAGAGAATTTCATTCATATTGATTGTACCTGATTGGTTATAGTGGAGTTTGGAGAGTATTTAATCATCCAAGTTTTCCCCCTTTTGGGTTTCTCTAGTCCAAATATTGTGTTTTGTTTCTATTTATCTACTTACTTTTGCTTTGCTTTTGGTACTGTATTTTTCTTTTGCATTCAATTGAAAGATGTTTGGATTAGCCAGAATTAGAAATCCATAATTGGTGAGCTGTTTAAGAATATCTATAGTAGTTTATGGGTTAGATTTGCATCAAAGCAAATTTCTTACTATCAGGTTTACAATTTATCCCGACTAAGACGAGTTGGGGCTTGATGACTTTCTAATAGTGTTCATAATGTCTGTAACTTTATTTTTAGATTTCTTGTGGATAATCTAAATAATGCTAATTTAAGAAATTTATGACTTATCCTTCGATTTAGAAAGTCAAATTTTCTTGAGGTTTGGGTATTAATAAGGAATTGCATGAAATTAGTTATAGAAAGAAGATCATTATAAAATGTACCTATTGGTCTTCACCTCCATTTGGTTGGACTAAAGTAAAATTTGATTGTGATTTGTTCACTTAAATTTAAACACTAGGATGTTTAAAGTAATGTATTTTTTTGGACAAATCAGGGACTAATATGGCAACTCAAGAACCACCACTTGTGGGTATATTTGCCTATACAGACGAGGAGATCCATAAATTGGATCGTATTCTAGCTGATCCCACCACCACAGGGGTTTACAAGGATACATGTGTGTCAATTCTAAATAGCTTAAAGAAGATTATACAGAAATTTCACACCACAAATGCTTATTCTGCTGACACTATAGCAACTATTCTTGTCGAGATGCAGCACGAGATTAGTGTTGAGGTTTCTCTTGCAGTTGTTCAGCTGCAAGTCCCAAAAGATACCCTCAAAGAAAAATGTTTTCCATATTACGTTGGTAAATCCAAGGTTAAGGGATATCAGGTGACTCGATGTGTTGATCCTCAGATGGCCCCTTTGATATACCCACGCTTTCTTGCAGCATTTGGTCGTTATCCAAATAATGACCAAATTCCTTTATACTTTGCACAACAGTTGTATGTTGAGGTTCATTTGGGCCTCAACGTCAACTACTTGGACCTATCACAATATTATGGTCAGGGGCGTGGTAGGGTTGCTGACAGGGAGGCTTTTCGTCGACCAAATTGACAACCTCAATCTTGTCAAAATTTGGTTGGGGAGAGATTGCCTGCTATCTCCCCAACCCTAGCACCTATTGCAGAGAAAGTTGTCATTTCCTCCCAAAGGGAAGCAATTGACGGTGTTGGTGATATAGTTGTTGCTGCATCTATGATATCTACTGATCATGTGGGGAGATATTTGATGAGTCATTCTGCACGATCTAGACCATTGGATGATGGTATTGATCCTTATGCTATGGCGGGTGTCCTTTCACCCTCAGACATAGATGGTCTCAAAGGAGAGCAGATGCTTCGGAGTATGGCTCATTGTTTGTCAGATGACCTATTGGAGGCATACGGTTTCATTTCAGCAGAGCTTGGGATCCCGATAAATGAGGTCAGAGGACATGTGAGTAGAGCTCGTTCACATCTAGGATCCAACCAGGCTACAGGTCTTTCACATCATTCTCATCACTTTGGAAACACTGCACATTTGTTAGATCCACCTACAGATCATTCAGCTGCTGGAGACGAGGGTACACCTACTAGTCCTTCTACGAGTGTTCGACATCATGCATCCCAGGGCTTAGATTTAGTTGAAGATCAGTTGCAGATGGGATCGTCAAGTTTTGTGGATATGTTGGTACATGGAGAAATGTCATCGATGCCATCTCACCTAGTTAGTCCACTACACCCGTCAATACTGGAGCTAGCCAAGGAGACCCATGATACAGCCGAGTTGATAGATAGGGTCATTGCAGTAGATCCTGCACCACCTGATACAAAGGTATGTATGTGTGTACACACATGCACAATTTAAACTTGTTTAAACTTTAATATTACTTGTTTTACTTAAATGGTAGATAGTCCTAATGTACACATTTATGTTATATATATATATTGTAGAGGGAGTTAGCTCATGTTACACCGAGTCTAAGGATGGACCGTGTACGCAGGCATAATTTGGTTGATGTGACTAATGTTAGTGGACAGGTGAGTTTGAGTTTTTAAATCATGTACCCATGTATATATAATTTGTACACATGTATATAGATATTTAACATTATTCCAATTTGGCATAATATAATTAGATTGTGTACATGTCTTGTACTATCTCTAGGGCTCGGTGCATCCATCGGAGCATGATTCTCACTCAGAGGGTCGCTCAATTCGGAGTCAACATGACAACTCTGGTGGAGCCTAAGTTAATTAATAGGTAAACAAGTTGTTGGTACAAAATGCAATGTTTATTTTATGTTTTCACAATAGCTGCTCAAAATTTTGAATGAAACATGTTGGAAATTTATCTTGATTCTAACTCTTTGGCACATTTCTTTTTCTAGGCTCTATGTACGAGGAGTCATTCTTGGGTACAAAAGGTAAATTTGCTAAGATTCTACTTTTTATGTGTCTCTTGAGATTGCTTAAGGTATGTTCAAATAGTTTGCAAAAGTTTTCTATGATGGCCTAACTTCTTGAATAACTTGTGAAAACTTGAAATGAGTCATGATTACTTGGGATTAATGGCAGGTTTGTTGAGTGTAATGTTACTATGATATGATATGTTCAGATACCAATTTGTAATCACTACTCTTCCTAGTTTATATACATACATATTATATACCATATGCTTTGATACGACTGTGTACAACCTTCATGGTGCCATTAACTGAAAACTCATGAAATGCTTTACATCACTGACCTTTATGCTTGCATTGTATTATTTTTCCCCTGTGACTGCACTTTGTGGTCATTATCAACTCTTGATGTTCTTCCTCCTCTTCAATTTCACTGTATCCTTTCTTATCACCTTGCTTCACTTTGCAAAGACACAATTTTGGTTTTGTAGACATTAATCCAATGAAAAAAAGGCTTGGATGCTATAGATGTTTCAAGTAAATAGTGTAACATCTTCAACTATCAAGGACCTTGATGAGATCACAGTCATTAAAGAAGATTATCATTTGGACTGTACATTACATCACAGTCATGAAGAATGTCAAGGCTGACACAAAGACATTACCTTACCTTTTAGCCATTGGCCATTTAAAATGAAAATAGTTTTCCTCTAAGCATATGATATATATGACTCATTCACTGTCTTTAATAGCCCATGACTGTCCTTATACTCTCATTGTTACCCTCATCAATTGTCTTTAGTTTTCCATGCATAAGGATTGACAACACCGAAGTTACATAATAGTTACATAAACAAGATAAGGGTCCAGATCAAATGTTTGATGTTGAGCACTATGCTCCCGATTTCAAGTTTTTTTATTAACTAAAATGTATAACAAGTTTATGTTAACAAGAAAGGAGCAAAAATATACTGGATAATAAAAAAAATTTCAAGCCCTATTGCTTTCACTCATAAAACATGAAAAAATCTGATGAATAAGAAAATATACACAGTTCTAATAGCAAACACTTGTCTTTCTGTGTTTCAAGCCTTTGCTTAGGTGTGATCTCCATGCTTGTGTAAATTCAAACTTAAACTACAGCCGTGGATTTGTTACTGTCAGAAAATTAATTTGATGTTTTTTTCAAACAGCAATACCAGGCAACAAATCAACTAACAAAGACCATTAGTCATGAGGTGGCATCATCTGAAAAACTCTGAGATGGTAATTCTGATGGCCATGTGTAGTTCAGAGAAGAATTCCAACAGCCCTTTCCAAAGGCAACATAGTTTACATAATTTTAACATATTAACATTTTATGTCTTCTCTAAGTCTAGTAGGAGCTTTACCTCGTATGAAGATGTGCAAGCAGTCAGTTCTCACATGGTACACCTATGTATAGAGGCAAAAAATAGTAAATTAAAACAATATAATAAAAGCAGAAATGTTCCAAGGATAAAGATTTGTTAGTTGCTCAACTGGGTTCTAGAGTAAATCTAATTCATTTCAATTCATTATAAGAGTGCTGTGAGCCCAACTATAGTTGGCTGCACTGCTACAATCTGCAGGTCTAAAAATAGACCAAAATTGAAGTTGTTAAAATTCTGGAATTGCTTTGACTTAAACCATATGTATGAAACTTAACATAAACTGGAATCAAGCACTGTCAACAAGGAAACTCTTATGGTAAACCATAGTAAATCATCTATTAAGATTGTGAAAAGCCTTGTCAAGAAAACAATAGTAAGGTAGTCATAGGCCAATAATCACAGTCATCATGAGCTCTAGAAGTCACTCTATAGAAGTGTAGATATTGTCTTATAAAGAACAACGTTACAATGGTAAGGGAAACAATCTAGATGAAGAAAATGACCTTGGTAATCAAGAACATGGCAGCCAATGAAAAATATTGAAGAGGGCAGTCATGTATAGGGTTTTAAGGAGACAAGTTGCTCTCGCCATTGGATAGCTTGATAGAGCTTGGAAGGCAATATGGTGATCTTGAGAGTAATTTAGAAATGAAAAGACTCATAGGAAATATCAAATGCTATGTTTACTTGTGGATTTCTTGCTACCAAAGACCACATAGTGGATTTACAATAGAATAACATGAAAGTCATAGAAAGGTGCAGTTCAAACTCAAAAGATTAGTATGAAAGAAAGTCCACAATCTAAAAAAAAGTGACAATGCTCAAAAGAGGACAATGGTAGTTAAAAGTGGCATGTTGAATGAAAGTATTGTTGGTTAAAGGTTTAAGTTTACAATACAGGGAACACATATTTCATGTTAATTTACAAATGAGTACATCATTGGCTCACAAAGTGATAGTGAAGAAATCCCTATAAAATGTCAAAAACCTTATCAAAGCTTGTGTAGTTCAACACAAATTTTTTATTATGTACTCAATTTTTTATGTTTCATCCATTAACTTGATTTATGCGGGACTGAAGCAGTGAATTTTTCATAGTGACATGGTTTATGAATAGTTAAAATACCATTTGTTCAGATTGAATGCAAACACTTGCAAGCATAGTTATAGTGAAAATATGGAGTAAGTACACTAAATTTAAGAAGATAAAAATCAACAAAATGCAATGAATAGTCAACATATGACAAAGGAAAAATGGAAATTTTACAAGGAAAATGATTACTCTTGATGCTATGGTATACACCTTGCAATTGGTGAAAGGTTATAATAAAGGAAGAGATATATCAAAGTGCATATGGGTGAAATGAGATGGAAAAGCATCCTGGGTCATTTTTCTAGCAGCTAGTTGTTAATTAATTTCATGATACCTTGGTGGTTTCTTATGGTAGATTGCTAGTTTTTGTTGTGTGGTCTCACAATGTGCCCCAAGGTTGTAAGACTTGGGGACCTAAGTGAAAATTTTAACTCTTATGGAAGGAGATATCAAGTTGAATGGAATTTAATGAATGGAATTTGTCTTTGAGCTTTCCTCTATATCCTTTTGATCTACCAAGAACCTCTTGAATAGTTGTCATCAATTTGTTCATCATATCAAGTTTTTAGATGATACTGCTTGACAATTTGTTATCTGGTTACCAGGTGTTGATTAGCTTCTTGTGGATAAAATATTGGATCCATCGTATCTTAGCCGAGAAGAGTCTACATTCAAGAACCTCAAAAGAATCTTGGATAATTATGGACCTTAGTCAAGTGCTTGGGTTGGTGAAGCTGGTGGAGCTTATAAGAGTGGACACAATCTGGTCACTAATGCTTGTCTTTAGCTTTTGGTAAGCTTGTCTTTTGTAAAACTTCAATTTGTTTACTCCAGATTTTGTACAAACCATGCACTTTTAGCTTTCACTATTAATTTTATCGACTTGGTGGATTTTGATTCTATTTTTTTGTGTTGTGGATGCAGTGTTTTCTCCTACCGCCAAAAGTGTGGCCACTCAAGTAGAGAGATCAATGTAGGCAAATGTTCTTGGTTAAAAAGCAACCACCTTATACAAACCTAGTGCCCTCCATTCTGTTGCATGGAACATCAACACACAACAGGCTTCAGCGATCCTACCCAATATTCTAGTTCTCTTTCAGACTCTGATCATGTTAATGTGTATATGATGCAAACTGTTGGTTCCTACATTTATCTATGTATGAAAGGAAAAACTGCTATTCACTAGCCATCTTTTGAAGAAACAACTATCTTTCTTGTTGTTCTTTGAACTTTGTTTAAAGTCATATTTGACATGTAAGAGCTTATGATATGTATGTTACAAAAATCTGACTTATTACTTTGTAATTTTGGCCTTGCCTTGGTATTTTTTGGCTGCCATTTTGTAACCGCTTTTTGCTATAAATAAAAAAGCTTCACTGTTTTCAGAATATATATATATATATATTTTTCTGAACTTGTTTTGTACTAGTCACTTATGGCTTCATTTCACATGCATAAATGTCCCCACTTAATGTGCATTTTTCCACATGTTTTCATGTTACAAAAATAGTGCAGTACTCTTCTAAGTGCAGAGGTAGAGAATGCTAGAAGAATAAATTTGAACACAAATTGTACTGGCAGTCGACAACTAGTTTTTGAAAACATAACTATTCCAAAGATATCATTTCGATGCAACATAAAATTGAGGAAAGTGATTGATTCAGAGAAACTTGTGCTTCCATTGCTTTATTGAATCTAAGATATCTTCAAGTGACACTTCAGTTAGTGTTTATAGTTCACAGTGCATTTATTTTGGATGACAATACATGGCATAAATCATTTAGCCAATTATTTTAATCCTACAATTCTCTTTGTTGACTAATCTTGACCATCTGTTAATTGTTTTAGTTCTCTCATAGACGGTTGTGGATTAGTCTATCAAGTTCATTTTGTAATGTGGTGCCCCATCCCATCTGATTTTGTCTAATAGATAAGTCACACATCCTGTCACCCAACATTGTATTGAGTCCTAGTTGGTGTTCTAAGTCCATCTCAAACTATGTGACCCCATAATCTATGATTATCAATGGATCTACTAGATACTATGTATTGTATTACTATACTTATATTACTTCATTTCTTCTTACCAAAAGAACTTGGCAGCTTGATGTGTGCTGCAATTTCCGAGACCCATGTTAAAGATAGTTTGCTTGTTTATCTTGCATCATTTAGAAGTAGCATCATATGAATTGGTTTTGGAACTGCGTCTATCTCCAGTAATTCATCAGCCATAAGTAATAATTGGCATCATTATTGTTATTAAAAGCATCAATTCTATTTGCAATGTAACTTTAATCTATGTGATTGACTGAGACAGACAGAGGCAAATTGAATTTATTTTCTAGATTACTTGCATTGAACTATCGGTCTGCCATCTGAGTCATATTCAAGTCTGTTGGAAGATTGAGCCCCATTTGAATTTTGTCATTATTTTTTCTTAGATTTTGGGCATTGTGGTTGGCGCATTATTTGTTTGTGAAGTCAGTATTACATACACTAGTTCATCTCACTAGTTTTTTATTTGAAGATTGATAATCCATACTTCAAGACTGTGAATCTACAAATTCCACAGTTAATATTTAGTAAAAATAAAGTGCCAGTACCATATAATGTATGATTCTAACAATTCTAATGAATAGGGAATTTTGTTTACGAGGAACAATAATACATAAGTTGAAACCACAACAAAATGTTTACTTTTGCACATTAAGAATTGATTTTGGTTCATAAATCATAGCTTAGAATAACTCCATATTAGCATATCTAATGAATATCTTGAGCAAAATGCGTGCAAATATCAAGCGTATATATATCAATAATTGACTATGCATAAAATCAAATTTAAAGGACCCAACTCACTAGAGTTAATACAACGTATCGTGCAATCGCCCATACACAGTATCTAGCACTAAATGTATATTCAAAACTTTTATTCTCATGCTACCTAATGGCTCACTTCTTCCAAGAGTATCTCATATAATTCAAGCAAATTGACTCAAGAACTCATTGACAGTGAGGTCTTTTACATCTGGATACAACTCACTGCCTTCCACACCAACAGATCTGATTTCAAAATTAGTTTGATCCCCTTTCACATATATGCTGTGAAAGATACCCAAAAAGATATTCCCTAGAAAAATTGTCTCTGCAATGCCAACAAGTACATAGTTGTTAATTTTACTTTTCATGGTGAATCTCAATATTAAAAAAAAAAAAAATCTCTACCATTCAAAACAAATATGCTTCTGCTTTGGTTTACATGGTACACTAATACCATCAAAAAGTAATAAGAAAATGTTGTTGCCTAGCTTGAAACAACAATCGAACAGCAAGTAAATCCACCTTGATAGGTCTACATAGAAGTTTGGCATAAAGGACATCAAATAATCTTATTTACTAGAATTACAACATTCCTTGCAGCAATTATGAAAATGTTAGCACAAGAGACTGTACCATGGCACACTTTCTCTAGAGCCTCAAAGAGTTTATGTTGGATAGTGCATCCTTCCCTCCAGCCATGTTGGAGGTCTTATCCAGAAGCAGAGAACCATCACATCCCTACAAAAAACAACATAATATACATAGTTATATATCAGCTATGTATAGTTCCATTAATAAGCTTATAATCCCCTCTATAGCTTTGATTTTTCACTTAAACACAGATTATGTTTGCAAGTCACAACCTCATTAAGAAAAACTCCAAATAGAATAAAATTATGAATTTAGGGGTGCCCTAAACAATCATCTAAATAAGCAAATACTCTCTGATAAGTTCAAGCATTTTTACTAAGGCCTAAAGTACATTAAAAAGTATCTCTATCTCACATTAACTAAACAATCATGATATTGTAGGCATAAAACAAAAGCAACATTTCTGGGTTCTCTTTTCATGGCCATCTCCATCGCAGACCTCGCCACAACTTTTGTCATGGGGCAGCTAGCTCTATAAAATCCTTTGTATAACTCCTACTGCATTTGATGCCTATTTTCATCATCCACAAGAAAGGAAGTTACTATTATACAAAAAATGATCAGTATAGCTATTATACAAAATCTTGAGACCATAATATACTTAATTGAATGAGATTTTAAACTTAAAGTAACATATACATGATAATATATTTGTTTTGTTGACAAATAAGATGGAATGAACTTGAAGAAAAATTCAATTTAATATAGTTTGGAGTCATACAATTTGTGTAAATTGTTCAAGTACACCTATGACACATCATGTTATTCAAACCAATTCAAGTGGTTCAGCTCGCTCTTCAATAACATGTAATATTCTTTTATGTTCATCACTATCTAGTCTCCACTTACGACGCCCACGTGCACGTGGAACTGGATGAAGGGATAGGGCAGTAGCAACTACTAGGTGGCTATATTGATATACTTTGTTCTCAAGTTGATAATCAATAAAATGAATCCCATGCTGAACAATTTTGACTTGTTTCAGATATGTCCCTTGCAATACAACTGAACCTATGGGAACCAACATTCAAAAGTAAGACATAACATTTAGAAGGTCAATATGAGTAACAAATTCAAAATATATACATTCAATAGATAAATCTTGCAAGAGGATCTATTTATTTTGTCAAACCTGTGGGGAACGACATTCCATCACTTGTTTCTGATTCTACTAGCTTCCACCTCTCTCTTGTGCAACGCAATAGATAATAACTAACACCTTCTATGTTTCCAGCCTTTGCTATGACTACAAAAATATCTCCTGCACCGAATTTACATGGAAAATTTGTAAAAAAAGGAGTTCCACTATCATTTAAGTATATATAAATTTACTTAAAATAAGTAGCAAAAAATTATTAAATGATTAAGTTACAAATTTACAAAAGCTCGTACATGTATGATATAAACATATACACATACATACCCTTTTTAATTAGTCCTAAATTATGGTCATAATCAATTGAAATCAAAGGAATGTCTTCAAAGCTTTCATCTTCATCTTCATTGTATGTGTCACTAACATCTAGTGGCACCAAATTCCATCCACTGACATATCCTTGTTGTTGGTTGTTGCATTCATCATAGTTTTCTAAAATGCAGTCATAACAAAAACATGAGTAATCCCTAGTCTGCAATGTCCACGGGAAACTATTTGTACTCATGACAGAATGCAAAGATCTTGTTTTCTCTACCCTCTTGCATCCATGCATTGATCTTCTATCCACACCTACAAAAATTAATTTTGCATTAAAAAATCATAATTTAATATAAATATATTCAAACTAAAATAAATAAACTTGAATGTACATATATATGTATATTTAAAGATTTAAATATAAACAAAAACATACCTGATATCTCCCAAAACACTCTATGTGGAATGGATCGGTTGTTTGTTGAAGATGTGCCAACCTCATTTGATGCAAAGTGTTTCTGACACCATTCAACAACATCATGTACATCTTTTATACGATCTCCTTCATAATTTAGTTGATACTTTCTTAGAGCACGTTTGATGCAAGCTCCTGCACCATCATGTTCACCCTTTCCGTGTCCACTCTCAAAGAAGCTCCAAACATGTGGTATGTTGTCATTTCGATGATATCTACAAAGTGCATAAAATGGCCTTGAAGATTTAAATTGTGAAGCACATCCATCTGACCATACAAAATGCTTTTCAATTTTGACACCCCTGATTGCCAAATATTCAAAAAAGTTTTTGAAACAATGTTGTACAAATAGAGTGTCGTGCTCTTTGTCATCACTAATATAAAAGTGATATTCTTTCTTAATGACTCATTCCTTAGATGTACTATCAACACCATCCAAATCCATTTGTGCATGTTGATAACACACATGCACCATAATAGTGATCTGCTCTGAAAAATAATATTGTGATTGAATCTCTTTTTGATGTACAAAAGAGTAATTCTCTGCAAAGTCAACTACTGATAACACTGTTCCAAGTGGGAATGTATCTCTTAATGTCTGAAACTGTTGTGCTTGCCACTTAGAAAAGAAAGCATGTTGTATATATGGTTGTATCAATTTACGAAACTTTTCCATAAATGTTCCAATAGGTATCTCCTCTTCTACATAATCTAACCTTGTTGATTCTTTGCCACTTTTGGTATGAAACTTGATATACTTGTAACTCTTGCAATTTACCAACTTTTTCAGGTCAAGTCGGTATCTTCATCTCTCAAAGGAATTTTAGCCAAATTTCCACATGTTTCACAGTGTCCTTGTATGCAACTTATTTGATTGGTTGCATTATCATCATTTGATTTATCACATAGGATGGATGCTACGAACTGACTTGCTTGTCTAGGAGGCGCATTCTGAATACCATCACTTTCTTCTCTAATCTTTGGAACACTTGATAGTAGAGATCAAATTCAATATGATAACGACAACAAGTTTCAAAAACCTTGTTTGTTTTCACATAGTATGGCTTTAACCTTTGAAACGTTGTTTGCCCAATCTTTATATGTGGATTTGAATTACAAAACATTACATACATCTCATGTTGTGTTATGTCTAGCCAATGTTTTATATGTAATTCATTATTATTGGGCCCAATCCTGTGTCTGATAACATCTCTACTATTTGATGGACGGGTATGATCATTCCAAAAGGTTGATATGAAGTTCCTAAAAAAATCTTGAATCCTGTCAGATCGAGGAGCTCTACACATAATTTCCCAATTGCCTTCTGAGGTACTATCATCAAGAATCTTTCTCCTTTTGACATATTGTGTCAATGTCTTTCTGCTGAAACCAATCTCGGTTGAAAGTGAAGAGATTTGTCTTTTTTTGGCCATTTTTTCACTTAAAATTGATGTCAACATGACTCTTCTTGAAATTGCCTTATCTGCTGATCGAGACTGTTTCCCAATGGACCCCAAACCTTTTTTCAAATTTTCAACAATGTCTTTTTGTAAGTGTGAACCTTTCCTCTTTTTTGTACTTGTATCTACACCCAACAATTGTAATGGCTCTTGTAGCTTATTACTTAGAAGTACAATTGATAATAGTTGGGCTTGATCAAGTGTATCAAGGTTATTGAAATGAGCAATTATTTTCTTTGCAGTTTTGTTCATTGACCTCCTAGTACTATTTCTAGGTTGTTCAGCATAAAACTTCAATTTTTCCATATCCATTTGAAGTAAATGATCTAAATTTCTAGAAGAAATTTTTCTCTTCACCTCTTTAGCTATATTCATATGCTCATCCATGATGGTATCCCGAAGTGATCCTGACCCCTCTCCAATATTCATTCCTTGCACTTGGGCCTCCTCCCTAACATCAACTATATGTTCTTCAACCTCATTTGCTCCAGTATCTAAATTTGGCTCGACTTCTACTTCAGTTTCTGTATGTTGAGCCCCTACACAAAAACACATAGAATAAATTTAACATATGGAACTTAAAGGATGATTTTAATTGATCACTAGGTGGATCTTGATTATGATAAATTAAGCTGTAGTTTTTAAAATATACCTAGTCTTGCAAGAAAAGGATGAGACTGGGTTGCTTAGGATAACTATGAAGCATAAACTTTTGTTTTATCTTTAAGATCTAATACTTAACTCTATTCTTAAGAGAGATTATAATTGGTCCAAGTACAATGATAGTTCTAAGGGAAAAATTTGCAAGGCAGATTATGGTTCTCATGACCAAAGGAGCAGCCATTTGAAGGACAACATTGAAGAAAACAACTGTGATCATCCACAGGGAACAACAGACCAGGGTGACAAAGACAAATGTATTGGAGGTGACAAGGTACCAAAGTACTTCAGGTCATGGAGGGAAGTATAATCTTAGTTGCAATTTGTTTTTCAAGATTGGAGGTTTCACTGCATTGATGCAACATCATAAACTCTTGGTATTGTAATGATACAATTAGTGATTCACATCAATCTAGAGAAATCATTGACATGGAATAAAGAATGCACTAGTGTGAATGGCAAGGAGAACTATAGACTTGTTTGCCATATGTCAGTGATAAAGACAAGGTACAACTGAGACTAACATGTCAGCAAATCATGACTGCAGACTTACCAAGCCTGACTCAAACTTAGATCCAAGATTCTTGACCACGTCTAAACACACTGCATTTGAATGGGAAAATATCATGAGTGCAGGGACTTATGGGGATTTGTCTCTATGAAAAGTATATGACATGCTGCAGGATCATTTGTAGATCACTTGTAATAGTAACAGTGCTACAAGTGTTGTTCAAGCAGCTACAGGTGTTGTACATGTTGCTACATGCATCATGAAGACTGCTACATGCATCATATAGTCTGCTACAGGTGTTGTGTATGTTGCTACATGCATCATGCAGGCCGATATAGGCATCATGTAATCTGCTATAGGTGTTGTGCATGTTGCTACAATGCATCATGCAGGCTGCTA
>VDFB02252616.1:23846495-23916713 GCA_007258455.2 Sequoia sempervirens | reverse complement strand
TAAAACCAAATGATTTCATGCATGCATATTTGACCCATAAAAAAATAGGCTCTTTGCATCAAACCCCATACATTCATAATCCATAATAATATTAGTAGCTTTCTATTTTAGATCAAGCTTATGAGTACAAAATTGATTTCATGCTCATAGATCTAACCCTTAATTTTCTAGAATTTATATATAAGTTTTAGCTTATCATGTCCCATTCTTTTCCTCTAATAAGTTAACTACATATTTTTTCATAATCAATTACTATATCCCTATATTTAAATGCACTCAATTGTAATTAAATTTATCATCATGGATTATCAAGGAAATATAATTTACATTTAAGGACTATGCTAGGAAAAAGTTTTCATTAAAAATCCTAAAATGAATCTAGATCTACACAAATAATTATACATATGAATCTTGTCATTTTTTATCATTAACATGACTATAATATTACCCTTCTATGTTGTTGACCTAGAAAAACTTATTTTGTAGCAATCCTACAATCCTCTAAAGGTATTCATAAATACAACCAATCCTTAAATTAAAGTAGAGAATAATGAATTTTTTGAAATAGGAGACATGAAAAGATAACCAAACTAATAATCATTTCTATATGTAGATATTAGATATATGACCAAATAAAAGGAAAAGGTCCATAGGAAACCATTCCTTGAGCATATAGTATGTTCTAGATGTATGATAGACTACTAATAAATATTTATTATTTCTAGGATTGACACATCTTGATTTTAGTATCTATAGCATTTTCACGGTTCATTTCATATTTATACTCCTTATCTAACATTTAATATTTTAATTTCCTCCTATTAAATCCCCATAACTCTATTATCTATATTTTTCCATGTATTCCTTTCTTACAGTAATTGATAAGTCTAGATAACAACTTTGACAAATGATTATTTTATGTTATAGCAATACTCAAATATAATTGGCTTAAGTTATTAGAGATACTATTTAGTATATAGTACAAAACTCAAGGTGTAAATGGTGTTTATATATTATCATTCAATTTTTAGTACAACTTACACCTACATTATTTTAGTGTAAGTTGATATCATTTGTTAAAAAAATTATTGTATTATATAATTTATTCTTCCATTTAGATTAAAAATTATTTGGAGATAGAAATGAGTCAAAGATGTCAATTATATGTGTTCTTAGAGTTTTATATAGATTTTATTCTTAAAAATTATGAATATGAAGTTATTTTAATATATTAATTAAAAATATAATGGTCAAATAATTAATAATGACTTATACGGCAGTGGGACTAGCTCGATTGGCTAAAGCATCATGTTGTAGGAAAGAGGTCACGAGGTCTAGTCTCCTCACTGTCCCTATGGTACCAGAGGGTGTGTCGCACCAGTGTCACCAATCACGTGAAAAAAAGTTTACCAAATGCACTACAATTTATAAGGAGGTGGCTACTTGATTCCGATTCTTACAATCTAAAAAAATTTCATAATGACTTACAACTCATTCCTACTAAAAAAATGAAAAATAATTATACTATTTTTACTAACACAAATTTATCTTTTGAACTAATAAACTATATGATATTTATTTTTTTCTTTTAATTAATAGCAATCCATGTAACAGTAAATTAATTATGTATAATATGAGCCTTGTACAAAATTTAGTACATTGAAATGATGATAAACTCATTAATTATATTAGATTCACATGTACCATTACATGCCACATTTATCTCAAAATAAATAGAACAAATTTCCATATAAAAACATATCATTACATCCCACATATATCTCAAAATATAATACACATTAATTCTTTTTACAACGAACCCACCACCCACATTAGATAGAAATTGGAATACATATAAAACCAACAATAACATCTTCTAAGATATATACTATACATCAAAAGTTTGTGTTTTTTTGGGCTGCACACTTTTGTAATAAAAAAATACCAATAATTATGAGATCACGAGAGGCACTAGAGAAGGTGATAATACAATCCTTATAAATATTTGCACCTATTTGTCATGAAATTGTACTAGTAGATGCATTTTTTTAACATTGATGGTATTTTCAATATGTCTTCTAATGCCCATAACAAGTGATCACCTTTTCTCACCACTAAACATACATACCATCTCTGATTTTGATATGACACAATCCTAGTTAACTATAATTATCCTTAGAAAAAGAATGCCTAAAATGAGAGACCCAAATAAGAAAACCAAGGTCATTATGATAAAACTAAGGTGCATTCAACCAAACCTCTACTGAATCATTGAATTGACAACTTCGTTTGTCATTCAATCAATCAAATTTATACATAAATCAAGTAGAAAAATTTAAAATGTAGTCCATTAGATCACCAAAGGCATATTATTTCAAATTTAATTCAAATGCATTTCCAATTGAGTGATCATGCAATTGTTAAAATCAAGATTTTTTTCATACAACTGGAAATTCAAATGTGCCTTCACTCTACCTTTACAATACACATTATTTCATCTGCAAATATCTTTATCCTCATAATGCAGCTCGATGCTCTACTATTGGTTTTGTTGTTGAGTGTTGTTTCAAAGGCCATTTAAGCATGGTACCACACTCTTCCATATGCTATTGGTCTTCCCTCTCTTTCCATCAATGGACTCTCTGTTGGTTGTCTTATTCTCTACATAGGTTTGTTCATATTGATATTGCACCCCTACTTTTTCTCCCATATTTTTTTATTTTATTTTTAATCTGCAATATTTTCCCCCTTGGTAGACCCTCCTTCACTCTTGCAAGGCTCTATGTTAAAAAATAATTTTATTAAATCTCCCTTTCTTTCTAATGTTGTGAATCTTCATTTCCTATGAATTTTAATTGCACCCCTTCACTCCTTCAATTCCAATCGGCCTTTCCTTACAGTTATATTATTTATATTTGATTTCTTTTAGATTTTTATGGAAGGTGCCCCATCACATCTCCTTCATTTTATATTTTTTTGAAGAATAATATTTGAATGGATTCTTTTTGGTTATGTCTCTTATGTCCTTTGAATTTCGGTTCATTTTATCTACCTTTCATAAGAAACATGACCCCCTCCCCCCAAAAATCCTTCCTATTACTTCTTTTGATATCAATAAAGATAAAGATTAAATTCCATAATATTGTGACTTCTAGGTAAATGAAGTTTGAATTATATGCACATGGAAAATGGTTTCCAGCCAATGATATGAACAATGTTCTAATTTAGCCATCAGTGATATTCAAATGAACCAAATAAAAATTACATCCAATTATTTTTAATTCGTTAAAATGCCACACACCAAAAATTTGAAATCAAAACCAAACTTAAAAAAACAATTATAAATAGTTTTTGGTTGATGAGGATTGGTAGTTCACTTGAGTGCTTCTACATTAGACACAATGGGTACGTAAAATTTTCCATGAATTGGAAAACAGAGGAACATTTGGATGAGCTTGGGATGGTAATCCAATATTTGTTCTTGATCCAAATCTACTCCTTGTTCATGACAACCTTTCTTCTTCCATTATTATCTTCTTCATCAACTTCAACACACATGCCACTTTTATGACCACCACATACTTTTGAAATTCTATTTTCTTTCCCTTTATTGCACTACTACAATATATTTAAATCCAATATGTCTTCTCCTCTTGAAATCTTCTCTTTGAATGTTTTCAAATCACCATGGTCATTGATGAGGTAAAAATAACTTCATCAATATAATGAACTAAATACCTTACCTCACATCTTCCAATTACATTTACCTTGCCAATTAGTTTTCTTTACGATTAAAAATTGCTTTCTTTTTGTGAAAAGGTGTACAATCTTTATTTCCTAAAATTAGTTGAAATAAGCTAACCCATGTTAATGTAATGGTTTAGTTTCTAAGTATTGTACATGCTAATCAACACAATTGGTCATCATGCTAGTCAAGTGGGTTCAACGCAGACTTCAACACAATTGAAGAAAAGCCCCAGAAGAATAGGCACCAGAACTTTAGGGGAATGCATGATGGATCGAGTTTTTGTAGTTTGTTGTTATTTTCAATTTGAAGACTTTATGGCTCAGATCGAGCCCTTTAATGCTTTATGTTATGAACTTTAAGTCTGTTAGTTTGTTAAAATCAGTTGAATACTTTGTTAGTGGTAATCTTTACCATCTAAAATATAGGATTTTGTTAGTTGTTTTTGTATAAATATGGAACTATTAGAAGCAATGATATACAAAGAGATATCATTATGTTGTCACTATGTTTCTAAGTTATACTTTCAATATAAATAAAATGAGTTTTTCACATCACCTTTTGAGTTATTGAGTATTGTAAATGGAATCATTTTGAATGGAGTAATCTTGAAGTTACAAAGTGTATGTGATCTGAGCTAAGTGTAGGAGCACCCGAGAGTTGGCTACTCAAGGGACTGTAGATTAGATTGATAAGTATTTCATTTCTAAATATATTGTTTTCATTTTGCAAATGATAAACATGAGTGAAGTTTATTTTCATGAGTTGAGTTATGTTAAGATTAATTTGACGAGTCGTAGTTGAGTCTGTAATCTTTAATTTTTGTTATCCAAAGTTTCAGAGCATATACTTTCATTTGTTAGTTCCAGGTTGTTAAGTTGTTTTATGTTAATTGTTAAGTTTGCTATCCATTGTTAGTTAGATGTTTGATAGTTTATTTACAATATTTTCCTCTTCAATAATTTACACATTTCTTAGTTTAATTATTTCCATGCTTTCTAGTTTAATCGTTATGCTTTTTAGATTTATAATTTCTTGCTTTCTAGCTTAGTTATTTCAAGTTTTCTAGGTAAATGATTTCCTGCTTACAAGTTTAATGGCCTCTTAGTTTAAATTTTCATGTCAGCTATCCAAAACAATTAGAAAATTTGAAAGAGATGGTTAAGATTCCTTATATTGCATATATCCTTTGAACACTACCCGATCGATATATTAATTATGCATTTATCAACTAAAGAGATAGGACCTAATGATAACCTATTACTATTTGGTGTCGTTGTTGGGGAATCTTCCTTTTCTAGTGTTAATATGAGATACCTTGAATACCTCTTTTAGCAACAAAAATAGTCCTCTAGATTCCTTTCTTGCATCATCTAGAAACAAGGTCCCCATGGAAGATTCATACCAAAACCCCCCAACCAACGTACCAACCACAAGTAGGGAGGAAGAAGTTTCAGATCAAGAAATCACTAAAGAATTGATCGATCAGGATCAACCTGAGACCTTCCCGCATACCCCAGAAAGAGAACACATAGTTGTAGAGGAGCGTATTCCTTTGCAACCTCTAGAGCCTCACCCAACTATGCAAACTTTTGAAGAAGGTTGAATCCCCTTCAACATCATGGGTGACCATAGAAATATTGCTAACCCTCCACCGCTGTGCACATTCACTTATCCTATTTCTCTCAATGTAGATGACAACGCGACTATGAAAAATATTTCCCTAGCCTTCTTTCCAACCTTTCGAGGTTTTCCTTCTGAAGAACCTGACTAGTTTCTATTTGAGTTTAAAGTCTTGTGTTAGAAATATGACTACAAGAATGATAACCAAAAACTAAAGCTTTTTCCCTCTACTATGAAAGACATATCAATGCGTTGGTTCATGGGATTAGCTTCACAGTTGATAACCTCCTGGGATGAAATGGAGTCTACCTTTTTGGAAAAATACCAGAGTTACTATAGGGTCAGCGATAGGAAAGAAGAATTGTTCAAAATAAGGAAAAATGAGGATAAAAGTCTAGAGGATTACCTAGATAGGTTTATCTTCTTATCTAAATAATGTGGCAGAGAAGCCATAAGTTTGGATATTTTGAAGACCTTATTTCTTAAAGGTCTTGATGAATATTCTCAAAGGAGCTTGGATTCAATGGGAAAAGGAGACGTGTCCCAACTGGGACTCGATGATATCACTGAATTGCCAGAATTTCTCTCATACCCGATGATGTATCTAAAAGTCTACTCTCTTTAAAGGTTCCAATGAAATAGGAAAGTTGTGTGAGGAGATATCTAATCTTAAGACTGAAATTCTTGTTCAATTAAACACCATGTTAGAAGGAATACAATCTAAAACACAAAATCCTAAGACCATGTCCTTTTACTGCCCTAGGTGTCAAAACAAACATCTGTTAAGGGAATGCCCTTTGGAAAAGGTTGAAAAAATTGATGTTTGTCAAGTTTGTGACAAGATCCATGCTACTTACGAGTGTGAGATTTTGAGTGCCATCAAGAATTCTAAGAGAACATCTCTGGTTGAGGAAGAGATCAACTTTGTAAATCAAAGAACTGGAAGGAATTTTTCGTATGGCCAAAATTCAAACCTTGCCTGGAGACCTCAAACCAACTAGAATCCTAATCAATGGGAAGCACCCTAGCATCAGGCACCACCTCATGCACCACCTAATTGGGAAAATTACCCTTGGGGACCACTTGAATGGGAAAATCAATCTTGGGGAAACCCTCAATGGCCTAACTAGACTCAATAACAATGGTATCCTCAAAATCCTACTCCTCAATGGAATCAGCCTCAAAATCAATTTTATAGTGGTTCCAGAAGAATGCCTAATCAACAAAAAAATATTTTACCAGCTCCCCAGAACACTAAAAAAAATGAGCAAGTTAATCAATCAAAACTTCTAGAACAACTTGTTCTAAACCCAAAGAACAATCATCAGAATACTCTTGTATATTCCATGGAACAAGACAATGTTACTGGACTTAACACTATACACTATGGAAATATGCAATTAAGATATGGGAAAAAACTTCCATATCCAACAATAGGTGAGGTATTCAATGAGACTATTAAGGAATCTACTAAGACAACTAAAACAACTCCCACATCTATAGAGCAAGCCCCATAAACTACTCAAGACAAGACATTTCCACAATCTTTAGCTAGAGCTTTTGACCTACCTCAGGAGGAGGGGGGTTAGTCTTGTTGGAATCAAGGAACACTGAGAGGGGGGTTGAATCATTTTTCTACAAAATTTAACTTTATTAACTTAATCTTTAAACCACTGATAGCATTGAAGCAAAAGAAAGATGCATGAACAAAAAACAATCAACCACAACACCATAACAATAGGATTTTTACGTGGACACCCTGTTAGGGGAAAAACCATGGTGGAGGTCAATCCACAATATGATTATACTCAAATAAAAGTGTTTACAAACGGAGAATGCACATGCATTCAGGAAAACTTCCTAGAGCTCACTGCTCAGATACAAAAGAAGACTCATTTTCTTACAAAAGAACTTGGATTACATCCAGAAGATTTGAACTAAGAGAATAGCATCTACTAATGCCCAATTTTAGTTCCAATTAATCACATCAATCACATTCTTGACCTTCTATCTGATTCTTCTCTTCTTCTCTGCTTTAATTTGGATCACAAATCCTTTTCTACACAAGTGAAACTATGCATAATCACTCGATAATCCTTTTGACTTTCACAAGAAACATCAACACACTTCGTACATACCTCCAAATGATATAAATGATCGCTTATATGTATATGCAACTAAATATTTAATTAGCCACATGTCGGCTTCAACAAAACATCAAATATTTACAAACTATCGACTCAATCCATAAATAATTTTCAATGCGCACCAACCAAAGTCAGCCACAACATAGTGAGGACCCAAAATAAAATCCTTGAACATGAAAATACCTTAAACAATTTTTCCTCGAACATCTGTAACATGCTACATTCATCAAGTCGGCCTTCTTGCACTGTTAAACAAAAAATCAATCAATTAGATCTTCTAACTTTCAAACAAATCAATAAAAGGCTCTAAGATTCAAGGATAACATAGATAATACATTGAAAAACCTTCCCTGATATCCACAACTCAAAATTCTAATAGAGAATTGTGCCATATGAATCAATGAACACAATTCTATTGGATGCTCTGTTCTAGCTTGGACAGTTAACACAAAACTTCAATTTGACTTTCGATACAAATAAATGTTGATGTGCAGATTAGATCACTGACTAGGGTTTCCATCAATGACAATACCAGATGACATGAGCAATGTCTCTTGCCAACAAGCTCCCCCATTGGAATTGATGGACACACTTAGTGAAAAATGACTAAGTGTTGGATCAGTAACAACATGAATACACTGCCAACCTCGAAACTTCAAAACACAACTCCTAATTACAACTCTCCCTAAGATGAATATGACATTTTTCACTGTCCCACACTCCCCCTTTGACATCAATGGAAAAGGTGGGAATCTGCATACCAAAAATAAAACAAAATTGCTATGAACAAACTACATATGTATAGACATGCTTCTACAACTTACATAAACTTGAATATGTCTACAAATTTACTCTTCAACAAGCTCAAACTAGTGTTACAATTCTTTTTGAGACTCTCTAAAATAGTCATATGACCACAAAATAAGTCGGATTGTATCTTTGGAAACTCAAGGTTTATCAGATCACTGAATACCATAGCCTCTTGTGCTTCCTTCAATGCACTAAGCATAGTCTCCATCTTAGGACCAATCAATCCTCTGAGCTCACATTCCTTTTCAACAATTATGCCTTCTTCATGCTTCAAAATTTTAATCTTTTCAAGAAGAGATATGACTTGACCTTCTTGCTTATCAACAAAAATAGTTAGAGGATCAAGTGCTTGAGAAGTATTTGCTAACTGTTTCTCATATTCCTTCATTTTATTTTCAGTGTGCTTAGTGAACTTTGACAATGATAAGCATGAATTATAAATATTTCTACCTTTAGATAATGCACTTTGAATATTCTTTACACAGGTAGCTAACAATGATTTATCATTAGCAATCATTCCTTTCACTCTACCGAACCTTTTAGCATCAAATTCCTTATGAAACTTATCCATAGTTGACTTTTCAAGTGACTCAAAATGAGTACTTATGGAGTTAACAAGTTTCTTCAGCTGATCAGATGGAGAATCAGATGAATCCTTGAAATATGTAGGTATGATCTTCTCTAGGATATTGGATGCAAGACTTAACAACTCATTGTCTTCAATATGAGATTTCAGTATTTCCTCCCTTGCCTTGGCCTGAGAAAATGATGCTACCTTCAACTTCTCAATAGGAGATAGAGTGGCCAAGTTGATAGGACCTTTAACTAGTTCAGGATCAAACTCCTCCTGTTGTTCTTCTAAGAACTCTTTTACTGCCTTAGCAGTGTATCTTGCTTCCACAAAAATCTCCTTTGCCTCAACCTTCTCTTCAATTACAAATTCTTCCTTTTCTTCAGGAATCTCAACTTCTTCACCTGAAATCTCTTTAGGAGCTTCAATCTCCATAGTAATTTCAGCATCTTGCATGTTAAGGGGATTTAAAATATCCTCAAATGTGTCTTCTTTCCCTTCTTCATTTACTAGAATAGATGGAGCATCTTATTATGCATTTCTTCAAAAACAACATTATATATGTTCTTCAACAAAACTACCTTAAGGATTTCATCAGTTTCTTTTGCAACTTCTTTAATTTTCCCAATCATCAGCTTATTCACCCTTTTTTTTCTCCTAAAATCCCTTTTAACTTCATTTAGAATTTTCTTCATCTCTTCTATAGACATTATCGGACACAGATCAACAAGTATCCGTTCTCTCATTTGATCTTCTTTAGTTCTTGCATTCACTCTCCTCATTTCTAAAACTTCATATAGCCCTTTAGGAAACTTAGATATTATTTCTATGAGAGTCATATTGAAATTATTCAAGTACTTTATTGTAGCTTCCTCAAGAATTCTTTAACAGGAACTATCAAGGGTGTCATACCATTCACAAAGTGGCCTAAGATTACCATCTTTAATCAAGGATTTTTCAACTTCTTCTACAAACATACCTGATCTATTAGTTTTCATCTTTTTCATTGCTTTCTCTTCACTGGAGGGCTTTTCCTTAGATACTTTAGATGATTTTGATCCCTTATGCTTGATTTCTCTTATCTCTTCATCAGATTCAATTTCTTCATCTTCTGAAATAGCAACATAGACTCTTGTGCTCTTTTCCTTCTTCCTCTTTCCTTCTCCACCGGGTGTCTTGACTTGAACTTTTATAGGGCTTGACTTCTTTGTAGGACCAGATGAGAGAGTAGAGATTCTTGTGGATCTAGATCTAGCAAAGGATGCTGCTAGAATAGAAGACTTAGTTCTAGCAGGCTCTCCTTCTTTAGCTTGTTCTCTTTTCCTCCTAGCTTCTCCCATTGCTTCAGCTGATATACCCTTGCTTTCTACAAAAGCTTCAACTTCCTTTCTTACTTTTCAGATTATCATAGGCTTCTTCAATTGTGAATGAACTTCCATATTCTTTTTCTCAAAGGTAACAAACCTTTCTTTTGTCAGATCCAGAGGTTTACTTAGCAAGTATTGAGCATATAGCTCCAAAATGTGTTCTTCAACCTCATAACCCATAGGCATTATCCACACTATTCTAGGATCTGCAGCTTCCATCAAACATTGATCAATATCAAACATTGATCAATATCAACCATGAAGAAAAAAATTTCCTTATATTTTTCCACAATAGATGTGGGAATCCTTTCCCTGGCTTGCATTTCATTATGAAAACTTTGAAATAACCCCAAATAGCAGTTTTCCTTGATTTACTATCACCAATTCCATACAAAATGTCTCTAATTTGAACAACTACTAGGGTATCACTTTGCCATTCAACTTTTCCAACTCCTAGAACTTCATTTATGAAATATAAGAATAAACATTGCAACAGATTACCATACTTGAAAGAATTATTTTTATCCTTCTTGATTTTTCCAAGATTCTCAATTAACTGGCTTTAGAGTAACTCACATAGGTCATATTCTGTATTTTCTTTGACCATTTGATATGTTGCATAGATTGTTGTACTGGATACAGAGTTATCCCAATTGGAGTGATAGATCTTGTACCCAATGAACATAGAAACAAACCTAACATCCACTTCGATGATATCATTGATTTTCATGGCTCTCTTGTCAAAAATGGAACTGGTTGCATCTATGACTATTTGGTTCTTCACAGATTTCAATGTCAGCAACCCATCAAATGAATTTAAACTAGTAACAATCCTTATAGATTCCTATGTAATCTTGAAAGGATGAATTAACCACATGAACTTGGCATGCACTCAACTCAATATATACCAAACCCATTCATTTTCTTTGAACATGGGAACTGTTACCCAATTTTCACCTATGGGATCATTAGGCAGGACAAATTGTGTTTCAGAGGTTCATAAAGGCCAAATGGGGAATTTTCATCAAGGGTTAGATCATGCACCTAAGGATATTTCACAAGGAGGTTTGTTGGAGGCATGCCTTGATCAGTTTTGGAGCAAAAAAACTCATTAGAGAAGAAAGTCGGCAAGACCCTCCCGTTGTCTTGCCGACTAGCAGTGCGTTCTACTTGGTTTAATACACTTGTCGTTAGGAAATTCGGGTCACCATGAGTTTTCATGTATCTCTCCGCTTGGAGGGAGGTCATGCCGACAATTTCTCACAAGTTTGGCGCCATGGGGAATGTTTTGCCTTCGGCAAGAGGTCTCGGCGATCATGAAGTGTCTCATCGAAGGGAATTGCCTTTGGCACAAGGTCTTGCTGAGAGATGGAAGTCTCGGTGAAGGGAAGGAGCTCGGGGAGATGTCTTGGTGACTAGCGGAGGTCTCGGTGAAAAGGTATGTCAATGGGGAGAAAAGATGGGCCTTGTTGTAACATCTCGGTGACTGAAAGGTGTCTCACTAAAATGATGGTGCCTTCGGTATAAGATGATGAGCTCGGGGAGATATCCTACCGACATGGGGAGGTCTCAAAGAAAGTTGTGAGTTCAGTCGGAGGTCTCACCGACCAAGCAAAGTCTCCATGACTAAAAAAAAGGGAGCTCGATAGGAGTTCTCACCGAAGCAAGGTGTCTTCAGCGGGAAGTCTGGCTGATAGCATGGGAGTCTCCCCGAAATGAAGATGAACTCGCTGGCAAAAGGAGACATCATCACTATGAGGTCCTGCCAACCAATGAGAGGTCTTGGCGAAGGGTTGTGCCTTCAGCAAGAGGTCTCACCGACACATGGGTGTCTCGTTGATGGAGGAGCACAATGGTATAATGATAGGGCTTCGGCGTGAGGTCTCCCCAACCCGATGGTGTCTCGCCGAAGGATGAAGGGCTCGATGAAGGCTCTTGCAGATAGCGATGGACTTGAAAATCAATGAGGGGTATCGTCATGACTCTTAACACCCGTTATGACCTCTTAACAAGGGAAAAAGTCTTGTCGATGCTGCTGTAGAGCATAATCGCATTGGGGAGACACGGTAGGTGTCTCATTGACATGCGATTCAATCTGAGTGACCCTTGACCATCTTGCAATTTGACGTGGCATCTATTTGACCAATTGGAGGAAACTGAAGGTGAACCATTGACAATTTGAATGATTGACCACCCCGGCAAAGAAGATTAACAAAACATAAACAATATGAATTTTCTCTATGAATAAAGTGATGGATCAGTTTGATATACAGGTGGTGGCATCTATAAGAATCTAGGAGGAGACTGAAGACTGTTTCTAGCAAAGGTCAAATTGTGGAAGGATCTGGAGCAAGAAGAAAGCTGGTAGAAAGGAGAAAGCCTCAAGTCCGTGACACTTGGGATCGTTGCTGGCAGAAGAGTCGATCTACATTTATGGTAACACTCAGAAGCATTCAAGGCAACTTGGCAAGGAGATTCGAAGATGGACACGAGGACCAGAAGTTAATGCTGTAAAAGATCTTAAGGCTACCCCTGAGGGAGATATGTCACCTAGATGGACACGAGGATGCAATCAGATGCAAAATTAATTTCATTTAAAGATCTAAGGGTAGATCTTTATGAACACTAATATTTTTGTAAGCCTAGAGGGGCCGACACACTTTTGTAAATATGGCATTTTTTTCCTTCTTGTAAAGAGAGTTCTCCTGATGCTTTTCGAAAGTCTGTGACTTCTACAGTCCTTTCTTAGATTAGCAAACTTTTGTAACTCATTTTGGAGCATGATATATAAAATTTACCTTGGTTACCATTGATGGTTCAATTTGCCTTCTGGTTCTTGCAAAATATTATGCATTTTTCAGGTGATCGATCATGCTACTTCGTGAAATATTTCTTTTCCTTATAGCTTTGTCTCATGTTAGCATGCCTTTCTTTGCAAAATTAGTACTATGTAGGTTACAAATTGTGTTTACTTAATTGCACATGAGCTTTTAATTTGTGAAAATCTGGTTTTCCTTCTTGAAAGTGTGTGCATGTCAAACCTTTTTGTGAAACACTTATGCATAATCTACAGAAACTTGTTGTGCAGTACCATATCCATCATCAGTATTCAAGTGAAACTCGAGTATCTCATTGTTCTTGTCATTTTGGTGCATCACCATAGGATTTCATTTTCATTTTTATGCATTCTCCTTCTCCCTTTTCCTTACAAGATCAGTAGTTAGGTGACACCATAGGAAGCCGACCATCTTTGGAGGTTGACCTCTATTTATAAGTGACCCATAGCTTTAGAGGTCTTCCCATGTTACATTGGATTGTTGAGTTTATATTTTGCAGGGTGCAAATCCAGGAGATAACAGTTTCTAGCACGCCCGGTGGGACTGTTCGAATCAGAATAGTTTAAAGATTACATATTACTACTGGTTTTTGATATGCAGCCAGTAAGTTTTAGGCCTTTTAGAGGTAAGCATTAGCATGTCATGGTGACTCTTAGTTTGGGAAGTAGCAGAAAGGCCAGTGCATTAACAAAAAATTTAGCATACTGAGAGATTTGGTGTCTACCTCAATATCATTCAGTCTTTGGAGGAATTTTGAACAACACCTAGTGACTCTGAGCTCAAATCTTTTGGTTTCATAGGCACAAGTGTTGGTATGTCTCAAAAGAATCTGTTAGTTCTGAGTTTCCATCTCTTTGAATGAAAAGATGTCAAATATTCATGAAAATGCTTACTATTACCCTCCACATCATGAGTATGTTGCTCCTACACCTTCTTATCAGTTACATTCAACCAACCCTAATGTTGGTTTCAGCCCAATTTCCCTTGCAACAACAACTAATCAGCATTTTCATCATGTTTCCCACCCTCCCACTCCAGCTCAACCTTTGTTTCAATCCATATTTGATCAGAATAAACCCCAAGAGGAGGTTTATGATGTTAACCAGTATGATTATTTATATAATCAGCCTCAAAAACATCCATACCAGAACATATTGGGCCTGCTCCAACAGATTGACCATACGTTATGGGATCTAAGTCAAGGTCTTCACAATATGACGATTAATGATATTAGTAAGGTGCTTGCATTCCTATCTAGGATGTTGGTTGATATCAAGGTGCAGAAAGGTACCATTGTGCAACAACAAGAAATAGCTGAACAAGTCTACTTTTATGATCAAAGAGTGGCAAAAAGAATCTAGTTTGAGGGAGACCTTAAACAAGAAATAGCTACTAAAGAAGGACAAATGAAGTTGTTGTCTGCTCAGGTGCAGAATACTCAAGCTTACTCAGATTATCAACACCAACTAATGGAGGAGTTTCAAAAGAGGCAGCTTGAGGGGAGTTTCAAAGAGCAGAGTGTTGCAGCTAAAGAGGGGCCAACCCTTGATCAAACTAACTCAAGCTCGTCCACCATGGAGGAGATTAGAATTCCAAATCTATTACATCTAGCTATGGAGGAATATAGAAAGCAACAACAAAAAATGATTGAAAAACAAGAAAGCATTGGTGAGTCGCTAATTGGTGGAAACCAACATGACAATGGAGGCTTAATTCAGGAGGAAAATCTTGAAATTGAACCTGATTCTATCCTCCAGGGGGAGAGTTTTGATGTTTTTGAGCATGTTTTGGGTGAGGAAGCCAATGTTGAGCTTTTTTAAGAGTTGTGCACATGTATTATTGAACAATTTTTTTCAACATTGGATGGCCAAGAATCAGAAGAGGTTGAGGGTTGTGATGATCTTGAGCAACAACTTGTAGAAATGTTGAAAATACAGGAGGAGCCTCATGAACCTATCTTACAAGATTATATTTGGTTAGATGAGCTTCCATTCTTTTGTGCAGAAGATGAGCATACTGAGAAGGTTTATATCTCTTCACTAAGTCAGCCACAAGGATTAGGCTTTTCCAGCTAGCAAAGTGACGAAGAGGCCACCCACGAGCAAGAGATCAGCAAGGAGGGTTCAAGCTTTACCCTTAACAAAGGTTGTCCAATTAGATACCTAGCTCAAATGAAGTCCAATACAATACCAAGGACCAATCATGCACCTATACATGAAGACACAATAGAAGATGGTATCCAAAGTGCACTAGAAGTTAAAAAAGAGTATGCTTAATTCACTTATCTTCCCTTGAATAACCTTACATATGATTTGTTTAAGGAGGGTAGTGAGTCTCTATATTTTTTTCATAAATTGCTGCAAAAATTTATTAAATATTTCTCATAGCATCGTCCTCTTCTAACTGCCATCATGCATGATAATTATTGCATATTGAGAAGGGTAGGCAATTATTTCAGTCATCCAGTGAATGGTTTTGTTTGACAAGTTTCTTACCAGTTAGTGTAGGGTAGGTTTAGCTGCAGTTTTTCAATTCCCTAAGTGTTGTCCCAGCACAGTAAATAGTTTCACTTATGTAGTTTCCTATTTTCATAATTATCTAAGTGATCTGTTTCTTAAGTTCCAAATGCGTTACAACCATGTACAAGCTACTCTAGATCTGTTTCTGAGTTTTCCCCAATGACTCCATGCCCAATGGATTGGATAGGCAACTGGTTTTCATGTTTAGTAGGCAAACATTTAGCTGAGGTCACTAGAAATGCTACCCAATTTTCACCTACGGACTCATCAGGCAAGAAAAATTGTGTTTCAGAGGTTCATAAAGGCCAAATGGGGAATTTGCATCAAGGGTTAGATCATGCACCTAAGGATATTTCACAAGGAGATCTGTTGGAGGCATGCCTCAATCAGTTTTGGCACAAAAAAATTCATCAGAGAAGAAAGTCAGCAAGACCCTCCTGTTGTCTTTCTGACTAGCAGTGCGTTCTACTTGGTTTAATACACCTGTCACTAGGACATTCGGGTCGCCATGAGTCTTCATGTATCTCTCCGCTTGGAGGGAGGTCATGCCGGTAGTTTCTCAAAAGTTTGGCATTGCGGGGAATGTTTTTCCTTTGGCAAGAAGTCTCGGCGATCATGAAGTGTCTCACCAAAGGGAATTTCCTTTGGCACAAGGTCTTGCCAAGAGATGGAAGTCTCAGCAAAGGGAAGGAGCTTGGGGAGATGTTTTGGCAAAAAGGTATGTCAATGGGGAGAAAAGATGGGCCTCGCTATAACGTCTCAGTGACTGAAAGATGTCTCACCGAAAGGATGGTGCCTTCAGTATAAGATGATGAGCTCGGGGAGATGTCCTACTGACATGGGGAGGTCTCGGCGAAAGTTGTGAGTTTTTCCAGAGGTCTCACCAACCAAGCAAATTCTCCCTAACTAAAATGAAGGGAGCTTGATAGGAGTTCTCGCTGAAGCAAGGTGTCTTCGGCGAGAAGTCTGGTTGATAGCATGGGAGTCTCCCTGAAATGAAGATGAGCTCGCTGGCGAAGGAGACATCATCACTATGAGGTCCTGCCGACAAATGAGGGGTCTTGGTGAAGGGTTGTGCCTTCGGCAAGAGGTCTCACCGACACATGGGTGTCTCACTGATAGAGGAGCACAATGGTATAATGATAGGGCTTCGGCGTGAGGTCTCCCCGACCCGATGGTGTCTCGCCGAAGGATGAAGGGCTTGATGAAGCCTCTTTCCGATAATGGAGAGTCTTTCCGATAGCAATGGACTTGCAAATCAATGAGGGGTACCGGCATGACTCTTAGCGCCCGCTCTGACCTCTTGCTGAGGGTGAAAGTCTTGTTGATGCTGCTGTAGAGCATAATCGCATCGAGGAGACACCGTAGGTGTCTCACCGACATGCGATTCAATCTGAGCGACCCTTGACCGTCTTACGATTCCACATGGCATCTGTTTGACCAATCGGAGGAAGCTGAAGGTGAACCATTGACAATTTGACTGATTGACCACCCCAGCAAAGAAGATCAATGGAACATAAAAAAATATGAACTTTCTCTATGAATAAAGCGATGGATCAGTTTGATATATAGGTGGTGGCATCTATAAGAATCTAGGAGGAGACTGAAGACTGTTTCTAGCAAAGGTCAAATTGTAGAAGGATCTAGAGCAAGAAGAAAGCTGGCAGAAAGGAGAAAGCCTCAAGTCCATGACACCTAGGATCGCTAGTGGTAGAAGAGTCGATCTACATTTATGGTAACACTTAGAAGCATTCAAGGTAGCTTGCCAAGGAGATTCGAAGATGGACACGAGGACCAAAATTTAATGCTGCAAAAGATCTTAAGGCTACCCCTGAGGGCGATCTGTCACCAAGATGGATACGAGGATGCAATTAGATGCAAAATTAATTTCATTTAAAGATCTAAGGGTAGATCTTTATGAACACTAATATTTTTGTAAGCCTAGAGGGGCCGACACACTTTTGTAAATATGGCATTTTTTGCCTTCTTGTAAAGAGAGTTCTCCTGATGCTTTTCGAAAGTCTGTGACTTCTACAGTCCTTTCTTAGATTAGCAAACTTTTGTAACTCATTTTGGAGCATGATATATAAAATTTACCTTGGTTACCATTGATGGTTCAATTTTTCTTCTAGTTCTTGCAAAATATTGTGCATTTTCAGGTGATTGATCAAGCTACTTCGTGAAATATTTCTTTTCCTTATAGCTTTGTCTCATGCTAGCATGCCTTTCTTTGCAAAAGTAGTATTATGTAGGTTACAAACTATGTTTACTTAATTGCACATGAGCTTTTAATTTGTGAAAATCTGCTTTTCCTTCTTGAAAGTGTGTGCATGTCAAACCTGTTTGTGAAACACTTATGCATAATTTATGGAAACTTGTTGTGCAGTACCATATCCATCATCAGTATTCAAGTGTAACTTGAGTGTCTCATTGTTCTTGTCATTTTGGTGCATCACCATAGGATTTCATTTTCATTTTTATGCATTCTCCTTCTCCCTTTTCCTTACAAGATCAGTAGTTAGGTGACACCATAGGAAGTCGGCCTTCTCTGGAGGTTGACCTCTATTTATAAGTGACCCACAACTTTAGAGGTCTTCCCATGTTACACTGGATTGTTGAGTTTATATTCTGCAGTGTGCAAATCCAGGAGATAATAGGAACTTCACAATTTGAGTGAATTTATTCTCCTCTAGAGTTTTAAATTTAGGTTTTACATAGAAATCCTCTCACACAATATGATTGGTTTACAAATTCAACAACTGGGAGCTTCGTAACTCTTCAACATTTGCATGAATGTATGCCCTAATATCTTCAATATGAAAAACACCATACAAAATGGAAGAAAATGCATCTAATGGTTATGTCTTGATGGATTTGAATGGGTGCCATTTGAATTTTGGATGGGACCTATCCTTAATATCAACAACCAATGAAGTAGCCTTTTCCAAAATTTTCAAGTTCACGAGTTTATAGATAAATACCTTTTGTTGGATTAGGGTTTGATTTTCGAATCACCATCAAACTTTGAATCTTGCCAAATTTTGCTTGTAGAGCTCTCCAACCTTCTTCATTTTGAAATGCAATGTGAAAAATGAGGGATAAAAGTAACCTTTTATCATTCGCACACCTAACTTTTTTGTCACGAAAAAATGCTTTTTCCCTAGGTCTTTTAGATACCCTAACTGTGAAAGAAAATTCTTCTGCAGACCTTCAATTTTTCACAAACTCTCTCCACAATAGTTCCCAAAACATCTACATATCACTAATGCAATTATTTCAATTTGCCACATTGCGATACCAACTACCAAAAAGGGGGTTAAAATATTTTCTTGAGAAATCCCCCTAGGCCAGAGGCCTTAAACTAATTCCTAGAGGAATTTCAAGAACCTGGTGTTGGAACCAAAATTTTCATTCAAAATTCTAAGGTTTTTGTCATGTGAATTCAAAAAATTCCCTTAGTATTTTCATGAAATCTCATTTTCACCATCCATAAAGTTAGTACAGCGTTTTACCACCATACCACTTCCATATTGGTTGTTTTACATAGTCCATACAACATACCTCCTTACCACAACCTTTTGCAAAGTGACCCGCGGTAACATGATAAAAGGTTAATACTATGTTCTTCTACTGCTATACTGAGGAAGGTTAAAACCTAGCCCATAGTAGAGCGGTGTAACAATCAGTGTCAACAAGGGAGACCGCTATATCACAGAGGGTTGGAATGCAGCCTATGGTAGAGCGGTGTAGAAAGGAACATTAATAATTGGAACCGTTATACCATGGAGGGTCAGAACAGAGCCCACGATAGAGTGGTATAAAATTCCAAGCACTAAGGGGACATTGTGGTACCATAAGGAAGACTAAAATGGTGTGCAGTAGAGCAGTATAATAAGACAAGGTAATACTATGTACCGTTGTATCATGGGAGGATAAAAGGTGATGAGAGGTAACACTGTAATCAGCCATTGGAACATTTAATGAAGGCCAATCACATCAATCAGCTTCGAAATGTGAAACTGAGCTCAACATGAAAGTTTTGAATGATGAAGAATTTATGATTTAGGAATTAATGCAGTCTAATGTGAAGATGAACAAAGTAGATTGAGAAATTTTCCATTCGTGGTAACAAAAATTAAGTGTAGGCAAGCTCAAGGTGCAACAGTGAAAGGAGTCCTTTAGGGTGAGTTGCATTCCAGGTAAGTTTACTCACTACTCATTTAATTTTGATAATGGCGCCAAAGAAAATGAAAGTAGGAGCTAAGAAAGAAGAAAAACATAGTAAAACTTCTTTATAGTCACCATTGCTTGCATTGTTGCCTGATTCAATTGATAAGGGTCCAAAAAGGGTCTTTAGAGAATTAGCTCATGGGTGTAGGGACCCTGTTATTCCACAGTCTAGGTGGAACTTATATTGGTATTTCTATAGGAATAGAAATGGGATGGTCTCGGTATCAAACCCATGGACTCTGACTTGGCCAAATTGATTGTTCTAAATTTTTTCATTGATATTGAATTGATTAAAGCCTTGGAAAATGGATACCATGCCCCAACAAAGACTCCCAGGCTCCCAAATGGTGGGTGTTTGGTAGATATTTCAAGGGAAGCCATTATTGAGTGTTTTAACTTGAACAAAGAGGCTATTACAGAAGTGGATTTGGGGAAATTGGAGCAAGAGTACAAAAGGTTAAGAAGAACCTATAGGAGTGATGAGCTTCCCCTGGACATGAAAAGGGGTGATAACAATAGAGTAAATCCTCTCCCTTCCACCAAAGAAAAACCTTTTCCAGTGTCTAATTTTTAATTTTATTTCAAGAATACATATCATGCATTATGTCAGATTCTTGGAATAGATGTAGAAGACAATATGTCAATAGGGTTGATGAGGATGGCTATGATCATTCAACATCTAGAAAAAAATGTTGAATTTGATTTTTCCTCTATAGTTGAAGAACAAATTCATGAAGGCTTGTTGCAAGTCAAAGAGGCTAAGGCTCCTATGTCTTTTAGGAAATATTCTTTATTATTTCATTTGATCTTGTATCAAAATGAGACAAAATCGACCCGAAGGATGAAATTATGCACATAGGAAAATGGAGATAGACTTCCTGTACAAAATTGGTGTTATATTTGGGATAGTAGGTGTAATGAAAGTGATTTTTTTGTGTTTAGAGATGATTTTGTAGTCAGAATAATTGCTCCCCTAGGTTTTTCAACACCAAGAATACCATGGTCTTTAATGAATGTCATGAGACCAATGCAATACAAACTAGACCAGGGTTTTACACACAATTATGTTGATTGGTTCTTGATTTCAAAGTATACTATCATTAGGGTATATGGTTGTGAGTAGGAACCACAAATTTTTCAAAAGTTTGTGCCTACAATAAGTTTATTTTTGGAATTTATATGGCAGATGCTCTGGATGGAGCATGACCTAGTGAGAAATCAGAGAAAGGGCACATTTTTATCTAATTTGACAGTGTTTGAGGAGCTATCTATGGGATCATACATGCTAGAAGAGCTTCAAAAATTCATGAGGGTCAATTGTCCTCTCAAGTACAAAAAAGTAAGAGTATGTGACCCAGAGGGTTACATTAATATGATCAGAAGGACTTTGCTCACAAAGAAGGCTATATTTCATGTTTTTGATCTTAAAGAAGACATGATAAGAAATTTGGTATAATTTATTGATGTGTTTCAAACTAGGAAAAAATGGTTGATGATGAGGAGATGGGAGGAACATAAGAAGGAAAAAAAAATAATTTCAAGTGGTTTCATGCTGATGAACCTAATCTTTTAAAAAGGATGCAATTGATCCTTGAAAAAATTGATGGATTTTATAAGATGGCCCAAGATGAAGGGTTGGTTCCACTCCCTGTACCTCAACAACCATCACAAGAGGAATTGACATCCCGAAAACCACCTTCATCACCTGTACATCCTTCTCTTCCATCTCCAACACATGAGCCTCCAGCAAAGAAACAAATAGTTGAGTCACTAGTTGATTATGGCTCAAGTGATGATGAACAAGAGGTAGTTGTAATTCTGACTGAGATGAAAGAAGTGGCAGAGTAGCGGAGAACCCAAGAGCCTCATGATCCAAAGAGAAGAATATTAGAGGAGGTTTCCGATGAAATACATGATGATGAAAGAGTAATTGCCTCTCTACGGTTCATGGAGGATGATGGTTTCATTCATACAAGGGAATTCAAGGATTTCTAGATCAAGATGAAAATGAGGAAGTTTGATGATAGGTTAAAAATTAATCTCATTGGAGTAGAGGATTGAAAACAAGCCGAAGTTCAAGCCCAGACACTGGCAAAATTAAATATTGACAATATCAATGTTACCCCCCAAAAAGCAAGGGAATTGGTGTTGAAGAGTAACATGTTGATCATACCATGGATGGAACTCTCTTAGTTGTTTCTTCTAGATCAAATCAAAGCTTAGTATGATCCAATGTTGTTTGCAAAGTTTGACTCAGAAGAAGGATTTTCAAGGATAGGCTACAATCCTACCACCCAGACCCTTGCCTTGTGGACAAAATATAAAAGCAAAAGGATGCCTAGGCTTGTAGATGTGGTAGAGGAGATGAGAGGGTCTACTATGGTGAGGAAAATGAAAGATATAACTCCAATGGAAGCTGTAACCATGACTCATCTATGTTTACAAAAGATGTGGTAGAAAACATGGAAAAGAAAATAACCAGGTATGAGAAAAGACTCAAATTGTCAAATGATGAAATAAATAAGTTGTTTATTGAAAATGTCAAATTGAAGCAATAGTTTTAGCAAGCTATAGATGTGAAGGGAGATGAAATATTAGTTTACCACCGACCTTCTCAAGTTGAAGACCCACAAATTCAATAGATGAAGGAAGAGATTGAAAATTTGAAGAAACATAATATGGATGATGCCAAGCATTACATTCTGGATGCCTTGAAAGAAATATTGAAACAAAAAATTGAAGTATTGAAAGAGAAAATAAGTGGAGTGCCTGAAAGTTTCAGTCATCTAATGAAAGCCTTGGAGCAAATAAATGATAATCTTCCTATCTTAGAGGAACTTCAGAAAAGGTGACAACCCACTTATCATATTCTAACTACTATGTGCAAAGTAACACAAAGGGATCTAGATGCCCCTACGAAACTCAAGCCTACTCAGGAAATGGTTAAGGGGGTGATTGAGGAACACAAGTATGTAATTGACATGAAGAATAAAGTTGAGAGCAAAGGGAATGCATTTGACTTGATAAAACACAACTTCAGCCCTTTGATCATTAAGGGTGATGGTCAACTAAAAGATGTGGATGAATGGAAGAATGAGTTTCATCAAATGGTTCCTTAGTGCTTGGCACACATTTAGAGTGGTGGTGATATCAGTCTTGATAGGTTTCATACCTTGCTCGATGGAATTATAATGTTGGATAATGGATACATAAAATTTGTTGTGGATGTCAGAAATTTGATTGATAATAGATGGAGAATCCACCTTATGAATTTTACTATTGCACAAGGGTTCGAGTGGCTGAATGATTTGATAATAAGAAAATGGCAGGAAAAATATCTGTGACGGGATGGAGATTAATCATCATCAAGAGAAGTTCATCATAAATTAAAAGTCTTGCATAGGTCTTAAGTGACCACAGGCTTTTACCTGAAGATTAATGGATTTGTGCATGTTAGTTGTTAGTTATTATAGTTACATTTCATCTCTTAATTATGTTATGTTTCCAAAATTCATGTCCTTTGGTCTGAAGCTTGTTGCCTCTCGTATAAATAAGAGAGAACAAGGCCATAAGGAATCATTAGAAGATAACGTTAGATAGAAAAAAGCAAACAAGTAGGAATAGTAACAATGTTTTCATCAGAAGAGACTCAGATGCATGTGTAAACTTTAACGAAGTTAATGAAAAAATCTGATTCGGTGGCATTATGATGGTATCAATTGTTTGTTGAGTTAATTGAAGATATTATCAAGTTGTCTCCAAGGTTGATATTTCTCTATTATTTGAATTGATATATCAAGTATATACTCAATTTATGAATGCAATTTTTTTTGTATTTGTGTGGTATGATTAATTGGTTCTTTCAAGCAAAGATTAAATCCTTTTATTCATTCACAGTAACTTGGAAGTGTCATTTTGATCATTAAGAAGAATCTGGTAATTACATTCCTGCATGTTTATACAAGCTATAAACTAATGTTGATAATGCCAAACAGTTTGAATTTCTTCCAGGAGTGAGCCATTCATCTTAGGTTTTCATTTGACTCCACATACCCAACAAAGCACTAGTCTCATATAATTCATCATTTAGTTTCATTCATTTTATTTTTACATCTGTTAACTGAACATATTAGGTTTTACCTTGATATAATTTCTTATACAATCCATACCAAAATAAGAATTCATTTATCCACTCCCAATTGCCATTGTGGATAGATTGCTGAGGGGATAAAAAAAAACTCAAATTTGCTTCATTCACACAGGTGCACTTGCCTAGGTCTAGTAGGGCCTAAAGAGAAGAAGGTACAAATTCGTCATTTGGCCTTGTACGTTAGCCAAAAATGTATCAAGAGATTGGCAGCCTCTTGTGGTTTCAAACTAGTGTTTTTGAGAGCTAATAGTTTGGTGACTTCACTGGGGAGTCAACTCAGAGTTAGGGCCTGTATCATAGAGTCAAAAATATTATACAGACTTTGCTGGGAATAAGAAACTGTAACATTTGATCACTTTTAAGAAAGTGAGTGGTGACTCTGATAAAACAAAGTACATATTAGAAAATTACATCAACTTTACATGCATGGTAGAAGGTCCTAGTATAAAGGAGGTCCCAGTGACAACATCAAATGGACAAGTAAGAATGATAAGGGTAAGAGATTATCTGATGACATGTGCATGACAAATAAGGACAAAACATCAAAACCACACTATGAGACATATGATCACTATGATACATGGAAAAATAGTTCAGCTGGAGAACCTCATACTCTTGAAGACTAGAAAAGAAATCCTTTTATAATTTAAATCCTCAGAAACAAGAGGAATTCAATGCAGAACTAGAGGCTGAAAGAGTCATGAATCAACAAGAGTATGATCATAGAACCAAAGGAAACTAGAATGAGCATGTTAATAATGTAGCCCTTGAAGGAGATTATGTATTTATGACTAAGTAGGAAATAGACGCACACTTGGAATACGAAAGACAAGAAGTAGAAAGAGAAAAAGCAAAGCTTGAACAAATGAGGCTTCAAACAATAAAACAGCTCCAAGACTTAAAATTGCAAAAAGATCAAATTAATGCTCATACGACTAGCCTTTATAAGTATGTACCACCTAACAGGAAATGAAATAATAATGCAGGACCTCCAAAACCATGAAAATATCCTCAGAATCAGTTAGAGAATCAGTACATACAACCAAATGTTCCACCACAAAATGAATCACATCATTTGAATACTCAACCACTTATGGCCAACAATATATGCCACCCCCTCATACACAATACAACAATCCATTATATCAATATCAACATCCCCATAACCCACCTCCTCAGCAATATATGACCATGATTAGACAATTTGATTTGGCAGGATCCAACTATATCCTTGCCCCATGGATAGCAGTTGGAGAGGCCTTGTCCCAAAGTTTATAGGAAGTAGTGCAATTACCTATGAAGAACACTTGAGAAGTTTTAATGCTTTTATTCAGGATCTGGATATGCAGTATGAAGATATGTAGATGAGGTTATTTATGATGTCACTAACTAAAGAAGCTAGAGATTGGTTTAATAGTTTTCCCACATCTTCAATTGATTCTATTCAAGAGTTTTAGGATCAGTTCCTTGAATAGTATGGGAACCAATGTGCACTAGACTTTTCCTTTCATGAATTAGTAACCATCCAAAAACATCAAAATGAGTCGATTTATGACTTTAACTAAAGGTTCAACAAATTGAAAAACAAGATACCACCTGGGTCAAAATTGGCAGACCCTACAACATTGAGTATTTATCTAAAAGCATTTGATCCAAAAATAGGATATGAGCTTAGAATAGGTGCCCCAGAAATTTAGCTGAAGCTCAAAAAATAGCATTGACTATTGAAAACAATAGGAAGGCTGCAGGAATGGTTGCTAAGAGAGATAATACTAAGGTTCCCCAATAGTTAAACAATCCTCAACATAGGCAAGAAAATACATACAGAAATGAGAGGCACAGGTTACAGGATATGCCTTACAATAAAAATTGGAAGAATGGAAAGCCTATGATGGATAGACCTAAAAGAAAAGAGACTCTTGATCCATTGAAGAAAAGGGGGCATACATAGTAAAAAATAGTCCCTAGTGTCATGTATGTGATTTTCCACATTCCCCTAATCACTGCATTGTATCCCAAAAGATGCAAGAAGAGGAAGTACGAGCAGAAAATAAAGAGAGAGATCATACAATTTATTTAACTTCCCACACCCTCCATCTCGTTGAAGAGAGATATTCATCTTTAGAAGAAGAAGGTTATGAATATGATGTTAATAACCTAAGAAATAATGTCCATATGATAGAACAACAAGTCTTTTCTGATCATGAAGAAAGCAATGATGAACAATGTTCTCCTAGTGCACCATATTAGTCAGACAAATGTAGTATAAGGAGACCAACTGAGGAGGAAATCAAGAAATTAACTATTGCTACAGTTGAACATGAAAAAAGTAAATATTGGTTAAGGAATAGAATAGTAAATGAAGATGATGGTGTCCCAAGGGGGATATTTGTGAAAGATAAAGTACAAGGAGCACCAAAGAAAACAAAAAATAAGCATCCTACAAAAAATGTGTAGAAGCATGTTCAAAAGGAAGAAAGCAAAGAGTTGCATAAAAATAAACAAAATCTTGATGATACAGATAAAAGAGAAAAAGAGAAAAGCAAAGGAGAATCATTGGAGAAAAAGAAGATGATCAAATCAGAAGGTACCTCCTTTGACTTTACACAAGCTTTATGCCAGGTGAAATTTTTTGTCCCATTACTTGAAATGATGAAAATTAAGGAGTATAGGGATAGTGCCATTCAATTGATACCTAGTGGGAATAATAAAAACATGAGTGCTGAAAATAAAGGGACTAACAAGGTCAACAATAAGCAAGAAAAGGTGAATATTCATGAGGTATGTCTAGGGGATACACTGATAAATCCTCCATTAGTTGAACCATTCTTTACTACATTACTTATAAATAACAAACTAGTGAGGAATTGTATGATAGATTATGGTGCCACTATCAATATCATGTTTGTAGGAGTGATGAAACAACTTGGCATGTGGGTGGATACTAATGGTGGCAAGTGCTATGCTATGGATAGTAGGCCTATCGAGGTAGTGGGAGTAATGAAGGATGTTGAAGTGAAATTGGCTGCTTATCGACAAGCACCCTATAATATAGACATAATTGTGATTGATACCCCTCCTCATTTTGGGATGCTTTTTTCAAGGAAGTGGATGATAGTAGTTGGAAGGAATGTGTAATTTGACCCATCTCATGCAACAACACAAGTGAATATTCAAGAGGTCAAGTTGTATAGGGAGCCAAGGATGAATCAAATTGTAGACTATGTGCCTCAAGATCAATTGAATTGTTTTTGTGATGTAGATTTTGGGAGTTTCAGAATAAAACCAGGCCAACCTGAACTAGTCAATACTGATCCCATTGAAAAATATGTTTCTAAAAATCATGATGGTGTGTGGAAGATGTATTTTGATGGAGCATGTAGCAAAGAAGGAAATGGAGCAGGGATAGTCTTTATCTCACCTAAAGGGATTACATTCAAATATTCATTTTTGCTAGCATTTGAATGTACAAACAATATAACCGAGTATGAAGCCTTGCTAATTGGTTTTAATATGGTTGTTAAACATAACATCAAACTATTGACTGTCCTAGGAGACTTTGAACTAATTGTTTCACAAGTTAAATCAAAATATGCTGCAAAACATAAAAGGTTGAAACAATATAGGAATGTTGTATGGGATACAATTGAATTATTTGATGTTTTCTCCATTGAATGGATAGACAAGTCAAAAAACATAATAGCATATTTTTTAGCTAATGTAGCCCTGAGAAGAGATGACATCACCTTAGCTAGAGTATCCCAAGTTGAATTTAAAACAAGACCTGCTATCCCTGACAATATATATAGCTGGAAAGTTTTTAATGATGATACTGACCTCATAAAATTTCTTCATTGCATAGATCAATATGAGGCTTAGGAGATTGAATTCAATGCTTTTGTGGAGGAAGTAGATGGGAAACAAATGGTATTTGGAAAAGAGATTTTGCAGCTTAAAACCAACAAGCCTCCCAAAGGGCTTGTGGCATTAGAAAGGGTATATGATGGAAATGACCGATCACTCATGAAATAAACACTAGTCAAAAGGGAGGATATTGAAGAAATCAATCTGGGGATTGAGCTAGCACCAAAAAAGGTTTATGTTGGGAAGAAAATAAGCCCAAAAATTAGAAAAATGTTGATTGTGTTATTAAGGAAATACAAGCATGTGTTTGCATGGTCTTATGAGGATCTCAAGGCATATAGGGAGGACTTATTTCAACATGAGATCCCACTGAAACTAGATGCAAAACCATTTAGATAGAAGCAAAGGCCCATCAACCCAACCCTGGAACCAAAGATGCAAGAGGAACTAAAAAAACTCAGAGATGGGGGCATTATCAAGCCCATTAGACATTCAACATGAGTCTCAAACTTGGTTTCAGTAAGAAAGAAAATTGGGGATATTAGATTGTGTGTGGACTTTAGGAATCTAAACATTGCTTTCCACAAAGATAATTACCCTCTCCCTAATATGGAACCTATATTACATAAAGTGATAGGATGTGAGTTATTTTCAATGATGGATGGATTTTTTGGCTACAATTAGGTCAAAGTTAAGGAATCTGAGCAGTACAAGACAAATTTTACCACCCCATGGGGGACATATGTTTATGTGAGAATTCCATTCAGTCTCACAAATGCAGGGGAAACCTTCCAAAGGGCCATGGATGTGGTATTTTCATATCTAATTAATGTTATAATGGTAGTATATCAAGATGATCTTACTGCTTATTCAAAAAATGCTAAAGATCATGTGGAACACCTGAAGAAGATATTCATCAAGGATTTGGAATATGGTATTAGTCTAAATCCTAAAAAATGTCATTTTGTTGTTATAGAGGGTAAAATTTTAGGGAATATTGTGTCAAAGGAAGGAATTAGAATAGACCCCGAAAGGGTAGAAGCCATAGATAAAATCCCCATTCCTAAGACTGTCAAGGACATTCAATCATTTTTTGGGAAGATTAACTTTGTTAGGAGATTTGTGTCTAACTTTGCTGAGATTGTTAAACCCATATCCAAAATGCTGAAAAAGGGAGAAAAGATAGATTGGACTGCAGAAGCCTTAGAATATTTTATATCTATCAAAAAATCCATCAAAGAAGCCCCTATCCTAAGGTCTCCTAATTTTTCCAAACCTTTTCAAATATTTTCATTTGCCTCATTCCATACTATAGTAGCTGTCATGTTACAAAAGAATGATGAGGGTCATGAGCAACCTACGTCCTTTTTTAGCAAGTCACTGCAGGGGTCAGAATTGAAGTATGACATTATGGAAAAGAAAGCTTTTGCATTGGTCAAAGCAACAAATGCTTTCAAACCATATCTTTTTGGAGCTAAAGTAATTACTTATGTCCCACATGCAGCTGTAAAAGATATTTTGGTGCAGACAAAGGTAACAGGGAAGAGATGCAGATGGATTAATACAATTCAAGAATTTGATATGGAGATTCAGATTACCAAGTTAGTGAGGGGACTAATGGTAGAGACAAACATTGAAGCAAATCAAATCTACAATGTAGAAAGTGAAGAAAGTGTAGTTGCAAGTATTGAACATACTTCTTGGTACACAAATATTGTGTATTACCTTAGACACATGATGCACCCTGAAGGATTGAATGATAAAAAGAGGATAACTTTGAAGCTGCAAGCATCTAAGTATGTGTTCATAGAGGGTGATTTGTTTTGGAAAAATAGGGATGGGATGTTATTGTTGTGTCTAGATGAATCACAAGCTAGACATGTGTTGAGGGAGATGCATGAAGGAGTATGTGAAGGTCACTACTCTGCCAAAACAACTGCACACAAGATTCTCAAAGTAGGCTATTATTGGCCTAAGATATTTAATGATTCCTTTTCACATGTAAGAAGGTGTGAAGCTTACCAGAAGTTCTCAAGAAAGATGAAATATCAAGGAGCCTTATCACTTAGACCTTTACAAGTTGAAGCCCCTTTTCATCAATGGGGAATTGATTTTATTGGGGAAATACATGAGAAGTCAAGTGGGGGACATAAATGGATATTGGTGGCAACTGAATACTTTACTAAATGCGTGGAAGAAGTCCCAACAAAGCAAGCAACAAGTAAGGTGGTAATAAATTTCCTAATAGAGAATATCCTAACCAGATTTGGTACACCAGTGAGATTAGTCACAGACAATGGGATGTGTTTTAGGTCTGATGAATTTAAATATTTTTGCAGTACATATGGAATTACTATCTCTTATGCAACCCCTTACCACCCACAAGCAAATGGTTAGGAAGAGTCCAGTAATAAAAGTCTTCTAAAAATCATAACAAGAATGTTAGATGGGAACAAAAAAGCATGGGACTCAAAGCTAAGAATGGTTGTTTGGGCAGATAGGATTACTACAAAAAAGTCAATTGGAAAATCTCCCTTTGAATTGGTATATGGTACACAAGCCAGGATGCCTCTGCAAAATCTTTTACCAGTATATAATTTTATCCTTCAAGAAGATTTGGACATCCCAGAACCGATGGAAGAAAGAATGGAATAACTTGTAGAACTTGATGAAATAAGGAGAAAGGCTCAATAGCAAAATGTGAAGATGCAATCTCAAATAAAGTATCTTTTTTATTAAAAGGCCAAAAGTAGAAAATTTGAGGTGGATGATTTGGTATTAATGTGGAATGCTAGGTGTCAAGAAAGGGGGAAACATGGAAAATTTGAAGCTTTATGGTTAGGGACCTTTATTGTCACTGGAAAAGGAGGAGAAGACTCTTATTACTTGTAGAATATGTCTGGTGAGCATCAAGAGTTTCCAGTACATGGGAAATTTCTGAAGCATTTCTTTTCTTGAGGAGTACCAGGGGTTTAAGAATTGCTAGTGCATGGAAAATTCTTGACAAACCTCTTAAAGAAATCTTCTTCCATGCATAGTAGTTTAGGAAATATGAAAAGGGACTGGGGCTTGTTAGTACATGGAAAATCCTAGATTTCCCTTATTAAAATAAATTTTTCTTTCCATGTACAGTAGTATAGGTTCATTTCCATCCTCATCCTTATTCATTCCATCCATTCCACCTTCCCTTTCATAACATCTCAAAGCTTGGTATGAAACCAAAGATTTTGGATTCTTGCAGTAATTATTAAATCACTCATCCCTAACTGGAGCTGTTGTTGGAACCAGAATTTTCATTCAAAATTCTAAGGTTTGATTCATGAGAAGTCAAAAAATTCCCTTAGTATTTTCATGAAATCTCATTTTTACCATCCATAAAGTCAATACATCCTTTTACCACCATACCATTGCCATATTGGTTGTTTTACATAGTCCATACAACATACCTCCTTACCATGGCCTTTTTCAAAGTCACCCACGGTAACACAATAAAAGGCTAATACTATGTTCTTCTACTGCTATACCGAGGAAGGTTAAAACCTAGCCCACGGTAGAGCGGTGTAACAATCAGTGTCAACAAGAGAGTCTGCTATACCACGGAGGGTTGGAGTAGAGTGGTGTAGTAAGGAACATTAATAATTGAAACCATTATACCACTGAGGGTCAGAACAAATCTTGAGGTAGAGCGGTATACAAGACCAAGCACTAAGGGGACACCATGGTACCATGAGGAAGACTAAAAGGGTGTGTGGTAGAGCGGTATGATGAGACCAAGTAATACTATGCACTATTGTACCATGGGAGGATAAAAGGTGATGAGAGGTAACATGGTAATCAACCATTGGAACATTTAATAAAGGCCAGTCACATCAATTAGCTTCAAAATTTGAAATTGAACTCAACATGAAAGATTTGAATGATGAAGGATTTATGATTTAGGAATTAATGTGGTGTAATGTGAAGATAAATAATGTAGATTGAGAAATTTTTTGTTTGTGGTAACAAAAATTAAGTGCAGGCGAGCTCAAGGTGCAACAGTGAAAGGAGTCCTTCAGGGCGAGTTGCATTCCAAGTAAGTTTACTCACTACTCATTGAATTTTGATAATGGCACCAAAGAAAATAGAAGTAGGAGCTAAGAAAGAAAAAAAACCTAGTAAAACTTCTTTACAATTGTCATTGCTTGCATTTTTGTCTGGTTCAATTGATAAGGGTCCAAAAAGGGTCTTCAGGGATTTAGCTCAGGGGTGCAAGGACCCTATTATTCCATAGTCTAGGTGGAACTTATATGGTATTTCTATAGGAATAGAAATGGGATAGTCCCGATATCAAACCCATGGACTCTTGACTTGGAAAAATTGATTGTTTTGAATGTTATCATTGATTTTGAATTGGTTAAAGCCCTAGCCAATAGATACCATGCCCCAACAAAGATTGGCAGGCTCCCAAATGGTGGGTGTTTGGTAGATATTTCAAGGGAAGCCATTATTGAGTGTTTTAACTTGAACAAACAAGTTGTTACAGAAGTGGATTTGGGGAAATTGGAGCAAGAGTACAAAATGCTAAGAAGAACCTATAGGAGTGACGAGCTTCCCCTGCACATGAAAAGGGGTGATAACAATAGAGTAATTCCTATCCCTTCCACCAAAGTAGAACCTTTTCTAGTGTCCGATTTTCAATTTTATTTCAAGAATACATATCATGCATTATGTTAGATTCTTGAAATAGATGAAGAAGAAAATATGTCAATAGGGTTGATGAGGATGGCTATGATCATTCAACATTCAGAAACAAATGTTGAATTTGATTTTTCCTCTATAGTTGAAGAAAAAATTCATGAAGGCTTGTTGCAAGTCAAAGAGGCTAAGGCTCCTATGTCTTATAGGAAATATTATTTATTATGTCATTTGATCTTGTATCAAAATGAGACAAAATGGACCTAGAGGATGAAATTATGCACACAGGAAAATGGAGTTAGACTTCTTGTACAAAATTGGTGTTATATTTGGAATAGTAGGTGCAATAAAAGTGATTTTTTTGTGTTTAGAGATGATTTTGTAGTCAGAATAATTGCTTCCCTAGTTTTTTCAACACCAAGAATGCCACAGTCTTTAATGAATGTCATGAGACCAATGCAATACAAACTAGAGTAGGGTTTCACACACAATTATGTTGATTGGTTCTTGATGCCTGAGTATACTATCATCAAGGTATATGGTTGTGAGTAGGCACCACACATTTTATCAAATTTTGTGCCTACAAGAATTTTATTTTTGGAATTTATGTGGCAGATGCTCTGGATGGAGCATGACATAATGAGAAATCAGAGAAAGGGCACATTTTTTCCTAATTTAATAGTGTTTGAGGGGCTGTCTATGGGATCATACATGCTAGAAGAGCTTCAAAAATTCATGAGGGTCAATTGTCCTCTCAAGTTCAGAAAAGTAAGAGTATGTCACCCAAAGGGTTACATTAATATGATCAGAAGGAATTTTCTCACAAAGAAGGCTATATTTAATGTTTTTGATCCTGAAGAAGATGTGATAAGAAATTTGGTATACTTTAATGATGTGTTTCAAGATAGGAAAAAATGGTTGATGATGATGAGATGGGAGGAACAAAAGAAGGAAAAAAATAAGAATTTAAAGGGTTTCATGCTGATGAACTTGATCTTTTAAAAAGGATGCAATTGATCCTTGAAAAATTTGATGGATTATATAAGATGGCCCAGGATGAAGGGTTGGTTCCACTTCCTGCACCTCAACAACCATCAGAAGAGGCATCCACATATTGAACACCACCTTCATCACCTGTACATCCTTCTCTTCCATCTCCATCACATGAGCCCCCAACCAAGAAATAGAAAGTTGAGTCACTAGTTGATTATGGCTCAAGTGATGATGAACAAGAGGCAGTTGTAATTCTAACTGAGATGAAAGAAGTGGCAGAGTAGTAGAGAACCCAAGAGCCTCATGATCCAAAGATGAAAATATCAGAGGAGGTTGTTGATGAAAGACAGGATGATGAAAGAGTAATTTTCTCTCTATGGTTCATGGATAATCTCATTGGAGCAGATGATTCAAAACAAGCTGAAGTTCAAGCCTGGACATTGGAAAAGTTAAATATTGACAATATCAATGTTACCCCCAAGAAGCAAGGGAATTGGTGTTGAAGAGTAACATGATGATCATATCAGAGATGAAACTCCCTAAGGTGTTTCTTCTGGATCAAATCAGAGCTCAAGACGATCCAATATTGGTTGCAGAGTTTGACTTAGAAGGATTTTTAGGGATAGGCTACAATCCTACCAGCCAAACCCTTGGCTTGTTGACAAAACAGAAAGGCACAAGGAAGTCTAGGCTTCTAGATGTGGTACAGGAGATGAGAGGTCCTGCTATGGTGAGGATAATGAAAGATACAACTCCAACATGAAAGTTTCAGTCAATTGATGAAATCCTTGGAGCAAACAAATGCTAATATTCCTATCTTAGAAGAACTTTAGAAAAAGTGGCAGCCCACTTATCATATTCTAACTACTCTATGCAAAGCAACACAGAGGGATCTAGATGCCCCTTCAAGACTCAAGCCTACTGAGGAAATGGTGAAGGGGGTGATTGAGGAACACAAGTATGTAATTGACATGAAGAATGAAGTTGAGAGTAGAAGGAATACATTTGAATTGATAAAACACAACTTTAGCCCTTTGATCATTAAGGGTGATGGCCAACTAAAAGAGGTGGATAAATGGAAGAATGAGTTTCATCAAATGGTTCCTTAGTGCTTGGCACACATTCAAAGTGGTGGTGATATTATTCTTGATAGGTTTCATACCTTGCTCAATGGAATTATAGTGTTGGATAATGGATACACAAAATTTGTTGTGGATGTTAGAAATTTTCTCGATAATAGATGGAGAAGTCACCTTATGAATTTTACTACTGCACAAGGATTCAAGTGGCTGAATGATTTGACAATAATCAAATGGAAGCAAAAATATTTGGGCTCGGATGAAGATTAATCATCATCAAGAAAAGTTCATCATAAAGTAAAAGTCTTGCATAGGTCTTAAGTGATCACAGGATTTTACTAGAAGATTAACGAATTTGTGCATGTTAGTTGTTAGTTATTTTAGTTACATTTCATCTTTTAATTATGTTCTTTTTCCAAAAGTCATGTCCTTTGGTCTAAAGCTTGTTTCCTCTCGTATAAATAAGAGAGACCAAGGCCATAAGGAATCATTAGAAGATAAGGTTAGACAGAAAAAATCATGAAAGTAGGAATAGTAACAATATTTTTATCAGAAGAGACTCAGATGCATGTGTAAAATTTGGAAAAGTTAATGAAAAAATCTGATTCGGTGGCATTATGATGGTATCAATTGTTTGTTGATTTAATTGAAGATATTATCAGGTTGTCTCCAAGGTTGATATTTCTATGTTATTTGAATTGATATATCAAGTATATACTCAATTTATCAATGCACAATTGTTGTATTTGTGTGGTATGATTAATTGATTCTTTCAAAGAAAGATTAAATCCTTTTATTCATTCACAGTAACTTGGAAGTGTCATTTGGATCATTAAGATGAATCTGGTAATTGCATTCCTACATGTTTATACAAGTTATAAACTAATGTTGATAATGCCAAACAGTTTGAATTTCTTGCAGGAGTGAGCCATTCATCTTAGGTTTTCTTTTGACTCTGCATACCCAACAAAGCACTGGTCTCATATAATTCATCATTTAGTTTCATTCATTTTATTTTTACATCTATTAACTGAACATAATAGGTTTTACCTTGATATTGCTTATATAATCCATACCAAAATAAGAATTCATTTATCCACTCCCAATTGCCATTGTGGATAGATTCCTGAGGGGATAAACAAACAATTCAAATCTGCTTCATTCACATAAGTGTACCCGCCTAGGTCTGGTAGGGCCTTAAGAGAAGAAGGTCCAAATTCATCATTTGGCCTTGTACGTTAGCCAAAAATGTATCAAGAGATTGGAAGCCTCTTGTGGTTTCAAACTATCATTTTTGAGACCTAACACCTGGTTCTGGAGCTAAATCATTTCCTACATCAGAGGGACTCTTCTATTGGTTCTTTTTACAATGTAACCAGGTTTGTCTTCTAATCTACCTATGGAATTTCCAATTCCAATAAAAGGTAGCTCAAAGGACCTAGACCAACTGATGAGGACTTTAAAAAGCCTCCTACACTTTGGGCTCTACAAGACCCGGGAGGGTGATCCCTTAATGTGTTTACAACCTATGCACCATTATTATAAATGACATTAACAATAGCAGATAATCTCACTTAATATCTCAACACGATAACATAATATCCACTAGAATTGGCTATTCATAGACAATATCAACTATCTGGAGCATGAGATAACTAAACACAATCCTTTGTTTAAGATAGTCATTGATTTGCAATTTGTAGCAATCTCTAGGCAAAGACAAACAAATAATGAACTACACGAATAATTACAACTTAGATCAATGCCATACATCCATTGTAGGAGTCAAATTCATGAGCATCTAGAGGTTTACGAAAGATTTAATACATGACATATAAGATCCCTAAAAATATTGCATTACAATTTCATCAGTATGCATTCTAACCCAATACTACTTATCAAATCCTTATATGAAACATATCCGTCTATAATCTCATTCAATCATTTTAATTAATTCCTTGAATTAAAGCTAAAATAGAATCATACACACCACAACAGTGAGATGGATAAAATAACCCTTAGTTATTTCATTCAAAGTTCAGATATGCATGTACAATGGAGAGACATGAGCTTGAATTTATCATTTCAACTCAAATGCTAGTACTGTCATACAACATTAAATCCCCATGAACTCAAAACCTATTATAGAATTACTCGAAACCTAAATTGCATTTCTCTAAAACCATCGGACTTTACAATTTTCTCTGCAACTTCACTTAGACTCGACCAAAAATTATCTAACTTGCTAACCTGTACTTCTGGCCTTGAAATCCTTCTTATAGAAAATGAAGGATCTAACAAGCATCGGGCTAGAAAGTACACATGTCACCAGCCAATTGGAACACCTGGTGATATTCCAAATTTTTTTTACAACAACCATCACCTTGGAGAATATTCTTGTTCATCATATCAGCTGAGGAATGTTGATGTAATAACAAAAAACCACAAGAAACCCATGCTAAGAATGCCATCAACACAAAACTGGAACCATTGCAACCGCAACATATGATTTTCCACCTGTTAGTAGTCCACTCTTTTTACTCTTCCTCATTCAAATACTTAGTTACCCACTTTTGGTATTCTTCATCAGTCGGCCAGTCAAAATTAATTACCTCATCCACCTTGGCATTATAAGGTGTGTATTTTACTGCTACCTAATTTGTATTCCTTTCAAAAGATTCCAAAAATGAGTTGGTACTAATGATTTTATCCATACAGCTCACCAACAAATCATATTCTGAGTCATCAAAAATTGAATTAATTTGATCATTGATGACCTCACTTGCTTGATCCTGCAATTGTTGGAGTGACCTGATTTTCCCCTGCTCATCAATTATATCAGGTAACAATGTGTTACCCCAATCATTGAAATTCTTCACCAACTCCCTAATCTGCCTACTCAAGTCATTTGGTAAGGTTTGAAAACCTTGCAATGATTTTGCTAACACATGAGTAGGCTTTAATGATTGGGGCCTATTATTTATATCAAACCTTGAGGCCTTATACATGATATCTAGATCACTGGTCCTAGGGATCCAATTTTCAATTATTGGCATCACTACCTCCTGATCCCTATCAATATTCTTTATTGCATCTAACAACAAAGAATATAAAGAATGTATAGATAGTAATTTACTATCAACCCTTTCATTTAAATTCCTTAAAACAGTAGTAACAATCTCTTTTTGCTTTAAAAGAGATCCCTCCTCATTTACCTTTAATGATGCCTGCAATTCATCAATTTTTTGCAAGAGCTGCTTCTTTGTAGGATCAACAGAGCACTCTGTTTCTTCATCAATTTCTTCTAAAGAAGGGGTGATGATAGGATTCTGATTGGGAGACCCTAGTGTGGAAACAATTAGAGAAGTAGGAGGCACTGACCCTGCTATGGAAGGTAATGTACTGGTTCCTGGAGCACTTGATGTCTCCCCAATCTGTCTATACCTGAACCTTTCCACCTCAGTTTGCAACTCAACATTTTTTTGTTGTATCTTGTTGTAATCCTCAATCAAAAGGTTATACTTTTCCATTAAGCTCTTCCTTTCAGCTTCTTCCCTTTCAATAGTCATTTGGGCCAATTTGGCCACATTCACAGTTAAATTAGCAGCCTCAGTGGTTGAGGTCTCTGAAGCTCTCTTTATTATTAATCCTCCTCTGAAATTTGGATTAATATCAAAAATATTTGGTTTTCTCCCTTGTGGGGCCAATGCCCAAATTTCCAAAGTTTCATATTCTTCACTAGCAGAGTTTTGCAATGCTGCCTTGACTTCTTCTTCAAAATATTGAAAGGGATGCTTGGACTTCATAATAGCATTAAAGGCCACAACATTTGTAATGTCTCATTTAGGAAAAATCAATATGCCAACTTGACTCGCCAGTTTTCTTCCTTCTTCAAGAGTGATGCTCTTGAATTCTTCCATTAATTTAGCTTTTACCTCCTCATCATTCTCCTAGTCTGACCTATCAGGCCTTAGTTCTCTTCTCTTCCTACATTTATCTTGATATTCTTCAAATTTCATCCTCCATTCCAATTGCAAGAATACAAGAGTTTTTACAAATGTATTGTCATCTAGAAACTCCTTGCATGCTTCCATTCTTGCATCTTGTACACTTTTTCCTTTCATAACTAAATCAGATAAAACCAATTCGGCTAGCCTAGAAGGGGAAGGCATACCAACTTGCATGTCTTGATCAGTAACAATGATTCATCCATCAAATCCTCCTGTGGTTGAACAATTCTTTTCCTTTTAGGGCTTAGGTCAGATGGTTGTGATGAGGGACTATCTTTTGATGATGATTCTAAATCAATAATTTTGATTTCCCCAAGCACTTTGAATTTTGGACCTGGTTGTGGAGGCACCTTCATAATTTGCTTTCCTTTTCTGTCCACTTCTTCCTCATCACTACTGCTATCCTTTTTCCTCCTATAAATGGGCCACCTTTATGTAGGCTGATATGTTGGCCTTGTTTCAATTGGTCTGGCACCTTGTTCTTGTACACCCAGACTCAATTCTAAATTTACCCTTTTTGTTCTCAAAGTGCCCATAATCTCTTTGAAGTTCCCCATCAGAAAATCAATTTTCTTATGGTGGGGACTGAACTCCAACAATGGATCATATTTCAGATCCATTTTGTGCACAACATCTAGTAGCTTACTATAAGCTATCCATTTCTCCTTGTTCAACTCCTGTCTATTCAAATCAAATTCATTTCTAATCAAGTCTTCAGGGAAGTTGAACTCATGCACAAATTTTCCAACTTCTATTCTTTGTCTAAAAAGAGCAAAGAAACCTTGAGGATCATGTTGCCGCTTTGGACCACATCTCAAATGGTAATCATCAGATAATTTATCAAAATGCGTCCAACCTCCCTTTGAAAATGCAAAATCAGACACCACTGTAAAATCTGGGAAAAATGTTCCCTTACCCCTTCCAGTGAGGTTGTCCTCATGAATACATCCTATCTGCCACATAATTTCTACAAACCCCACTCTTGGTGGCACATTGTATGGCAGTATATGAGGGGCTCCCTGAAAACCATATACACTCAAGACAGTACTGACTGGGTATGGGATAATGTCACCCCAGTTATAGTCAACCTTCAATTTTGGCTTCCTCCCCTTTGGCCTGAGGAAATCATATAATTCCTCAGGGATCCTAGGTACATTCACCATCAATCTAGCCCTTAATCTAGAAGCAAAAAAATTATCAAATTGCACATAACTAGTGCTTTCCTTATTACAAGATAAATTTGTAGCCCATATCTGTACTAGCAATCTTTCTCCATCAATCGATTGCCTTAATTTCATCCTCTCAGAGAAGAAGTCAACATTCTTGAACAAGAACATATGCATCAACATATAATACCAAAATAATTAAGTGTTGGTATCATTTTTTTATAGCTTGGACAGCCCTTCATGTATCCTCTTAGCCAAGAAAGAAGCGAAGTCATAGGTTACAAAGAAGTTAGGGTGTTGTATTTGCACCCCCATGAACATGTATGCAATGGGAATTACCGCACCAGGACTGAAACCAAAAATCTGACACAAAGAATAAAAAGTGGCCAAAAAATGGTTTGCAAAACAATTTAATTTGAAAGGTTCTTGGTCACTAAGGCTGATATGAAAATTTGAACCTCCTGCCCTAGCCAGATGAGGTGGAAGCAACTTAGCTCTAGAAAGAGACTTCAACTTTGTATACTCCTGCTTCATTTCCTCAAGGTTGATAGGAACCAAGTCTTCACTCAGTTCACTCAAATCAAAAATCCGTTGGATATCATCTCTATTAATGCTCAACAGAACCTTTCCATCATTATCCCTGATTACCCGTGTGATAGGGTCATGTCTTGTAGCAACTGCCCTAAGTAGGTCTACATTAGGGAATACATTTGGTACCACTAGCTTCCCCATATCATACATCCATCCATTTGAGAAAGGGTGAGGCAAATTCCTCTTCCCGTACCACAATTTGAACATTTCCAAACCTGTGAGGGGAACCCTAGCATCGGTGATGTTGGAGCAATTTTATATTAACCCTTCCCCCAGGATTTTCCCGCCCATTAGAATCAATCCCTTCCTCCTATCATTAGTTGACAAGGGCAATTGATCTAAGAAATCATCGCACATGTTTCTTTTTAATAATCAACTTGGCCAGAATATTGTTTTGGTGGTGCCATCTGGGACAAACTAGGGCTTCTTTATATCGTTACACTTCAAGTAGCTAGGACTAACTAGAGATAGGAAATTATAGAACAAAATACTGCAATTTCTCACAATCTATAATTAAACTATATCCCTAACATGTTTATCAACAAACTCACTGATAAACACAACTAATCCTTTCCCAAATTCAAGTGTAGAATGACTGGGAGGCATAGAAAATAAACTCATGGTTTTTTTCGTAGAAATCCCAAATTTTGGTTGTAGAAACTCGCAATTCAACCTTCGGCTTTGAAACTCCTCCGCAAAATAGTTGAATGCTTTGTGATACAAAAAAAGTAGGAAAATTGATTTTATGTCGATCAAATCACACCAGCAAGTGTCTCATCCACCATTAAAGATCAATTTGTGCATTGCACGAATGACTCCAACCACATTTGATGTAGATTTAAATTTGAGCTGTCAATCCTTCAGTTTGATCAAATCATCGATGGTCACCTTCAAAATAGGCTGACATAACCACCAACATGGCAATAAGGGGCCCACCATACCATACGCTGTGAAGGAAGTCCATGTGGTGGTCACCCACAATATCACAATCCCAGACAATTTCTGATCATGCGATGGTGGGCAACTGTTGATCTTGAATATCAGTGATCTCGTTCCTTCAACGCAGTCGCCAGCCTTATCGTTAACCCTCAAGCAGCTTTTCCATCAAGATTATAACATATCCCTCAATTTGAAGCACGTGCATCTTAAGAGCACTTTTAGCATCCCGCCTTTTAATGTATTAAGGCCAGAAAGCATTTCCTTTATTCTTTCGGCTTCATCAGATGAGACATGTGGTGCCCACCCGTGATATCGCGATCTTGCAATTTTGGATCACAGGATGTTGGAAACCGTTGATTTCTGACAATAATTGATCGACGACATACAAACTTATCTCCATCGGCCTCACCAAGGAAGTCCACATGGCACCCGCCCGTGATTTTGCAATCAACCAAAGCACCATCATGGGATGGTGGGGAACGGCTCAGATCAAAGGATGACCGATCAATGGTCACAAAATTTTGATCCCCTAGATGGGACATGTGTCGCCCACCCGTGATAGCACAATCCTGCAATTCCTGATCACGGGATGGCAGACAATCGTTGATATCTGAAGGAAAATGATCAACAATAGTGCGAATCTCATCCCACTAAAAAATAAAATATCCATTAAAGGAAAAGGGGACATCACTAGGCAATGACATAAGTTGTTTTAAAACCATGAAACACAGGGCCAACCAGGACATAGGAAAATAAAACCCACAGAGGATATAAAATATTAAGACTATAGGGACCAGGCCTAGACAAACTGATAGGACATAAGATGTTTTTAAAAGCTCCCCAAAAGTAACAGCGAGATAGATCCTGACCAAGGCGTAAAATAAAACAAGAGTTTTACATGTAGAAAAAGCTAAAACCCCAAACTTAAAAAAATTTCCAACACCATGGAAGACCAGAGACATAAGGCAGGACATGAGTGACAAACAAGGAGAAAAAATTTGAATCTCCATCATCTTCTTCACCCATGTCTTCTTCATTTGCTTCCTGATTTCATCTGTAGTAACTTTTCATTTTCCCTTTTCATCCTTCTGCATGTTTTTCCTTTGATTTACTAGACCCTTCATACTCCTACTGAATCTAGCAATGTGACTAGATTTGTTGCAATTATAGTACACCACATTTCTTTGTTGAGACCAGTTATTCCATTGATTTTCTTTTGATCTGCACTAGTTAGCAATATGGCCAAATCATTGCAGGTATAACATTTGACATCTCTATTGAAAAAGTTGTTTGACATATTTCTGCATTCAACTGACTTATGACCATACTTATAGCAATTGAAACACTAATCAAAGAATGATGGACCACTTGGATTCATTCTGCTTCTACATTGAGCAGCCATATGACCAAATTTATTGCAAACAAAATAGTAGCCATTGAACTTTTGAGCATTAGGTTGTCTTACCGGATACCTTCCAGCTTTGTTCATCTGATTTCCTTTCCTAAATCTCCTTTGTCCAGATCCAGAGCTTTCTCCTTTCTCATATCCAAGACCTCGCTTATCACTTCTAGTCCTCTGAATTTTAATCAGTTCATCAAGCTTGGATGAGCTAATATTGAACTTCTCCTTGTATTCATTTATACTAGCAAGTTCATCTATGATATTAACAATCTGCTTTACAAGCTCTTCTTCATTATTTCTAATTTTTTCCAATTCAAGCTCCAACTAATTGAATCCATTAGTAATTCAACTGCATTCTTCATATTTCTCTTTCAAGGATTGAGCAAGATTCTCTTCATTCTTCTTTCTTTCTTCAATCTCCTTGGTCATCCTCATTATAATAGATTCCATCTCATGCTTTAGGACAACATTATCTTTGGTAAGCTTTTCACATTCTTCTTTCTTTTCGTTCAAGGCTTGACTTAGGCATTCATCTTCCATGCTCTTTCTTTCTACTTAAGCTAATCACAAAGTTCCTTTCTCTTTTCCCTTGACTCATTGATTTTATCTTTCAATGATTGAATGCATTTCTCAGCATTCATGAGGCTTTTTTCTCAGCATTCATGAGGCTTTCCTGCAATTTCTGGACTTTAGATTTGGACTAATAAAGATCTTCTAGTGCCACCAAAATTTGTTGTTAAAGACTACTTAAATCCATTGAATCACTTTCCTAGATCTTCCCCAAGCTTTTAAAATTCTTTCAAGGAACTAGGCTTTGATACCAATTGTTGGAATCAAGGAACACTGAGAGGTGGGGGGTGAATTAGTGTTATGAAAAATTTAACTTTATTAACCTAATCTTTAAACCACTGATGTAATTGAAGCAAAAAAAAAATGCATGAACACAAAATAATCAACCACAACACCATAACACAAATATTTTTATGTGGAAACCCTATTAGGGGAAAAACCACGATGGAGGTCAATCCACAATATGAGTATACTCAAATAAAATTGTTTACAAAAGGATAATGCACATGCATTCAAGCACACTGCCTAGAGCTCACTGCTCAAATACAAAAGAAGACTCATTGTCTTACAAAAGCACTTGGATTACATCCAAAATATTTGAACTAAGAGAATAGCATTTGCTAATGCCTGATTTTAGTTCTGGTTAAGCACATCAATTGCATTCTTGACCTTCTGTCTAATTCTACTCTTCTACTCTATCTACTTTAATTTGGATCACAAATCATTTTCTACACAAGTGAAACTATGCATAATCACTCGACAATCCTTCTAAATTTTACAACACACATCAAAAAACTTCATACATACCTCCAAATGATATAAATGATCACTTATATATATTCACAACTAAATATTTAATCAACCACATGTCGGCTTCAACAAAACATAAAATATTTACAAATTTTCAGCTCAATCCACAAATAATTTTTAATGTATATCCACTAAAGTCGGCCACAACATAGTGAGGACCCAAAATAAAATCCTCGAATAGGAAAATACCTTAAAAAAAATTTCCTCGAACATCCACAACACGCTACATTCATCAAGTTAGCCTTCTTGCACTCTTAAACAAAAAATAGTCAAGCAGATCTTCTAACTTTCACACAAATAAATACAAGGCTCTAAAATTCAAGGATAACATAGATCATACATCGAAAAACCTTCCCTGAGGTCCACAACTCCAAATGATAAAAAGGAATTGCATATAAATTGATGAAAACAATGATGGAACCCTCAAAAAAAAATTATTTGTTCCATGTTAAAACCCTCATTGCATTTGGATATAGGGTTGCTATCTACAAAAGCTTTTAATATTCTATTGGGCCACTGACTCCCTATTACCTATTACCAGTTACTTTAATGTATCTTTAGTCATTCATTGTCACCTGGTAACTGGCCCTTTCCAGCCTAGGTTCAGACCTTTCTATTTTATAAAAGTGGGTAAGGATCTTTGAGCCCTTACGCTCTTTGTATTTTATAACTAGAGGTTTTCAAGTTAATTATTGTCCTAGGGATTCCCCTTCATAAGAAAAAACTAATAAGAACATGCTTAAAAGATTCCCACTTATGACCCAAGGGCCTTCAATGCTATATCACTCATCGCTGATTTTTCATTATTTCACAAATTGTAATAGTGATAAGAGATGGATTGATGTTTTCCTTCTAATATCGCTCATCGCTAATGGCTTTTAAGTTTTCAAAATCATAATAGTGATGAGTGATACTTCTATATTTATGTTCTTATCGCTTGTCGCAAATGGTCATATAAAGATAAAATTGGAATGGCGATGAGCGATGTGATTGCTTGATCACGGATACGTTTTGAATGTAAAATATCACATCAGTGATATGCGATGGACATCAAAATTTGTAAATCTTCTCATCGCTAATTGCTTGCAAAATTAATGAGGAGAATTAGTGATGACTAAGGACCTTATGTTATAACTTCATTGCTCATCGCTGATTTGTTTTAGAACTTGAGTTCTAAATTGGTGATAAGCGATGAGTATTCTCTAAAAGGATTTTTCTCGCTAAAATGATATGATCCTATGAGTGATGTCTTTTGTGATGCTTGGTTTATGAAGGTTGTATGTGTCAAAAGTTGGTGCCATCACAACATTTCTTGTCATAGATAGAAGCATCAGTACAAGGTTTGAATTAGTGATACGCAATAGGAGGATACATGTGACAAACAGTTAGGCTATGGAACCAAGGGCTAAATATCATCACCAGAATGTCTGCATCACCAATAAGAGTGGGGAAAACACAAAATAGATCAGCGACGAGTGATGGTCACCACATGGAATGAGCTACGTGGAAAAATCCTGAGGGTTTAGCATAAAGCAAAAAGGAAAGTAGCGAGAATACTGAGGAACCGTTGATAAAGTTTTTTAAAGAAGGATAACCCAATGGACTGAGAATCACCACATAAATAATTTCATCAAAATTTAGGATCAACAATGAAGCGATGAAGTGTATAAAGAAATTTTCCCTCTAAGAAGAACTTGTCTTGTGTCCTTCGCCAATATTAATGAAAGAACATATTAGGTTGGTGATACATGTTGATTGAAAGATCACAACACTTGAGCTGGAATTGTTGTTTTCCATGGATGAAATTTTAAGTGCTTTAAAAGCAATAACTTAGATTCAATCTTGAGTTGTAAGTTATCAACTTGCTCGCATAAGAAGATTTCGAGTCATTAATCTTGCATGCTTCAAATTTCCTATTTAATGTAGATTACTTGAGTGATTTCCCATGTCATAATTCATTTTGCAATGAATGAGGGTTGGTTTCTAATAAAGAAGTGTGTGGGAATTGAATTCTTCTGAGAAGTGTGTAGACATTCTAGGCAGGTAGGTCTGTCATGATGATTCGAGAGTTTGAGGGGTTGAATTTGTTTGAGCCTAAGGGAGGTCTTGTGAATAAAAGTGGAATACATGGAGCTCTTGATATGCCAAAACAAAGAGTAGGATTAGGGAAATTCAATGAGTATAGTACCAAGGAAAATTACCATCCAAGAGAGTAGATAGTTTCAGAAGAATTAGTCAAAAACAAAGAGAAGAGGATGGTGAAGTATTAAAAGAGGGAATGGATGGAGAGTGAGCATTATAAGGCCTATCCAAAGGAATGGAGATCTCCATGTGAGGTTCTTAATAACCCTTCAGACAATGAGGGTGACACTGAATCAGAGGATGATTATTATCCCCTCTCCCTAGTACTATCGAGGAATCCTGATAAAGAGGTGGTGACAGTTTCTCTAGTCCCACCATGAGTAAAATGTGGGTGAATATCCTCTAAGGTTGATGACTCAGAGTGATGATTATGCCCTATTTTTGTTTTTGATGATACCATGCCCTTTTTGTTAGGATTTTCCTATTCAACACTCATATGATTTCTTGTTTCATGGGCTGAGGTGGAAATTTTTTGAGTTGGTATGTAGGTTACTCTTCCATTTTCCTCAAATGATTGCATGTAACAAACAAAGAATATCTCCAATTCTAGTGCAAATGAAATAAAATGTAAATGTAATTAAGTTTGATGCTTGTTGCTCCCTTATCCTATAAAGGTGATTTCGGGGCTTATTATGGGGGTCGGATTCTAAAGTCTTAATAGAGTTCTAGGTAAAAGCTATGTTCAAAAAGGGCACTTAGAATAGAATTTTGAAGTATGCCAGTAGTTTGTCTTGGAGAAAAATTCATGTATGTAATGATCTTAAATGAGTTTTATAGAAATTATTGATATCGAAACAAATATCAGTCAAGAAATTTATACTCTCCTATGTATGTTTATTATGGAGTTATGAATGAGAAATACCAATGGTGTTATCATTTTTCTTAAAATATGTCATTTGAATGTAGTACTCTGTTTTCAGCTTTAATTCAAGGAATCAATTAAAATGATTAAATAGGGTTATAAAATTTGTAAGGAATGGCTTAGGATTACTAAGAAGTGAATATTTCTTGACACAATAAGTTTTCATAATGCAAAGAAATATGAAAATAGTCTGTTTCCCCCTTAAAAGAGTAATTTGTAAATTACTAATCCTCTTGTGTACTTGAATCTATTCCTCCAATTGATTAGACACTGGTTATTCTATAAGAAAATCTTGCATAAGATGAAAAAATAGTGTTCATAGCTCTAGACTTATTAGAAGAACAACACTCAAAATAGAAAATCTCTCCAAGGGTAGTAGAAGTAGAATTAATCTTAATTCCTAGTAGATAGCTAGTCCTTCATTTGAAAACCTGCCAAATTTTTAGTAAAAGTGATTTCATCTACCACAGAAAAGAATTAATTTGTGTATAAATGTGTTACTAATTGATTATATTTCATGAAAATGAAATTAGGATTACCCTCCTAGGTTTCACAGAACCTGAAGTGAAGGAGTACAGACTTTAAAATCCTATACCTGTTGTGTTGGCCACTAACCTAATAGTTCTTCATCATGGGAGTTGGCTACTTCTTAGAGGATTGTTCAGTTCTGCTAGAAAAATCACCAACAAAAGTGGTGACTCCACTGTGAACGTACTATGAATATCTGGTTGTAGACTATCAGAGTTAGGAAATTGGTGAATCTAAACATCTAGTTTAGATACTGAGGAAATACTAAACCTGGAAATGTTCCTGTTGAGCAAGTTTCAAAAGATATATGTGTGACTCTGCTGTTGGAGAAAATCTAGGACATTCATCTTTGAAGGAGCTTCATATTGCTTGAAGTTCATTCCTCTTAAAATATGTGGTGACTCTATTAAAGAACCTGATGAAGATGTGAAGAAAATTTCATATTTGCAAGCATTTATAGTCAAGAAGGAGAACCCTTTGTTGCAACAAATCCAGGTATTCTTCAGTTTTTGGTTTTCAAGAAAAACAAATTTGTATATGAAAACCATATTTATAAGTCTTGAAAAATTTGATTCCCTATTGAGTGATTAAGCACTAAGGAGAGGAAATAGTAGTAGGCTTGGATACTTCTGTATTACTAAATGACATATTTCTTTATGAAGTTATGTATGCAATGAATTCATTTTGGATATCTTAAGCGAGTAGAGATAGAATTTTCATTTGTAAAAGCTTGAGATCTGGTAGTAAAAAAGGAGAAGGTATGAGTTTCCCAGTGTAATTACATAATATAAGGCTTATAGAGTTGTAAGTAAAATGTATCATCAACTTATGCATCCCTGTGTGGACCCAAATGTAACAATGCATAGTGCTTAGGCCTTGACATGTAATAAAAGAAGCTTCAACATCAAAAGGTATATGGCCATAAATTTTGATGGAATTTCTGGTTACCGAAATATTATTCCATCTGAAATTAGAAATGAGCTACCAAAGTTTAGTGGTACAAGGAGTGACTCGAAAAGTAAGCATTTGCAAGAATTCGGTAATTTAATGGATGACTATGAGATAGATCATGAGAACATGAGGTTATTTGTTCAGTCCCTAAAGGGAGATTCAAGAGATTGGTTCTCTCATTTACTAGTATGCTCTATCTTTTCTTGGATTGAGCTCAAAGTAGTGTTCATGGAGCAGTTCAGTGAAAGAATAAGTGTTGGCTATTTGCTCAATAAGTTTATGAACATTGAGAAAGAAGATGATGAGCTAATACCAACATTTAATTGAATATTTGCTAAAACATTAAGGGATATTCTTGATGTTTTGGATCTAAGTGATGTAGTATGTTTAGTTTTTTATTTGGGAGCTTTTGATAAAAAATGAGCTATCTATTGAGAGATAAAGATCCCAAAACCTTACATCAAGCCTATGGGATAGCCATGAATATTGAAAACAACTTGAAATATGGGATGAAAAGGAATCACCTGGATACACATGTTTACTACCATAGAATGCCTAATATTTATGAATGGTGTAAACCAAACGTAAAAAATGAATGTAAGAAAATTTGCACCCCTAGTGTTTTAGCTTGCACAAAATTTTATGATACTGGTCTCATAAATTCCCAAACACATCATCAAGAAACCATCATGTCTTCAAATTACAATGATAATAATTTTGTTGCTCTATATGAGTCGAGTAGTGAGATATCAAATGATGAGGAAGATAGCAGAGAAAAGGCTGAAGATATATACTTCAATGAGGCAAATCAAGGGTGTGGTTCCAGTTCTGTTGAAGAGTCCACTACCTATGCTCCTATGGATGACATAAGACTGAGCATTCAGTCTGAAAATTCTGAACATAGTTACAAAATTGACAAGTCCTCTTCTTGTAGCAATGATGATGGCATTAAGTATGATAAATTTTATGTTCATTGCGATTATCCTCATGAAGAAGAGATAGAGTAATTTGTTGCAGATGAGAAATGTGTTGATAATGTTGTAAGTGCATTAGAAAATGTGTTTGTCTGCTCTTCTAATGATTACAATGATTTTGGATGTTGTAATGACTTGGAGGAATTAGACATCCATGTTGAGAAAACTGAGGCTCTTATGTCAGGAATAAGTGTAATGGAAAATCCATTGTATGATGAGCCTTCATCTTCACCAGAGATAAGAAATAATGATCCTTATTGGTGTAGATATAATCCACTATTTTATGAGGATTCTTATGATACATTTGATATAGGGTCATAATGTGGTCTTGAGCATACAAAGCAACACATTGATGTGCTCCCTAAGGGCATTGTTTATAAATGTACTGCCTTTGATGCAGGTGTTGAAGATAAAGTCGAGTATCAAGGTGTCAATTACTTGAAGGAGTATGAATTTTTTCAGTTTCCAGTTCAGTGGGAAGGATTTTTGATGAAGCATGATAGTGGGATCAATAACGAGAAATGTTATTTTCAATATGAACATAACATATATGTGTCATGTGATGATGAAAATTTTCATTTTATGCCTAACTCTACACTACAGGATGTTGAAAGTTACATTGGTAGTTTTATACTCAGAAAGGTTGTGAGAAATGGTGATAAAAAAGATTATAATCAGACATACTCTCACTTGTTAAAAAGAGGCTTGACATTTGTTCTAGCAGGATTGAAATTTCTCTTACTTCAGTGGTACAATAAGGACAAATATGAATGGAAAAACATCAGCTCCTTTAGAAGGCTGGTTTTTGACAAAGGAAGGAGCTTATTCAGAATTTTTGTGGCTTAGTGCCACCAATCAGGAGGGTAAAACCTAGTTGAACTAAGGGATGCATAACATAGTTTACATCTTTGAAATTTTTGTGTTGGTTGGGTGGAGATTGGATCTCCCTTTTTAGGTCTTCTTTGCTTGTGTAAATTTTTTACATATGTTGTTTCTTTTGTTTTGTTTTTGTGCTTGGTCTGCTTCACCTAAAATTCTGAGATCTCACCATGCCTGCAAGAGGCATGCGTCCCCAGTCGGAGCCACTGATGGAACCCTCAATTTTTTTTTCTTGTTCCATGTTAAAACCCTCATTTCATTTGGATATAGGGTTGCTATCTGCAAAAGCTTATATTATTCTATTGGGCCATTGACTCCCTATTACCCGTTACCAACTATTTTAATGTATCTTTAGTCATTCATTGTCACCTGGTAACCAACCCTTTCTAGCCTAGGTTTGGACCTTTCTATTTTATAAAATTGGGTAAGGATCTTTGAGCCCTTACGCTCTTTATATTTTATAACTAGAGGTTTTTGAGTTAATTATTGTCCTAGGTAATCCCCTTCATAAGAACAAACTAATAAGCACATGTTTAAAAGATTCCCACTTATGACCCAAGGGCCTTCAATGCTATATTGCTCATCACTAATTTTTCATTAATTCACAAATTGTAATAGCGATAAGCGATGGATTGATGTTTTCCTTTTAATATCACTCATCGCTAATGGATTTTAAGTTTTCAAAATCATAATAGTGATGAGCAATAATTATGTCTTTATGTTCTTATCACTCATTGCTAATGGTCATAAAAAGATAAACTTGGAATGGAAATGATGATGTGATCACTTGATCACGGATATGTTTTGAATGTAAAATCTCACATCAGCGATACGCAATGGACATCAAAAGTTGTAAATCTTCTCATCTCTAATTTCTTGCAAAATATATGAGGAGAATTAGCGATGACCAAGGACCTTATGTTATAACTTCATCGCTCATCACTGATTTGTTTTAGAACTTGAATTCTAAATTGGAAATAAGTGATGAGTGTTCTCTAAAAGGATCTTTCTTGCTAAAATGATATGATCCTATAAGAGATGTATTTTGTGATGTTTGGTTTATGCAGGTTGTATGTGTCCAAAGTTGGTTCCATCACAACATTTCCTATCACAGATAGAAGCATCAGTACAAGGTTCAAATTAGTGATACACTATAGGAGGATACGTGTGACAAACGGTCAGGCTATGGAACCAAGGGCTAAAGATCATCACTAAAATGTCTACATCATTGATAAGAGTGGGGAAAAGACAAAATAGATCAGCAATGAACGATGGTCACTGCATGGAACAGGCTACGTGGAAAAATCTTGAGGGTTTAACATCAAGCAAAAAGGAAAGCAGCGAGAAGACTGAGGAACCATTGATAATGTTTTTTAAAGCAAGATAACCCAATGGACTGAGAATCACCACATAAATGCTTTCATCAAAATTTAGGATCAATGATGAAGTGATGAATTGTCTAAAGAAAGTTTCCCTCTAAGAAAAACTTGTCTTGTGTACTTTACCGATATTAATGAAAGCATGGATTAGGTTGGGGATACATGTTGATTGATAGATTGCAACACTTGATCTGGAATTTTTTTTCCATGGATGAAGTTTTAAGTGCTTTAAAAGTAACGAATTAGATTCAATCTTGAGTTGTAAGTTATCAACTTGCTCGCATAAGAATATTTCGAGTCATTAATCTTGCATGCTTCAAATTTCCTGTTTAATGTAGATTAATTGAGTGATTTCCCATATCATAATTCATTTTTCAATGAATGAGGGTCAGAGGCTAATAAAGAAGTGTGTGGGAATTGAATTCTCCTGAGAAGTGTGTAGACATTCTAGGTAGGTAGGTCTGTCATGATGATTCGAGAGTCTGAGGGGCTGAATTTTTTTGAGCCTAAGGGAGGTCTTGTGAATAAAAGTGGAATACATGGAGCTCCTGATATGCCAAAAAGAAGATTAGGATTAGGTAAATTCAAGGATTATAGTACCATGGAAAATTACCATCCAAGAGAGCAGATAGTTTCAGAAGAATTAGTCAAAAACAGAGAGAAGAGGATGGTGAAGTATGAAAAGAGGGAATGGATGGAGAGTGAGCATTATAAGGCCTATCCAAAGGAATGCAAATCTCCATGTGAGGTTCTTAATAACCCTTCAGACAATGAGGGTGACACTGAATCAGAGGATGATTAATATCCCCTCTCCCTGGTACTATCGAGGAATCCTAATAAAGAGGTGGTGACAGTTTCTCCAGTCCCACCACGAGTAAAATGTGGGCAAATATCCTTTGAGGTTGATGACTTAGAGTGATGATTACACCCTGTTTTTGTTTTTGATGATACCATGCCCTTTTTTTTAGGATTTTCCTATTTAGCACTGATGTAATTTCTTGTTTCATGTGTTTAGGTGGAAAGTTTTCGGGCTGGTATGTAGTAGAAGTGCCATGCTAGTTAACCTTGGCGGTGCATATGTTGTTTACAGATGATATACAAGTTTATGTTGGAGCTACTATTGGAGAATCTTCTTTGGTCATCAAGGATGAGGATACAACACGGTTACAACAAACTCTACCTTTCAAGGAGCTAGCATGTCTTCATTCAGGGAATGTGGAATGCAGTCTTTTACTCTTCCATTTTCCTGAAATGATTGCATGTAACAAAGTTATAATATCTCGAATTCTAGTGAAAATGAAATGAAATGTAAATGTAATTAATCTTGATGCTTGTTTCTCCCTTATCCTATAAAGGGGATTTCAGGGCTTATTATGGGGGTCAAATTTTGAAGTCTTAATAGAGTTCTAGGTAAAAGATAAGTTCATAAAGGGCACTTAAAATAGAATTATGAAGTAGGCCAATAGTTTGTCTTGGAGAAGAAGTCATATATGTAACGATCTTAAATGAGTTTTATAGAAATTACTGATATCAAAACAAATATCAGTCAAGAAATTTATACTCTCCTATGTATGTTCATTATGGAGTTATGAATGAGAAATACCAATGGTGTTAGCATTTGTCTTCAAATATTTCATTTGAATGTATTACTCTATTTTCAACTTTAATTCAAGGAATTAATTAACATGCTTGAATAGGTTTATAAACTTTGTAAGGAATGGCTTAGGATTACTAAGAAGTGAATGTTTCTTGCACAATAAGTTTTCATAATGCAAAATAATATGAAAATAGTATGTTTCTCCATTAAAAGAGTAATTTGTAAATTACTGATCCTCTTGTGTACTTGACTCCATTGCTCCAATTGATTAGACATTGGTCATTCTATAAGAAAATATTACATAAGATGAACAAATAGTGTTCCTGGCTCTAGAATTATAAGAACAACACTCAAATATAAAATATCTCCAAGGGTAGTAGAAGTGGAATTAATATTAATTCCTAGCAGATAGCTAGTCCTTCATTTGAAAATCTGCCAAATTTTCAGTACAAGTGATTTCATCTGCCACAAAAAGGAATTAATTTGTGTATAAATGTCTTACGAATTGATTATATTGCATGAAAAAACAATTAGAATTACCCTCCTAGGTTTCACAGAGCCTAAAGTGAAGGGGTGCAGACTTTAAAATCCTATGCTCATTGTGTTGGCCACTAACCTAACAGTTCTTCATCATGGGAGTTGGCTACTTCTTAGAGGATTGTTCGGTTCTGCTGGAAAAATCACCAACACACAATTCTATTGGATGCTTTGTTCTAGCTTTGACAATTAACACAAAACTTCAATCTGACTTTTGGTAAAAACAAATGCTGACATGCAGATCAGATCACTAACTAGGGTTGCCATCAATGACAACGCAATATGACATGAGCAGTGTCTCTTGCTAAAAAGCATCCAACTAATACTTTAAAGGATTCCATTTCTAAAGAAAAAACTAAAGTGCCTCTTCTAGAATGTCTAAAACCAACCATCATGAAAGATACTCTGGAAATTTCCATGTCCACCGAAATTGTGTTGATACAAGAAATCAAACAGTTGTCAATTGAGGTTCCTTTCTACAAGAAATTAAGGAGATTCCTGAGTTAAACCAACTAATCAAATAGTTGTGTATCAAAACTCCAGGGAGGAAACCAAAATGAATAAATATTGTCCAGATAAATGGTTATCTAGCTGAATTTTTGGTTGGAAAGACCACTGCTCTGAAATATGATGATCTAGGTAATCCACTCATAATAGTAACAATCAATGAGGTAGCAATACCTAATTCTTTAGTGGACCTTGGAGCAGCCATTAACATAATGATTGTTTATGTAATGGAAAAGTTGGGGCTTACTGATTTATGTCCCACAACTACAGTCTTGCAAATGACAAACTAATCCATAGCTATTCCCAAGGGTTTCATTGAAAACATTCTTGTTAAGGTTGATGGATGAGAATATGCAGTGGATTTTCAAATAATTCAGTCTCTTACACCCAAAGACAGTTATCCAATAATTCTAGGAAGACCATGGTTGGATACTATTTCTTCCAAAATTGACTGCAGAAAGGGATGAATGACCATTTCATATGGTCCTAATATTAAACATTTATTCTTGTATCCTCCCACCAAGCCTACTGAATATAATAAAGTATGGTTTGATAAACCAAATGGTCCCAACAGACAGGAAAATTTAGCTTTTCTAACCATGGTAATCATTAAATAGCATGGTGAAGAATAAGATGATGAATTAGAAAAAAAAATGGAAAATATTACCATGGATTCAAGTGATGAGAAGATTTTGGACGTATAAGAGATCCTAGGACAACCAATCAACATAGACCACACTAAATTTGATAACACCAATTTCATGGGATTACCTTGTCCTTTGCAAAATATAGTTCCAAGAACATATCATTTCTTTACAAATATTGCCAGACATCACAAAAAAATACCTCATTACTATCCCCTCAACACTCTGAGAAGGCCAATTTACACTATCACATCTAACCATCCAGGTGTTAAAACCATTATGTTGTTGCCAAGAAAAACTTTGAACATTAACCGCTAGTTGACTGAGCTGGAAGAACACAAATTGTTTGATATCCTGGTGAATAGATCTAAAGATTTTTCTTAGGACTACATGCATATGAGAGGAATACACTCAAGTGTGTGTACTCACCATATCTATACTGAGGATGTTCAACCTATTCACCACCCACAACAGAGACTCAATCTTTCCTTGAAGGATATCATTAAAAATGAAATTGAGAAACTCCTACAAGTGGGGTTTATTTATCCCATTTTTGACAATAAATGGGTGTCACCTTTGGTTTTTGTTCCAAATAAAAGTGGAAAGTGGAGAGTGTGTGTCAACTATAGGGAACTTAATAAATCAACACACACATATTATTTCCTCTACCATTTCTAGACCAAGTTTTGGATAACTTGGCTGGGAGAAAATATTTTTCATTTCTAGATGGATTCAGTGGTTATAGCCAGATACAAGTAGCAGCAAAAGACTAGCATAAAATTACTTTTACTTGCCCCTGGGGAACATTTATATATTGAGTTCTTCCATTTTGGCTATGTAATGCTCTTGCAACATTCCAGAAACCTATCCTGGCTATATTTGCTAAGTTGGTGAATGAGTGTGTGGAAGTTTATATGGAGGACTTCACTATGTATGGTTCAACCTTTGATGAATCCCTCCAAAGTATAGAAAAAGTGTTGAAGTGATGTGAGGATCATCGTTTGTCCCTAAGCCATGAAAAATGTTTGATAATGGTATAACAAGGAATAGTGTTGGGACACCATACTTTAGCTAGAGGGATACAAGTTGATCCTAAGAAAATTGAAGTGATACAACTTGTGACCCCAAAAACCTAGACTAATGTTAGAAGTTTCTTAGGGAATGTTGGACGCTATCAAAGATTTATAGAAAAATTTAGCAAGATTGTAGCCTCTATGTTTTCCCTTTTGTAGAAGAATGTAGAGTTCATCTGGACACATGAGTGTCAATCATCATTTGAAATCATCAAGGAGAAACTCATCTCTGCTCCTTTTCTTCATGGACCTAATTGGAACCTTCCATTCCATATTTGTGTTGAAGCATCTGATGATGCTATTGGAGTAGTATTAGGAAAAGAAGATGAGAATGCGGGAAAGTATGCCATATATTTCATTAGTAAAAATTTGACTCCAACAGAAAGGAATTATACCACAATAGAGAAATAATTCTTAGCTATAATACATGCAATTAAGAAATTTTGACACTACATCACAAGATACAAAGTAAGAATGTACACAAATCACTTAGCCATCAAATACCTTATGAAAAAACCTATAGTGAAAGGAAGGATAATTAGGTGGTTGCTACTTCTCCAAGAATTCAACGTAACAATTATTGAAAAACCAAGAAAGTTTAATGTAGTTGCGGATTTCTTATTCCAAATTAAACAAGATGATGGTGATTTTTCTCTAGTACAGGATGAGTTCCTAGATGAAAATTTCTTTTCCATCTCTACTAAAACTCCTTGGTTTGCTGATATTTCCAATTACTTGGCCAGCTTAGAAGTACTGCCTGATTTTACATCAAAATAAAAGAAATGCCTTGTTAGAGAAAGCACCCCTTTCAAATAGATTAATGGGATCCTATTTTGATGTTGGCCTAATATGGTTCTATGACATTGTGTTAGGGAAAATGAGACCTATAGTATCCTTAGAGCTTTCCATGATCTACTAGGAGGAAAGCCCATAAGATTTTAGGTGTAGGATATTACTGGCCTTCTATGCATAAGGATATCAAGAAATATGTTCGTAGGTGTGATGAATGCCAAAGGGTAGGGAGACCAACTGCATCTAATGAAATTCCCCAGCAACCTCAAGTAGTCCTTGAACCATTTGAAAAATGGGGATTGGATTTTATTGGCCCTATAGACCCTCCTTTACAAGGGAAAGAGTACATTCTGGTTTGTACCGACTATCTGACTAAGTGAGAAGAATTTCAAGCTCTACAAATCACTAGGGAGGAACAAGTAGTTGATTTCTTTTACAACAAAATTTTCCTCAGAGTTGGAACCCCTATGACAATTGTCATAGATCAAGGTCCCTAGTTTATGTCTAATGTTTTATTAGCCTTCACCAATCATTTCCAGGTAAGCCATAAGAAGTCCTCACCCTACCACCCTCAAGAAAACAGATAGGTGGAAATCACTAATAAGGAGCTATAAAACATTTCAACAAAAATAGTTACATCAGGAAGGAAAGACTGGGCTAGGAAACTACCTGAAGTGGTTTGGGCTTATAACACCATGTGGAAATCAACTACTAGTTATAGTCCATACAAGTTATTTTTTTGGAAGAAACCTCTTGTTGTGCCCTTGGCACACATGCCCCATTCAAAACTGGGACCCTCTCTTCCTTTTTCTTTACCAGGTCATTTTGTTGATGCCTCATTTTGCATGCCCCCTATTTTGGTGTCCCAATTGGTTGATGAACCTCAAAAGTGTCATCTCAGGTCGACCATGTTTCACCCCCTCAAATTTTCTAAGTCCTAAGCCCTCATGGAGGCCTTCTAGTAGTTTACCTTTGCCTCTTAGAATGGCGTCCCTGGCGCCCTCCGAGTCCGCCCTCGTGGGATTCCCTCGGTGGATTTCCCTATTGCATTTTTCATCTCAAACAGACGAAGGACCCCATCCTTCGGTGGCTTAGGACCCATTACCTTGATTTCCACTTCCCATGTTATAAATAGTTCGATGACCTTCCATCTCATCGAGCCTGTTGTGTCGGGTCGCTCCTCCTAGGGTTCTACACCTTCTTTTCCTTTCCCAAATGGCCATCCTCCAAAAGAGCTTTGCCTATTGGACCTTGAGGTCTCCTTCACTGGTAGTTTTCCGCTAAATGTTCTCAAATGGCCATAAGCCAAAATTGTTCTACCTATTGGGCTCCAACCCTCCCATGGCTGTTTTCAAATTTCAATGTACCAAACTTTGGGTTCATTGTGCATGCATTAATTAGGGGGCATTAAGTGAACTTAAGGGTATAAATATCCACATTCAACCTATCATTTTCACTTTCTCAGGTGATCAAAGATATCAAAGTGATCTAGAGCAAACTTCCATCACTACCCTTCTAGCTTGACAAGCTTCACAACTAGTTCAACACATGTTTTAGCTGATCCCTTCACCTCCTTCATCGGGTTTTGGAGGTGAGTTGGCTATCTGCCCTCCTGTTGTGTTTTTCTTTGATTTCGCACAAAATGAATGCATTAAAAGGATGAAAAAAACAAGCCTTGGATAGAGAAGAACCTTGTGCACAAGACCCATGTTCTAAAAACTTGAGAAGCCATTTGAAATCTCTTGATAAGTGAGCGAAGAACTTTGTCCTTACGATGATGTTCTTAGGACAAAGCGTTAATTCTCTTTAGGTCCGGGAATCCCTTTTATCATCATCAAGACTTGAAAACTAGACAACTCAAAAATGACAAAGTGCTCTTTCGGGTTCATCATCGTGGAATACCCCCACCTTCCCGCCATTCAAACATGGAAAAAACTCACTGGAGAAACTGACTCCATCAAGGCTTCTTGGGCCTGCTCCTGCGGAACTCCATCCCCGGGGTCTTGCTAACGAACCACTATTTCTGATGGCATTCTAAGCCCATCCATCTAACTTTTAGGCCTCACTTATGTGTTCAACGCGAGACATTGAAGTTGAAACTACCACATCCTAAACACCCTCCGAGTCTCGATTTGCAGACCTCCGTTTGCAGATTGCTAAGGTGACTTCATTGTTCCTCAAGGCTTTCTGGTGGTTTCCTTTTGCCCTCTGGGCCCCGATCATCCCTTAGCAATGCGAATAAAATGATTAAACACAAGTGTCCCAACCTTCAGTGTGTCATTCTCATTGGACTTCCATCATCGGGACTCCATCCCATTTCGGTCGTCGTAAAAGAGAAAATCATCTATGTCCTTCTGGCCACTAGGATTGAATCCCCTAAACTCTGTTAGGTGAAAACTAAGAAAACATAAAAGCTAAGCCCTTATCCCAATCTGACCCTTCGGGTTTCTCCTGCCAGACTTTCGCATACTGCTCACTATTTCAAATAGTGATCTCCTCATAGCTTCCTGCCTTATCCGACCTAAAACACTTAAATGATCAAAGAGTTGTGCTGACCGTCTTCCATATTCGCGGGTACCACATGACGAAACTATGTCCCCAGAATGTTGTTTTACAAGAGCCCCTCCAAATGACAAACCTTAAATGGCCAGACCCTTCCCAGACTCCAACCACCTCAAGGATGATCTAGATGCCTTCCAATCACCAAACTAATCTTGACCCACGTGCCCAAATAGGGCACTTTACTTAGTGGACCTTCCAATTTGGCCTAAACCTAGGGCGGGTGGAAACTTGCGGGCCACCCTGCCCTATTTTCCCTTCAAAAAAACCATCTAGCAAGGGAAGTCTGGCCCCTAGGGCCCGAATCCTCTAAATTCCCTCCTTTGAATTGCTAAATGACACTTTGGATTATATGTTAGATTTCTTGAATGACGTTTATCCAATCTAACACTATTTTGCAGGGATTTGACTAACATTTTTTTTGTGTTTTCATGATCAAATATGCTCACCTCTCTTTTTCCCACAAAATATATGGAATCAGGTGCACAACCTTTGGGAGCAGCCACAAAGAAGGAAAAAGGAAATAAAATAGGGAAGGCCCCTCGAGGAAAAGAAGATAAGGACCAAATGAAATACCAATTCCAAGGGGAATCCCTAAAATCTAAAGTCACCACAAAGTGGAAGGAAGTCTCTAACACAAACATTGGACATATCTACATCGATGAATTCAAGCAAAGGGTTTGGATCAACCCTACGATGGATAATGCAAGAAAATCTAAAGTAGTGGAATAGCTAAGGTTGAATGCTTCCCTCTAGCTCTTATCGCCCCTAAACTAGTAATGGCCTATAGGGAGGCATACCATCCTGAGACGCAGACAATAGTGGATAGAGATGGGATTGTCTTGGCTAACATGTGTGCAAAAGCAATAACAAATACCTTCCATATCTGTACCTTAGAGGAAATGTGATTACCAATCATCAAGGAGTGCAAGGCAACGTGGGACGACAACCCCCTTAAATGCAAGAAGCTTCTAAATCAACACCAGTTGAAGGAGAAGAGGGGCAGTGCTGCTAAGGTCCCCAAGGAACTATTCGGTAGTGATTTTTATGAAGACTACCATGATTTGGTGACCTTGCTAAGTAGGTTAATGGGCCTTCCAATGACTTCCTTCTTCCAGGAGTGGATGTTGTACTTCATTGAAGAGATCCTTTGTGGAGAAGAAACCAAGTTTTATTGGGGTGGGATAATCAACGATTGCTTCCATGAGCAGTTTATGGCTATTAAGAATACCTCCAAATTCTAAATGAAATCCTATTTTTTCTACTCATTGGCTAAACGAAGGTAGTACAATGGCTTGTTTAGAGCTCCAGATGAAGAACATGGCAGTGAACTAAAATTCTATGACAAGAAACCTTAGTTGCAATTCAAGAAATTCAAGAAGCAATACTGCATAGTCAATGACACTTTCATAGGTCATATAATTAGATTAATCAGGGGTGACTTCAAGAGGTGAGTCTCCCACAACATGAATGCATTTATGAAATAGTATGCCTTTTTGTTCATACAATTCCCAAAGTTCACATACATTCATGCAGAAGGCTTCTCAAAAAGACCAATCAAGCTGCCCCGGTATCCTAATGACTAGATAATACTATTGGAGTTCTCTCAGAAGCTGCACACCCTTTTGAGTGGCAAGCATAAGGAAGGGACTCCTTATCCCCTCTCCTTCGGCCAAGGGCTATATGAATTGAATACCTCTTAGTGTGCTGATAATTCAGAAAAGGAGTTGGCCAAATATCATTTGGGATTCCACACTGCCCAGCCATGGATGGATCCCTATGGCCATATCAAGAAGAATCTGGTACATGAATATTCCCATCTCCATAACATTGAAGAATTTTGGGCTAATTGTACAGATGATAAGGAGGTGTGGATGATGCACTATATGCGGATGACTGCATACTTTGTAAAGAAGGTAAATCTATTCCTAGTCCCTGACTAGGTAGAAGAGGATGAGAGTATGGTCATATATCCTCGATACAACGTAGTTTCTGACCTATCGATGCTAATAATTGGTTGCGATGAGCAAGAGGTTGATGACCTTGATATTCTAAAAAATCCCATTGAGACTCGCACAAAAGAATGTGTTGGTTGCATTTTTTACAATGTAACCAGGTTTATCTTCTAATCTACCTATGGAATTTCCAATTCCAATCAAGGGCAGCTCGAAGGACCTGGACTAGCTGACGAGGACTTTAAAAATCCTCCTACACTTCGGGCTCTGCAAGACTCAGGAGGGTGATCCCTTAATGTGTTTACAACCTCTTCACCATTATTATAAATGACATTAACAATAGCAAATAATCTCACTAAGTAGCTCAACATGATAGGATAATATCGAATAAAATTGGCTATTCATCGATAATATCAACTATCTAGAGCATGAGATAACTACAACACAATCCACAACACAAGATAGTCATTGATTTGCAATTTGTAGCAAGCTCTAGGCAAAGACAAACAAATACTGAATCATATGGATAATTACAACTTAGATCAGTTCCATTTATCCATCGAAGGAGTCAGATTCATAAACATCTAAGGGTATGTGACAGATTTAACACATAACATATGAAATCCTTGACGAAATTGCATTGTAATCTCATCAATATGTATTCTAACTCAATACTACTTATCAAATCCTTATACAGAACACATGTATCTACAATCCCATTCAAACATTTTAATTAATTCCTTGAATTAAAGCTAAAATAGAATCATACACATCACAATAGTGAGATGGATAAAACAACCCTTAGTTATTTTATTCAAAGTTCAGATATACATGTACAATGGAGAGACATGAGCTTGAATTTATCATTTCAACTCAAATGCTAGTACTGTTATACAACATTAAATCCCCATGAATTCAAAACCTATTACAGAATGACTCAAAACCTAAATTGCATTTCTCTCTAAACCATCAGACTTTACAATTTTCTCTGCAACTTCACCTATACTTGACAAAAATTATCTAACTTGCTAACCTGTACTTCTGGCCTTGAAATCCTTATAGAAAATGAAGGAGAAAACAAGCATCAGGACATAAAGTACACATGTCACTAGCCAATTGGAGCACCTGGTGATATTCCAAAAATTGTTACAACAACCATCACCTTGGAGAATATTCTCGTTCATCATGTCAGCTGAGGAAAGTTGATGCAACAACAGAAACCACAAGAAACTCATGCTGAGACTGCCATCAAAGAAAAATTGGAAACCGTTGTAACTGCATCATCGCATTTAATGATCAAATCATGCCAATAAGTGTCTCATCCACCATTAAAGCTCACTCACACACTGTACAAATGGGTCCAACCATATTTGATGTAGATTCAAATTCGAGTCGTCAATCCTTCAGTTGAATCAAATCATCAAACGATTGTCTTCAAAACAAGCTGACACAATCACCAACGTGTCAATAAGGGGCCCACCATACCATGCATTACTAAGGAAGTCCATGTGGCAGTTGTCTGCGATATCGTGATTAGTAAAGATCCTGCAACTTTGGATCATGCGATGGCGGGCAACCGTAGATCTTGAGCATCAATGATCTCATTCGTTCAACACAGTCGCCAGCCTTATTAGTAACTGTTGAGCAACTTTTTGTCAAGATTATAACATATCTATTGATTCAAAACATGTGCATCTCAAGAACACTTTAGTAACCCACTGTTTAATGTATTAAGGCTAGATTAATTTACCATAGTATTTCCTTTATTCTTTCGGCTTCATCAGATGAGACACGCGGTGCCCACTCATGATATCACAATCAGTAAAGATCTTGTAATTTTTGATCACACGATGGCGGGAAACCGTTCATATTTGACAATAATTGATTGAAGGCACACAAAATTATCTCCTTCAGCCACACAAAAAATGACACATGGCACCCACCCATGATATCACAATCAATAAAGATCCTGCAATTCCCGATCACGCAATGGCGGGAAACCATTGATATCTGAAGGAAATTGATCAATAGTAGCGTGAATTAGATCCCTCTGTAAAATAAAACATTTATTAAAATAACAAGGGGACATCACTAGGCCAACGGTAAACAACGACATAAGTTGTTTTTAAATGATGCAACACGGGGCCAACCAAGACTTAGGAAAATAAAACCTGCGGAGGAAATAAAAATTAAGACCAAAGGGACCAAGCCTAGATGAAACGATAGAACATAAGTCATTTTAAAACCCCTCAAAAAGTAACAAGGAAAAAGATCCCAACCATGGCGTAAAATAAACACAAGGGTTTTACATGTAGGCAAAGCTAAAACCCCAACCCTAAGAAATTTCCAACACCATTAAAGATGAGTGACATGAGGACGGGCAGGAATGGAACATAAGGAGAAAAAATTTGAAGTTCCATTAGAATGGATTGATGGGCAAGTTGCTCGACTAAAGCAGCAAGGGGTTGCTATGACCTTTGAGAGGATCGAAAGTGAGCCGAGTGGAACAGATGGTGGGATAGATGTTGCCTTGACAGGAGAAACTTCAAAATCCCCTCCACTCACTCGAACAAGGAAAAGAAAAGAAAATGATGAGAAACAGCCTAATCCAAAGGTATACGTAAGAAAGGCCTCAAAGGGAGAACCTTCTAAGAAGCAAAAGAGATCAGGAAGTGTCATGGAGATGCCTATTATTCAAGAAGATCCACTCCATGAGGGAGAAGAAATGGAGACTGAACAATCAAAATCTCTAACAGTTTCCTCCACCCTACTGCCCCTTCGTCTACCTCCCAGGAAATGATTGCAACCTCTCTAACTGCGGTGGACATCTCAGTTCACCTTACCTCTTCTCCACCTACTAGGCAAGTTGTAATGATTGACTCTTCCTCTACCACCACTTCTCCACTCTCCTCTGCTTCCATCTCCCCGACTACATCTCTCTCACTAGCAACAACAACAATACTGATGCCTGCACTTTCACTACTAGAGGAATTTTTGAGACACATGTAGAATGTTCCTTTAGAGATTTCTGAAGCATTGATGAATCCAACTTGCCAGCATTCCTACTTCAAAGACTCCAATTGAACCACTAGAGATGAAATCCACGATGCAAATATCTAAGGAGTTGCAATGACAAGAGAGGGAGGCTACCAAGGCATTGGAGGAAGAAGCAGATGACTACCACAAGTACCCTAAGCACCAAAATTTGCAAATTGATGAGGTAGTCTGTGAGGGAGAAGAAACAAAATACTTCGAGGGTAATGATGAAGAAGACGTTGGCACCAAGTATATTGTAGAAACCTTTGATGCAGATCTCAAAGAAGAGTTGGCCTGACAATTAAAATATGTTGGAGAGGAAGTGGAAAGGTCACCTCCCAAAGGAGAAAAGGAGTCTAGTGATAAAATAGAAGGAGACATTGAACTTCCAACTAGGGAGCAAGAGGAGATCCCCAAACATGGTGAAGAGATGCCTCTCTTGAAGGGGAAAGATGAATAAGAAAAGAAAGAATAGGAATATGTGCCACCCCAACATGAGGAAAGGGGAAGTAAAGAAGGAGATAATCCTAATGAAGAGGCTAAAACCCATAAGAGCCCCGAAACAGAGCAGCCCAAAAAACATGGGAATAAAGAAGAAAAGGAAGAAAAGGCTACAGAAGGGGAAGACAGTCCCAAGGAATGCCTTCCCACTAAGTCTCCCATCAAATGTATGGTGTTCATCTGAGACTCTGACGAGGAGGAGGAAGATACAAGGATGCAAAAAGAAGCTCCCGAAGATAAAGTGATTGAAGTCATGAAGGATGAAGAGGATGGTGATCATGAATCACCCAAGGAAAAGAGTCAGATGCCTGAGTGGCTGGAAAAGCAAATGGAGAAGAAAGCTCCTACTCCAAGGGATCCAAGAGAAAGATTAGAGGTCATCTTGGCTCAAGCTCAAATCAACACCAAGAAAGAGAAGAAGCCCAAAGTTAGATCCAAGATGACAATGCATGCCTCTAGATCTAGAATAGTGCAAGTAGCTACACTAGTGGTGGGTGAAGGAGGAATAAGTTACAATGTTTCAACCATCGACTTGGGGACAACATTAAGAGAACAAAAAGTGGATCACTTCCAGGAGTCTATTTCTATGGTGGTGCATATGATATAGCAAGATAGGGTCTCCAAGGAAGAACTCAAGGTGTAGTTAGTTGATTTGATGACCTACATTCAACAATGGTCGTTAGTGGAAGAGCTTCCCACAACATCCCTGGCTCCACTATAGTTGTTGTCCAAGGAGAAAATAGAAAAACTAGTTCAAAAAGGAAAAACTGGACTAAGACTACAAAAGATTGGTTCTAGAAAGTCCTATATGCTAGAAACATGGGAATCAATTGTGTTGTTAGAATAAAAAATAAATTCTTGGAGGTCCAGAAAACCCTTGAGGGCACAAGGAAGTTTTGCATTGACTTCTGAGGGATATATGAATCAACCTACCCCAAAATTGAAGTCGTCCTCAAGCAGCCTCCCAAAGAATGGAAAGAAGACCTTGCATTTACAGAGGATGATCACTGGCTGATTGAAACATGGAAGATGACCTTCAACCATAGGAAAGGGGTGCTGGAGCAAGTCCTCTACAAGGTGGATCCATATATTAATTGGGCCAAGGACATCAAGGCCAATTGCATTGAGTACTGGAAGTTGATGATGGGCTATGATCTTCCCGTTGTTGAGATCGATCCTGAGAAGGTGAGGCCTTATTTCCATAAGAAGATGGAAGATGGAATGCTAGGTGAGCTCACCATGAATTTCTTAAATTTTTCTGATCGGGCCTTTGCCCAATTTGAGAAAGTTAAAGATAATACGACCAAGTGTGATGAAGATTGGGATACACTTACAGGCCGATCTAAACAATGGAACTACCAGGTGCTCCAATCCAGCATAATGGAAATCGAGAAACTTTGGGCACTAACCAGCAAGTTTATAGAATATGCTGCCTTGATGAAACAAGAAGGAAATCCAATAATTGATGAAAAATTCCTCACAGAATAGCTGTAGCAAAGGAAATTAGCTAGAAGACAAAATGCTACACTATTGCCACTAGAGGAAAAAATAGGGAAAAGACAAAGGATGTATTTTAAATTGTAATATATTTGTGGGTAGGTGAAACCCTAGTTTGTAGTGAATCTTGGCCACAAAATGAAAATCAATCTTGGCCTTTCATTTTTCTTTTTGAACACTATAAATAGGGGGTCTCCTCTCATTTTCAAGAGAGAGTTGAGTTGTAATGACATGCTACAGAAATTTTAATAGAAATACATTGACTTTGGTGGATTTCTGAGTTTCTTTGCATGTTTCATGATTCATCTCCCATAGTTAGCTGATTTAGTTAGATTTAATTTGTTTTTCTTCATGATTTTAGATTACTTAGATAGATTAGTAAATTTTGTTATGTGGTTGTGAAGATTTATGTTGTGTTGATTCCTTTCTTGTCCATACTTTTTGTTGTTTACTGTTGGTAGATGGTTGTGCAATGTTAGTCTGGGCATAAACCAAAAGCTGCTCCAAACTTTTATCTTTTGTTCATGCATGTTTCTGGTGAATGAATGGTAAAAAATTTGCAATCCTTAGAAGCTAGCACAAGTTTTATGATACTGTGAGTTTTTTGGTTAAGTGAAATTTTGTTTAAAGGAATTTTTCCATAGTAGAACCCTCCATGATCATTGTACATAGTTAGTTTCAAATCTAGGAACCTCTCTTCTCACTTGATTTTTTTCGTTTTCTTTTAATAAGTAACCTATGCTAAGGTTCATTGCACATTGTAAAGCCAAATATTAAGATAAAATTGGAGTTTATGATTGCTGTTCAAACCTACAGGAAATTACACTCTAACTTCCCATCGTAGAAACTTCATTTCATGATTCATTTTGTATGTATCCAAATACGTAAGTTTTCCCTGTGATTACCAACAAAATCACATGAAACATCAACTAAGAAATTCCATGCACATCATGACCTACACTTCAATTCCTACCATGACATGCCTAAGAACCTAGAGGGCTTTTGCACGAAGTTAAATCCTTGGGATCTACAAATGACAGATGAGGAGCATATCAAGATCTTCCAAGTGACATTGAAGGATATGTAGATTGATCAGAAAGATGTAGCATACAAAATTTTCCCCTACTCCTTGGGGGAAGAGGCCTTCTATTGGTACATCAACTTACCAACATGATCCATCATGTCTTGGGCCTTGTTGATGAATGCTTTCTTGCAGAAATACAAGATTCCCACTAGCCCTTTAGAGATGTACGAATAGTTTATGTCTATACATAGAGAAGTTAATGAGCCAATAGGATCCTTCAATGATCGATTTCACTGAGTGTACTCAAGGTTACAAACTCCTTATGCACTTAATGATATTGTTGGTCTACCAGTCTATTATAATGCCTTGGACAATCTCAATATAGCGTTTGTGAAAAGAATGAATCAACCACCTGCTAGACTAGTAGATGCTTATGTTGAGGCCATTAAGACCAGCACAGACTTGGGGAAAAAAAAAATTGGTCCACTACCTTCTTTGGGGAAGGTTGCTCATCCTATGTAGATTCAGGGGCTTAGCCAGGCACTCCAGCACCATACACCTCTTATGAATCCTATGTCACAATTACCTATACTTCCTCATCCACAACATCCCATGAATCAAACACCTCTCGTGCCTCATTACTTGGAACCTCAGTAACAACAGACCCACCATCGGGCTCCCCAACAATAGTAGGTGTATTCTCAGTAGCCTCAAAAGACCATTGTACCTACAAGGACTAGAATTTTCTCCATGCCATCAAAATTAGCCAGCGGCCCCACCTTTTTTCCTTCAAAATCAAGCACCACAGCCAAGCAACACTGTGAAAGACCGACTCAACAAGATGATAGAAATGGTCAAGAAAATTTCCATGAAGATGACACACTTGAGAAAGCAAAAAAACTAGATGGAGGCTTCTCAATGTAGCATTTAGGCTAATCTCAACTTGGATAACCGAGACAACCAAGATAATCATGATGCGAGTCCATCCTCGTCAGCACCAAACTATGAAATAAGGAAAAATTCTAACCATACTTTTGAAAGGAGGCCAGCCCAAAGGAAAAATAGGATGTGGAATACGAGGCCCAATAATGGGGGTGTTCCTATTCCGTTAGACCAACCTGCTAGCACAAAAAAGACAACTAGTGGTGTATACCTTGCCCAAGCAACTCTTTCTAGATGGTGTCAGATTCACAAGACTAGTAGACACTCCGAGTTGGACTGTCTTGAGTTCCTTATAGCCGCAAAAAAATTCCAAGTTGAAGTTCAAAATGCTATGGACAACGCTGGATGTTGTGACATAGTCCCGTCCGAGCCCTATGACTCCTATTTTGTAGTCAACCTAGCCCCATTCTCACGAAGTGACTATAATGAGCCAGAGATCGATTTTTCCCCTGCCAAGAATGGAGAAGTGCAAGGGGTAAGTAATGAAGAAACCTTGTCTCAGTTTTTTGATTCGGTAGACAATGGTCCAGTAGATGAGCAAGAACCATATGTAGATGAGGTTCACATGTTCCACTAGAGAGAAACTCTCTACTACCTTACGAGTAGGCAGGTCGGTGGACCTTTCACGAATTCCACTCCACCCAATTACTTCAATACACCGCCTGATCCTAATGCCAACAATAATCTTGGGCTTCCCCATGTGCCCACTCAGTACTCACTACTGGATTTGACACCATTTTCTGATGGGCGTTCATCGGTCGTTCGACAAATCTTTGTCAGAAGAGCGACGCAATGGCGAAAATCTTTTCATTGTTGTTTTTTCGTCGCAAGGCCGATGACAAATTAAACGTTGAAATAATGGCAAAGAATTGTCGGTTGATGGCATCGTGAAATACCTCAGGATTTCATCAGAATATCGACAAACACTTTGTTTATCCACCGATGAATTACACCAGAAGTTCATTGCCGGTTCGACGAAATGGGCAAGCAGTAGCGTGGAAACAACAGAAGACGTTCATCGAAATTGTGACAAAATACTCAAGTAGTAGCGTCGAAAGAACATCAAAAGTTCTTCGAATGTGCGACGAAATAGGCAAGCAGTAGCATCAAAACAACACCAAAAGTTTGTCAACTTTGCGACAAAATTACCAAGGAGTAGCGTCGGAAGAACACCAAAAGTTTGTCGAAAGTGTGACAAATGTAAGGTGGAGTAATGCGATGGAAGCAAATCACCGGAATGATACTGAAGCGCTAATTTAAAATGGTAGGAGTTACTTATTGAAAATCATCATAGCCATAGCAACTTTCATCGAAGCCTTTTGTTGATTCATTTGGTTATCGTCAAATTGCTACTAAGAAGCAAAATTTAAAAAAAAAAAAAAAAATCGTGGAAATGTACCATTGCGGAGACTGACGACTGATCATACATACAGATTGCATATTGGTTTGATGCTTCAAACAATGCATTTATTCTATTGAAAATTGCATTACCTTATTGAGCTGCTCTTTGTTTTGAGTATAGTTTAATATTCTCTACTTAACAAGGCTAACCACGTGATGATGGAAGCTCATTTGGCCCCTCCCCCCCCCTCACATCACTCTCAATTCCCCATACCCAATCATATAACATTAATGATTGATTCATCCATTAATAACATATAACATTCATTCATTAACATATAACATTCATTAATTAACATATTCACATTCATTCATTAACATATAATAATCATTCTTTTTCA
>VDFB02252616.1:23792515-23846395 GCA_007258455.2 Sequoia sempervirens | reverse complement strand
ACCCTTAACCCTCCCTCCTTATATCTGTCTCCCACTCCCTCCCTCTTTCCCTCTTTCCATCTTCAATCTTAATATTATGTTTCTTTGCCTTCTAATTTTGCATTTTAAATGAAAAAACTTGGTTTTACACCTTATTTAAGTCATTTAATCCTTGATTTTTGTCTCCAATAGATTTATTTAAAACTATAGACACCATCCAATTGAGCACAATATTGGGAATCAATGTGAATGATTCTCATCAAGAAATTAGACAAGCTTTGAGATTGAAGAACCCAAGCTCTTTGTAGGTTTTCAATGAAAATTTAATTAGCCACTAATAGGAACAATAAGAAAATAGAGATAGAGGGAAAATAAGATCTCAAACTATTGGTCCATTTTTGTTCAAATATAAGTTGTGCATTTTAAACTCTGACATGTGTTGTTTGCAAACATTTTTTGTGTTCAACTATTAGTCCATATGTGTTGTTTTATAAAATAGAACACTCAGAAATTTTTTGAAGTTCCACTACCACCCACAAGTGGCAGAGGGTAGAGGGTTTATTAAGGGTTAAGGGTTTAGGGTTTAGGGTTAAGGGGAGAGAGATAGAGGGAGTGGGAGTGAGTGAGAGAGAGACCAAGTGGGAGAGGGGTAGGGATATTGGAAGATACTTGAGAGAGAGAGAGAGGGAGGGAGTGGGGAGACAAATAGGAGGGAGGGGTGGCAGGGAGGGAGAAGGGGTAGGAGGGAGACTTGGAGAGAGAGACCGGAGAGGGAGAGGGGTAGAGGGAGAGACTGAGAGAGAGAGGGTGAGGGTTTAAGGGGTTTGGGGGTTTAAGGTTATGGGTTATGGGGTTTAGGGGTTTTAGGGTTTAGGGTTATGGGTAGTGATGGAACTTCAAAGTTTTGGTTCTGAGTGTTCTATTTTATAAAACAAATACATATGGACCATTGAAGTTGAACACAAAAATGGACCAATAGTTGAACACTATAACTTTTTGAAAACCTTTCCTCACATTTAATGGGAAAATACATGTTATTTATTGTGCTCACCTTTTATATTTGTAATAGGACAAACTATTAATATAAAATTATCTAATGCTTGTACTAATGGAACTTCAAATTTTGTTCCTAATGTTTCACTCATGCCCTTCCTTATGTCACTGGGCTTTCATGGTGTTGGAAAATTTCTTAGGGCTGGGGTTTTAGCTTTGTCTTCATCTTAAACCCTTGTGTTTACGTAATGCCTTGGTTGGGATCTATTTAACCGTTACCTTTTTTGAAGGGTTTCAAAAACATCTTATGCCCATCGTTCCATCTAGGCCTGGTCCCTTTGGTCTTAATATTTTATTTCCTCCACGGGTTTTATTTTCCTAAGTCCTGGTTGGCCCTGTACTGAATGCTTTTAAAAAAATTAATGTCATTGTTTCCATCTGCCTAGTAATGTCCCCTTGCCCTTTAATGAATGTTTTATTTTTCAGAAGGATGAAATTTGCGCTGCCGTTGATCAAAATTTCTTCAAGATCAATGGTTGCCCACCATCCCGTGATCGAGAATTGTAGGATGGTGATATGGTGGGCAGGCGACACGTGTCCCATCTGTGGATCAAATTTGTGTGATTGTTCATCAACTGTCCTTTGATTTGAGTCGTTCCCCGCCATCCTGCGATGGTGCTTTGGTTGATTGTGAAATCACGGGCAGCTGCCACGTGGACTGTACAAGGTGGGGCCCGAGGAAAATTTCCATCCACCTAGTAATGTTCCCTTTCCCTTTAATGAATTTTTTATTTTTTAGAAGGATGAAATTCACGCTACCATCAATCAAAATGCCTTCAAGATCAATGGTTGCCCGCCATCCCGTGATCGGGAATTGTAGGATGGCGATATCGCGGGCAGGCAACACATGTCCCATCTATGGATCAAATTTGCATGACTATTCATCAACTGTCCTTTGATTTGAGCCATTCCCCGCCATCCCGCGATGGTGCTTTGGTTGATTGCGAAATCATAGGTGGCTGCCACGTGGACTGTACAAGGTGGGGCCCAAGGAAATTTTCCATCCATCTAGTAATGTCCCCTTTCCCTTTAATGAATGTTTTATTTAATAATTACACCAAGAGGCATTCTACAGTCACAACAGGGGTGGAAAAAACCTAAGTACATAAAAAAGAAAGCTCTAACGTTACGAATCGATGACAGCTACAAAACCCAATCAAATTTAAATTGTTGTACAGTGTTGGCAGTCAACAGGAAGCAAGGATATTGTAACAGACTAGATATGAATGGAAGTGCAGGAGATTGTAACAGAGAAGGTGGAATTCGAAGAGGCGAGCGTTTCAAATCATGGCTACAAAATCACTTTCAAATGGGGTTGGGGTTATCATCACAAATAGATTTATCATCATGAATAGGAGTTAGGGTTAGCATCACGAATATGGATTTTGGTTAGGGTTAGTGTTAGGGTTATGGTTATGGTTAGGGTTAGGGTTAGGGTTATCATCAAGAATAAGATTAGGGTTAGGGTTATTGTTAGGGTTAGGATTAGGTTAGGTTTATCATCACAAATATGATCAGGGTTAGGGTTAGGGTTAGGGTTATGGTTAGAGTTAGGGTTATCATCACAAAAAGGTTTATCATCATGAATAGGATTAGGGTTAGGGTTAGTGTTAGGGTTAGGATTAGGGTTAGAATTAGGGTAAGGTTTATCATCATGAAAAGGATTAGGGTTAGGGTTAGGGTTAGGATTAAGGCTAGGGTTAGGGTTATAATCTTGAATAGGTTTATCATCACAAATAGGGATTAGGGTTAGGGTTAGGGTTAGGGTTAGGATTAGGATTATGGTTAGGGTTAGGGTTAGGGTTATGATTATGGTTAGGGATATGTTTATTAATGATAAATATAGTAATTTGGTTAGGGTTAGAGTTAAAATTGGGATTAGGGTTGGGGTTATTATTACGAATAGGTTTATCATCACGAATAGGGTCAAGGTTAGGGTTAGGGTTAGGGTTAGTGTAAGGGATAGGGTTATGGTTATAGTTATGGTTACAGTTAGGGTTATCATCATAATGAATTTCTTCATCATGAATAAGATTAGGGTTAGGGTTATCATCACCAATAGGCTTATAATCATTAATAGGATTAGGGTTAGGGTTATCATCATGAATAGGGATTAGGGTTAGTTTTAGGGTTAGGATTAGGGTTAGGGTTAGGGTTATGGTTATGGTTAGAGTTAGGGTTATCATCACGAAAAGGTTTATCATCATGAATAGGATTGGGGTTAGGGTTAGTGTTGGGGTTAGGATTAGGGTTAGGTTTATTGTCACAAAAAGGATTAGGGTTAGGGTTAGGATTAAGGCTAGGGTTAGGGTTATAATCATGAATAGATTTACCATCACAAATAAGGATTAGAGTTAAGGTTAGCGATAGGGTTAGGGTTAGGATTATGGTTAGGGTTAGGGTTAGGGTTATGATTATGGTTAGGGATATGTTTATTTGATAAATATAGTAATTTGGTTAGGTTTAGAGTTAAAATTGGGATTAGGGTTGGGATTATCATCATGAATAGGTTCATCATGATGAATAGGGTTAGAGTTAGGGTTAGGGTTAGGGTTATGGTTATGGTTAGGGTTATCATCATGATTAGGTTCTTCATCACGAATAGGATTATCATCACGAATAAGATTAGGTTTAGGGTTAGTGTTAGGATTAGGGTTAGGGTTATCATCACTAATAGGCTTATCATCATGAATAGGGATTAGGGTTAGGGTTATCATCACGAATAGGGATTAGAGTTAAGGTTAGTTTTAGGGTTAGGGTTAGGGTTAGGGTTAGGGTTATGGCTATGGTTATGGTTAGAGTTAGAGTTATCATCATGCAAAGGTTTATCATCACGAATAGGTTAGTGTTAGGGTTAGGTTAGGGTTAGAATTAGGGTTAGTTTTATCATCATGAATAGGTTTATCATCATGAAAAGGATTAGGGTTAGAGTTAGGATTAAGGCTAGGGTTAGGGTTATAATCTTGAATAGGTTTATCATCACAAATAGGGATTAGGGTTAGGGTTAGGGTTAAGGTTAGGATTATTGTTAGGGTTAGGGTTAGTGTTAGGGTTAGGATTAAGGTTAGGGTTAGGATTAATATTAAAATTAGGATTAGGACCTAACCATAACCATAACCCTAATCATAATCCTAACCCTAATCCTAAGCCTAAGCCTAACCCTAATCCTAGAATCCTAACCTAATTAAACCCTAACCCTAATCCTATTCCTAATTCTAACCTTAGCCTAATCAAATCTAGCCTAGCCCTAAGCCTAAACAAAATCAATAAACTTCAACCTAATCTAACCCTAATCTAATCTAGCCTAACCTAACCACAACACTCATCCTAATCCTAACCCTAACACTCATCCTAATCCTAGCCTGGTATGCCCTAGCCTAGCCACAACATAACTCTAACCTAACCCTAGCCCCAACCTTGACCTAATTGAAGCCCTAACTCTGATCTCATCAATCCTAAACCCTAACCACAAACCCCAATTCTAACTCTAGGCAGGCTAAAAACCTGGCCTAATCCTAACCTAATCCTAGTGCATTTCAACCTAAAATCGCCCTAATCTAGCCCTAGCCTAATCCTAAGCCCCTATACATAATCATGTCTTAATCACCAATCCTAACCTAATTAAACCCACAACCTAGTGCTAGTCCTAGTCCTAATCCTAGCCTAGCCTAACCCTAGCCTAGTCTAGTCCTAATCCACAGTCTAACCTAGTCAAATACTAGCCTAGAGCCTAGCCCTAACCTAGCCTAATCCTATTTCAACATTACGACCTAACCTAATCCTTATCCTAGCCTAATACTAGTGCTTACAACCTAGAGCTAATCCCACAACCTAGTCATATTAGCTATCATGTTATAATATATTAATTTATTATAATGGATTTTTATAATAAAATAATGCTATAATAAAGATATATAATAAAAAAATAAAAATTATTTGGATATTACATGTTGTATGACTACTATATATATATATTATTTTAATAATGTTATAAATCTGTGGGAATATCCTTCTAGAAGCCCTATTCACAATCAATTTTATTATAAAAATTGAATAAATGAGAAGGATATCTCTCGGCGTATTTTATATATATTATTAAAATAATATATATATGCTAGTATATATTTAATAATATATATAAAATACGCCGAGAGATATCCTTCTCTAAGGCACCTATTGCACTTTTATGTGAGAGATTGATTTAAAAAATAGGCGCCTCGAGAAGGATATCTCTCGGCATATTTTATATATATTATTAAATATATATATGCTAGTAGCAATTGCAACACAACATGTAATATCTTTAATAAATTATTTTTATATTTATATATTTTATATTAAATAATTATAATAATTAATATATTATAATATGATAGTATAATATTTGTAATATTATTTAAAAAAATAATATATATAACTTAATATTTAAATGTTAAGTTAAAATATATTAATATATTTTAAGTATATTTATAATATTATAATAAAAATATTATATCAACAATATTTAGTTAGGATTAGGGTTAGGGTTAAGGTTAAGAGATATAGTTAAGGTTAGGATTAGGTCTGGAGATATAGTTAGGGTTAGGGTTAGAGTTAATATATAGTTAGGGTTATGGTTAGAGTTAATATTACCATGAGAGACAAGGTTTGCATTAAAATTAGGGTTAGGGTTATATACATGTAATATCTTAAATAAATTATTTTTATATTTATATATTTTATATTAAATTATTATAATAATTAATATATTATAATATGATAGTATAATATTTGTAATTCAATTTTAGAAAATAATATATATAATTTAATATTTAAATGTTAAGTTAAAATATATAAATATATTTTTAGTATATTTATAATATTATAATAAAAAAATATTATATCATCAATATTTAGTTAGGATTATGGTTAGGGTTAAGGTTAAGAGATATAGTTAAGGTTAGGGTTAGGTCTAGAGATATAGTTAGGGTTAGGGTTAGAGTTAATATATAGTTAGGATTGGGGTTAGGGTTAATATTAGGATGACAGACATGGTTTGCATCAAAATTAGGGTTAGGGTTATCATCAAGATAAGCTTAGGATTAAGGTTCGGGTTAGCATGAGGATTAGGGTTACAATAAGGTTTAGGGCCAAGTTTAGGGTTAATATATATAGTTAGGGTTGGGGTAATAATTGGGGTTAAGGTTATCAAGATTAGGGTTATAGTTATGTTTTGGATCAAGTTTAGGGTTAGGATTATGGTTAGGTTGGGGTTAAGAGATATAGTTAGGCTTAGGGTTTAGGTTAGGATTAGGGCTACAGATATAGTTAGGGTTAGAAATACGGTTAACATTATGATGAGGGTCAGGGTTCGCATCAAAATTAGGGTTAGGGTTAGCATTAAGATTAAGGTTACATTTAGGTTTGTTGTCAAGTTTAGGGTTAATAGTTATAGTTAGGTTTGGGGTAATAATTGGGGTTAAGGTTATCAGGATTAGCATTATAGTTATGTTCTCGATCAAGTTTAGGGTTAGGATTATGGTTAGGTTGGGGTTAAGAGATATAGTTAGGTTTAGGGTTTAGGTTAGGATTAGGGTTAGAGATATAGTTAAGCTTATGGTTATGGTTAAGAGATATAGTTAGGGTTATAAATATGGTTAACATTAAGATGAGGGTTAGGGTTTGCATCAAAATTAGGTTTAGGGTTAGCATGAAGAATAGTTTAATTAAAACCTAACCGTAATTAAACCCTATACAAAATCCTAATTTAACCTCATGTATTCAAATCTTTGTTAGGTTTATTTTATTTAGTATTTCTTATTGATTTATATTTTATATCTTTGTTTTTTCTTTTTGATTGTTTTATGTGTGATCAAATCTCTAATTTATCTTGAATCTTTTTATTTATTTGTTTAATGTTTTTATTTATTTTCATTTTTGATTTATTTATTTGAATCTTTGTGATCATTTTTTATTTATCTTTAATCTTTGATTTATTTATCTATGTAAGGGTTAGGGTTAGTGTAAGGGTTAGTGTTAGATGAGGGCTGATGCAAGAAGTTGGGTACACAAAAAGCTCAAAAAGTGGAAATGTTTTTGCTGTTTTTCAGAATTTGTCACACTTGGACTAACAATTTTAGGCACTTCCACAATGAATCTTGTAAAAAGTCAATAATATGAAATTTATAATTTTGAATCTAGTTTCCAAATATGTAAATTATTAAAATACCCAGTTTATAGAGATTAAATTTTGATAAAGATCTATAAAAACCACTTTTTAAAAGTCCATGTTTTTTAACCATAGCAAGCAGGTGTACGGACAACACTTTTTGACCCAAATAAAATTATTTTCCTAATTCCTTTTAGGAAAAGAGAGCTAACAACATGAAGTTTGGGCTGGATTTTTTTTTGTAATTTTTGGTTGAATATTTTTTTTTTAATTAATTTTTTATTGGCCTTAATTGATGTTTTTTCAAATCAACGTGTACGGACAACATAATTGGACCTAAACAAAATATTTTTTCACTCTTTTTTTTCATTGTGTAGAGAATTGTCTGAAGTTTGGGACCATATAATTTTTTTTACAAGCAACTCAACCAATACAAAGTTATTAAAAAACCAAAAAAACCTGATCTTTCAAGTTTAAGGCCTAGTTTGCTTAGAAATTAATTAAAAAATAGCAAACGTAATCCAATTTTAACAAAAAATATATATCTAGAAATTAGACATTGTGTTATCTAATGGGTTTTAATTTTATAGACTAATTCAGAAAAAAAAAAAGTCCCTTATCTATGTTGTCAAAGTTGGACATTCTTCTTCAATTTGCCTTAGTTTTTTAGTTGCAGGTCAAAAGCTAAGGCTCGGATTGCCAAGCCTTTCCCAAGCCTAAAATCGGGGCTAGTTTTGGTGTGGGAGATCAACTTTTAAATAACGCGTATGTGTTATAGAAACGCATATGCGTTATTTAAATGAAACGGGTACGCGTTTCATAACGCATACGCGTTACGTTTTGGTCGTTGCCAGACCGCGACGCGTACACGTTTTTAAAATATAATGCATACGCATTTCATAACGCGTACGCGTTTCTATAATAGCCATTTTTCCTAATTTGAAAAATATTGGTAAAACATGATTTTCCTGCAACATTCTTTTTCTGTAGTACGGACCGAAAGTGTCATTTTCTGCATTTTTTATTGCAAATTTGTCTTGTGCAGGGCATATTCTATTCAAATTGTTGGAAGCGTAAAAGTGCAAGTTAAATTTTCTAAAGTGGAATCAAGTGCAAGAACTTTTTACAAGAAGATTTGGAAAAAGTGAATTTTTGGATGTACTCATGATGATTTTGTACTTCAGAGTTTATAGAAAAAATAATCTTCATAGTACATAGTTTTATTTGAATATTTGAAGGAGGTGGAAATTTTAAAATAGGTTTCTTGAATTATTGTTTTTGTCATCAAAGAGGGTTTGGTAACCATGGGTGATAAGAAAAGACAAAGAAAAAGATGTAGGAAGGTAATGACACCCGAAGAAATTCAAGCAAATAAAGATAAGGAGGCAAAAAGACAAAGGGAAATGAGACAAATGATTCATCAAATGAAAGATTTGGAAGCATCTAGTTCCAAGAATGTCGGAGAGGAAGCCATGAATGATGAAATCAATGTAGATGATGCAAATGTGGAGATGGTGAATATGGAAGAAAATACAACTATGGAGACAAACCCAACTATGCCTTCAACTTCAACTTTGAATGATATGCAAACAACTTCGGGTGTGTCTTCAAATCCACCTCCCAATGATATGGAAAATGTACCTATTCAAATAATCTATTCAGGTATGTCTTCAAACCCAAGTTTTTATAATATTGATATTGCTTGTTTAGAAGAAGTTGGATACACAATTGATGAAATTAATAATACTAGGGTTGAAACAATACAAAAACAAGAAAATGACGAAATTATATCTTATGAGAATTTAAATGAGAATGAAATCCATTTTACATTTGAAAATGAAAATGAAACCCCTTGTGTGAATGAAAATGAAACTCCATCTATGGATGGAGGTGAAAATGTTTTTTTAACAATTGAAACAAATGTGCTAAATAACCTTCGTGGTAAAGTTTCTTCAAGACAAATTAGAAATTATGGAAATAAAATATATTAAATGTTTTTTTATAGAAAGAAATTAGGATTCCAATGTCAACTCATGGTGCAATTGATGAGAATGTTTAAAATGAGAAAAGTGATGAAAAAATTAGGTGTTTTTGTAAAACCAAAAAAGAAAGATGATTCAGTAGAACAAGTCATATCTAGTGTTGTTAATGCTATTGATGTTATTGGTAAGAAAAGTCGATCAAAAGATAAGAATGCGGCTCGTCGTGCAATAACAACTGCTCTAGTTGATAAAACAGCTTCAAATAAAAGAATGTTAAGTAAGATTAGTAAATGTATAAACTTAAATCTAGAACTTTGATAAGAGCTGCTAAAAGAAGAGAAAGTATTGAAAAAGATCCTATTAATCAATGTTGGAGTTTTAGTGGTAGACTCCCAAGATCAGACATGAAATTAACTAATGAAATTAAATCTTTAATCAAAATTTTTGGTGTGATAATACAAGAGTATCACCTAACATTAGAGATGTCTTAAAATTTAGGGTGGGTTCCAAAATTCGTGAACCTCATCCAAAGCATTTCTTAGATATGATTCAAACTGAATTATATAAAAAAAAAATTAGATGCTTCAATCTTACCATTGAATATTAGCATAAGTCAAAGATCATTCGAAAAAGTGTAAACCTTGGTATGTTAGAATTAATAAGCAACGAATCTCTTGTTGTTGTAAGACTCATGTACAATTTCATTATTATTATGATATATTTCGATATATACGATGCACTTTGCATGCTAACCAAATTATGCAGGACATTTGTGGTATTACTATGCCACCTGAAAGAATCAAAGATTTTATAGCAGGTTTGTTTTGTAATCCCTCTTTAAATGGAAACTCATTTTTTTAAAAGGATGCATTTCTGGAGAATGCGATAGATGTGGTAACTTTTCATTATTAGGAGAATGTATGCATGAAAGTAGTTTAGATGAATTTGGAAAATAATTAGTGGATGTAAAAAATTTTAAAAATATTGAGTATTCTTTAAAAGATGGTAAAATTGGAAGACGTGTTGAGCTAATTGTGGAAAAAGTTAGTGTGCATGCTTTTATTACTGAATTTAAAGATAAGTTTGTACCTAAATATGTTCAACACTCTCAGAATGCTCATTGGCTTGATAATCAATTTCGTTTATGTAAAAACACATTTCCAATTGGAACTATATTATCAATTGTTGATTTTTCTGAAAATTATACTCTTGCTCCACAAGAAGAAATTCAATCACAATATTATAATTCAGTGCAAGTAGCTATATTTGTTCACATTGTTTATAGACATGCTGAAGATAGTACATAAGATAATAGAATTTTTTTGAAAGAGTACCATTTTTATGTAAGTGATAATCGATTACATTCATCTGATTTTGTACAATATTGTTTTGATATATTTAATAAAAATTTAAAAGAGAGAGGAATTCAAATGCTAGAACATCTCATATGGTCAGATAATTGCACGGGTCAATTCAAAAATGCTAGAATATTTTATTGGCTATGTAGAGTTCATAAGGAAAATAATATCCAACACATATGGAGTTTTTTTGAAGCTGGTCATGGTAAGGGAGAACACAATGGAGCAGGTGCATGTGTAAAAAGAGCTCTTGCTAGAGAGCAACTAAAATTTGAGGATGCTGCAAAATTTAGAAATGCACGTGCAATTGTAGATTGGTGCAATACCAAATTATCTACAAGAACAAGTGAGAAATCAATAATTCGACGCTTCTTTTGGTTAGTTGAAGAAAATGATATTTTTTCTCGACAGGATTGTGAAACAATTAATGGAAGTGCAAAATGGCATTCATTTAAGAGTTTGAATGTAAACACATGGACAATATGGACAAGGGAGTTGGCATGCTATTTTCAATTTTGTATTGTAGGTGATTGGCAGGCATGTGAAAATATGGAATGGGTCGAACAATGGCAACAAAGAGCTTTAACGCCTACATTGACACATGTTCAACACGAAATGACAATTGAAGATAATCAAGTGTTCGCATCAGATGATTATGATCGTGTTTCAGATCTTGTACAAGAAGGTACATTATTTATTGAGTTTAATTTTGTATGTATGCATGTTTATATGAGTTAAATATAAGTCACTTTTTATTGAATTTTGTATTTATTTTTGCAGGACATGTGTATGTTGTTGTTGCACCTCAAGGGAATGAATAGCAAACATAGTACTAGTTGGCTAGATGTGTTGAGAGAAAACATAAGTTGGTACATACTAGATTGAATGATGACAACTTTGAGTATCCAACTGGTTCAGTGGTTGTTGTTGGCACCTGGCTTCGAAAATATTTGATGAGAAAGAATGGCTTGCCTACATTTGAAGATTATGAAAGACACAAGAAGATTATGCATTATTCACATTTGATTTTGGAAACCAATATAAAACTAGTTAGATATCAAGGGAGGCATGCTAATAAAGTTTTATGGACAATTTCAATGGATGATCACGAAACAATCATAGATGCATTAAAAAAAAGAGAGGATACAGATGGTACAATAGAGTAAATAAATATTGGTAAGCATATCTAGTCGTATATATATTTAATTGATATATATATATATATATATATATATATATATATATATATATATATATATATATATATATATATATATATATATATATATATATATTTAATCTTTAATCATTTCTAATTAAAGGATTTTATATCATTTTTTTGTTTAGGTCTCTAAAATTAGATGCTTTACAAAAAAGAGAGGAGATGCACATATATTACAATGGAATTTCAATCTAGAGACAGGTAACTATATATAGTTCTAGATACATTTAATTGATACTTTATAATTGATTTCATATCCCCTTAAGCCATTCTCTTAAAACCCCTTAAGTTATCCTCTTATGTACCATTAATCCATCCTTTTGCAGCCCCTTAAGTCATTCTATCAACTACCATTAATCCATTCTCTTAAGACCCCGTAATCCATACCCTCATATATCTGCCCTTAATTTGTCCACTTGCATCCACTTAAGTCACTCTCTCAACACCTCTTAATTCATCCTCTTAGGACCCCTCAGTCAATATCCTCATATATCTACCCTTAATCCATCCACTTGCATCCCCTTAAGTCACTCTCTCAACACCCCTTAATTCATCCTCTTAGGACCCCTCAATCAATATCCCTTAATTTGTCCACTTGCATCCCCTTAAGTCACTCTCTCAACACCTCTTAATTCATCCTCTTAGGACCCCTCAATCAATATCCTCATATATCTACCCTTAATCCATCCACTTGCATCCCCTTAAGTCACTCTCTCAACACCCCTTGGGGTTTAAATTCATTCTCTCAACTCCCCTTAATCCACCCTCTTACATCCCTTCAACTCACTCTATCAACTCCCCTTAATCCACCCTCTTACATCCCTTCAACTCACTTCTAACTCCCCTTAATCCACCCTCTACATCCCTTCTTCAACTCATTCCTCTCAACTCCCATTACCACCCTCTGCATCACTTTAACTCATTCTCTCAACTCCCCTTAATCCACCCTCTGCATCCCCTTTAACCCCACCCTCTTCACTTCAACTCCATTCTATCAACTCCTTAATCCACCCTCTTACATCACTTTAACTCATTTTAGGGTTTAGGGTTTAGGGTTTATGGTTTAACTCATTCTATCAACTCCCATTAATCCACCCTCTTGCATCACTTTAACTTATTCTCTCAACTCCCCTTAATCCACCCTCTTACATCACTTTAACTCATTTTAGGGTTTAGGGTTTAGGGTTTAGGGTTTATGGTTTAACTCATTCTATCAACTCCCCTTAATCCACCCTCTTGCATCACTTTAACTTATTCTCTCAACTCCCCTTAATCCACCCTCTTACATCACTTTAACTCATTTTAGGGTTTAGGGTTTAGGGTTTAACTCATTCTATCAACTCCCCCTTAATCCACCCTCTTGCATCACTTAACTTATTCTCTCAACCCCTTAATCCACCCTCTTACATCACTTTAACTCATTTTAGGGTTTAGGTTTAACTCATTCTATCAACTCCCCCTTAATCCACCCTCTTGCATCCCCTTAATCCACCCTCTACATCACTTTAACTCATTTTAGGTTTAGGTTTGTTATGGTTTGGCCTCTATCAACTCCCTTAATCCACCCTCTTGCATCCCCTTTAATCCACCCTCTACATCACTTAACCTTCTTATCAACTCCCCTTAATTCACCCTCTCTTGCATCCCCTGAATCCGGCTCTCTTACACGCTTAACCTATTTTATGAACTCCCCTCTTGCATCCACCCTCTTGCATCCCTTAACTCATTCTATCAGCTCCCCTTAATCTACCCTCTTGCATCCCCTTAATCCACTCTCTTACATCCTTTCAACTCATTCTCTCAACTCCCCTTAATCCACCCTCTTGCATCACTTTAACTCATTTTATCAACTCCCCTTAATCCACCCTCTTTCATCCCCTTAATCCAACCTCTTAGGTCCCCTTAATCCATCCTATGGCTAACATCATTTGAATTTGTATGGAATTTACTATATGCAGTTCTTTTCTTGCATGAATTTTTTACTTAAATGACTCATAAAAATTGTAGTTACTTACATTAATTATTTTTGCAAGTTCTCATCAAGTCGGTCTACAATGTGATTGTTGAACTGAAAAACTATTTTATCTGGAGACTATGTAAATATCAATTTTTGGTATTCACCTAAAAGTTGATAAGCTTTAATTGTATCTACATGCACATATATGTTTCATCATGTTATATAGTTGTACATTAAACTTCTTGATGTACATTATATATGTTTGTTCGATGTCACTTTTTAAATATCTTATTCAAATTTTATAGATTATACATATTTCATGTGTCTTCTATTTACCACATTTTATATAATTATTCAATTGTATAGATTATACATTAAATATACATACAAGGAGATGGTTTTTTGTTTATTGATTCAAATATTTGCTATGTAATTGGAAAATAGTTAGAATTACTTGCCCTTAATTTATTATGAATATGATTTAAGAAACTATTTAAGGAATGTTTTAATTTGTCACTAACCATCTGATAAGTTATATATATATGAAATTTGATTCTAGATAAGAATTATTATATAGTGCATGTATTACTTGAAAATTTGATAAAATATAAATATATAGATATGTATATAAATGCATATAATTATGAAAATGAACATAACATGATCTCATAATTGACTGCATATATAATCATCATATTAAAGTCAACTGATATAAATAAACACACATATATGATAATAACATGTTCAAAATAAAACTAGAGATCTACATAGTCCATAAAATTTATATGTCAAGTCCAACACATATATTGAAATGAAACTAGAGGTTTGTAGTCCATAAAATATAAAACTATCTAACTCTCAGGCTGATCGGTCAAATCAAGTCTCCTCTTTGTTCCACGTTGACTAGATGTACCTGCATCATGCTGTAAAAGAGTTCAAGAAACTCAAAATTAGATTTAAATTTATTTAGAAATTTTGATATAATTAAACATATTTAAAATTGAAAATATAAACTTTTAGATAAAAAAAACTAATTAAATATCGACTAAATATATTAAAAATGATTTCTAGTATGCATAAATTACCATATGGTCATGTGAATCAACTGGCACATTTTCTTCAACAGGTAACATAACTGTCTGTTGAGAAGATGCAAATGCCTGATCCACTATATCCTGCATATTCATATAAAGCAAACAATATGTGAAAACCTTGATATATATATATATATATAATGTTCGTAAAAATTGTATAGGAGATTTAAAGTAAAGTTTACAACCTCGAATGATATGACCTCATGATCACGCACCTGAGATTGCCCATGAATAGATGTCAATGATGTCTCAGGTGCGCGGCCCGCCATGGTTATCTCATCAAATCCCTACATATAGATGTACAACAGTTCATATAGATCATTCACACATGTGTATGTAAATGTAAAAATTAAATTAGATCTATGATGTGTATTTAATTTAAACTTAACAAACTTTTGAAAGCACGCACCTGAGCTGATGATGTCTCAGGAGCGCTCACCACTGTAACTTGTGGCTCGTCAATACTAGGAATAGTATGACTTCCCTGCATCTAGATATAATATATCAATTCACACATGTGTACAAATTCAAATTAAATTATATATATATATATGGACACAAATTATTTAATATATTTTGGTTCAAGTACCTGTCAAAAAGGTGAGCCCAAATCTACAGCACTCGACATATACACACGATGATGATATTGAGTTCCGGGCATCATGTCATCATGCGTCTATACACTAAACACAAAATTATTGAATTAATATTATATTATATATATAGTTTGATGTTATTATTTACATGAATTTTTTACATTTCAAACTTGAATTAAATTTAAGTTCAAAAGATGAACATACCTGTGTGGGACGATCCTCATAATATAGTAAATTTAGGTATGATCCCGCCCCAGATGCATGTGCCTCACCTGAAGTGGATGTCTGAGTATCCCTATAGCCCGAGCCTCCATGCTCTGTATTGGCCACTTCAGTGGCCGCGTGTGTAGTCTGCTGAGTGAGATGTCCTGAAAGTGAACTCAATGCTCCTAGTGTAGATAACATGGTTTGCTGCTGAAATGCAGCGGGAATACCAGGAGAAGGAGGAGGAACAAGAGGCGCAACTGGAGCACGTCGCTGAGGATCGACATGTGCTCCTAGTCTATGTTGGGGCATGCCACGCCCAGCTCCCTGAAATGACCTCATATCAAAATAGTTGGGTTTTTTACCCAACTCAAACTCAGCCCATAACTTTCTCAAAAAATATAAGGGCACCTCACTGTTGCCATGTGGTGGAGTATCAAACACCATCCACCATCTCTCCCAAAAATTTGCAGCTATCTGCGGGTGCCTACACCATAAAATTGAAATTCTTTTTTTTGTGGGTGGTATTGGTTCGTTTGTTTGGGGGTTCACAAAATATTGGCACATAGCTTGTTTAGTGATTTTTAGGTCATTGATTTCTTTATATGACAGCCCATCTGCATAGAATTGTCTCCTCTCTTCTCTCCATTGATGGAACCTATCTAGGTCCGCATCGATAGATCGAACATAATCGACAATAGTTTGCATCGTAGATGCAAACCGTGCGAGATGTGGAGGGATTCTAGTCTCATTTTTTATGAGATCTATGTTCCCTTGAATGACAACTAAGTTGGCTCGAATATTCTCTCTTAGTTGATTTTGGTCAAATGGAGGAGGGGGTGGGGGGTCAGGTGGTGGAGAATGCGGAGGTGAGTGAGGCATATCCTCATGTGGTGGGGTGGGGTGTGCACCAGGATCTATAGGAATTTCTGGATTAGGCATGAAATCCTCTAAAGTGAAAAGTGGATCCATGGATGAGAAATGATATGGCAACTGCATGTTAAACAATTAAAAAATATATATCAACAAACTAATTAAATAATGCACACAATTTCAAAGTTATTTAAAAATCACATTGAACATGCACAAATTCAAAATATATTTCATTTGAAGACCATTCAATTTATAACATTAAAAAATCATAGCATTAAAAATTCATATTATAAATGAGAGTTGAATAGAAACCGATAGTCACTTAAGAACTATAAATGAGAGTTGAATAAAAACAGAAGGTTAGTAGAACAAGTGATGAAAAATATTGAAAATCATTGAAGACCTCTCTTGCACCTTCTAAATGTAAAGAGGCAGATTTTATTGCATATTTTTTCTTTATGGGGTTGAGGGTGAAGTAAGTCTCTAATTTCTCCAACTGGGCCTGAGAAAAATCTTGTCACTACAATCAAACTTAGGTGCATAAAGTTTTTTAGCTTACTTTTTATCTCCCTATTCTTCACTTTCTATATTCCTTGCTCATTTCTTGTAGATGGAACTTCTTACCATATTGAAACATTTTTCAAAAGATAAGGCTTCTCTCATATATTTTCATTGATTCAAATATTTTTCTATTAATCTATATTGTTTCTCCTTAATAGATTATTCCTAAGGGATGAGGGGAATGGTTTCAAATTCTTCTTCATCTTCCTATAAAACATGGGGTTTTAGGAATTCAAAAGGGTGTCACATGTTGCTCTACTATTTTTTTTGTTGATTTTTCCCTCCTTTTGGGATTTTTTATGATTAAATATTCAACCAACTTCCTAGAATTAGCCCATTTGACTCCTTTAGCCTTGATTTAGAATTTGAAAATTCTTTTAGAAGAATTCCTCTTTTTCTCCTTACCCTTTTTTCAATAAAATTTTATGATATCCTAAAATATTTCTTATTTCTCATTGGACTTACGAAAATAAAATAGGGAAATGACTATAATATTTAAGTATGTTATGAGTGCCCTAGTTATGGGGCCACTAGTGTTATATAATAAAGAATGTAATTTTAAAGTGGCATTGATAAAAAGGTTTGTACATGTAGGTTTATTTTGGAGCTTGTAAAAAGGAAAGAAATTAAAAGATAGCTATTTAATTAAATCCTAAGATTGAGAGTGGTATTCTTGTTTATCCATTAATTTTACTTGAATAGATTGGACACCATATTTTCCTATCACTAGAGATTAGAGGAGGGAACCCCATTTATTTCCATATATAGTTAATGGATGAAAATTCATAAATCAATCATGAGAAATTCCATATAGGGATAGTAATTAAGATACATTGAATTATTATCCAAGTGACTCCTACAATACCTATTTTTTATAAGTTTTAAGTGTCTCTCTTGGAACCTATGGTTTGTAATTCGTGTACAAATTAGAGTTAGGGTTGGGGTTAGGGTTAGGGATAAGTTTAGGGTTAGGCTTAAGATTGGAGTTAGGGTTAGGGTTATAGATAATTAGGGTTAGGGATAAGGTGAGGGTTAGGCTTAATATTGGGGTTAGGGTTAGGGTTAGAGTTAGAATTAGGGTTAGGTTTGGGTTAAAATTAGAGTTATTTTTTGGGCATAGGTTTAGGGTTATGGTTAGGAAAAGGGTAAAAATTAGAGTTACGATTGGGGTTAAGGTTAAAACATGAGTTAGGGTTGAGGATAGGGTTCAGGTTAGGGTAAGAGTAAGAACTAGAGTTAGTTTTGGGGTTAGGGTTATGGTTAAGGTTAGAGCTAGGGTTAAAATTATGGTTAGGGTTAAGGTTAGAGATAAAATTATGGTTAAGGTTAGGGTTATGATTAGAGATTGAGTTAGGGTTAGGGTTAGTGTTTGGGTTAAAATTAGATTAAGGGTTATGGATAGGGTAACAATAAGAATTGGAGTTATGGTGGGGATTAGGGTTATGGTGAAGGTTAGTGTTAGGGTTAAGATTAGGGTTTGGGTTAAGCTTAGAGATAGAATTAGGGTTAGGGTTAGGGTTATGATTAGAGATAGAATTGAACTGTGAATATAACTCTAACCCTAATCAAACCTAACCCTAACCTAACCTTAAACCTAACCCTAAAAGAAATAAAATCTTAAATATAACCCTAATTGAACCTTAACCCTAATTCAATCCTAACTATAATTGAGTTATAACCCTAATTAAACCCTAGCCCTAATTGAAACATTAGCCTAACTCTAACCCTAACCAATAATCTAACCCCAACCCTAGCCATAAACCTAACCTTAATTTAATCTTAACCCTTATCCTAGTTCTAAACCTAACCCTAACTCTAACCCTAATTCTAATTTTAACCCTAATCATAATTCTAACTATATTTGTTATCCTAATTCCAATATTAACCCTAATTATAATGAAAAAACTAATTCTAAATGTAACCTATTAAATTATAATTGTAATTAAACCCTGACTCTGACCTATTCTTAAATGTGATCTAGTTGATTGAAAGAATTTAGAGGAAGATGTTATGGATTGTCTAGTTACTAATGATGTAATTGGATAGGCTAATAGAATATCAAAATGACACACAAGAACTATTAAAATTGTATTAGGGTTTCTAGTTTTAGCTCACCTAAGGGGAGAGAGGTCTCTAAGAGGTTTCTAGTTTTATGTTTTAGGGTTTAGATTTCTAAGTTATGCCCAATTTAGGTTTACATTTTATGGTTTTCTATTTACAATTTAACGTTATTTATTTTTTAAATGCAATTTAAAACTATTAAAAATTGAAATAAAATGAACTAAAGAAAAAAAACTTAAATACTAATTAAAAAACAAGATACAAAGCAAAAAAGGGCAGAATTCAACCAACCTGGAGGTCTCAGAGGTCAGGTGTGTTGACGGGAGGAGGTGACAATCGAAACACACTTGAAGCAACAACCTCCAAACGCGTACGCACTCTTGATTGGATTTTCTCAACTCGCCAAAAATAGTGGATAAAATGAAAAGCCAGCAGTTTATATAAAAAAATAAATACTTTTCAAAAATGCGTACGCGTTATTAAACGTGTATGCGTTTGTAACGCGTACGCGTTTCATAACGCGTACGCATTTTAGGTTCGCGTACCCGTTGCTGAGAGCGTACGCGTTCGGATTTCGGTTCGAGTACCCGTTCCGTAACGTGTACGTGTTTTATGCGAATTTTTTTTTGTTGCCCAAAATTTCCCCTCTTCGTGTACTCAACTTCTTGCTTTTACCCATGATTAATTAGTGTGAGGGTTAGTGTTAGATGATTATTTATTTATTTGTGTAAGGGTTAGGGTTAGTGTTAGATGATTAATTAGTGTGAGGGTTAGGATTTAATTACAACTAAGATTCAATTAGGGTGGGTTAGGGTTCAAATGATGTTCAATTAGGGTAAGGGTTCTAGGATAAAGTTTGGGGTAATGCTTAGGATTGGGGTTAGAATTCATTTAGGATTAGGGTTAGGGTTACAAATATGGTAAGGGTTCAAATTCAATTAGGAATTAATTAGGGATATAGTTAGGGTTTATATTCAATTAGGGTTAGGGTTAACTAAGGTTAGGATTAATATTTAATTATAATTAGGGTTCATTTAGGCTTAAGTTTAGGGTTTAATTAGTTAGGGTTATAGTTAGACTTAAGGTTAGGGTTAGTGTTTAGGTTCAATTAGGGTTACAACTAGACTTAAAGTTAGGATTAGTGTCTAGGTTCAATTAGGGTTGAATCTCAACAAGATAAGGGTTATGGTTAGGGTTAGGATTCTAAGATAGATCTTTACGCTATGATTTGTGTTGAATTAGGGTTAGGTATCTATTAGGGTTAGGGTTAGGAGTTAGAAGTCACAATTAGGGCTATATTTGTATTAAGATTAGAGTTCTGAGTTATAAGTTAAGATTAGGGTCAATGTTAGAGTAAGGGTTAGGGTTAGGGTTGGGGATTAATTACTATTAGATTTAGGGTTTAATAAGGGTTAAGATTCAATTAGGGTTAGGTTCAATTGATGTTTAATCATGGTTAGGGTTCTACGATAAATTTTTGTGTTAGGGTTGGTGTTATAATTCAACTAGGATTAGGGTTAGTGTTACAATTACAAAAACGGTTAAGATTTAATTAGGGTTTTGATTAGGGTTTCTATTTTTAATAAATTTTCTCACATAAAACTAATCCTAACTGAATATTTTTTTAATAATCCTAACTAAATATTGATGATATAACATTTTTTTATTATAATATTATAAATATACAAAAAATATATTTATATATATTAACTTAACATTTAAATATTAAATTATATATATTATTTTTAAAAATTGAATTACAAATATTTTACTACCATATTATAATATATTAATTATTATAATAATTTAATATAATTTATTTAAGATATTACATGTTGCATCACGACTGATACTAGCATTTATATATTTAATAATATATATAAAATACACTGAGAGATATCCTTCTTGAGGCGCCTATTCAACAATTAAAAAATAGGTGCCTTGAAAAGGATATCTCTCAGCGTATTTTATATATATTATTAACTAGCGATCACACCTTGGTGTGCAATGGGTACGCCGAAGAGGCGTGGAAGGTCAATTAAGAAAAAAATGATTTTTTTTCCATGCATTTGTGCAATTATTATTTATTATTATTATTATTATTTTAAATGTATTTATTGTTATATTTTTAAATAATTAATATATAAAGTTTCATTATGTTACATTATGATTATTATATTATTAATAATTGAGTCAAATATTAGATTAGATTATATTAAAAAAAATTGAATATATTTAAATCATATTATATAATGTAAATATTAAAGTATAGTGTAATATATAGTTCTCTTAAATAATATTATATTTATACTATATCGGTATAAGTGGGGATATTTAACCTCAGAAGTTCATCATGAGAGGCCACAAAAATTATATTATTTTTCTGTATATTTATTATATAATAATATTATATTAGTATTTTTTGTTATATATTTACTATTATATTGTTATTTTTGTTTATATATTATTAATAATAATAGTAATATATTATTAATATTTAAATTATTATATTATTTATTATTTTTTCTACAATGAAAGCACATGATGCTCTTTATAATTTTATAATTTATAATTTTAGATATCCATCTTGAGGCGCCTATGCACTTTGATGTGACAAATTGATTAAAAATAGGCCTCCACAAAGATATCTCTCAACTTTTTTATAAATATTATTAAAAAATGATATATATATATAAATAATTTTGATATTATTATTATATTATTCTAATTATTACAATATCATATTATTCTTAATATTAAATTATTCTCACTATTATATATATTAATATTGTTTTTGAATGTTATATTTAATAGAATATAATTATCCTTAATATTATATTATTAATAATAGTTTTAAATTATTGTATTATTAAACTATTATGATTATATTATCATTATTATATTATTATTAATATATTATTCTTAATATTATATTAATAATCTTAAATTAGTATATAATATTCAAAAAAATACAGAAATAAGAAAACATGATTTAATTAACTTACCGATTAGCTAATTCGAGTCTTGTAAGGGTTTTCTTTTAAGGGTTTACAATTTTTCTTTTCTTGGAAGATCTTCAAGTGTTGACACGAATTTCCAAGCAATGAAGATGGTGATTTTTGTTGGCTAAGAAAACTATCTAGCGGCGTGAATAAAAATAAATCGATCGCCACTTGTGCACTGTCAAAACGAATAGAGGTGAAATAAAAAAATTCACTCTCGTGCAATGTGAAAATGAATGCCAGTGGTAAAAATAAATATCTCTAATATCTTTGCCGCAAAAAGTACTTTTCAAAACAGTCAAAAATAGTAATTCTTGCCACGTCAACTTTTTTAATAAATCTATGTCCATGCGTATGAGAAGAGTTTGAAGGAGCGGAAACCAGTAAAAGGTGGTGAAAACAACCAAATTTTTTAGGAAATTTATGAATGACTGCACAGTACATGCGCAAGTACTACCTGCGGGCCCGCACAGCAGTGAAAAAACTTTTAATTTTTTTTGGAGAGCGCCGACGAAATCACGGAAAAAGCAGCGGAAAAATCGCAAAAAATTATGAACGACTGAGATTCATTTAACTGTATTACAGTTACCTGTTAACCATTGATAGTGAAAATTGGGTTGGCTATTTCCAAATATGATACGCCTTCGGTGTATATATATGCTATTTTATTTTTCAGAAGGATGAAATTTGCGCTACCGTCAATCAAAATGCCTTCAAGATCAATGATTACCTGCCATCCCATGATTAGGAATTGTAGGTTGGTGATATCACGGGTGGGAGACACGTGTCCCATCTATGGATCAAATTTGCATGACTATTCATCAACTGTTCTTTGATATGAGTCATTCCCCGCCATCTTGCGATGGTGCTTTGGTTGATTGCAAAATCACGGGTGGCTGCCATGTGGACTGTACAAGGTGGGGCTCGAGGAAAATTTCCATCTGCCTAGTAATGTCCCCTTTCCCTTTAATGAATGTTTTATTTTTCAAAAGGATGAAATTCACACTGCCGTCGATCAAAATGCCTTCAAGATCAACGGTTGCCCGCCATCCCGTGATCAGGAATTGTAGGATGGCGATATCACAAGTGGGCGACACATGTCCCATCTGGGGATCAAATTTGTGCGACTATTCATCAACTGTCCTTTGATCAAATTTGTAGGATTAAATCACACACATGGTGATGTTTGCTAGGGAGCTCAGTTGGAAGACATTCCTCAACCTAGTTGATCATAATTTTCCTCTAAGAAGAAAGTTAGCAAGACCTTGTAGATGTCTTATGTTCATGGAGCTTAATAAGTTTTAATAATTTTTAGTCATTTTAAAGATTTTTATTTTTTGATAAAGATAGGTATATTTAGACTTTTGATGGCTTATGTACAATTATGCATATTCTTTTATTTATTATATTTTTTTCAATATCATGTTATTCTTGATTAATCACATTATTTGTTTGTCATTTTTATTTGTTTTGTTGAAAAATATTTTATCTTTACTTTACATCTATGATAATTTCAAAATTATCTAATTTAAAAATTATAAATAAAAACTTATTTTTATTAATCTCTTGAAGTACCTAGGTCCTAATCTTTTGTAGATTAATAACTATCTAAATAGTTGTTTCTTTCCTTTATTTCTATAAATGTGTCTCATGTCTCTATTGTAATTTTATGAGATGTGTATGTAATTCTTAGCACAACACTCTTAGAGATTAGGATTTATTTTCCCTATATATCTATTTTCTTATTGTTCCTATTAGTGGCTAATTAAATCTTCATTGAAAACCTACAAAGAGCTTGGGTCCTTCAATCTCAAAGCTTGTCTAATTTCTTGATGAGAATCATTCACATTGATTCCCAATATTGTGCTCCAATTGCATGATACATTTATAAAATGCACTTGGTAATTTAGTATGTGGTTGAAATATTAGAGTAACAACAAATGGTTCTTTTCATTTTTGGCACATGATTGGCCATTTTACTATGTTAAATTTTTATTTTCACTTTTATTTTCATGGTTTTCATGTTGTCAAATTTTCATACATTTCTTAGTCTTTTTAAAAAAAAAAGTGAAGGTTCTATTAGTGTCCCCAATCTTGCTAAATATCATGTATAGAGAAAGTACAATATATAAACTACCAATTATAGAGTATAACAACAAAATGAATTTAAAAACTACTACATAGAAACAACGTTTAGAATAATTCAAAATAGAGATACCATTCTCCTACAAATACTATGTATAGAATGTAATGCCCCGCCACGCAACCCTAGAGGAAGTTGCAATTCACTACTTAAACGTACCAAATTTTTTTTTGTTTAAGTACAAATAACATGTAAGGTGAATACATATTTCCAACAACCTCTAAGGCCACGAGACAAAGATTACTTAAAAACCCAACATCAAATAACATTAACATAAACTGAAACATTATGCACTTAAGGAAATGAGACAACATACATTCCATGCAAGATAAATTACAACAAGGATATTAAATACCTCAAGATTCCAATTTTAACATTTAAACAATAAGGTTACATCACTCATTCCCCGGATGAGGTAAATCCAACCACATGATTACATATTACAAATTCCACCTCGATAACAACTGAGGGGTAATAAAATACAATAAGAACTGAGAGAACAAGGCAAGAGAAGAACTGATTCCCATGAGCTCTCCAACTGGAAATCATGAATGCACGAACAAGAAGAAGAACCAACGGATAAAGATGCACGCCACCCAACCACGTGGAACCCAAAGGCCCCACTCCCTCCGTGCTAGGAGATAGTAACAAGGATTTACTAGACAAGACCATCTACCACTAGACACAGGCTTACACAAAACTGAAATGAAACAACTACAATCACAAAGCCACTTAACATCTACAAACACAATGCCATTTAGCCACTACAGTCACAACATCACTTAACACGAAGTTACAATGCTTCCAGAGAACCATGATCATGTACATCGCACAATAACTGATTAATTGTCGACATGGGAAGAGTGTCATACATAAATTGCCATTCTCAATTCTTTTTCACTTTATTTCTAAGAAATTAAATATAAGACATATTTCTAATTTCTAATTTCATCCAAATATCTAATAATGCCCACACAACTAAATTGATTTAATTTATCCCTATTAATTTAATTAGTCAATAAAATAAATCTAATTCAAAATTAGATTATTTTATTAATTAAATAAAATTTATTAATTAATCACTAATTTTCCAACATTACCATAAGACAAAACAATAATCATTTATAATTTCCAAAAGCTATTTAATCACTTTTAGCTTGCAACTAACCACATTTAATCATTAATTAGACTACGCAAGTCATTTCATAAACTTAAACTTGAAATTAAATAAACACTCAAGGGGAACTGACCAAGTTAAAACAACTGACCCCAACGACAACCCAACAACACGCTACGACTAGGGTGATGACTTGGTTCGGAAAACCTAGCTACTATCTCCCAATTAATTTCCGTTGGTCAATGGACACGCTCAAACCTGGAAACTAGGTGGAGTCGATGTCATGTACCTGCCAACCTACAACAAAGAGCATGTCGAACGTGCATATATACATAATATGATCAGACACACCGTGAAGAGGAAATCTCAGAATCGTAGGGCACTCGCAAGCGAGTGATACAACCATGTCCCCTTCACCAATACAATATCACTAACTGACAAAGCTAACATTGTTAACATAATCAAAGCATAAAGCATCATTAATTCATATGTTAACATGATCGAAGCATAACATAGGAAAACATTGCCTGATTAACAGAGCACAAACAAGGAGGGGTGTTACATAGAAACCCTATATATGTAGCCACACTTTCACCCTCAAAATGAATAGAATAGATTCCCATACATTGTTTCTATAATGAATTTAGAGAATAAATTATAAGATTTAAATTCAATAATGAATTTAGAAAATATTAAATCAATCAAAATTGTTTCTATTATCCAAAATACTATATAAGTAAATCTTAAGCTCAATCTTAAGCCTAACAATAACCCTAAGTGAACACTTATCCTAATTCAACCTTAACCCTGATTTAGCCCAAACCATAACCTTAACCCTAACCCTAATTGAACCCTAACCCTAATTAAACTCTAGCCCTGATTGAAATCTAACCCTAATTAAACTTTAGCTGTAATTGAACCCCAACACTAACCCTATTTGTTCCTAACCCTAGTATCTCACAAATACAGGATCAAGACCTTTCCAACTCTGGTAAACCTTATTGGATAGTGATAAAAGTTACCTTATCTTTCATTAAGGTAGAAATTTTTTTTTATACAACATGCCCCTTGAAAATTGGAGATAGGCACTGCAAAAAGAAGGTAAACACTAATGAAAATGGTTAGTGGTATTGTGGAAGATGTGATTAAAGTTTCCCTAAATGTGATTATAAATATATACTTCAATGCAAAGTGGAAGACCATACTTCATTCACTTGGATTACAACTTTTGAAGAAGTGGCAAAATAAATTATGGGTGTAACAACAAAAGAATTGAACATTTTGAAGCATGAAAAACAAGATGATATTAAGTTTTCACACATTATACAAAAGGTCCTTTTCAACAGATATATCTAAGTTAGTTAATGCCATTTTGTCATGATATACTTCTTTTATGTTGTCAATACTAAATCTAATGATTGATGAACATTTTTTCTTTTAAATTTATTGTTCTTGGTTGATTGTTGTTATAGACAAGTTGGTATGATTTCAAATTTCAATGTACTTATATATATGGGAATTTAGATAAACAATGACACAAACAAGAATGAAATCAAATTGATTGCTTTCCAAATTCATATTCATGAAAATGTAAGCATTTTTCAAGTCAATAGGCATCTTGATAAAGATAACTCTTGGCGTGTTTTACATATATTATTAATTAATATAGGTATGCTAGTTAATTAAATTATTAACTATATTTTATTTCTATTATATATTGAATTGTTAAAAGATGTAAAAATTTTAATACTAAATGTATGGGAAAATGGTTTAAAATTACATATTTTTTTCAAAAATAAAATATTAATATCTTTCTCTGCTTATCTCTCTCTCTCTCTCTCTCTCTCTCTCTCTCTCTATATATATATATATATATATATATATATATATATATATATATATATATCCCCCCTCTATCTCCCTGTCTCTCTATATATTTATTTCTCCCTCTATATCTCTCTATATCTCTATCTATTTTTATCCCTTTTCCTCTCTCATTCTATATTCATCTCTACCTCTATCTATAGGGAGAGATACAAAGGTGAAACATTGGACCTTCCCAAAGATCCACCAATCTCAACACTACTCCCAACTATTTTGAGCATTTAAGTGCATATTGTATGCTAGATTAGGAGGCATGTGTCAAAGCTCATATTTATTGATGCAAAATAGGTCCAAAGTCACAAATTTGACATAGAGTTAGTTATAGTTTTGTAGAAAATTTCAAGTGCCACATAGAGCAAAGATATTCCAGTTTTTAGGAAGATCATGTCATCAAATTTGGCCTCCATCAACATTGTATCTTCATCAACATTAACAAAAGCAAAGGTATACATGAATCCCTTGCATTTTAAATTTTTTCTATATATATAAATATTTTTAATATTTTTTCCTCAAATCCATAATATGTATATATTGAGTGTGTATTTATTTATTACCAATAAACGGTTAACCTAAGTAACACATTAGAATTCTGAAGTTTGTGCTTGGAAAAAATGCATAACAAAATTTTTTGTTGGATGTCGTGTTGTATAGTTTAGAAAAGCTCAAAATATGAATAGGATTTTAAGGCCATATATTATGGTAGCTTACAATGCAAAAGAAGGAAGGAAATCTGTTATCAATTTTAATCTACAATTTAATACCATATGAAAAACCACATGTAGTATTATCTAAAATTAATTCTTGACATATTAATTTTATAAAATACACTTACCATTCAATAAACTTCTCCCAAGAAAGAAACCCTAAGTGAACATTAATTGAACCCTAATTGTAGATTCATAACTCTAATCCTTAACCTAAGGAGACACTTATTGAACAGTAGTCCTAATTGTGCCATAATCGTAACTTTTGGACTATATGGTTGAACCTTAACCCCAACCCTAACACTAATTCTTATCCTGATTGAACCTTAGCCCCAACCCTAATCTAGTTAACTTTTTTTTATAAAATTGTAGCAAGCCCATCTATACTTGGAGATTTATCCTTTTTATATATTCTAATATCCTTTACAATCTCATCCTTAGAGATATCTCTAGTAGGCCAATCATTGTCTTCCTCTTTGATTTTCCTAGGGATGACTTGTGCACAATGATCTTGGGATCTTTATAGTCCACATTTCTATCTTCAACAAAGAAAATATTTTAATAGAAAGATTGAAATTCATTTATAACCAAAGAAAGACCATTTATATGTTGATTATTCACCTAGATTGATCCAATTTCTTCCCTAGCATTTTTATCCTTTATATAATTAAAGAAGAAATCAAAGCCTTTATCTCCATTTTTTAGCCAATTTATTTTAGCCCTAACGTTTAAACCATGAATCTTCTTAATTTACAATATTCTCAAATTATGCTTGAATCTCACCAACTCCTCATTCAAGGACTCATGCAATTGAGATTAGATGGAGATAAAATCTTATTGAAGCAATTCTTTGATCTCCTTCCATCAAAGGCTCTTTTTTCTGCACAACCTGGAATAGGGACCTTGAGTTGGTAACATTGGAATCCTATTTTTCAATTGATAGAAGAGAATTTTTTTAGCAAGATCCTATCAATTAAATTTTTTAGCAAATATTAACTTCTTATATTAAAAATAATTTAAATATTTTAACACATGCATTAGATGGACCTTTGGTTTTTGATGATTTAGAGATATTATGTATTGATAATTATGTGATTGAAAGGTTTAACAAATATAAGTCATTTGGAAAATCCTATGAAATCTAGGTTGAGCAAGTGATTAGATATGGACTCTTTTGCATTGAAAGAGGTGTAATATTATATAAGGAAATTGAGGGAAAAAAAAAAAAAGGAACTAAATAATGATTCCAACACGTGAGAAAATAAAGAATCATTCAGAATTTAGTAATAATATATATATATATATATATATATATATATAGTATATACATATATATGAAAGTATATATATATATATATATATATATATATATATAGAAAGAGTATATATATATATATATATATATATATATATAAATTGATACAAATACACAACTAAACAAAAAATTCTCATATTTATTTTAAATGTTTGATATATGTTATTCATTACATATTTTTAAGTTTTGTATGCTTTTGGTGAAGTTACTATTGAAGGAGAATATAATTGAAACTATATATATTTTAAGTAAATCTATATCTTTTTAGTATATTTAAATTACTTAAATAGTTTCCCTATTGATATCTTTGTTACTAACATACACCATAACAGTTCACATGCACATCAATCTTAGAGAAAACATATATTCATGCCCTTTTTCATTACTATTTTTGGTAAACTTTGAATAGATTGTCCTTTGTTCAATAACAAGTCTACAAGTGGGATATTCTTGTGTGAATTAATCTCATGACATTACCCTACCTTGCATAAGATCTACTAGTGCAAACTTGACTTAGTAATTATCAACCCTACACATTTAAAATTTAAATTCAATTTAAATCTTGACAGCACCCTCCCACTAATCATTGTGAGCTTACCTAATGCATGTTTATCTTGATTTGCATGTTGTATTTTACTTAAATAAAATCATTTAAGCATTTAAAATGATCAAATATTATTAGGACAATGAGGATTTATCAAAAGAACATTTTCATTGAGAGAAATGTAATAACATTTTCTCATAACATATATCATCATGTCTCTAATCATTATTTATGTCATGGAATTGGTTTGCTAGGGCTCTAATTGGAGGAGAACAAAATCCTCAATAATTTAGCACATTCCCTAAAAATGTTACAAACACTTTCTATCTATATTGAGGTTCAAATATTAGAAGTATTCCAAACACAACTAAATTCCTAAATACCTGTACTATTTGCCAGTTGATTCTTAAGTGGCATAGATTTATATTTCAAACACTAGTTCGGTTTCATTACGGATATTATGAACCAAAGCAATACTTGAGACATTTACCACCATAGGGATCTAAAATGAAGATAACACAAGCCCTCACAATTTAGTAGATTTTGTAATACTATGTATATTCACTTTATTATATTAATATATAAATATATAGGCTTACTACCTTTTGCTTTTAAAAAAAAAAAAAATGATGTTTGTAAACATTGTCAATCCATAATAAAGTGTAAATGTTAAAAGATAAAATCAATTCTACTAGTTGATTATTGGAATTATAGATTGAAGCTTGTAGACTAGTTTTATTTTGTACACATATTTGAACCAAAGAAAAAGAACACTTTAATCTCACATATTAAAAGCATTTATAAAATCAAGTCCAAAACCTCTTTTAACACTTGGGTATGTGCAGGAACATCATGGAAAAAATAGGCCCTTAAGTGGCAAAAAATTTAGAAAAATCAATGTTAGGCAACTTTACGTAAAAATTTGAATAAGTTATTTGTATTATTTAAAAAATATGTAAGAATAGAATCGTGAGAAAATCCGAACGTGAAGTTTAAACTACTAGGTTTACTTAGGAAATAAATAAAATCTATTTTAAAAGAAAAATTCTCTAACAAAGAGTACCAAAATTTCGTGGAAAAAAATAAGAAGTAGGTGTCCTGCCCTGACCAATTTAACCATAATAAAATGATAATTTTTTTATTATATTTTTATATATATAAGTAGAAGACCTTACAAGTCTAGATGTGATGCATATTTTTTGTAATTTTTTTCCCAAGTAAATAATTAATTATGAATTTTTATTACAAATTTTAAAACATATAAAACTGTATGTTCCAATCATCTTAACTTGGTCAAAACTTCATGAAATTTAATTCTTTTATTTTTTTTAATCCTATAGTATGTGAAGTATAGAATGTATAATATGTTTTGGATTCAAAAAATGTGATACTGCTTGGAAATTTATAGATTTTTTTCAATCAACAGATCGATCAAGACTTTAGTCGCATCCTAATGTAAAATAAATAATAATTATTTATTAAATTCAACTTAAAGCATAATTTATATTGGTGGAAAGCTGAGAATATCCTCTAAAAACACTTTTTGTTTCATCAATTTTGGGAAAAAAAAAGTTGTCAGCCACATACCCTACAAATACCCATAATATTCCCACTTTTTGGCCCATCATGATCCTGCACATACCCACTTCAAATAATCAACATCTACATCTCAAAAAACATCACATTTAATTCATTTAATTTAAATATCAATCATCTAATATAAAAATAATATTATTTTTAAATAAAACATAATAAACATTTTTTCATTAAAATAAACAATTAAATATAATTAACATTAATAAATATTATAAATAAGATATAATCTTTAAAAAAAAAGTTATTATAAAAGTTATAAGAAAGATAAATCTTTTCTATTTCCTAACAAAGAAAAATGAACCGATACTTCTCAGAATATAAAAAGGAACACTCACCACAATTCATGTAATGAAATGAATGTGGGATTAAGACTAAACTCTGACCGAGCAAATGTGTAAAGTGGAACGGAAAACTAAAAAACTATGGAAGGAGAACGGGAATGGGAATGGCAAGTGTAAACTGCAACGGTGGAGTACTACAAAAACATAGATTTGAAATGGTGCAGTTAAAGAAATGCTACAGAAGCGAGAGAAAGGTTGGGTTAAGAGGGCCCCACATGGTGCTAGACATCTAAGGGAGTGTACCCTTAGAGTGTGCCAGTTAAGCCCGGCCCTCATATAATACCTTGCATTATGGAGCTCAATTCTCTAATATATTACTACTTATCAAATCCTTTGTAAATAATTGTAAACTTATGACTCCATTTAAGCATTTAATTGATTTTCTTGAATCAAAGGAAAAACATAGACACACAATTGAACAAATTCTCAAAAGAAGAATGACAACTTAATTAACATTTCATTCAAAATTCACTCAAATCCACATAAGGAGAGAGAATATATTAGAATTATACATTTATTCATGCTTATAAGTCATATCTACATACAAATTAAGATAATTTGTATATATTCATCCAAAACTCAAAACAGGCTATCTATTCTATTCCGTCCGCTTGGGGTTTTAACAGCCAATGGCACCACAGATATCACTTCCTCATCAGAGGATAGATTCTACCCATATATTCAACTCAAAACCTAGCTAGAGCTTTCATCAGTTCTCTCCCTACAAATGAGCCTGAATTCCCTTTTATATGACAAGGGAGCAACAAGCTTCAGGCTCAAATGTAATTTCACCACAAATTCTCATTTGAACAAAATCTCCATTGCATTTGAATTTCATTTCAAAACTTCCTACACGTTGAATCTGCAAAACATTTATAGTGCATGGACTGGGGTAGCGTAAAAGAATAGGGGAACATAAATTGTCATCAAAATCCCCTTGTTGATATCCACGCAAAAAAACTAGGCAACCAAATTTCCACGAAGGCACCACAATAACTTCTTATTTACCCACCACCCTGCCCTTACCAACACTCAGACCCTGGTATACCGCCTACTTCTAGTTGTTGCCCAATACCGTAGACTCTCAGCCTCGTCTTCTTTCTTGTCCTTGCCCAATACGGTTCGAGTTGGTCCGCTTGGGGTTTTAACAACCAATGGCACCACAACTATCTCTTCATCATCAGAGAACAGACCGTTATTGAAGAGAGGTAACATCGTGATAGTAGTCCGAAAGTTGGTCTTGGCTACATTATTAGAAGTGTTGCTCATAAGGTCAATGGGCGAGTGTTGGCATCCGCAGGAGCCATGCCCATACCTTACTTTCCTACCAACACTAGTAGTCGGAGCACACCACCCATCGCTTGCCTTTGTCATCTACCGCTTCGAGCAAAAGCAACATCCCTGAATTGCAAACCTTCTAATGCGATCTAGTGGGCACAAGCCCGGCTTGTCGCAAACCAAAGTACCTTCTGAATAGCAGATCAGGCTTTTGTGAGCTCAAATGAACACCTCCCATCGAATTTTACTTTCTTCTTAGACAAGCACTCAAATTGATTAGACTCAACCCAATAAAAGTGCTCTAACTACTACAAGAATGACACACTATTAGTAGTTAATTCTTCTATTTATCGCGGCGAGGTAATGGCAACCTTCATCAATGCTTAAACAAAAATGCATGTGCAAACATGGAAATTTTTGGCAGTTGTATAACACACCATTTAACCAGAGCTTTCACATGAATCCAAATATCGCCTCCTTCATGATTGCTGCCAACGACAACATCTTCACAATGCATTATCGACGTGCGGACTACACAAGCAAGGAATAATTCATTAATGCTTCACCAACCTTCATCTTCCTCTTGCCAGTTAGCAGGGAACAGCAGAGATTTACATTAGCTTTTGGTCTTTGTTGTCGATCTAAAACCATGAGTTATGAGCTCAATAGTGGAGATTGGGCCCCACATTCCATACAAGACACACATCTTCCTTTTGCTAACCTCGCGCCAAATAATAGGGTGACACCTTAGGTTTGTGAGTTGGTGGGGTATGATTGAGATCTCCCATATCTTCGAATCTGGAAAACCTACACATTGCAACACTTAGTATTTAATGAAAGGCTTTGCCAAGCCATCAGCAAGTGACATGACCACTAGAGTTAATGGCTTAGGCTTACGTCACTAGATTAAAATTAAACCCAACTTTGATTTTAATGCTTTATTTCCTCTGTAGGGTTTTATTTCCTAAGTCTCAGTTGGACCCATTAAATTCTTATCCCAACCATAACAAGAACAAATTATTAACCTAAGGATTGTATTTGTTGTTATAACTTTAGTTCTAGAGAATTCTTAATTACCAATTCTTATTTATGCATTTGTATATGAATCCAATTGAATGCCTTTCCATATCATTATGGAAAATTTTATTATTGCAACCCTAACTCTAACACTAATTAAACCTTGAACCTAACCTAATTGAACTCGTATTATATCCCTAACTCTAACACTAATTGAATTGTAATCATAACCCTAATTGTATCAAAATCCTAGAGAATCCCTAATTGAACCTCAACCCTAAAATAGACAATAACCCTTACCTTAATTGAACCCTAACTCCAATCCTAGCCCCTAATTTAAGACTCAACTCTTTAACCCCACCTTAATTAAAACCCCTTATTGAATTATATAACCCCAATTGATCCCTAACCCAAATTGAATACTAATTGAACCTTAACCCCAAGTGAATAGCAACCTTAATTAAACTCCAACCATAATCCTATTTGAATTTTGACCCTAATCATAACCATAATTCAACCCTAACCTTAATTGAACCCTAACCCTAAACATGAGTTCAATTAAGTTTAAGGTTCAAATAAGGTTAGAATTTAATTAAAATTAGGTATAGGATTCTATTAGGATTAGGGTTGGGGTTGGGGTAAAGATTAAGGTTCTATGATAGAGCTTGGGGTTAGTGTTAGGGTTCAATTGGGGCAAGGGTTATGGTTCAATTAGGGTTTCATTAATGTTAGTTTTAGAATCATAGTTATGTTTAGGGTTGGATATAAAATTAGAGTTAGGTTTGAAGTTAATTAGTGTTAGTTTTAGGGTTGGGGTTATGGTTAGACTTATAATTAATGTTAGTATTGGGATTAGATTCTATCACTTTAATAAAAATAATCTTCTATAAATTCATTCAATTTTTTTTTGAAATTATATAATTTAAAATATTTTCAAATTTACCTATGTTGATATATGAGAGATATAGCAAATCTAAACTCTATGCAATTTATAGTTAACTTGAAATTGTGTATAAAAGGGTTTAAGTTGTGAATGTTATAATATAACAAGAGCTATAGAGCAGCGAAGTTCCTGCCATAAAGTTTTAGAATAGTTTTGTTTGTATTTTTTGTGTATTGCAAAAGGCCTGGATCAAATATCATAAATCTCAATTGAACCCATATGCTTGTTTTGTTGATTGTAGAGTAGTGGACAAAAGCATCGCAATATTCATTAGACCAATACCACAAGGTAGAGGATTAATTGATGAAGTTATTCATGAATCCTCTTCATAGGAAACATGACCAACTAATTGGTATTCTCTTTCAGCACTAGGATCATACAAAAGTAGAAGCAATAGTTTTAATTTGCTATATATATATTTTTATTCAAGGGGTAAACACTTTTGACCGAAGCTATGAACTAGATACAACCATTCAACAATACCACCCCAACAGGGTTTGAACCTTTGTGGAAAGAACAACAATGCCACCTATAAACCAACACACCATGCCAATACCAGATTAATTTGCTATATATTAACCATCTTTTACTTACAAACTTTTTTTGAAAAAGGCAGTTAGAAGGTGTCATACCTCTACTACATTTAAGCCAAGATCAATTAGTATTGCACTAGGTTTCAACCAATCACCATGAACCAAATTTGGCTCGCCTACTATCTAGAATCACAACTACGTACTACAGACTCATCACTGTGTGAACTGATGTTTATCTAGGGTATTAATTGTTTAACTTAGACATTGATGTGTATACCCTTAGCTTCCAAATCTTCTTGTCTCATTTAAATTTTTGTCGACATCACTATCTCTGGATAAGTCATAACCAAATTCTAAGGTCATCTCTAGATGGGCATGCTCTCTGCCAAATATGATGAACTAGGGCATGAATGAACTAAATGTGTTACATATCCATCAACGTTAAATTATTTGGATGATCAGAAAAACTTCAAGAAATTGTAGACATAAAGAGAAAGATTAAATAAAAACTAAATGAGATACAATCTTGACAATCTTTGTTTGGGATTTTCACTGCTATTTGGTTCTATGTTATATTATTTTCAAAATTAGAAGTTTTTTTATTATGATCAATTAGAATAGACTCTACAAGAAATGCATAAATATATTGTCTTGTGTAAGAAGCCCACGAATAGAAATAATAATTTGTTGATAAATCACAAGAGAACTCTTTGCAGTCAAACACAAATATCTAGATTTTTCACATTGATCCAATAATTATCGCCAATGAATCAGAAAAGTAGTATCAATCTTAGTTCAATGATATATGTCAATTTCAGATTCATAATTAACAATAAATTTTAGATACTCCACACTGGACACTGAAACAAATTGAAAAGTTGTCTTTATTTACATCTCCTCTAGAAACTCATCTATCTTGTAAGTTAGGTAACATCTGCAAACACTATGTACTGGCTTGTGCTACTAGAATTGGAAGTCATGTAAATTTTTGTAACATACTGGCTAGTATAAGTTCTACACTAAGGGCCTCTACCATTTTGATGGAAAAAAAAAATGATAATGGGTCTCTTTAACATAATCCCCTAATTTATGAAGAAGACCCTATGGGGGATGATTAATCGAATTGAAAAAGAAGACAATTCATTATGCAATTAGTACTCCCCTGGTTGAAGTTGACAAGAGGTATATGCAGTATAGAAGTTGCCAAGTCAACTTATTAAAGGCTTTGGACATATCCACTTGGATAATTATTCTAGAATAACAGTAAAATTTTGAAAGATTGAATGGTTCTCCTAGTGTAGGTGGATTTGTAAGGTGTACTTTACTCTGAAGCGTTCTCATGAGGTCAAACACAATGATAATAAATATGAACAATATCTAAGGTATATAGAAATAAATGTCTTGTGGGCTTCAACAAGGGGTCTTTTAAACCAAATTGGCATCTAGTATGGTCATGACTTAAAAATTAACCAATATTATTATACCCTTATTGTACCCTACCCTTTATTAAACCCTAATTTAAGCCTAACTCTACCACTTACCATAGCTCTAACCTTAGCTTCAAGTTTTATTCTAGATTAATAATTTTTAATCCTAACTTAACATTAACCCTAACCCTATTTAAACAATAATCCAACCCTAATTAAATCCTAATTGAACCCTACTTGAACCTTTTAATCTAAGTGAACCCTAACCTTAACCCTAATTGAACCATAAACCTAACTCTAATTAAACCTTAATTGTAAACTGAACTATAATAAGCCCTAATTGAACCCTAAGCATGGCTTGAACTTGATTCTCTAATCATAACACTAATTGAATGCCAACCCTAACCCTAATTGAACTTGAACCCTAACTCTAATTGAACCTTGTTGTTGGGGTTAAATTAGGGTTCAATTGGCATTCTAGTTAAACCCCAATTGTAAGATTAACCAAAATAAGCCTAAATAAACCCTAACTATAACTTGAACTTGACCCTAATCATAACACTAATTAAATTATATCCCTAACTAGGTAATTGAACCCTAATTCCAACCATAAACCTACTTGTTAAACCCTAACCCTAACTCTTATTGAACCTTATTTTTAGGGTTCAATTAGGGTTTAATTAGCATTCTAGGATGGAGATTAAGGTTAGGTTAGGGTTAGAGTTCTGAATATCTTAATATTAGCTTATAGATTTGACCCTAACTATAATCATAATTGAATCCTAACCCTAACCCTAATTAAACTCTAATTCTAACCCTAACACTAACCATAATTAAATTCTCACTCTAACCCTAACCGTAATTAAATCCTATTGTTAGGGTTGAATTAGGGTTAGGTTTAGGGTTCAATTAGAGTTCTAGTATAAATCTTGGGGTTAAGGTTATTTATTTCTTGATATTAGTTTATAAATTATATTAATTATTCAATATAAATAAATTAAATAAAACTACATCCTATCTAATGTATACATCTGTAAAGGTTTGATTTGGTGTATGCGGGGATTATTTGCAATGCATTGGTATACTGGTTGATCATTCTACTATATTTAATATAATTAAATAAAACTAAATATTATTTTCAAAATAATTCACCAATAAATAATTATAATTTGAGAATAAATTAAGAAATGAAAAAATATATAAAATAACCTTTTTTATTTCTTTGCATCCAAATGATTTCATTTTGTAAAATCATATTAAATTCCAACTTCAAAAAATCATAAAATATTTTACATGCTTATTTTTATATTTTTGAGTTGAATTGTGTTGTTCTTTAAATTTGAATAACCAATCATAAAGCAAATAAATAATCAAATCAACACAATATTTAAAAACTTAAATTTCATTTTAAAATTAAACTAAATTCTATTTTCTAAAATTCATAGAATATTTATTACTTAATTATTAAATTCATAATTAATTAAATTATAATGATTATGTGATATAAATGAATTAAATATTAAATAGAAGTACATGATCCTTTTAAAATAATTCAACAATCAAAGACTAAAATTTAAATTTAAAAGTATTCTTTATATTGTATTTTTTTCATTTGTACATAGAAAATATAAAATACTTGAAGTTGATAAGTTTTAAATTTATTAATTATGATGATATCAAAAAACTAACAAGAGCTACAGAGCAGCGAAGTTCCTGCCAAATTGTGCAAGAATAGTCATGTTTTTATTTGTTGTGTCTACTATGTTTTAGCAACAATGTTGATATCATAACAACTTAATAATAATCTTGAAATTTTTCAAATGGTGACATGTAATACCGTAAACAATATCCAAAAATAAGACAAGTTGTTACAAATAAGAAACATGTATTGTCCTTTCAAAATTAACAATCTATGTATTCAGATCAAATACAATGAACAACCTATATTGATTATTATGAAATATAACGAACAACCACAAAACTATATTTCCAACAAGATGCAACATACAACACTTATTAATAGATGTTAGGATATCTTAACCCAAAGAACCTATTATAACCATGTAATCAAATTATGTGTGCCATAAGGATCGCCACTTTGAATGGCCTTTAGGTGGAAAAAAATTGAAGAGGAAGAGAGAATTTTCAAAATTGACTTCCAAGAAGTTGAATGCTATTGAATTTTGTTCAAAATCTTGTGATTATCCATTTTCTCATAGAAACTACATTTCAATGTTGATTTTGAAAATGGTTTGAGACAACACAAAACCCAAGGTGTTGGTGTCTACATTCCAAAAAGGATTTAGGTTTCCATTATAATTAAAGCTTTAGTCGAGATAATGGTGAAGGCTTGTGTACTACATGGAGGAAATAGAGGTTCAAATCTAGAGTAGAGTACATGCACCCTAGATGAACAATATTCAAGTTAAATTGAAAAAGATGCCCTTGCAGGCTGCCACAAGTGAGGTCTCATACATGATATTGGTGTCTTGCTTGTCACTGGCTTAAAAATTATCCTTATTTTTCTTTATGCCCCATAATTCAAACCATAGAAGTATGACATACCATAAAAATTCAAGTTTAACCAACACTCTTTCAACATCCAGTTTGCTTTTAGTCATCAACATTAAGATAGAACTTCTGACACCATTAAGAGAGATAAATGTTCCGACCAAATTTGTATTACATCGACTACAATAGTGGTGTACCATGTGAAAACTCTAGGTGTTAATAATAGTAATATCTAACCCCTTTTATAGATTATGCCATTCACCTGACAATATTTTTAGATTATGACATTCTCAATGGAGATTAGGCAATCTATTGATAGACGTAATCAAGGATACTTATAAGCATGATATAATTATTTTACTCCAAATGAGAACAATGGCATGGGTACATTAGTTCACATCATCATTTGTGACATGCTCATCTAGGACTACATCGAAAACAAATTCATGCTTCTCTACATATGCTGTCAAGTCCATCTAAAGGAAAAAAATTGTTTTAGTCATAATACAACATTGTGGTCTCTAAGCTCAATGCTACTATAATTGCTTTCAAAATCTAGGGAAAACTAAGTTGCTCAAATTCACTATGTTATCCAATAGATATAAATTTTTGAAACAATTTAAGGATGATCATGCTTGAGTTGTCAAAAGATAATATTTTGATAAGATTATAATATTACATGATGTTATAGATTAAGAAACGTAATTGTACTTGTTGTGTAGCCAAATTTTTTTGAGGATGAGGTAGTTTATTTTTTATAGTTTAGAATGAACACGTGTGGATGAAAGGAATTGAGAGGAATAGAAAGAGTTTGTTCAGGTAAACATAGTTACAAACAATCTACACAGTTTGTCAGGTTTTCCTAATTGATAAGTAGGTATCTACTTGAATATTAACTTATAAGGTTGAAAGGAATTGAGATGAATATGCATAGCTAGTTATGCTTTCCTACTTAACAAGTAGAGGAATCAATTAAAAAAAATATTTCTTAAAAATCTATATTTGACTCAAATATTAAAATGCATATATTTAATTTTTATGTTCTTTGAAAATTAAAATTTGTTTTGAAGATAGTTTTTTTTCTAAAATAATTTTATGTGGCTCAAACCCATATTCTTATGAAAATATCTTGAAGGAAATTATGTTTTTCTTATAAAAAAAAATCTAATAATTAAAATAATTTTTCTTTATATTATTTCCTCTAAATTATTTTACTCAATCAATTTATTTACAATTTTTAAAATCATATACGTTTCATTACTTCAATAAATTAAAGTTTAATATTTTATGATAATATTTTTATTCAAATATTAATATAAAAAAGGGAATCATGTCAATTTTAATTTATATAGTTATAAATATATATATTACTAATTAATACATATATAAATATAATAATTATATATATATATATATATATATTTTAATTCAATATAAATATTTAAAATATATATTTACAGCGTGCATAAATCCATGGTGAGGCCAATGGCCTTGTTACTTTAAAAAAATTAATAAAATTTTAATTTTATTATTAATTAATATTTTTTTTTAAAAAAAAAATTATAATATAATATAAAATATATATATTTGTCTTTACAAATATTTAAATTTATTATATATTTATATATATATTAAAATATTTAATATGAACATTTAAATTGGATATGAAAATTTAAACTTGGCTAAAACTAAACATTTTTTTTTAATTTAAATGAGAAGAAAAAAATCTTTAAATTTAGACTATTTATTTAATTAATATAATAAAGTTATTTATTTCCTTATTAATTATTAATTAGTTAACATTTTTTATTTCACAAACTAACATATAGTAATTAATATAAGTTGTAAATAGAAGGTGAATTATTTCTAAAACAAATATGATAGAATTTGTGATTGATTTAAATGATTAATTTATTAATATTAATTTAAATTTGATTTAAAAGTAATTACTGTTAATTTTAAAGTTGATTTTTAAAAATAATAAATATTTTATAAAAGTAATTAGTATTTATTCTAAATAATTATTGTAGTCTTAATTCATTTATTTTGCAAAACGTATGTTAGTAATTAGAGTTAGTTCAAATTTCAAAGCAATTGAAAATTTGTTAGTTTAAATATATGTTTAATAAGTGTTGTTTTAGAATTAATTTATGACAAGGAGAGGTGATTAGTATTAATTTATTTAAATTATAATATAAAAATAATTTACAAGGTATTCATTTATTTTTAAATAATAATTAATTAATTTATATTAAAAAGTAATTTTTTTGAGTAATTGGTATTAATATTTTGAAAGAATTAGCTCAATTAAATTTATGCTACAAATCAATTTAGTTAAAGGTAATTAAAAATAGTTGAATTTTGATGTTATATTGATTAATTAGTTAGCATCTGTTATTCAAAGTTTAAATTTTATTAATTATTATTATTATTTTAATAATGCAAAGGAAAATAGTAAATAAATGTTACATACCCAATGTGAGGGGTAATTAGTAAGTAATTTAATGAAAAGTAATTTATTTTTATAGTGTAATTTAATAAAAAGTAATTTATCGTTATAGTGTAATTTAATTTTCAAAATAGTTAGTATGGTTTACCTCATTGAATTATTGGAAATAAACAACCTAAGTTTAAAAAAACTCGTAAAAATTAGTTAAGATTCTGAAATGGAAGTAATGGAAGCGCATTAATTGCTTATATCGGGTGAAATTTGTCTACCAATTAGATTGAAGAGAATTGAATTTTGAAATATGTTTTGTTATATAATTGGCATGTATACATTGATAATAGATAAAAACAAATCAAATAGAAAAAATGCTTCAGCTCTCATTGGTTGAAAAGAGAATTATTAATAACTAGTTAAGATTTGGTGGTGCCTATGGTTCCCTAGCAGGAACTAAAAAGATTCAAAATAACGAAATAGATTAATTACAAGTGAAAAATAAAAAAATTTTGATTATGGCCTTTGTGGCAAAAAAACCTTGAAAAGTTGCGATAAAAAGTTTATGCTTCATGAAAATCGGCCCTTATCGCTCAAAGTTTTGTAGCCAATAAAATTGAGGAAAATTAATTTTTGAAATTTGAAAAGTTAAAAATCTTGCATATTTACTTTAACTATATACAAATATTTGTCAAACAGAAAAAAAGTTGAGTTCTCATTTGTTAAAATCAAAGTTATTAATAACTTGTTAAGGAAAAGGTCGCCTATAGTTCCCTTGGCAGAACTAAAAAATAAATGTGTTTTCAATTTTTATTTGTCGGTTTAAAAGATGTGCCAATAATGTTGCAATCACTAATGATTAATTTTTTCTTGATGGTTAAAATAGATTGGTAAGTAAATTTATCTATAATAAGTAGAATTTATAATTGATTTTTCTTGATAAGTAAATCAATATTTCATAAATTTATCTATAATTCTTATTTAATTTTTCTTAATTATATTAAATTATATTTTATTAAATTGTTAAAAAATTTAAGTTGCTTATAAATAATTTTATGTGTTTTTTGATAATTAACTTGATATTGTGTGTATAAAAGGTTTAAGTTATGAATGTTATCATAAAAAATAAATTTGTTTTCAATGTTTATTTGTTAGTTTGATGTGAGAATAATGTTGCATAGTAATGATTAAATTTTTCTTGATTGGTTAAGTGATATTGTGAAATTATTCTATGTTAATTTAATGTTATGAATGCTATATAATATAAAGAAAAATATTTCTAATATATTTTTAATGCATCTTTATATTGTATAAACAAACATCTAAAATAAAAATGTGATTGTAAAAAAAATACAACTTAATGAGTGAACATACATTTAAAGTTAAAAGTGAAATTATAAAACAAATTATAGATTTATTTTATTTTTCTTCTATAAATATAATTTTTTATTTGTCGTCTACCTAGTAATGCCTACTCCTTTTAATGAATGTTTTATTTTGCAAGGGTTGATTTACTGCTTCCATTGATCTATTTCCTGTAGATATCAATGGTGCCCACCATCTCATGATTGGGAATTCAAGGATCGTGAAATCACAGGTGGGCGCCACGTGTCCTATTCGGGGGAGCTCAAGGGTTGATTTAGTGCTACTGTTGATCTATTTCCTGTAGATATCAACGGTGCCCACCATCCCATGATTGAGAATTCAAGGATCACGAAATCATGGGTGGGCGCCACGTTTCCTATCTAGGGGAGCTCAAGGGTTGATTTAGTGCTGTCGTCGATCTATTTCCTACAGATATCAATGGTTCCTACCATCCTATGATTAGGAATTCAAGGACCATGAAATCACGGGTGGGCGCCACGTGTCCTATCCGGGGGATCAAATTTGAGCTATCGCTAACCAACTACCATTTGATTTGAGCCATTCCCCACCATCCTACGATGGTACTTGGGTTGATTGCGAAATCACGGGCAGGTGCCACGTGTCTCATCCAATGAAGCCTAAAGAGTAAAGGAAACACTAGCCAGCTTTAAATGTATTAAGGGGCAGATTACTAAAGTGTTCTCGAGATGCACATGTTCTAAATCCACGGATATGTTATAATCTCGCTGGAAAAGCTTCTCAAAGGTTAATGACATGGCTAGTGACTGTGTTAAAGAAATGAGATCAACAGCGCCCGCTATCCTGCGATCAATGATTACAGGGATCACGATATCACGGGCGGGTACCACGTGCCCTTCATAAAGGATGAAATCTGCGTGACCATTAATGAGCTATCTCTTCAAGATTGACGGTGCCTGCCATCTCGCGATTAGAAAATTTGGGATCGCAATGTCGTGGGTGCCTCCCACGTGTCTCATCTAATGAAGCCTAAGGAGTGAAGAAAGTGTTCGCCGGTTTTAAATGTATTACGGGGCGGATTACTAATGCACTTGTAAGATGTATGTGTTTTATTTCATTACAGATGTTATGATTTTAAGGGAAAAGTTGCTCGACAGTTAAAGGAAAGGACAATGACCATTTTTAAAGGAGCAGGCTTTATGGTAAAAAGATCGACGGTGCCCACCATCCCGCGATGATAAATCAAAGGATTGCGATATCGCGGGCAACTACCACATGGCATTCCTTCGCGACATATGACATAGTGGGCCCCTTTATTGCCATGTTGGCGATTATGTCAGCCTGTTTTGAAGATGGCCATCAATGATTTGATCAAACTGAAGGATCAATGACTCAAATTTAAATATGTATAAAATTATGGTTGGAGCCGTTCTGTAGCCCACGAGTGAGCTTTAATGGCAGATGAGACATCCACTGGCAGAATTTGATCGACATAAAATAAATTTACTCATCTCATTTGTATCACAAAGCATCCAAGTATTTCGTGAAAATAGTTTCAGAGCCAAAGGTGAAATTGCGAGCAGTTGCTGCCAAAAATTGGAGTTTGTGTGAAAAAAGACGTGAGTTAATTTTCTCTGTTTCCTAGTCATTCTACACCTAAATTTAGGAAAGGGGGGTCTACTATGCTTGTCACTGAATTCATTAAAATCTTTTGTTAGGGCTATTGTTTAATCATAAATTGTGAGGAATTGCAGTATTTTTACTCTGTAATTTTCTATCTCTGCTTAGTCATAACCACTTCAAGTGTAACATTGTAGTGAGGCCCTAGTTTGTCTAAAATGGTGCCAACCAAGTAGCAATCTAGCCACATTGAGTATTTGAAAAGAAACTTGTACGATGATTTCTTAGATCAATTTCCATTATCAACAAATGAGAGAAGGAAAGGTTTGGTGTTGATGCGAGGGAAAATCCTAGGGGAGGGGTTGGTGTGTAATAATTCCAACATTGCTGATGCTAGGGTTCCACTTACAGGCTTATAATTGTTCAGATTATGGTATGGACAGAGGAATTTTCCTCATCCTTTTTCAAATGGATGGATGTACGACATAGAAAAGTTGGTTGTTCCAAATGTGTTCCCTGATGTGGACTTACTTAGAGCAGTGGCCAAATGATATGACCCTATCACATGGGTAATCAGAGATAATGATGGAGGGGTTCTATTGGAAATTAATAGAGATGTTACCCAACAAACTTTTGATTTGAGTGAGCCAAGTGATGACTTGGTTTCTATTAATCTTGAAGAAATGAAGCAGGAGTATACAAAATTTCAATCTCTTTTTAGGGTTAAGCTGCTTCCACCTCATCTAGTTAAGGTAGGGGGTTCACAATTTCATATCAGCCCTAGTGACTAGGAACCCTTCAAATTGAATTGTTTTTGAAAGCCTTTCCTGGATACTTTCTATTCACTATGTCAAATTTTGGGTTTCAGCCCTGGTGCAGTAATGCCAATTGCATACATGTTCATGGGGGTGCAAATACAACACCCTAACTTCTCTGTAACATATGAATTTGCTTCTTTTTTGGTGGAGAGGATAGATGAAGGACTGTCGAAGCTACAGAATGGTGATATTGGTACTCAATTCTTTTGGTATTCCATGTTGATGCATATGTTCTTGTTTAGGAATGCTGATTTCTTTGCTGAGAAGATGAACTTAAGACAATCAATTAATGGAGAAAGATTGTCAGTACAGATATGGGCTACAAATTTGTCTTGTAATAAGGAAAGCACCAGTTATGTGCAATTTGATAATTGTTTTGCTGTAAGATTAAGGGATAGATTGATGGTAAATGTACCTAGGATCCCTCAGGAACTGCATGATTTCCTTAGGCCAAAGGAGAGGAATCTAGAATTGAGGGTTTTACATAACTGGGGTGACATTATCCCATATCCAGTCAGCACTGTCCTGAGAATATATGGATTTCAAGGAACCCCTCACATATTGCCATACAATGTGCCACCAAGACTAGGGTTTGTAGAAGTTATGTGGCAGATAGGGTGTATTCATGAAGATAACCTAACTGGAAAGGGGAAGGGAACATTATTCCCTGATTATATAGTAGTGTCTGACTTTACATTTTCAAAGGGAGGTTGGACACATTTTGACAAATTCTTTGTTGATTACCATTTGAGATTTGGTCCAAGGCGACAATATGATCCTGAAGGTTTCTTTGCTCTTTTCAGACAAAGAATAAAAGGTGACAAATTTTCACATGAGTTCAATTTCCCTGAGCACCTGATCAGGAATGAATTTAATTTAAATAGACAAGAATTGAATAAGGAAAAGTGGATAGCTTATAGTAAGCTACTAGATATTGTACATGAAATGGATCCAACGTATGATCCATTGATGTAATTAACTCCATACCACAAGAGAATTGATTTTTTAATGAAGAATTTCAAGGAGATAATGGACACCTTGACAATGAAAAAGATAAATTTAAGGCTAAGTCTGGATATGCAAGGAAAAAGTGATATGCCAATTGAAACAAGGCCAGTATGTCAGCCTACAGAAAGGCGACCCATCTATAGGAGGAAAAGGGATACTGGCAGTGATGAGGAAGAAGTAGACAGAAAAGGGAAGAAAATAATGAAGGCACCTTCACGACCAGGCCCAAAATTCAAAATAACTGGGGCTGTCAAAATCATTGAATTAAAATATTCACCACAATGCAGTCCCCCATCACCACCACTTGAGCCAAGCCCTAAGAGGCAAAGAACTAATCACCTACTTGAGGATCTCATAAATGAAATTATTGTTACTGATCAAAACATGCAGGTTGGTATGTCATCCCCTCCTAGGTCAGCTAAATTGGTTCTATCTGATTTGGATATGAAGGGTAAGAGTGTGCAGGATGCAAGAATGGAGGCTTGCAAGGAGTTCTTAGATGACAATGCATTTGTAAAGACTCTTGTATTCTTGCAATTGGCATGGAGGATGAAATTTGAGGAATATCAAAATAAATGCAAGGAGAGAAGAGAACTAAGGCCTGATAGGTCAGATCAGGAGAATGATGAAGTGAAAGCTGAGCTAATGGAAGAGTTCAAAAAATCACTCCTAAAGAAGGAAGACAACTAGTGAATTAGGTTGGTGTTTTGATTTTTTCTAAATGGGACATCACAGATGCAGTGGCTTTCAGTGCCATTATGAATTTTAAGAATCCTTTTCAGGATTCTAAAGAAGAAGTTAAGGCAGCATTACAAAACTCTGCCTTCAGTGAAGAATATGAGACCTTGGCAATTTGGGCATTGGCTCCACAAGGAAGAAAGCCAGACATTGCTGATATTAATCCAGATTTCAAAGGAGGATTAATAATAAAGAGGGCTTCAGAGACTACAACAACCAAAGCCACTAGTTTAACTATAAATGTGGCCAAGTTGGCCGAAAAGACTGCTGAAAGGGAGGAGGCTGAAAGAAAGAGCCTAATGGAGAAGTATAACATTTTAATTGAAGAATATAGTAAAATGCAATAGAGGAATGTTGAGCTGCAAACTGAAGTAGAAAGGTTCAAGTATAGACATATTGGGGAAACAACCAATGCTCTAGGAACCAGCACATCACCTCCCACAACAGGGTCAATGCCTCCTGCTTATCCAAATGTTTCTATACTAGGGTCTCCCATTCAAAATCCTACTCTTACCCCTCCTCTAGAACAAGTCGATGAACAAAGAGAGTGCTCTGTTGATCCAACAAAGAGGCAGCTCATGCAGGAAATTGATCAATTACAGACATCACTAAGGGTAAAAGAGGAGGGTTTTCTTTCAAAAGAAAAAGAAATTGTTACTCTTGTTTTGGATCATTTAAATGAAAAAGGTGGATAATAAACTACCCTTTATACATTCTTCATATTCTTTGCTATCTAAAGCAATAAATAATATTGATAGGGATCAGGGGATAGTGATTCTAATAATTCAAAATTGAATCCCTAGGGAAAATAATCTAGATGTTATGACTAAAGCCTCAAGGTTTGATGCAAATAATAGGCCCCAATCATTGAAGCCTACTTATATATTAGTTAAATCATTGCAAAATTTCCAGACCTTACTAGATGATCTAAGTAGGAAGATTAGGGAGTTGGTAAAGAACTGGGTAACACACTGTTACCTGATATAACTAATGAGCAAGGGGAAATTAGAACACTCCAGCAATGGTAGGATCAAGCAAGTAAAGTCATCAATAATCAAATTGAAATAAGTTGTGATGATTCAGATTATGATTTGTTGGTAAATTGTATGGATAAGATTATTGGTAATGACTCATTTTTGGAATCTTTTGAAAGAGATGCTAATCAGATAGCGGTAAAGTATTTGCCTTATAGTACAAAGGTAAAAGAGGTGATTGATTTTGACTGGCCAACTGACGAAGAATACCAGAGGTGGGTAGCTAAGTATTTGAATGATAATGAGTAAAAAGAGTGGGCTACCGACAGGTGGCAAATTAGATGTTGTGGTTATAATGTTTCCAGTTTTGTATGGATGACTTTCTTGGCATGGGTTTCGCGTGGTTTTTTGTTATTTCATCAACCTTCCTCCGCCAACATCATGAATGAGAATATGCTCTAGGATGATTGTTGTTGTAACAATTTTTGAACAAGAATATTTTTCAAGGTGGTGGCTGTTGTAACAAATTATGGAATATCACCAAGTGCTCCAATTGACTGGTGACAGGTGTACTTTCTGGCTCGGTGCTTGTTTGCTTCTTCATTTTTTATAAGAAGGATTTCAAGGCTAGAAGTACGGGTTAGCAAGTTAGATAACTTTTGTCAAATCTAGGTGAAGTTGCAGAGTGAATTGTAAAGTCCGATGGTTTTAGAAAAATGCAATTTAGGTTTTGAGTCATTATGTAACAGGTTTTGAGTTCATAGAGATTTAATGTTGTATAGCAGTACTAGCATTTGAGTTGAAATAAAAATTTGAGCTCAAGTCTCTCCATTGTACATGCATATCCGAACTTTGAATGAAATAACTAAGGGTTGTTTTATCCATCTCACTGTTGTGGTGTGTATGATTCTATTTTAGCTTTAATTCAAAGAATTAATCAAAATTCTTGAATGGGATTATAGGCGGATATGTACTGTATAAGGATTTGATAAGTAGTCCTGGGTTAGAATGCACATCGATGAAATTGTAATGCAATATTGTCAGGGATCTTATATGTGATGTATTAAATCTATTATAAACCTCTAGATGCTTATGAATTTGACTTCTGCAATGGATATATGGCACTGATCTAAGTTGTAATTATTCATATAGTTCAGTATTTGTTTGTCTTTGCCTAGAACTTGCTACAAATTGCAAATCATTGACTATCTTATACAATGGATTGTGTTTAGTTATCTCACGCTCTAGATAGTTGATATTGTCTATAAACATCCAATTCTAGTTGATATTATCTTATCGTGTTGAGCTATTAAGTGAGATCATCTGCTATTGTTAATGTTGTTTATAATAATGGTACAGAGGTTGTAAACACATTAAGGGATCACCCTCCCGGGTCTTGCAGAGCTCGAAGTGTACGAGACTTTTAAAGTCCTCGTCAGTTGGTCCAGGTCCTTCGACCTACCTTCGATTGGAATTGGAAATTCCATAGGTATATTAGAAAACAAACCTGGTTACATTGTAAAAAGAACCAACATACACGTCAACCACTGAACAACCACCTCGACAACTGACCTTTTAATCTTTTATGATCATATGAAATATAAAACACACTAATTTCAAGGTTGTTAACATCACTATTGAAATGTTTTAGTTTTTTGACCTTTCAAACATTAAAAAGTACATCATTAAATTAATCATGTAATGGCATAAAAATTAAAAACATCATGAATTAATTATGTAACCACACAAGTCAAATATAATTCTATTAAAAATTATTATTAAATAGATAATATAATGAAGTAACTTATACATTTCAATGTCATTGGTCTTCTTCTTCATCAACTCTTTGTGCGTATCATCCAGGTCAAATTCGACATTGTAAGGATTGGTCATATCATCATCATCATCGATATCGGTTTCGATAATGTCATCATCCACGGGGATGTCATCTTCATGAACATTAACTCCTACATCATCATCATCTAGTTCCTCCTCTTCGACATCTTCGTCAGGGATATCATCAACTAGCAGTTGATCCTGATCATCATCTACATCATCTTCTAGTTCTTGGTATCTTCTTCTTCCACCACATTATACTTTACCGGCCTTCCTCTTGGATCATTCTAACAACAATGACCAACCCGGTTCTGGAACCTCTCGATAAAATACACTGCTCACATTGGCTTGGAAGAACATAGGGCTCATTTCCAGGTCGCTTAATCAACCTTGTATTAACCATGGTAAATCCATTATCATGTTCAATAATAGTTCTCTAGATCATTTTCATTCAATGCGTAGCCTATACCTATAGGATGATGAACAAAATTAATCTAAAGGACTTAAAGTCACACTCAAGTATATCATCCAAATCCCATAGTATCAATTTTCTGAGAATTCTGGATGTATGTCGCTTCTAGATGAAACATTAGTCACCTGAAAGACTACAGTTATACCAGAATCACAAGTTTTCTTCATGTCATCCAACATTTTGATTCAAAATTTACAACCATTGCACCACATAGCCTTGTGGTGTTTCACCTGCAATATGTCAAACATGTAAAAATTATTGCAATATCGTTAGTTGATAAACATATTTATTCTTAGCTGAATGTATGCAAAGAAAATAATCTCAAGATATATATACATCAATATACTTAAAAATAATTAAATAATATGGGTGATTAATATATTTATACGTACTTATTTATCTCTTAAATCATATGCTAAATCAATTTCCCTTTGTGTAACATTGGACTCTCCATTACGATGAGCTTCTTTAACCAATGAAGCCACACCTTCCCATGTTAATGTGCGACTAGATTGTTGACATCATTCAATTCATACCATCATCCAATCAAGATTGTTGGTGATGTACAAATTTAGTGCATCCCACTCTTGACCAACTGTACCAAAATAAACTAAAATTCACAAACAACGTATAATTTGTTAAATACCACAGTACATGACCTTAATTTATAATTGATGTATATTGAAGATTAAAAATTAAATAAGTACAATATACATAAAAACCATATGTAAAATGTATTCCAATTAATCTCTATGACCATCTTATAATTATCTCTCACTTTCCTCAATCTACCTCTCCCCAACAGGTACTCCCCTTCAAATTTGTTAATGGAGTTGGGATCCCAAATGCGATCTAAATGGATCTTTGCTGCAAACTTAGGAAGATATTCACTAATGTACACCATGGTCTGGTATACTATATATCCCTCCACCATAGAACCCTTAGGATGTGCTCTTTGTCTAACCAAAGCCTTCAAAACTTTCAAGTGCCTCTCAACCATCCACATTGACCTTGTGTGTATAGGTCCACACAATTCAATCTCCTTAATTTGGTGTATGAGGTAGTGTTCTTGTGCGATGAAAAATGTTGAGAGGTAGACACTTTTTGCATTTTCACACATTAGGCAATTTTTTCTCTTCCAATAATTTATATATCTTCATGGATTTCTTTTTAGATGATAGCCATCTACAAGTGATTCAAGGTGCAAAATATATTAACTATAACAAAAATATACAATATATTACGGCAAAGTAAAACAAATGGAAATTATAAGATGTATGGCCGAATTAAGCAAATCTAAGCTACTTACCTCATGTATTTTCAAGATCATATATAACATGACATTGTTGTCAAAAGTTATGCAGGAGAGAGATAGAATTAGAAACGTCTTGCAACAATTATAAAATGATCTTTTCATTATTTTTTCAAAAGTAGTAAACACAATACACTGAAAAGTACATGCATTATACAAGTGTATATAATATACTAGAATAATTACCTTAATGAAGGAATGTCAATCATGCATTTTCATCCCTGACCCAAATTCACCTTTCTTTGTTATTATATTATTTATGTTCATAGCGAACCCTGTGGGAAATAGAATTTTTTGTATGACTTCTTTTATATCATTACTTTGCTACTCTGTTAATAACCAAGGAAGGTCACTTATATTAATTTGGTCTCCATCACTATTCAATTGAATGGCATTTTTCATTGCATGACTGACTTCCTGAATGTCACTACAAATTTTGACAATTTTTTCTTTGTCATGCCTTCCATCCAATATTTTATATAACATTTCTGTTATATTCTTTCCGATATGCATTATATCAAACAAATGCACAATTTGTAGCTGCTCATAGTAGGGCAACCTACTAAATTGTCTGGGATAACTTTTCAGTCCCTATGGAAGCCGACCATTAATGCCTTGACGACCTTCATGAAGCATATAAGTTAAACAAATTAATAATGACAATCATTGTCAATTACAACATGAGTAAACACAACACAATATAAAAATATAAATTCAAAACATATCATATATGATAGATAAACAATTTGATCCAATGTATAACCTTGATGATTAATTCTATTATATTCCAACTTCCATAGGTGAGGTGACATTCTTCGTGGTTTTGGTGTAGTCTCCTCTTTCCCATTGAAAAGATATTTTTCAGTAGTTCGATACTTATGATTTCTATGGAAGAAGTGCCTATACTCATCAAACACCTACTTTCCTAAACTTGTTGAACGGCGAGATTTCATCTTTGGACCACAAATTGGACATGCAAATTTTCCCTTTGTTTGAAGACCTGTAAGATGATATATAATTGGATTAAATATGTCAATTTTTATAATTATATATAATGGATAGATTATTTTAAAAATATTCATGATATCTACTTCATCTAATTAAATATTGTTAAAGTGCAGTCAAATGTTATAACATACCACAAAAATGTGTTAGCCCTGGGGCATCATGAGTTGTCCATACAAGCATTGCATGGAATTGAAATTGTCTTTGTCCTATTGGTCTAGAGATGTCATACATAGTGATGCAATTCCATAACTTTAGTAACTCATCGATAAGAGGCTCGATATATACATTCATGTCTTTCACTTGGTACTTAGCTAGTTGAATGAATATAAACATTACATAATTATTATAACCATTTTACTGCAATATATATAAATTAATGTACATGACTATTGAATGAAAAAAATATAAGTTATTATGCAACAAATAAGACAAATGAGATGCTACTACGTTAAAGAAAATTGATGTAAACAAATACCTGGAACAATCATTGACAACATTATGTGCTCCCTCTTTATTGACATCCATGGAGGAATGTTATTGTTGATAACAAAAACAGGCCACACTGAGTAAATAGATCTCAGCTCTCCAAATGGATTGACACCGTCCGCTCCCAATGAAAGCCTAAGATTATGAGGTTCTTCTTTAAGGTTTGGCCATTTTTCCTCCATGTCCCTAAATGCAGAACCATCTGTAGGCATTCGAAGAATGTCATCTCCACTTCTATTTCGTGCATGGTAATCCATCAATTGCACTAAGCTTTTGCACTTAAATAATCATTACATACGTGGAATAATGGGAATATAATGAAGAACCTTGTGAGGAACCTTTTTTGTTACTTGATCTATTTGATATCTACTAATATGACAT
>VDFB02252616.1:23568154-23792415 GCA_007258455.2 Sequoia sempervirens | reverse complement strand
CTCTAGGAAAATAAAGGACAAGACCAATGATAAGAACAAAGCTCAGGTAACTTAGGTAGATACACCTATGGGCCTCTTCCAAGGAAAGTTGGAAACACCACCCTTCCTCACAACCATCTGGATATTCAAGAAGAATTTGCACAATTGTCTAATCAATTCTAGAGCCTCAACCAATGTCATGCCTTTGGATGTATGCAAATCCTTTGGGATTACCCCCACTCCTTCAAGGAAAAAGGTGACTCAGCTAGACAAGATGGAGATTAACATTGTGGGTGGAATGAATTGAATCCCTATGTAGATTGTTGCAGACCCAAGGGTGCAATAGGTTATTGACATCCAAGTTGTGGATATTCCTGACTCATATGGAATAATCTTGGGATGGGACTTCTCCCGTGCACTGAATGGATATGCTATAACAATTTTTTCTCACTTGTGGATGCCATGAAAGGGACTGTCGAATTAGATCCACATCGATCGGGAGCCACGCATGAAATTCATGATTATAGAATACAACAAATTGAATGAGGTGTTGTTTGCTGAAACGGAGTTGGGAAATTATTGTCCCTTTGCTTATCAGGAAGAGGTGGAGATTCAAGAAGAAGGGATGGTTGCCGAAGTCCTCTTCGTACAATGAAACCCTTCATTTGATTTAGCCCATATGCCTCCGAGCACAAAAATGCTAGTAGAAGCCGATGATGAGGAATCCCTTGAGGAAAACACTTTGGGATTGTTGGGTAGATTTCGGGACTTTATGGAGAAGTGCATACATAACCAGCTAAACTTGGGTGCGAGAATGGATTTCCAAGAGCTCTTACTGCCCAATTGGTGCAGGGTACATGATGCTTCCCATTTTGAGTTCAAGTGTTGTTTATGCCAAACAGTGGTGGAACATGTCAAAATATTAGCTACTCCTCAGAAGGAAATGCTAGCAGGGCAGCCCACCCTCAAAGAGGCCAAGCCAACACCTACTTCAGAGGTTGTAAATGTCAATCCTCGGCCTAAAAGTAACGATCACCTCATGGGCCCTGGTGTCAAAGAGCCTTCCATATTCTAGACATTACGCTTCAACAGATCCAAGTTGAAGCAGGGAGTTAGGGCCAGATTCAAACTAATCAGCCCTATGGGTAAGACCTATTTTGCAACGCACAAATGTCAATTCTCTTGTACTAATAATGTGGCAGAATATGAAGCTTTAGTGCATGGTCTTTTGATGGCCTTAAGGAAAAATGTTAAAATGCTGCAAGTCTTCGGTGATTCTAAGTTCGTAGTTAAACAAGTCAGAAAATTATACTCATGTCATGATAGAAGGTTGGAAAACTATAGGCATACATTTTGGGATCTCTTAGAAGGATTGGATACGTTTAATATATAGTTGATCCCTCATGCTTAGAATCATACAACTGATGCTTTGGCTCAGGCAGCCAACACTTTGCAACCCTTATCTCTATCTGGCCTCAAGAAGTTTACAGTTGAGTTGACATACACCCCATCTGTCCCAGATAATGTCACTCACTTCCAAGTGTTCAATGATGAAAAGCATATCCTTGAATTCATCATGAGCCCTGATGTATTTTCCACACAAATAATAGATGAAGCTAATCTAGAAGAAGCTGAACTAGACATAGAAGGAGTTATTAACCTCAAGAACAACAAAATTCCCAGAGGTATCATTCAACTAGAGTGTATATTTGATTTATATAAAATCAGAGACCAAGACCAGTATGCGAAAAAGGAGTCCATTAGCAATCAATGTGATGTCCACAACCTCAAAATAGCTAAGGAAATAAAAAATATTTTTTATTGAAAAGGTGTGTACTGCCAAAGAAAAGAAAGGGATTGTGGACACTTTATGAGAATATCACAATGTGGTGGCATGGAGCTATGAAGATCTAAAGACATATGATACCTCCAACATCATGCACACCATTCCTCTCAAGCCTGATGTGCGACCCTTCCACCAACAACATCGCCCTATTAATGCCTTGCTAGAATTGATCATTTATAAGGAGGTGCAAAAATTACTTTCAGCAAGGATTATCTTCCCAGTCAGGAACTCTACATGGGAAGCCAATTTGGTCCCAGTTAGGAAAAATAATAGAGAAATTAGATTATGCGTGGACTTCCACAATTTGAACAAAGCCTCAGAAAGAGGACAATTATCTGGTGCCATCTCTAGATGAAGTACTATAGATCGTTAATGGTTCACAAATTAAGTCTTTCCTTGATGGATATTCTAGATATAATCAAGTGATGGTGCAGTATGAAGATTGCTACAAAACAACATTCACCACTAAGTGGGAGACCTTTTCTTATAGAAGAATGTCATTTGGACTCATCAATGCTGGTGCAACCTTCCATCGTGCCATGGACATTTCCTTTAAGGACCTAATTGGAAAGTGCATAATCATCTACATGGATGATTTAATTGTATTTTCAAAGAAGCGGAGTGACCACATCTCTAATTTATGCAAAGTGTTTCAAAGGTGTTATGAATTTAGAGTCTCCCTTAACCCAAATAAGTGAATCTTCAGAGTCACTGAAGGGAGATTGCTCGAGCACATCATCTTAGAATGAGGAATATCCATAGACCCTAAATGCATTCAATCCCTGCTAAAAATTTCACTCCCAGGTAGCAAGAAAGAACTCAAATCTTTCTTTGGAAAGATCAACTTCATGAGGAAGTTTATCAGAGGATTTGTCAAGATCGTCAAGCCACTCAATGCCATGTTGAAGCAAGATGCCAAGATTGATTGGACTCTTGAAATGAAACAAGCCTTCGAAGAAATTAAATAGGAAATTGATGAAGCACCTATGCTAGTCAGCCTAGACTATCTGAAGCCCTTCTACATCTATTCATTTGCTTCAGATCACTCATGTGCCAACATCTTGACCCAGAAAGACAATGAAGAAAATGAGCACCTGATTTCCTTTATGAGTGCTCCCTTGAAATATGCAGAGCTAACATATCATAATGTGGAGAAGCAACATATGCCCTTATCAAAGGAGTGAAAAAATTCCAACATTACATCCTACGCAATAAGGTGTTTGCCATAGTTCCTGACCCAATCATGAAGACATTTCTCATGCAAAATGAGTTGGGAGAGCAAAGAGAAAAGTGGGTTACACTGCTGCAAGAATATGACATGGAGATTGATCCCATGAAACTAGTGAGAGGACAAGCACTCACCTAAATGATAGCTGAAACAATAGCTGAAGCATGGCCTGAACTTATAGTACAACAGTACCAGTTGGAGGATGTCTCCCCAGGGGAATGGTACGATGACATATTCTACTATCTGCTAAACCACAAGTGCTCACCCGGCTTGCAAGGAGTCCAATAGCATGCTCTTAGACTGAAAAGTAGTAGCTTCATGTTGCAGGGATCCATATTGTATAAGAGGAATCATGAAGGTTTCTACCTGAGATGCCTTGGTAAAGAAGAAGTTGACTGGGTCCTTAAGGAGTTTCATAACAAGTTTGGCACTAGTCATGGATCTGGCCCTTCGACTTCTAATCAAATCCTGTGAGCAGGTTACTATTGGCTAAAAGTCTTCAAGGATGCTTATAATCATGTTCACACATGCCACATATGCCAGACCACCGCAACCAGAGAGAAGAACACTATTGTCCCATTGCAACCAGTTGTGGAGGTGAGGCCGTTTGTGCAATGGGGTCTCAAATTCATTGGTCTGGTAAGCCCACCATCATCTGTAGGACACAGGTACATTCTAATTGCTTCTAATTACTGCACTAGATGGATAGAAGCCATTGCATGTAGGCAATGCACAACTGAGGTAGTTACAAATTTTCTTGAAAGTTCCATTTTGAATAGATTTGGCTATCCTTATGCATTGGTGTGTGACAATGGACCTACATTCTCCTCAAAAAATTTCAACTGGGCTTTTGATTATGGGATAGCCCTCAAATTCTTGTCTAACTACTACCCCTAGGGAAATTCCCTAGCAGAATCCACAAGCAAGAATTTGATCACCGTCATTAAGAAATTGCTCGATAGGAATCTCAAGGACTAGCATACCCAGCTTCATTTCGCCCTTTGGGTAGATCATACCCATCATAAGGATACCCTTGGCGATTCCTTGTTCCATCTTATTTATGGCTTAGAGCCCATATTTTTGATCCACCTGAAAATCCCCACCCTCTAGTTCACCAATGACTTTTACGAAGGAGGGGATCGTAGAGAAGCTCGCTTAGCTAGGCTACTGCATTTAGAAGAAGTATGTGACCATGCAATATAAAAAATTTCCAAACACCAAGGGGTAGTAAAGAGATGATTTGATCATTGAGCCAAAATCAAGGCCTTTAGAATCATAGATCTAGTCCTATGTTGGGACAAGGCCCACGAAAAGAAAAGGGGGAACAACAAATTCGACAAGCTTTGACTTGGCCCCTTTCAAATAGCTGAAATCCTGGGAGACAATGCTTTCCACCTTAAGAACTTAACTGATGAAGATGTCCCATTGCCTATCAACGGGCAACACCTGAAGCATTACTTTAAAACCTAAGCTCTTGAGCTCTCCTTTTGTAAATGCTTGTACATAGGTTAGTTTAGGCTGCTCTTGGTTTTCTTTCCTTTTGCTGCTTTGCGTTGCTTGCGTCTTGCCCATTTCCTAGTTTTTTTTTTTGTGATGAGAGTGTCTACTCATTTTTGTTGTGGTGGCTATGCTCACCCAATGAACGGTTCACTTTGTTACATGCTCTTAGTGTTCTTTGGCTAAACATTTACTCTCAACTATTGGTCTTTGATTGCTGCTTTGGAATGACTTCCTCATTTGAACTTTGTTTTAGAACTCAACCCTTGGTTGAATCTTCCTTTTACATTCATCTCAAATCCTGCACTAAATGCATATTAATTATTTCCAAAGTGTTGTACGGTGACTGTTATGATGACTTAGTGAGCGAAAAATCTTAAGTCTGCTCCAGTGACCACTGTGGTTCCCAAACCCATAGTAGGCTTCAATGCTTACATGGCTGAGAAAATAGATAAATGTGAAAATAAATATCAAAAGAACATAAAGAAATGAAAATTCTGAAATCAAACAACCATATGGGTGTGCGGATAACTCTACCAGGGCTATGGATGCCCAGCTAGTAGTAGAGAAATATCCGTGGGGTGACAACAACAACTTTGCCGAGGCTATGGATGCCTAACTGGTAGTGGGGCAATGTCCATGTTACTTTTGGTGTTGGATGATTCATGTAGCTTGCTCGGTTAGACTAGTTGCAACTTGTTATCATTTCCACGAAAAGGGAAAAAATTCACTAAACACACACTTCTGAGATGTTTCGTAGGTTGACTCGACTAAGGACCCTGTCCTCCTAGTTCACTTTTGGAAGTTGGCCCCTGGTCTGCGAAACCATAGATTCTGGATTCAAAATGAATACTTACCCTCAAAATACTTGAGAGTGTTCCCTAGTAGTGTCGCCATTTGTTGTGCCATCATCACACACACCCCATTCAGAATGGGGACCCTCTCTTCCTTTTTCCTTGTCGAGTTGTTTCATTGATGCCTCATTTTGCGTGCCACCTATTTTTGTCTCCCAATTGGTCGATGAACCTCAAAAGTGTCATCTTAGGTCGACCATGTTTCACCCCCTCAAATTTTATAAGTCCTAAGGCCTCATAGAGCCCTTCTGGTAGTTTTCTTTTGCCTCTTAGAATGACATCCCTGGTGCCCTCTAGGTACGCCCTCGCGAGATTCCCCTGACTAATTTCCCTATTGCATTTTCCATCTCAAATGGCTTAAGGACCCGTCCTTCCGTGGATCGGGACCCGTTACCTTGATTGTCACTTCCCATGTTTTAACTAGTTCAACGACCTTCCATCTCATCGGGCCCGCCGCGTCGGGTCGCTCCTCTCGGGGTTCTGCACCTTCTTTGCCTTTCACAAATGGCTGTCCTCTAGAGGAGTTCCGACTATCAAACAATGGGGTCTCCTTTGTTGGTAATTTTCTGCTAAACATTCTCAAATGACCATCAACCGATGACATTGTACCCATCAAGCTCTGCCCTCCTATGATCGTTTTCATATTTCAATGTACCAACCTTTGGGTCCACCGTACATACATTAATTAGGGGGGTATTAAATGCACTTAAGGGTATAAATATCCACATTCGACCTACCATTTTCACTTTGTCAGGTGATCAGAGATATCAAAGCAATCTAGAGCTAACTTCCATCACTGCGCTCGAGCCTGACAAGCTTCACAACCGGTTCAACACATGTTTTAGCTAATCCCTTCGCCTTCATCGATTTTTGGAGGTGAGTTGGTTTTCTGCCCTCTTATTGTGTTTTTCTTTGATTTTGCACAAAATGAATGCATTAAAAGGATGAAAAACACAAGACTTGGATAGAGAAGAACCTTGCACACAAGACCCATGTTCTAGAAACTTGAGAAGCCATTCAAAATCATCTGATAAGTGAGTGTGGAACTTCATTCTTATGGTGATGTTCTTCAAATAGAGTGTTAACGCTCTTCGGGTCCAAGAATCCTTTTCGTTGTCATTAAGACTTGAAAACTGGACAACTCAAAAATGATGAAATACTCTTTTGGGTCTGCCATCGTGGAACGCCCCCACCTTCCCGCCATTCAATCTTGGTGAAAAATCATAGGCCAAACTGACTCCATCCATGCTTCTCGGGCCCGCTCCCGCGGTACTCCGTCCCCAGGGTGCTACTAACGAGCCACCATTTCTAATGGCATTCTAAGCCCATCTGTCTGACTTTCAGGCCTCGTTCATGCGTTCACTGCGATACATTGAAGTTGAAACCATGACATCCTAAACATCCTCCAGGTCCCGATTTGCGGACCTTCATTTGCAGATCGCTGAGGTGACTTCGTCGTTCCTCATGACTTTCTGGTGGCTACCTTCCACCCTCTGGGCCCCGATCATCCCTTAGCGACATGAATAAAATGATTAACCACAAGTGTCCCAACCTTTGACGGGTCATTCTTGTCAGACTTCTATCGTCAGCACTTTGTCCCATCTCGACCATTGCAAAAGATCAAATCACCTCCATCCTTTCAGCTCCCGAGATTCGATCCCCTAAACTCTATTAGGAGAAAACTAAGAAAACATAAAGGCTAGGCCCTTAGCCAGGTCTGACCCTTCAGGTTTCCCCTGCTGGACTTCCACATAGTACCTACCATTTCAAATGGCAATCTCCTCATAACTTCTCGCCTTATCTAACCCGAAACAGTACTTAAACAATCAAAGAGTTGTGTTGACTGTCTTCCATACTCATAGGTCCCGCACGAGGGAACTCCATCCCCAAAATGTCATTTCACAAGAGCTATTAAAAAATGGAAAACCTTAAATGGCCAAGCCCTTCCTGAACTCCAACCACCTCAAAGGAAATCTAAATTCCTTCCAATCACCAAACTATTCTCAACCCACATCCCAAAATACAGCACTTTACTTAGTGGATCTTCCAATTTTCCCAAGACCTAGGGCAGGTGGAAACTTGTGGGCCGCCCTACCCTGTTTTCCCTTCAAAACAACCATCTAGTCAGGGAATTCCAACCCCTAGGGTATAAGTCCTCCAAATTCCCTCCTTTGAACTGCTAAACGACAACTTGGATTATATGTTAGATTTCTTGAATGATGATTATCCAATCTAATACTATTTTGTAGGGACTTGACTAACATTTTTTTTGTGTTTTCATGATTGAATATGCTCACCTCTCTATTTCCCATAGAATATATGGAATCAAGTCTAGGACCTTTGAGAGCGGCTGCAGAGAAGGAAAAAGGAATGAAAATAGGCAAGGCCCCTCGAGGAAAAGAAGATAAGGACCAAATGAAATACCAATTCCAAGGGGAACCCTTGAGTGGAAGGAGTCACCACAAAGTGGAAGGAGGTCTCTGACACAAACATTGGACACATCAACATTGATGAGTTCAAGCAAAGGTTCAGGATCAACCCTATGAAGAATAATGCAAGAAAAATTAGAAGCAGCAGAATAGCTAAGGTTGCGGGCTTCCCTCCCGCTCTTGTTGCCCCTGAACTAGTAATGGCCTTAAGGGAGGCATACCAGCTTGAGACTCGAACAATAGTGGATAGAGATGGGAACATGTTGGCTGACATGTTTTCTAAAGCAGTAACAAAGACCTTTAATATCCCTACCTTTGGGGAAATGGAATTACCAACCATCAAGGAGTGCAAGGCAACATGGGACGACAACCCCCTTAATGCAAGAAGCTTCTAAATCAACACTGGTTGAAGGAGAAGAGGGGCAGTGCTGCCAAGGTCCCCCGGGAACTATTCTACAGTGATTTTCACAAAGACTACCATGATCTGGTGACCCTACTAAGCAGAGTAATGGGCCTTCCAACGGTTGCCTTCTTCTAGGAGTGGATGATGTACTTAATTGAAGGGATCCTCCATGGAGAAGAAACCAAGTTTTATTAGGGTGGGATAATCAGCAATTGCTTCCATGAGCAATTTATGGCTATTAAGAAGACCTCCAAATTCTACATGACATCCTATTTGGTCTATTCATTGTCTGAATGGAGGCAGTATAGTGGCTTGTTTAGAGCTCTGAATGAAGAACCTGGCAGGGAGCTAAAAGTCTATGACAATTACTCCTAGTTGCAATTCAGGAACTTCAAGAAGGAATATTGTAGGGTCAATGACACTTTCATAGGTCATATAATCAGATGAATTGAGGGTGACTTTTAGAGGCGAGTCTCCCACAATGCCAATGCATTTTTGAAATATTGTGCCTTTTTGTTCATACAATACCCAAAGTTCACATACATTCATGCAAAAGGCTTCTCAGAAAGACCAAACAAGGTGCCCTGACATCCTAATGACTGAATAATACTATTGGAGCTCTCTTGGTAGCTATGGCATGTGCACACCCTTTTGAGCAGCAAGCATAAGGTAGGGATTCCTTATCCCCTCTCCTTTGGCCAAGGGCTATACAAATTGCATACCTCTCAGTGTGTCAATAATTTAGAAAAGGAGTTGGCTGAATATCATTTGAGATTCCACACTGCCCAGCAATGGATGGATCCCTATGGCCATATCAAGAAGAATCTGGGACCTAAATATGCCCATCTCCATAGCATTGAAGATTTTTTGGCTAATTGCATAGATGATAAGGAGGTGTGGATGAGGCACTATATGCAGATGACTGCATACTTTGTAAAGAAGGTAAACATGTTCCCAGTCCCTAACCAGGTACAAGAGGATGAGAGTACGATCATAGATCCTTGATACAACGTAGTTACCAACCTACCACTGCCACTAATTGATTGGAATGAGCAAGAGGTCAATGACCTCAATATTCTAACAAAGCCCATCAAAGCTCGCACAAAAGAATGGATTGATGGGAAAGTTGCCCGGCTAAAGCAACAAGGGGTTGCTCTGACCTATGAGGGGCTCAAAAGTGAGCCAAGTGGAATATATGGCAAGAAAGTTGATGCCTTGAGAGGAGAAACTTTGAAATACCCTCCAATCACTCGAACAAGGAAAAGAAAATAAACTGATGAGCAGTAGCCTAATCCAAAGGTATACACAAGAAAGACCTCAAAGGGAGAACCTTCTAAGAAGCAAAAGAGATCAGGTAGTGTCATGGAGATTCCTATTATTCAAGAATATCCACTCCATGAGGGAGGAGAAATGGAGACTGAACAATCAAAATTTCCACCAGCTGCCTCCACCACTACTACCCCTCCATCTGCCACCTAGGCAATGTTTGCAACCTCTCCACCTATGGTGGACATCACAATCCACCTTGCCTCTTCTCCACCTACTAGGTAGGTTGTAATGATCGAATCTTCCTCTTCCACCACTTGTCCACTCTCCTCCACTTCCATGTCCCTAACTAGATATCTCTCACTAGAAACAACAACAATATCCATGCATGCACTTTCACTACCAGAGGTGTTTTCGTGACACATGCAAAATGTTCCTTCGGAGATTTTTGAAGCATTGATGAATCCAGTTGTCTAGGTTTCCTTGGTGCAAGTTCTTGCAATCCTTCCTACTTCAAAGCCTCCAACTAAACCACTGAAGATGAAAGCCACAATGCAAATATCTGAGGAGTTGGAACGATAAGAGAGAGAGGCTACCAAGGCATTGGAGGAAGAAGCAAATGACTACCATGAGCACGAAAATTTGAAATTGATGAGGTAGTCCACGAGGGAGAAGAAACAAAATACTCTAAGGGTAATGATGAAGAAAATGATGGCACCAAGTATATTGTAGAAACCTTTGATGAAAATCTCAAAGAAGATTTGGCCTGACAATTAAAAGATGTCAGAGAGGAAGTGGAAGGGTCACCTCCCGAAGGAGAAAAGAAGTCTAGTGATAAAATGGAAGGAGACACTAAACTTCCAACTAGGGAGCAAGAGGAAAGCCCCAAACATGGTGAAGAGATGCCTCTCTCAGAGAGGCATGATGAATAAGAAAAGAAAGAACAAGAAGATGTGCCACCCTAGCATGAGGAAAGGGAAAGTAAAGAAGGAGATAAGCCTAATGAAGAGGTTGAAACCCATAAGAGCCCCGAAACAGAAGAGCTCGAAGAACATAGGCGTAAAGAAGAAAAAGAAGAAAAGGATACTAAAGGGGAAGACAACACCAAGGAATGCCTACCCACTAAGTCTCCCATCAAATGTATGGTGTTCATCCAAGACTCTGAAGAGGAGGAAGATACAAGGATGGAGAAAGAAGCTCCTGAAGATAAAGAGATTGAAGTCAAGAAGGATGAAGAGGAGGGTGATTGTGAATCACCCAAGGAAAATCCTCAGATGCCCGAGTGGCTGGAAAAGAAACTGGAGAAGAAAGCTCCTACTCCAAGGGATCATATCAGCACCAAGAAAGAGAAGCCCAAAGTTAGATCCAAGCTGACAATGGATGCCTTTGGATCTAGAATAGTGCAAGTAGCTACACCAGTGGTGGGTGAAGGAGGAATAAGTTACAATGTTTCCACCATCGACTTGGGGACAACATCAAGAGAACAAAAAGTGGATCACATGTAGGAGTTCGTTGCTACGGTGGTGCATTTGATACAGCAAGATAGGGTCTCCAAGGAAGAACTCAAGGAATAATTAGTTGATTTGACAAACAAAATTCGATGATGGTCGTCAGTGGAAGAGCTTCCCATAACATCCCCGAATACACCATAGTTGATGTCCAAGGAGAAAATAGACAAACTGGAAAAAAGGAAAAACTGGACTAACACTACAGAAGATTGGTTCCAGCAGGTCCTATATGCTAGAAACATGGGCATCAATCGTTTTGTTAGAACAACGAATAAATTCTTGGAGGTCCAAAAAACCCTTGAGGGCACGAGGAAGTTTTGCATTGACTTCCTCAGGATATATGAATCCACCTACCCCAAAATTGAAGTTGTCCTCAAGCTGCCTCCCAAAGTATGGAAAGAAGACCTTGCATTCGCAGGGGATGATCACTGGCTGATTGAAACATGGAAGATGAACTTCAACCATAGGAAAGGGGTGTTGGAGCAAGTCCTCTACAAGGTGGAGCCAGATATTGATTGGGCCAATGAAATCAGGGCCAATTGCATTGAGTACTTGAAGTTGATGGCGTGCTATGATCTAACTATTGTTGAGATTGATCCCGAGAAGGTGAGGTGTTATTTTCATAAGATGGAAGATGGAATGTCAGGTGAGCTCACCATGGATTTCCTAAATTTTTCTGCTCAGGCCTTCGCCCAATCTGAGCAATTCAAAGATAATATAACCAAATGTGATGAAGATTGGGATACACTTACGGGATGATCTAAATAATGGAACTACCAAGTGCTCCAATCCAGCATAATGGAAATTGAGAAACTTTGGGCACTAACCAAAAAGTTTATAGAATATGTTGCCTTGAAGAAATAGGAAGGAAATCTGATAATTGATGACAAATTCCTCATAGAATAGCTGCAGCAAAGGAAATCAGCTAGAAGACAAAATGTTATAGTGCTGCCACTAGAGGACAAAATAGGGAAAAGACAAAGGATGTATTTTAAATTGTAATATATTTTGGGGTAGGTGAAACCCTAGTTTGTAGTGAATCTTGGCCACACAATGCAAATCAATCTTGGCCTTTCATTTTTCTTTTTGATCACTATAAATAGGGGGTCTCCTCTCATTTTCAAGAGAGAGTTGAGTTGTTGTAATGACATGTAGAAATTTTAATAGAAATACATTGACTTTGGTGGATTTATGAGTTTCTTTGTATGTTTCATGATTAATCTCCCATAGTTAGCTGATTTAGTTAGATTTAATTTGATGTTCTTCATGGTTTTAGATTACTTAGATATATTAGTAAATGTTGTTTTGTGGTTGTGAAGATTTATGTTGTGTTGATGCCTTTCTAGTGCATACTTTTTGCTATTTACTATTGGTAGATGGCTGTGCAAAGTTAGTCTAGGCATAAACCAAAAGCTACTCCAAAATTTTATCTTTTGTTAATGAATGCTTATGGTGAATGAAAGGTAAAAAATTTGTATTCCTTAGAAGCTAGCACAAGTTTCATGATACTGTGAGTTTTCTGGTTAAGTGAAATTTTGTTTTAAGGAAGTCCATAGTAGAATCCTCCATGATCACTGTTCATAGTTTGTTTTAGATCCAGGAACCTCTCTTCTCCCCTGCTCTTTTTCTTTTTCTTTTAATAAGTAACCTATTCTAAGGTTCATTGCACATTGTAAAGCCAAATCTTAAGATAAAACTGGAGTTTATGGTTGTTTGAACCTGCAACAAACTGCACTCTAACTTACCATCTTAGAAACTTCATTTCATGATTCATTTTGTATCCAGCCAAATACGTAAGTCTGCCCTGTGATTACTAGCAAAATCACATCAAACATCAACTAAGAAATTTTGTGCATGCCATGACGTGACACCCGAGAGACCTTGGGATAGTGTTCTGCAATCTGATTGTGAAAGATTGTCTTTCAAGAGAGGTAGTGTGCCTATGCACTGCCTGTGTTGAGAAAGTGCTAAAACACCCATCAATAGCTCTAGTATTTCCTATTGAATTTGAACTCAGACAACCATGAAGTTAGGTATAGATCTTAAATGAGCCTAGGTAGAGAGAGTCTTACAACTTAGTGATTTGGATGAACTCCATTTGAATGTTGTCCATCAAACTGAGCTAGTACAACAATGGAAAGTCTGGCATGAAAATCATATCGATGAGAGAGAATTCCATAATGGGGATTGGGTACTATTGTTTGATTCTAGATACAAGGATCACCAAAGAAAACTCTAAACTCATTGGCTTGGTCCATATAAAATTTCTAAGGTATTTGTAAACTGTGCGGTACAGCTGAAACCCATTGATGGTGATACCCAAACTCTCCTAGTTAATGGAAACCGATTACGCATCTACCATAAACTTGTTAATAAAGAGGAATTTACAAAAATCATAGAAATGCAGGGAAAAATCCAATGCATTGAATCTGCTACGACAGAGTCAATATGGTTTCTATTTTTGCTGCCCATCAAGAAAGAAAAAAAAGAGAAAAGACAAAGAAAGCATGTGTGTGAATTTACTTTAGAGAATTCCTTTCAAATTCTTCATCCTTTAAACTTGGCTAAATTCCATTTATATTTTGCAAGACTTCATTTTTCAACAAACACAAATTCTGGCACATCTTGCTACAATGCTCTGGAACTTGTTGGATATGTTGTTGCAGTGCTCCAAAATTTCTTGGCTCAGTTGCTGCTATGCTTTGTAACTTGTATGAATGACTTGTGCATTCCTTACTTTGTTCCTACATTCTAATGCATCTCTCAACATTGCTTTGGAAAGTAAAATTTGAAACTTCCACATTTTCCTTCCTTTTTCTAGCTGCATCTTTCAACGATGCTTTGGAAATTTTCTTGTTGCATTTTGGTTGCATCTTTCAGTGATGCTCTGAAATTTTTCTATTTCTTCTATCTGGAAACATCTTTCGATGATGCTTCGGAATTTTTTTTGTTTCTACTCTAGTTGAATCTTTCAATGATGGTCCAAAAATTTTTGGTTACTGCTTTGGCCACATCTTTTGATGATGCTCTGAAAACTTCAAACTTCGTTGTTGCATTCTGACGACATCTCTTAGCAATGCTTCAAAAAAATTCATCCTCCACCCCAGCCATATCTTTTAGTGATGCCTAGATTTTTGTAAATTCTTTCCTTTTATAATGATTTGATTTTTCTAAGTTCTACACATGCCCATTATTCAAAAAAATTCACCACCTTGAAATTTGTGCCCTACATTATCATTTTTCCATATATTATCATATACTTTCATAATAAATGAAAATTATTATGACAACCATTTTTTCATAATAAAATCTTTCATTAGTTAAACTGTCCCATCCATGTTATAATCATTCACCGCCACCCTTGCCAAATCACACAACTATCTTGTTACATCAGCAAAAGATGAGTGATGTTCAATTTAATGAAGGATGTAAAGTAGATAAAAAAAAAATTGCTTAAAGTAATTATTTTGCATGAAGATTAATTAATTGGCACAAACCATTCCCTTTTCAAATATAGTAAATTGCATCATCACGCGATTGCTTGCAATACGACAATCTTTGCGCATTTTCCCATGCAAAATTGTCATGATTATATAGTAAAGCTCAAGTAAGACAATTAATTCCTCTTCCATCATTTATATCAAAATTACATTTCCTTCCATCTACAATTCAATTGTTTAAACAACTTGAGCGTCACAACATTTATGTAAAATTTAGCAGAGCAACAAGGGAAGTATAAAATGGGAGGAGCTAAGAAGAAGTTTGAACCATCCTTAGTGGATAAATTGTTAGCATTGAGTGAAATTGTAGGATTGTTTCAAAAAGTTGGGTGGCTTGAATTTATGAAGAAGTTTGAGGGGCATACTAATTAACTAGTAAAGAAATTTATAGAAAATTTTATAGGTAGACAAACTATGGTGCATGACAAGCATTTCTGGGAAGGTCTAAAAATCATTTTCTGTCTCTCTGGTCTTGCGAATAGAGGCATTAATTTGACTAAAACTACCAACATTACTTATAAAATAAAAGTAGAATTGTTTCATAAAGAAGGGGAGCCTCAACTTGTAATAACTATAAGTACTAGGGGACATAACAAAGATTTTCATAGAATATCTATCTTGAAACCTTGGAGAACTATCGTAGCTTGGATAATTAAATACTTTACATATGAAGGACAAGTAGCAATAGTAGTAGGCCCCCCTTTCCATCTACTTATCCATTTGCTCCATGGCACCGAAGACCCTTCTCTTAGGGTTAATTTACCAACATTCTTGTGTGACTCAATTACCACCATGATAGAAAAGTATAAAATTGGTATAGGGCCACTCAAACATCATGGCCTTAGACAATTGATATGCAAGTACCATTTCCATAAGAAACCATAAAAGAAATGGCAGAAATTCTTGCAAAAATTTGAGAATGTGGAGTATGAAAGACCTCTTGAGGAGGGCGAGTCATCCAAAAAAGTAGCCCAATCTTTAGAAGAACCCTCCTCTAAAGCTTTAGGTGCTCGTAAATCTCAGTAGACCTCAACAACTTCAAGTGGAAAAGTGCCGAAAACTTTACCTGATGTGTCAGAAACCCCAGGCCAGTCAGAAAATGTAGAAACTGTACAGTTTGAAGATGAGAAAGACCCTCCTTACAAGAGGAAGAGGAAAACCAAAATAACCTTTCAAATAACCCATCCTTTATGGAGAAGAAAAATGTTATTTGTTGAGTCTAGTGAAACTGCTACCTATGATATAGGAAGTACCTCTAAAAAGAAGAAACCTAGGACTAAAGCACAAACATTGGAAATTAAAAATCAGCCTGGTGATTAGGAAATAAGATAAATAGAGAAATAGGTTGGTCAATCTCCTAGGGTTGAATAAGAGAAAATTCCATATCCAACAGAACAAGAAGAGGAGAAGGTACAATCACCAAATTTTGTGGATATTGAGGACCATCCTATGGGATGATTGTCCCCCTTTATTGATGGAATTTTTGACCCAGGTTTGTTTAATGTGTATGACAAAGGAAATGTACTTGGTACTAAGGAAAATGTACTTAATGATGATATAGAAATACCCAATCCACCTTTTTTTGTTAATACATGGGATGAAGAATCTGATCAGAGAAGAGTAAAATTAGAAACATTAAAAATGTAAATTTCTAAGTTCAGATGTCGATTGCAAGGAAATGAAGAGGACATTAGCCAACAACAAGAACAAATAGAGGCACATATTGCAATCATAAGGAAAAGGGATCAAGAAATTGTAGAATTGAAAATGTAGGTGGAACATCAAGACAAGGTTATTGAGAAATTGCAATATCAAATACAACAATGGAATCAAGAAAGCAAAAATCATGTAGCTTATTTGTCTGAAAAAGATAAGCACATCAAAGATTTAAAAAGTAATTTTATGAAAATGTTTACTGTTTTTGAAGAAGAAAGGAACAAACAAAAAATTGAACTTCATGCCTCTATGAGCAGAATTGTGGAATTAGAACAAGACTTGTAGGAAAGTGATACCAAGCCTATAATGGAATCTAAAGGAACACAAACTAAACCAATTGTATTAGAATGGTTCCAAGCATGTAAAATTTGAAAATTTCAGGCTGAAAAGGGGTTGGTTTTATTGAAAGAATCATTTGACAGGGTGTATAGAGCTAAATAGGATTCTTGTCAAATAGGTGAATTATTGTTGGCTTGTAGAAGACCATCCAAGTTATATTCTATGTTCCTTAATGAACAACTCCTAAGATGGAAATTACTCAAAATTTATAACAACTAGCCACATGATCCTGATGAAAAAGAATTTGTCAAAATATTTGTAGAGTCAACTCCTGATCAGCATGATTTATTATGTGAATTCTTTGTCCATAATTTTCTCTTAGAAAGATATATAGATTTTTATGTCAATTTCTTTGTTGGTGAAGTTCAGTTGAGATCATTTCTATCCACCATGCACAATCAAATCCAATGGCAGGATTGGACAAGGTAATACTCACAAGTAGAGAAAATAGTTGGATTAAAAATGAGGTATCCCCATAGGAAGCCTTTCTCTTTCAAAGCACATTTCCTGAGCATTAAGCTTAAAGATACTATACAAAGTAAATACAACAATAAACTTCAGCTATGCTATAATCATTTTCAAGATCAAGGACCAAAATTGATAGGGAGAGTTTGGAATGCATGTGAAGAGAGATATACTCCTCTTCCTATGCATCTTAAGAAAAGATAGGTAATTTCACCTCTTAACACTAGATGGTCCTATAGAAGAGCAGTAGCCTTGGCTGGTATCCTAGAGCAATTAAAGAATGATTGGATTAGCATGAGGTACGAACCTCCTCTACTTATTTCACCACCCCTTGCATTACATATCAACACATATTAGAGCACTCAAATTTTGAGAGATGGGTAGCAAGGGTTACTCTTTATCAGGGTTTCCTAAGAGAACTTGAGGATCTGGACACAGAGGAAGATGATTTTTATGACCTTAGTACAAAGTATGAAGAGCTGAGCAAAAATAGGGGAAATGGAGAACAAGGTGCACAACAAAAACCAAGAGGACCTACTTGAGCTTAGGAAGGGGAGGAAATAATGAGGTAAAAAAAACCTCATCAATATAATAAACTAAATACCTTACCTCACATCTTCCAGTTACCTTTACCTTTCCAATTAATTGTCTTGAGGATTAATAATTGCTTTCTTTTTGTGAAAAGGTGTACAATCTTTATCTCTTAAAATTAGTTGAAATAAGCTAACCCATGCTAATGTAATAGTTCACTTTCTAAGTATTGTACAGGTTAAACATCACAATCAATCATCATGCCAATCAAGTGGGTTTAATGTAGACTTCAACACAATTGAAGATAAGCGCCAGAAGAATAGGTGCCAGAACTTTAGGGTAATGCATGATGGATCGAGTTTTTGTAGTTTACTGTTATTTTCAGTTTGATGACTTTATGGCTCACCTCGATCCCTTTAATGCTTTATGTTATGGACTTTATGGCTTAGCTCGAGCCCTTTAATTCTTTATGTTATGGACTTTATGTAGGTTATTTTGTTAAAATTAGTTGAAGACTTTGTCAATGGTAATCTTTACTGTCTGAAATATAGGATTTTGTTAGCTGTTTTGTATAAATATGTAACTGTTAGAAGCAATGATATACAAAGAGATATCATTATGCTGTCACTATGTTTCTGAGTTATATTTTCAATATAAATAAAATAAGTTTTTCCCATCAGCTTTTGAGTTATTGAGTATTGTGAATGGAATCATTTTGAATGGATTAATCTTGAAGTTACAAAGTGTATTTGATCTGAGCTAAGCATAGGAGCTTGAGAGCTGGCCACTCGAGGGACTGTATATTAGATAGATAAGTATTTAATTTCTAATTTTTTTGTTTTCATTTTGTAAATGATAAATGTGAGTGAAGTTTATTTTCATGATTTTATTTCTATTAAGATTAATCCTATAGGTCGTAGTTGAGTATCTAATCTTTAAGTTTTGTTATCTGAAGTTCCGCATCACCTACCTTCATTTGTTAGTTTCAAGTTGTCAAGTTATTTTTTGTTAAATGTTAAGTTTTCTATCCATTGTGTTGGCAAGAGACACTGCAATTTTTTTTTGGTGTTGTCATTTATTGCAACCTGTTTCAGTGATTCAATCCGCACATCATCATTTGATCATATCATCAGACAGATTGAAGATAGTCAAGCTAGAACAAAGCATTCGACAGACTTGTGTTCATGAATTCATATGTAGATTTTATGTTAATATTTTGAGTTGTGGATATTTGAGGAATAATTGTTTAAGTATTTTTTTGTGTCTGATCATTTTGATTTGGGTCCTCATTATGTTGTGGCCAACTTTGGTGGGTGCACATTGAAAATTAATTATGATTTGAGCCGATAGTTTGTAAATATTTTTATGTTTTATTGAAGCCGACATGAAGTGATTAAATCCTTAGTAGTGGATATATATAAGCGATCTATTAAATCATTTTGGCATTTGTTAAAAGTGTGTTGATGTGTGTTGATGTATGGTGCATTAAGGATTTGTGATGCGAGTTAGAGCATAATAGAGCAAAAGAGCAGAATCAGACAAAAGGTCAAGAATGTAGTTGATGAGCCTAACCAAAAATGTAATAGGGAATTTGGGTATTTGCAGGATCATCATGGAAAAAACAAACCCTTAAGTGGTAAAATTTTTAGAAAAATCAGAGTTAGGAAACTTGACATAAAAATTTGAATAAGTTATCTATATTATTTCAAAAATATGTAAGAATAGAATTTGTAGAAAATTGAATGTAGTTTCTAAAATACTAGGTTTATTTTAAAATATATATATATTTGGTGAAAATTTGAAATTTTAATGTAGTAGTACTTAAATTTCAGGGAAAAAATAAGAAGGTGTCTATTTGACCACCTAACCACAATAAAATGATAATAATTTTTTATAATATTTTAGATATAAGTAGAGGACTCATGTCCCAATGTGGTGCATATTTTTTTTGTATTTTTTTCCAAGTATATAATTAATTATAATTTTGTATTACAAATTTTAAAAATTATAAAAATTGTATGTCTAACCACCTTAACTTGGTCAAAACTTCATGAAATTTATTTATTTTATTTTTAATCCTATAGTATGCGAAGCATAGAATGTGACATATGTTTTGGATTCAAAAAATGTGATACCGTTTGAAAGCTATAGATGTTTTTCAATCAACCTATCAATCAAGACTTTAGTCGTAATTCAAAGAGAAAATGAATAATAATTATTTATTAATTTCAAAGTCAAGAATAATTTATATTGGTGGAAAACTGAGAATCTCCTTTAAAAAAAACATTCATTTCATCAATTTTGGGTAAAAAGAAAGTCGTCAGCCACATACCCTAGACATACCTATCATAGCGCCACTTTTTGGCCCATCATGATCCTGCACATACCCATTTGTAGATGATACTTTCTTAGTTCAAACCTTTGGATGTAATCCAAATCTTTTGTAAGGTAGTCAACCTTTCTGTTTTTGTGCAATGAGCTCTAGGAAGTGTGCCTGAATGCAAGTGCATTACAGGGTTTCCATGTAAAAAATATCCTTGTGTTATGGTGTTGTGGTTGTTTGTCTTATGTTCATGCATATTTATTTTGATTGAATGTAATAAGTGCTTTAAAGATCAGATTAACAAAGTTAAAATTTTCAGAACACTAATTCACGCCCCTTTCAGTGTTCCTTGATTCCAACAATTGGTATTAGATCCTAGTTCCTCAGAAGAAGTTTAACAGCTTGGGGAAGATCTTGGAAAGAAATTCAATGGATTCAAGTAGTCTTCAACAACAACTTTTGGTGGCCCTAGATGATCTTGATCAGTCAATCTAAATTTTGGGAATTACAAGAAATTCTCATGAATGCTGAAAAATTCATTGAGTCATTGAAAGATAAAATCAATAAGTCTAGAGAGAAGAGAAGGGAACTATGTGATTAGATCAAGCAGGAAGACAATAAACGCATTGAAGATGAACAATTGAAGCAAGCCCTAAAGGAAAAGACTGAAGAATTCAAATTTTTTTTCCAGAGACAATGCAATCTTAAAGCATGAGATGAAATCTATTATGATGAGGATGACCAAGGAGATTGAAGACAAGGAGAAGAATGAAGAGAAGCTTGTACAGTCCTTGAAAGAGAAATCTAAAGAATGTAGCTGAATTACTAATGGATTCAATCAGTTGGAGCTTAAATTGGAACAATCTAGAAATAATGAAGAAGAGATTGAAAAGAAAATTGATGATCTCAAAGATGAACTTGCTACAAAAAATGAATTCAAGGAGAATTTCAACACTAGCTCAACCAAGCTTGATGAACTAATTAAAAGTCAGAGGACTGAAGGTGACAAACGAGGTCTTGGATATGAGAAAGGAGAAAGTTCTAGATCTAGAAAAAGGAGATTTAGGCAAGGAAATAAGATGAACAAAGTTGGAAGGTATCTAGTAAGAAAACATAATGCTCAAAGATTGAATGGTTCCTATTTTGTTTGCAATAAATTTGGTCATATGGCTACTCAATGCAAAAGAAGAATAAATAAAAGAGGTCCATAATTTTCTAGTCAGTGTTTCAATTGCAATAAGTATGGTCATAAGTCAAATGAATGCATAAATATGATGAACAACTTTTATAGAGATGTCAGATGCTATACATGCAATAGATTTGGCCATATTGCTAACCAGTGCAAATCAAGAGAAAATCAATGGAACAACTAGTTTGGACAAAGAAATGTGGTGTGCTATAATTGCAACAAATCTGGTCATATTGCTAGACTTTGCAGAAGTAGAAAGGGTCTAGTAAATCAAAGGAGAAACATGTTGAAGGATGAAAAGGGAAAAGGAAAAGTCACTACATATGAGATCAATAAGCAAATGAAGAAGATATGGGTGAAGAAGAGTCTCTCTATTGTAGGAAATGAGTCAACACCAAAACCAACTTCTAGTAATTCCTTTGAGAATTAGATTAAGGCCTCTGGCCTAGGGGGAGTTGTCAAGGAAATCCTTCAAACCCCCTATGAGTAATTGGTACTGGGATGTGGATGAGTGAAGTGATTACATTGATGTTCTACAGATGTTGTTGAATAGTTGGAGACAGTGTTTATGCAAAGTTGAAGGTCCATAGAAGATTTATCTTTCACAATGTATGGAAATAGGGTATCCAGATGAGTTAGGGAAAATGAATTTATTGCGACAAAAGGTTAGGTGTGCGAATGATAAAAGATCATTTATATTATTCATTTGTCACTTTGCATTTTGAGAAGAAGTTTGGAGAGCTCTTAAGAGAACTTTGGAAAAACTTGGTGAAGACTCAAGTGTGAAGGAAATTTGGCGATCAAACCCTATTCCAGCGAAAAGGTATTTATCAGGAAAACTTGTGAACTTGTGAATTTTTGAAAATGGCTACTCCATTGGTAGTTGATGTCAAGGATAGACCCCGTCTGAAATTCAAGTGGCATCCTTTAAATTCTATTGAGACAAAGCCCTTAGGTGCATTTTCATCTATTACGTATGACGTCTTGCATATTGAAGAAATTAGGGCATACATTCATGCAAATATTGAGGAGTTGGGGAGCTCGCATATGTTGAATTTGTATTCCAATCATATAGTTGGAGAGGATTTTTTATGTTAAGCCTGAATTCAAAACCCTAGAGGATAAGAAATTCATGCAGATTCTAAAATTTCTAGTGTTTGATGAAAGCGAGTGGGTCTGGTATATTTTGAGCTGAGTTCATGCTAAATTTACGTGGTTGAGTCAACCTTTTAATATTACAAAAGAATCCATAAGAGTTGTTACTAGATTAAATTCCTCTGGTGGGTTGCCGATCTTGAAGTCCATGAAGAATTAAACAGTTACTGATGCAACCAGTTTGGTGTTTGATAAAAGAGCTATGAAAATTGATGATATCGTTGAAGTGGATGTCAAATTTTCATCTATGGTCATTGGTTACAATATATATCATTCCAGTCGATATAATTCTATATCTGGTACAACTATATATGTAGCATATTAGATGGTGAAGGAGAATGCAGAGTATGATCTATGTGAGTTTCTCAGAAGCCAGTTAATGGAGAATCTTGGTAAGATCAAGAAAGTTAAGAAGAATTACTTTAAGTATGGAAATCTATTGTTGTGTTTGTTCTTTTATTTCATGAATTAAGTTTTGGGGGTCAAAAAAGTTCAATGGAAAGGTAATAAGCCTGTAGCTATTCAAATTAGAGATATATTGCATAGAGTTGGTGATAGTAAAGCCAGGAAAACTGCAACCTGCAGTTACTTCAAGAGTTTTTAGAGTGAGATGCAAGTAAGAGAAAAAAATCCTACTTCTATTGTGGACAAGTATAAGGATATAATTTTTTTTATGGTTGACATTAATCAATTCTTGATGGAAGCTACAAATCCTAGAATGGTTTGGATTATTCCAATGGGATATGAAGTTGAGGAAAACATCTTGGAGTTATATGCACAACATTTTTTGAGTAAACCTCTAGATCTGACTGAAGAAAAGTTTGGAACCTATGAGGAAAAATATATGCAAGTACATGAGTAGTTGAAGAAACCAATGATAGTCCAGAGAGTAAGGAAGGAAGTGGAAGCCTTTGCAAAGAGCATGGGTATATCTGTCAAAGTTGTGAGAGAAGCTAGAAGAAAGAGAGAAGAAGCTAAAGCAGGAGAGCCAGCTAGAACTGAATCTACTAGTCTGACAACATCCTCTGTTCGAACTAGATCCACAAGGAGCTTTGCACACCTATCTAGTCCTGCAAAGAAGTCAAGCCATGTGGAAGCTCAAGTTAAGGCATCTGGTAAGAGGAAGAAGGATAAGAGTACAAGAGTCTATGCTGCTATCTTAGAAGATGAAGAGATTGAATTTGATGAAGAAGTGAGGGAAATAAAGCATATGGGCACCTAGGCAACAAAGGTAACTAAGGAAAATCCCTTTGATGAAGAAGAGAAAGCAAAGAAGAAGGTGAAAATTAACAAACTAGGTATATCTATAAAGGAAGTTAAGAGAGGAATAATTAAGGATGGTAATCTTAAAACACTATGTGAATGGTATGATACCTTTGATAGTGTTGGTCAAAGAGTTCTTGAGGAGGCTACAATAAAGTATTTGAAAAATTTCAATATGGCTCTCATTGAGATTATATCTCAATTGCCTAAGGAACTATATGAAATTTTGGAAATGCGGAGAGTGAGTGCAAGAACTGAAGAAGAAAAAATGAGAGAAAGGATTCTTGTAGATTTATGTCTAGTGATGTCTATTGAGGAAATGAAGACAATATTGAATGAAGCTAAGAGGGATTTAAAGAGAAAAACAAGAGTAAACAAGCTTATGATTGGTCAAACTAAAGAGGTAGCAAAAGAAACTAAAATAATTCTAAAGGAAGTTTTGTTAAAGAACAAAATCAATGTTGTTTCTGAAGAAATTCATGATGAAGATATTGCTTCTAGTTTGGTGGATGAAGAGGTAAAGGAAGATACAGTTGAGGGAAATTAGATTCCTCTTGGTATGCATGATACAAAAATACCTATGGAGATTGAAGCTCCTAAGGTAGTGTTGGTTGAAGAAAAAGTAGTGACAACTGAAGAAGTTGAGATTCATAAAGATAAGCAAGAATCAGTAGCTGAGGAAACAATGATTGAAGAAAAGAAGGTTGAAGCAAAGGAAGTTCCTATGGAAGCAAGAGACACTGTAGAGGCCGTGAAGAAATTTCTGGAAGAGCAACAAGAATAATTTTACATTGAATTGAGTGAAGGTCCTATTAATTTGTCTACTTTGTCTCTAATTCAGAAATTGAAAGTTGCATCGTTTGTGCAGGCGAAGGCTAGGGAGGAATTGTTGAAATCACATATTGAAGATAGTGAGCTATTGAATCTTGCATCTAACATCTTGGAGATAATCATGCCTACCCATGCCAAGGATCCATCCGGCTCTCCATCCAGTGAGCCGAAGAAGCTTATAAATTTTGTAAGTACTCATTTTTAGTCCCTTGAGAAGTCAGCTGAGGTCAAGGTATAGAAGGAATTTGATGATAAAAGGTTTAATAGGATAAAGTGCATGATTTCTAATGACAAATAATTATTAGCCACCTATGTGAATATTGTTCAAAGTGCTCTATCTGAAGGAGGAAATATCTATAAGTCATGTTTGTCTTTGTCTAAATTCACTGAGGACAATGAGAAAAAGATTAAGGATCATGAGAAATAGTCAACTGCTATTTCTAATGCCTTTGATCCTTTAACTATTTCTGTTGGAAAGCAAGAAGGTCAAGTTATATCCCTACTTTACAAGATAAAGAGTTTTAAGCATGATAATGATAGAATTGTGGGAAGAGCATGTGAGCTTAGAGGCCTAATTGGTCTGAAGATGGAAACAATGTTGAGTGCATTGAAGGAAGCACAAGAAGCTTTGGCAGTCAGTGATTCGGTGAACCTTGAGTCTGTAAAGATGCAATCTTATCTATTTTGTGGTCACATGACTATCTTAGAGAGTCTCAAGAAGGGTTGGGACAATTTTTTGAACCTATTGAAGACCAATTTTGTAGATATTTTCAAGTTTTTGCAAGCTATAGAAGCAAGTTTGTACATATGCAGTTTGAAGCTTTTGTTTGATTTTTTGGATTCCCCATATTTTCCATTGATGTCAAAGGGGGAGAGTAGAATAGTGAAAAATGTATATTCAACTCAGGGGGAGTTGTAGTTTTGAGCTATGTTTTTTAAATCTTGAAGGATGGCAGTGTAATTCATGTTGGTACTGATCCGACACTTAGTCATTTTTCACTAAGTGTTGCCATCAATGCAAAAGGGGGAGATTGTTGGCAAGAGACACTACAAATTCTTTCTGGTGTTGTCATTGATGACAACCCTTGTCAGTGATTTGATCCGCACTTCATCATTTGATCATACTAATAGACATATTGAAGACAATCAAGCTAGAATAGAGCATCCGACAAACTTGTGTTCATCGATTCATATGCAAATTTTTTGTTAATATTTTGAGTTGTAGATCTCAGGGAAAGTTTTTTGGTATATGATCTATGTTATCTGTGAATCTCAATTCCTCGTATCGATCCATGTGCAAGTTAGAAGATCTAGTTGTTTAATTTCCTATTGATCAGTGCAAGAAGGCCGACTTGGTGAATATAGCATGTTGCAGATATTCGAGGAGTAATTGTTTAAGTATTTTTTGTGTCTGAGCATTTTCATTTGGGTCCTCACTATGTTGTGGCTGACTTTGGTGGGTGTGCATTGAAAATCAATTATGATTTGAGCCAATAGTTTGTAAATATTTTTATGTTTTATTGAAGCTAACATGAAGTGGTTAAATCCTTAGTAGCGGATATATATAAGTGATCTATTATATCATTTTGGTATGTGTTAAAAGTATGTTGATGTTTGTTGATGTATGGTGCAATAAGGATTTGTGTTGTGAGTTAGAGTAGAATAGAGAAGAAGAAAAGAATCAAACAGAAGGTCAAGAATGTAGTTGATGAGCCTAACTAGAACTATAATAGGGCATTTGTAGATGCTACTTTCTCAGTTCAAACCTTTGGATGTAATCCAAATATTTTGTAAGGCAGTGAGCCTTTCTGTTTTTGAGCAGTGAGCTCTAGGTAGTGTGCCTAAATGCAAGTGCATTTCCATTTTGTAAAATTTCATTTCGATTATACTCAGATAATATTGTGGATTGACCTCCACTGTGGTTTTTCCCCTAAGAGGGTTTCCACGTAAAAAAAATCCTTGTGTTATGGTGTTGTGGTTTTTTGTCTTATTTTCATGCATCTTTCTTTTGATTGAATGTTATAAGTGCTTTAAAGATCAGATTAACAAAGTTAAAAGTTGCAAAACACTGATTCACCCCCCTCTCAGTGTTCCTTGATTCCAACATGTTTTTAGTTAGATGTTTCATAGTATCTTTACAATTTTTTCCTCTTTAGAAATTTACACATTTCTTAGTTTAATTATTTCCATGCTCTCTAGCTTAATTTTTATGCTTTTTAGATTTATAATTCCTTGCTTGCTATCTTAGTTATTTCAAGCTTTCTAGGTAAATGATTTCCTAGTTACTAGTTTAATGGCCTCTTAGTTTAAAGTTTCATTTCAACTGTCCCAAACACTTAGAAAATCTAAGATATATAGTCAAGATGCTTTCCATTGCATATAGCCTTCAAACACTACCCAGTCGATCTATTAATACATTTATCAACTAAAGAGATAGGAGCTAATTATCATCAGTCATTTTTTTTTTCTCAATATGTTGTTCTCCACCACCACAACAAACAATGGAGTTTTATTCCTTTACTTACTTCTCCTTCTCCTTTAGAGAATTAACACATACCTTTTTCCATCTTTTAGAATGGTGTACACATTCTTTCTATCATCACAAATGGCCTCCCTATCAAATTTACATGGTCTTCCCAACAATACATGACAAGAGCTCAAAAGCATTACATCACACAACACTTTTTCCTAATCAGACCCAATCTGAAAATTAATCAAACACTACTCACTCATATTCATCTCATATTTTTTTCCAACCAAGAAACATTATACAAAAATAGGGTGCTTACAACTTTAAATACCCATCTTTTCTACCATCTCCTATAAAACTGGGTTTTTTGTACTACCACTACCTATTATAATTTTACAACACTTACCTCTAACCTTGCACACAATTTGAAAGAAATGCCTTCTTCAAGATGGTTCCTCCTCAACCACCTATATATTTACTAGAACTCTCTTCATCATGAAATATTCACCTTCTTTAGGTTGTTCAACTTTTGAGGATGCATTAATCACTTTCCTAATCCTCTTGTGCCAAATAGTTTCTTGTTGCACTATTTGTATTACCTTGTATTTACAAAAAATCATAAGCATGATGACCATCTTCTCCACAATGGAAACATTTACCAAGGAACCCTCTATTGCTACTACCATGTCCTCTTATTGGAAAATATTTTTCTTTTGTGCCTTTTCCCATTTCCTTACTCCATTTGGTCTTGGATTCTTCTTCAATATTCTTTCCTTTTCTATTGCTCGCATCTTCCACCTTCTTTAGGTTGTATAAATTTTGAGGATGCATTAATCATTTTCCTAATCCTCTTGTGCCAAGTGGTTTCTTGTTGCACTCTTCATGTTACCTTCTTGTATTTATGGACACTCATAAGAACAATGACCATCTTCTCCACAATGGAAACATTTACCAAGGAACCCTCTACTGCTACTACCATGTCCTTGTTAGAATTGGCTATGGATGCCAAGATATATGGACCAAATGGAAAGCACAAAAAGAGAGAGAAAATATGACAAGAATAAACTGTATTCAATGTCATTGATATGATATGATTACGATTCATTACAAATGAGAGAGACCCCTTGGTTATATAGCCAAGGTGAGAACATAGAAGGGCATAAGATTATGACAAGTGTCATAATCTTATGACATGAGACAACTATGAAGAGCTATCACTCCACTTAAGGTGGAGAGATAATCACATGATGTGTCCACAAAAGGTGGAAATGATGAGGTAATGACATGTCAAGTCCACCAAAAGTGGAAATTCTCCAACAACCTCCTATGTGGTCCCTAAGTAAACTTAACTAAGGTGTAATTATGACCTAGGACAAGGTACAAGACATTTAATTACACCAACACCCCCCCTTAAGTGCAACTTAGGGAGTAGTGAATTATTATGCAAATGATACAAAGATGCAAAGATGGGTCCCGGCTACTAGGCCATGTTAGGTACCCATGTACAAACAATGCAATCTCTCATAAGCAAGGAAAGGGAGAAAACCTCATGGGAAAAACTCCCCCTCAAAAGAGAGATGAAATAAAAATATAAATACTCTCAATGAAGAATGAGAAGGTAAAAACCCCATATGAGGAAAAAGAACCCCCCATAAGAGAGAAGTAGAAGAGAGACAAGGTAGACCCCCCTCAATGTTGAGTCTCTTGCAATGATGGTAGAAGCTCGACATTGAATTCTGAAGATGATCCAATCTCGCTGAACAACGTTCCTCCCCTTAGGAAGAAACAAAACCAAGGATGTATGCAGGATGTAAAAAATATGGATGATGGATGATGATGTTGTCTCTGAAGTATGCTCAAGTGTCTCCATGTCGATGTCGAAAGCTGACACACTCCAATCAGGCATTCTAGGCCACACTGCTGAAGAGGAAAATCCAACATCTAGTAGAGATGAATGTAGAACATAATCCAAAGACAAAGATATCCCCTCTGAAGATAAAGAAGCCTCCTCCAAATGTTGTCCAAAAGTATCCACACTCACGCCAATCGGTGAAGAATGAACATGTAGACAATGAACAAGAGGGTCAAAGTGTTCCCTCACAACAACTGAAGAAGGAGCATCTTTATCAAAGAGAAGATGAATGCTATCAATGATGTCCTCCAAATCTGCAAGATGAGACTCCACAAACAAGTCTAAAATACCTGTGAGGAAGCCATCCAAAGTAGCCATATCTGGAAGACTATGTATATTTTGCTGCACTGAATCACTAGGAGTCAAAACTGTAGCAACACAAGCATCATCAAGTACAATAGTAGATGGAGGAGATGAAATGAATGGATCAAGTATTGGATCTGATGTGAGAATTCCCAAGTTCAAAAATCCAAATGTCTCCTCAAAATCATAGTTGTGATCAACAGTCGAAGGAAAAAAGTCATCATCAGAAGCAAACTATGCAAAGGAATACAATTGAGATGAATGATCAACCACCCCAGTAGCAATGATATCTCTAGTTTCCAAGTCTCGAATGATGATAGAATTAGGTGTGAACTCCACAGTTCTCCCATCTCCACCATGTGTAATATGATAAATGGAAAGCAAATTGTTCATCAAATGAGGAACACACAAGACATCCTGAAAAGTGTTCTCCCCAATGCTAATAGATCCCTTCCCTGTTACACTCATGTATGTATTGTTTCCCATCAATATAGGAGACATAGAACAAGGCTGAAATGAAGAGAAGATATTCTGTGAAGATGCCATATGATGTGATGCTTCTGAATCTAGAAGCCATCTCCCTGATCCTAGACCTGAATGAGCACAAAGAGCTTGTCCTTTATATCCTGATGTTTGACTTTTGTCCTTTTTAGACTGTTTTGAAGTAGAAGGAGAAGAAGATTCAGACATTCTAGAAGGAAAATCAATGTGATTCCTTTTGAGAAGATTTTTCAACTCATCTATGTCCTTCTTATAAAAATAATGTTCTTCATGTCCATCCTTCTTGCAATATGCACAAAAAGGCCTCTCCTTCTTAGATGTTTCTCCTTTTGATGATGAGGATTCTGATTCTTTATGTGGCTTGTTCTTTTTCTTCTTTTGCTTCTTATCAAGATTCCCTGATTCTTTCTATACCTTAGACTCATTAGCCACCAATGCTTGTGGTTTGGAAGACTTGATTAGACCCATGTTCATTAACTTAGCTTCCTCTTGGATTAGGAGATTTGCAAAGTCATCAAACTTAGGATCAACATATGATGCTCCCATAGAAATTCGATGGGTATGAAAGCCATAAACAAACACTGAATACTCAGGACCAAGCATGGATAACACATTTAGAATCAATTGTAAATCCTCTTTTTCAATAGTGCATTCTTTCAATTGTGTTCTTAGTTGCTTGAGTTTGGAGATGTAGTCTTGGATGTGGTCAAAACTTTTAGGATCAAGATTCATCAAATCATTATCAATCTGATAGCCTCTAATCTTATCTGTTTTACCATACAATTTCTCAAAAGTCTCCCATACTTCTTTAGGTGTATTACATGATTAAATATGAAACTACAAATCAAATGAGACTAATGAACATATGCATCCAAGTGTTTTCTCACGATCAATCTCCCACATTGCCAATTCTTCAGCATCAGTAGGTTTTTGAATTGTGTCCTTTAGATGACCTATTAGACCTTTCATCATGAGATAGTTTGATACTGATTTTCTCCATGTAGCATAATTATGTGGATTTAGGGGTTCAATTTGAGATCTCCCCATTGCAAGAACACAAACCAAGCAAAAGAATGCAAACAATCATTGCAAGATTACCCCCCCAAATCACTCAATCAAGAAAACCCCCCAAGAAATATCTGATTTGGCACTTTATATTTAGTGCGTTTACAATTGCCACTTGCCAAAAATAGCAAAGTGGTCTTTGATCTTGGTACATGCAAATGCCAAAATAGGCCACAGAATCAAGTAAAATTTTTGGTACAAAATGAGATCAATCTGATCCTACCACTAAGAAGTACACGAAAAATCATGCACTTTCGAAAAAAATTGCACCCAAAAATGTTATCGTAGGAGCAAGATATGAGCTCCCGAAGTTCCCAAAATGAGGATGAAGCAGCAACACCTGTGAGAATCTGCAATTTCTGGAGACACCAGACACCAAAACCAAAAACCGATTGTACCAGTACGTAGAGCACAAAAAATTAGCCCAAATAAAAAAAAATTGCTCAAAAAAAGGAGTCAAAATGAGCAAGATATTAGGCTTCAAAGTTTGACTGCAAAAACAAAGAGCTCATCTGATAGGGGTAGAAAATTTTCAAAGCACTGTTGACGTATTGCTGACGTCAGCAACCCACGAAGTTAAATTTGACGTCCTGGAAGCCGTCGACAAAAAAAAAATTTCCCTCTGTGCAGAATATTCTCTGGAACGCGGGATTAAAATTGACGTTTGGTTGCACGTCGTCGGTCGTGGAGGTCTCCGGAATATACCCGCGAATATTTTTTTCCGTTAAGTCAAAAACTCCGCTGGATTTTCGAAAATTGTGTCGGTCGATTTATTCTCTTGCTCTACCACCGGTGAATGAATGGGAGCCGTTGGGATTTTTGAAAGCTCCCGCCGGTGGTGAGTGGAGTACGCGAGTGGCGGGGGCCAGGTGCCCGCGTGGCAGGGGTAACGCGTACCTTGTCTGCAGACAGGGTACGTTGTACTTTGTACAAACAAAATTAACCCGCAAGCAAATTTTGACCTTTTTTATTTTTCAATGATTTTTCATTTTTATTTTTTATAAAACCTCAAAAAATAATCAGCCGATACTATAATTTTCAGAAATTTTTTTAAAAGAATAAAATATTTTATTTTCTTGAAATCATACCGAATTTTCTCTGACGCTAATGGTACGACTGTAATTATGATGTGATCTGAGGGCCGTACGGCTTTTTGGGCAAAAAATTTTTGCCTCATTGGATGACTTGCTCCAAAATTGACGAATTGACAGTCGATCTTAGGGTTTTTGGCCCTTTTGGACGTGATGGCAGGGTCAGATTTGACCCAAAAAGCTCCAAAATTGCAGCTACCTTCTGGATCTGGCAACCACACTTTAGCTTCAAACCCTCTTAGATTTGGCCTCGTATGTCCGATTTGGATGAAACAAAAAGCAAAATCGACTATCTCGAACCTTCCGAACGCAATGGTGAGCTCAAATTTGCACCAGCAAGCTCGGATATGAACCTACAACAAAGATCCACAAACAAAACCTCCTCAGATCTAGGATCTCTCTTCAGAAATAGACTCTCCAATGGCACCCAACCTGCTCTGATACCATGTTAGAATTGGCTATGGATGCCAAGATCTATGGACCAAATGGAAAGAACAAAAAGAGAGAGAAAATATGACAAGAATAAACTGTATTCAATGTCATTGATATGATATGATTATGATTCATTACAAATGAGAGAGACCCCTTGGTTATATAGCCAAGGTGAGAACATAGAAGGGCATAAGATTATGACAAGTGTCATAATCTTATGACATGAGACAACTATGAAGAGCTATCACTCCACTTAAGGTGGAGAGATAATCACATGATGTGTCCACAAAAGGTGGAAATGATGAGGTAATGACATGTCAAGTCCACCAAAAGTGGAAATTCTCCAACAACCTACTATGTGGTCCCTAAGTAAACTTAACTAAGGTGTAATTATGACCTAGGACAAGGTACAAGACATTTAATTACACCAACAGTCCTCTTACAAGAAATTCCTTTTATTTTGTGATTTGTCCCACTTCCTTACTCTATTTGGTCTTGGATTCTTCTTCAATCTTATTTCTTTTTTTGTTTCTCACTTGTCCTTTATCTGTTGCAAATATAAGTCCATGAATTCTTGAATTATTTATTTTCCTTCTCATCAACTTCAAATTAGTCATCAATTTATATTGGTATGCTTCTTCAACTGAGGTAATCTTCAACATACTCATTTCATCTTGAATTTTAAATCTTAAACCATTCACATACCTAGTTGTCTTTTCCCTATCAACTTCATTCCTTCTCGATTAAATGGTTAGCTTGTAGAACTCCTCCATGTAATCCTAAATACACTCATCTCTTTCTTCTTAAAATTTTCCAACTTCTTGAATAAATCCATTTTGTAAAGCCCTGGAATAAATTTGTTCTTCAACCTAGTCACCATCTAATTCCACCTTATTATTCTAGGGTCTCCATTCAACACCCATTCTCTTTTAAAATATTTCCACCATAATGCAACATTTCCCTTTTATTTTTACTTGGGCTAAATCTACCCTCTATGGGTCTTTGATTTCCTCAAATTCAAAATAGTCTTCCATCCCTCCTATCTATTCAGTTAATTCTTCTGAATTTAATGTTCTAGAAAAATTTTGCACATCCATTTGTTTCTCTTTATAATTCTCGAAAGAGCCTTAAAAATTCTTTCTTGTCCAAAATCCTCTAGTTGTTCATCCTCTTTTCCCTTCTCTTCCAATTCAATTTCTTCTTCATTTGTAAGATCTCTTGTGCTTCCAGTAGCTATTCTCACTTGGCTTATTATACCATTTCTAATATCATCCCCTATCATTTCACGAAATCTTTCCAATACATCCTCTATTTTGGGAATTCCTCTTTGAGGTGGCATCTTGGAATTTTTTAGAATAAGAATCCTCACTTTCTCCATAAAAATTCTCTCAAGTCCTCACCCAAAAGTCATGGTGTAGACTACTTCATAGTCAATTCTCTATCCACACACTCAAGACCACTAGCTCTGATACTAAATGGTGCAGGAAACCAAACCTCTACTAAATCATTGAATTGACAACATCGTTTATCATTCAAACAATCCAATTTATACATAAATCAATGAAACAAATTTAAAAAATTAAATTCATTAAAATAGGAATACTATTTCAAATTAAATGTATCTACATTCAAATGAATTTCTAATTTATTGATCATATAATTGTTAAACTCAGGCTATATCATAAATTGGCAATTCAAATGTGCCTTCACTCTGCCTTTACTATACACATCCTTTCATTTACAAATATATTTATCCTCACAATGCAAATTGACCCTCTACTTTTGTTTTTGTTGCTAAGTATTGTTGGAAATATGTGCCTCAAACTATACAGGTTGAAACCTCCATTAGAGCTAAGTCGGTGTGACATCTTCTTTGTCTGGCCGACTAGCAGCTTGATTCATTCTATTTTGAATAGGTCATTGTGACCTTGCAAATGTCTTGTCGAATGGTTGCATTGTGGATTCTATCATTGTGACATAGTGTATTCGTTATGACCTCATAGCGCTCGGGAGACCTCTGGCCGACAGGCCATTCAATCGTATTTCGGGGAGACTCTTGGCGACCATGATCTTCGGTGTAACACTACGGCTCGGTGAAGCATCTTAGCGAAAGCTAATGTCTTGCCGATGGGGGACACATCCAAACGTTCTTCAGTGTAACTCAAAGCAATTGGAGAAACCTCTTAGCGATGGTGAATGTCTTGCCAATAACCGATGGCTATCGGGGTAACTCTTGGTCTCGAGAAGACATCTTAGTGAATGTTGAAGGTCTCACCGACAGGAACATCTTTTGAAGTCTTCAGTGTAGCTCTTGGAAAATGTTTGTCATCGGTGGAACACGGTGGTCTCGGTAAGAAGTCCCAGCGACTTTGACGAGTCTTGCCAATGATGAAGAGCCTTTAGGGTAAGTCTTGGAGTTTGGTATGTTCTCTTAGCGAAGGGTGTATGTCTTGGCGACTGTTGATAGCTTCAGGGTGACAATAGAGATCTTGGAGAAACCTCTTGGAAATATCGGTATGTCTTGCCGACTATCTTTTGGAGCTCGATATGACTTGTGTCTTTGGTATACCTTTGGTGACTCGCTATGATCTCCTGGTGAATGCGATAGGTCTGGGCGACTGCTTAGTAAATCGGTGAAACTCATGGAGCTCGATAGAACGTCTTAGCGATAACAGAGTCTCTTGGCGACATCGATATGAAGTTTATGTGGCATCGGCGAGACACTATTAGTGTCTCACCGAGATGCCAGTACATATTGTATTCTTATGACCGAGTAAGACCGTCCTATGTGGAGTCTCGTGGACGAATAGGAGGAGCCAAAACTGAACAGTTGGAAGACAATAGGTTGTGATGGTTCTGTGAGGAAGTTCGAAAATCAGGGAACGCCATGGATACATTCTGAGATTGTTGATTGTGATTGGGTTGGATTATCAATTGATTCGTTGGTTGAATCGACAGATTGTTGAGTGATTATATCAGTGGATGAATTCTGTGGACTGTAATGTGAAGATTCTTGCACAAGAATGTTAATGGTGAATGCTGTTGTATAATGACACCAGAAAGATAAGTCTAGAATTTTGTATGTAATTTCATTACTGTAATACAAAGTGATTTCTCTTGGTGTGGTGGGTTTTTCTCCCGTAAAGGTTTTCCCACGTATATCTGGTGTTCATGTGTGATTGTCAAATACTCTATTTTTGTTGTTTGTTTCATAGTGCATCTTAATTGGACTATAATTGTAAATTTTTAAAGTGTATCTACATTCTTTCCTGAGGTATTGACGTTAGGAGAATTGTTTTCCGCATCTAATTTTCCTTACAAGTGGTATCAGATCCTGGCCAATTGTGTTATCCTTGTGGGTACGTTGGGTTTTTTGAGTTAGTTCTGTTCAGTGGGAGTCTAGTAGAAAATTGTTATTCCTGATTATAGGTTGAGATGGCTAGTACATCTGGAAAGTTTGAAATAGAGAAGTTTAATGGCAGTAACTTTGAGTTGTGGAAACTCAAGATGGAGGATCTTCTTGTTGACCGTGATCTTTGGATTGTTGTGGCTAGAGTGAAACCTACAGGAATGAAGCAAGAAGATTAGGACCTTGCAGATAGGAAATCTAAGGGGCTGATAAGGCTCTATTTGGCAAACTTAGTGCTTTTGAATGTGCATGAGGAGAAGACTGCATCTTCCTTGTGGAAGAGACTGGCGTCTATTTATCAGGGGAAGTCTTTGGTGAATAAACTATTCCTGAGGAAGAAACTATACTCTTTGAGAATGCAAGAAGGAGGGTCTGTTGTTGATCATCTAAACGCATTTAACATGCTTCTTGCTCAATTGACATCTGTTGGTGTGAAGACTGAAGAAGAGGATCACTATATGCTTCTATTGTGTTCTTTGCCAGACTCATGGGATCATCTGGTGATGGCGATTGGGAGTACAACATCCAGTTTCAAGATGGAAGATTTTGTTGCATCTTTGTTGTCAGAAGAGATGAGAAGGAAATCTTTCGAAATGGAAAAGGAAGCTCTTGTTGTCAGAGGAAGACCGAAGGAGAAAGGCAAGAAGAAGGACAAGAAGTCCAAATCAAAATCAGAAGGGAGATCAAAGTCTCCTGGCAAGAAGTCCAAGGTGAAGTGTTGGAACTGTGGGCAACCTGGTCATGTCTGAAGGGATTGTAAAGAGGAGAAAAAGAAGAAGAAGGGCTCTTCTGATAATGGTTCTTCTCATAGTGATGGTGACACCTTCATTGTAGCCTTGGCTACACATGCATCAAATGATGTCTAGCTGATTGATTCTGGAGCATCGTTCCACATGACATATCATAGAGAGTGGTTCACAAAGTATGAAGAATACGATGGTGGAAAGGTGTACTTGGTGAGTGATTCAACTTTGGAGATTGTTGGTCGTGGAAGAGTCAGGATACAATTCCCTGATGGTAGAGTAAAGGGAATAAATAATGTTATACACATACCATGTCTGGCTCGAAATATATTATCTGTAAGTATGCTAAATGATATTGGTGTACAAGTTACATTCTCTGGAAATGGCTGCAAGATGACTAGAGGTTCAATGGTGGTGGCTAAAGGTGCTCAAATTGGTATCCTGTACAGGCTGGATGCACAGGTTGTTCAATGTAACATTGTCTCTCGAAAGTCACTGAAAGCTGCTCAAGGAGGTAAAGAGGGAAATATCCCTAATTATGTAAACTCTATGGAAGTAAAACTTCCTATAGAGAAGACTATGCTTTGGCATCATAGGTTAGGCCACATAGGAGAAAAAGTTTTAAAAACCTTGAAGAATAAAAATCTGGTAGATGGGCTTGAAGATTGTAATCTTGAATTTGAATTATGTGAATATTGTATATATGGAAAGCAGCACCGTGTTTCATTTTATTCCCATCCTCATAAATCTTCTAGTTTGTTAGACTATATTCATTCGGATGTGTTTGTTCCAGTAGATGTTCCTTCTTTGTCTAAGTCAAGATACTATGTGTTGTTCATTATGATTATTCAAGAAGAGCATTCATTTATTTTTTGAAAAGTAAATCAGAAGTGTTCAGTCAATTTAAGGAATTTAAGAACCTTGTTGAAAATCATACTGGTAGAAAAATAAAATGCTTAAGGATTGATAATGGCGGTGAGTTTTGTTTTGATGAATTTGAAAGATATTGCAAAGACCATGGAATTAAAAGACACAAGACTACACCTTATACGCCACAGCAGAATGGAGTTGTTGAAAGGTTCAATAGGACAGTGATGGAGAGAGCACGAAGTATGCTCAGTAGTGCTAGCTTGGAGGAGAAATTATGGGCTGAGGCTGTATCTACTGCATGCTATTTAATTAATCATTCTCCAAATTCTGCTCTTGTTGAGAAAACACCTGTGGAAGTGTGGTCTGGTAAGAAGCCCTCACTTAGACATGTTCATGTTTTTGGCTGTGAGGCATATGCTCATGTGCCAGATGTGAAAAGATCTAAATTGGAGAACAAGGCTGACAAATGTATTTTTATTGGCTATAGCGTTGTTATAAAAGGATACAAGCTCTGGAATCCTGATACAAAGAAGGTTGTATACAATAGAAGTGTAATCTTTTGTGAGCTGAAACCTTCCACTTTGGATCTGCAGTAAGAGACAAAGTCAAAAAAAAATAAGGATGTAGCAATAATTCCTCCTACACCAGAGAAAGAGGAATTGGAAATTCAAAATGTACCTGAAACTGAGGAGAGATCGAGCAGTTCGAAAAGTTCTGAAGAAGAAGAACCTCAGCCTCAACAAGTGAGGAGGTCAACCCGAGAAATAAAACAACCAGATAGGTATGGGTTCTCATTGATTGATTCTACTTGTTCCTATGCTTTGATTTCTAGTACTGATGAACTTAGGACTGTAAAAGAGGCAATTAAAATGTTTGATTCAAATTCTTGGTTGGAAGCCATGGAAGAAGAGATGGCATCTTTAGATAAGAATGAAACCTGGAGTCTGGTGCCCTTGCCTAAAGGCAAAAAGGCTATTGGCTGCAAATGGGTATTTAAGAAAAAGATTGGTCTAGATGGCAGTGTAGAAAAGTACAAGGCGAGACTGGTTGCAAAGGGTTATTCCCAGGTAGAGGGAATTGATTATGGGGAAATATTTTCTCCTGTAGCAAAGCTGACATCTATCAGATTTTTATTGTCACTCGCAGCTGTGTATGACTTAGAGGTCGAATAGATGGATATGAAGACAACATTTCTTCATGGTGATCTTGAAGAAGAAATCTATATATCCCAGCCTGAGCACTTTGTTGAAAAAGGTAAAGAAAAACTGGTATGCAAATTAAAGAAGTCTCTATATGGGTTAAAGCAGTCACCTAGAATGTGGTACTAGAAATTTGATACATTTGTATTGTCTTTGGAATTTGTGAGATCAAAATCTGATCATTGTGTATATTATAAAGTTGAAAGTGATCAAGTATTAGTTATTGCTCTCTATGTTGATGATATGTTGTTCATAGGAAATAGCAAGCTAATGATTTCTGATCTTAAGTCTCAGTTGTCTGCTAAGTTCAAAATGAAGGATCTTGGTGCAGCAAGGTATATTCTGGGGATGGAGATAACCAGGGACAAGAAGAATAGAAAGCTTTGGCTCAGTCAGAGTAAGTATGTCAGGATTGTTCTTAAGATATTTTGTATGAATGATTGCAAATAGCTAGTGGTTCCAGTCATGCAGGGAACGAAGCTATCTATTGAGGACTATCCAGAATCTCCTACTGAGATGGAGGACATGACTAGTGTACCCTATGCTAGTGCAGTAGGCAGTCTTATGTATGCAATGGTCTGTATAAGGCTAGACATTGTCCAAGTAGTGGGAGTACTTAGTCGATTTATGGCTAATCCAGGAAGAATGCATTGGGATGTTGTGAAGAGAGTGTTTAGATATTTGAAGGGTACTTTAGATTTCACTTTATGTTACCATGGGAATTTGGTTGAATCACATAGGACTCTTAGCATTCGTGGTTATGTTGATTCTGATTGGGTAGGGGACATTGACAGCAGGAGGTCCACCAGTGGATACATTTTCATGTTGAATGGTGGTGCAGTGAGTTGGATGAGCAAGTGGCAAGTTGTAGTCGCTTTGTCCACTACGGAGGCTAAATACATGGCAGCTACTCATGCTTGTAAAGAAGTTGTATGGTTGAAACGATTGTGTTCTAACATTGGTTTTGATGCAGGGGAAATAACTATTTTCTATGACAGTCAGAGTGAAATTTGTCTGGAAAAGAACCCTACTTTCCATGCTAGGACGAAACATATTGATGTATAGTACCACTTTGTATGAGATATGGTTGACGATGGAAAGGTCAGTTTGGAAAAGGTTGATACTCTGGAGAATGTTGCAGATTCATTGACGAAGCCAGTGAGCATAGATAAGTTCAGGTGGTGTACTAGTTCAATGGGCCTTAGTGCCCATGTTTTCAATAAGTTATGATGTGCTCTGGAGGTTCCTGTATGATCTTCGTCAAGAGGGAGATTGTTGGAAATATGTGCCTCAAACTATACAGGCTGAAACCTCCATTAGAGAAAAGTTGGTGTGACATCTTCTTTGTCTGGCCGACTAGCAGCTTGATTCATTCTATTTTGAACAGGTCGCTGTGACCTTGAAAATGTCTTGCCAAATGGTTGCACTGTGGAGTCTATCACTGTGACATAGTGTATTCGTTATGACCTCATAGCGCTCAGGAGACCTCTAGCCGATAGTCCATTCAATCATATTTCGGGGATACTCTTGGAAACCATGATCTTCGGTGTAACACTGCGGCTTGGTGAAGCATCTTAGTGAAAGCTAATGTCTTGTCGACAAGGGACACATCCAAATGTTCTTTGGTGTAACTCAAAGCGATCGGAGAAACCTCTTAGCGATGGTGAATGTCTTGCCAATAGCTGATGGCTATCAGGGTAACTCTTGGTCTCAGGAAGACATCTTAGCGAATGTTGAAGGTCTCAGTGACAGGAACATCTTTTGAAGTCTTTGGTGTTGCTCTTGGCGAATGTTTGTCATCAGTGGAACACGGTGGTCTCGGTAAGAAGTCCCAGTGACTTTGATGAGTCTTGCCAATGATGAAGACCCTTCAGGGTAAGTCTTGGAGTTCAGTATGTTCTCTTAGCGAAGGGTGTATGTCTTGGTGACTGTTGATAGCTTTGGGGTGACAATAGAGATCTCGGAGAAACCTCTTGGTGATATCGGTATGTCTTGCTGACTATCTTTTGGAGCTCGATATGACTTGTGTCTTCTGTATACCTTTGGTAACTCGCTATGATCTCCTGGTGAATGCGATAGGTCTGGGCGACTACTTGGTAACTCAGTGAAACTCATGGAGCTCGATAGAACGTCTTAGCGATAACAGAGTCTCTTGGCGACATTGATATGAAGTTTATGTGGCATCAGCGAGACACTATTAGTGTCTCACCGAGATTCCATTACATTGCGTATTTTGTTGACCGAGTAAGACCATCCTATGTGGAGTCTCATGGATGAATAGGAGGAGCTGAAACTAAACAATTGGAAGACAATCGGTTGTGAAGGTTCTATGAGGAAGTTCAACAGTCAGGGAATGCCATGGATACATTCTGAGATTGTTGATTGTGATTGGGTTGGATTATCAATTGATTTGTTGGTTGAATCAACATATTGTTGAGTGATTGTATCAGTGGATGAATTCTGTGGACTGTAATGTGAAGATTCCTACACAAGAATGTTAATGGTGAATGCTATTGTATAATGACACCAGAAAGATAAGTCTAGAATTTTGTATGTAATTTCATTACTTTAATACAAAGTGATTTCTCTTGGTGTGGTGGGTTTTTCTCTCGTAAGGGTTTTCCCACGTATATCTGGTGTTCATGTGTGATTGTCAATACTCTATTTCTGTTGTCTATTTCATAGTGCATCTTAATTGGACTATAATTGTAAATTTTTAAAGTGTATCTACATTCTTTCCTGAGGTATTGACGTTAGGAGAATTGTTTTCCGCATCTAATTTTCCTTACAAGTATTGTCTCAAAGTCCATTTAAGCATGGTGCCACACTCTTCCATATGCTATTTCCTACCCTCTCTTTCCTTTAGTGGCCTCTCTATTGGTTGTCTTCTTCTCTACACAACCTTCATCATCTCTATGTTGACACCTACTTTTGCTCCCCTCTTTTTGATTTTATTTTTAATTTGTAATATTTTTCCCCTTGGAAAACCCTCCTTAACTCTTGTATAGCCCCAAGTTAAAAATGCATTTTATTAAATCTTTCTTTCTTTCTAATGTTGTGACTTCATTTCATGTACTGACTTTTAATTGTTCTCCTTCACTACTTTAATTCCAGTTGGACTTCTCTAGCAGTTATATTATTTACATTTGGTTTCTTTCAGATTATTATGGAAGGTTCCCTCTTGCACCTCCTTCATTTTGATTTTTTTTGAAGAATAATATTTGCATGGATTTTTTTTGTTATGTCTCTTCCATCCTCTGACTAGCGGTTCATTTTATCTACGTTTCATAAGCTACATGACCCTCCCCCTCCCCAAGAAATATCATTTCTATTACTTCTTTTAGTATCAATAAAGATAATCATTAAATTCCATAATATTTCCACTTCTAGGTAAATTATGTTTGAATTAGATGCACATGGAAAATAGTTTCCAGCTAGTGATATGAACAATGTTCTATTTTGGCAATCGGTGATTTTCAAATGAAGAAAATGTAGGCTACATCCAATGGTTTCCAATCTGTCCAAATCACCGCACACCAAAAATGTGAAATCAAAACCAAATTGAAAATAAAAACTATAAACATTTTTTGGTTGATGAGGATCACTATTTGGCACAGAGGCTCCTACTTCAAACACGCTACGTAAGTAAAATATTCCATGATTTGGAAAACTCAAGAAATTTTGGATGAGCTTGGGATGGTGATCCCATGCTTGTTCTTGATTCAAATATTATCCTTGTTCATGGGATCGTTTCTTCTTCCATTCTTCTCTTCTTCATCAACTTCAACATACAAGCCTCTTTTCTGACCACTGTATGCTTTTGAGCTATTGTGTTATTTTCCTTTATTGTATTGCTGAAAAAAATTTAAATCGAATCTATCTTATCCTCTTGAAATCTACTCTTTGATTTTTTTCAAATCATCGTGGTCATTCTTTCCTCTTTTCTCAATATGTTGTTCTCTAACACCACAAAAAACAATGGAGTTTGATTCATTTACTTGCTTCTCCTTCTCATTTAGAGAATTTAGCACAAGATTTTGTCCATCTTTCTCGATGGTGTACACATTATTTCTATTGTCATAAATGGACTCCCTTGCAAATTCCCATGGTCCTCCTAACAACACATGACAAACACTCATAGGAATTACATCACATATTTCTTTGTCCTTATAAGATCGAATTTGAAAATTATTCAAACAGTACTCACTCATAGTTATCTCATATTATTTTTGAAACAACAAAACTTTATATGGACTAGTGTGCTTACACCTTTTCAAACCTGGCCTTTCTACCATCTCCTCTGAAACTAGGTTATCCATACTATCACTATCTACTATAAAATTGGGTGATCCCACTATAGTGGGTTATACTTTTTGGCCAAAATTGACATTGAAATGAACATTTTGAAGTAAATCTTCACTTTTAAACACATATAGCTACTAAATTGTGAGGAATTTGAAGATGATGCAAACTAGTGATTTGTGTCATTTTATTTGTAGATTATAAATATATATATATTTTTAAAATTTTGGAATCAAATTGCATTTCTTTTTCCATCTCCTTCAAGAACTAGTTTTTAACAATAAACACCATTTTTAAAGAGTGATGTGTACTATAAACCACCTAACTTTTTTCTATGAAGGCTATTTTTTTTTTTTGAATTTAGATTTGTAACTACAATATCTAGAGGATGCATTTAGTTTCATAGTGTTTTATTGAATTATTTTTCAATTAAGTTTTGAAGTCAAACCAATTACAATTTAGACATAGATGTACTATTGGGAGCATAATTTTTTTGTATGTATCAAAATTCAATATTTTTTGTTGGAATAAGGACATCAATACCTAGAGGACATATATTTTTTAGAATTTTTTTCTCTATTTTCCTATTTTTTTGTATGTGTGAAACAAAGACCTTGATCTTCATTGAAAAAACTACATTCAAAAGAAATAAAAAATAAATATAATAATGAAATTAAATATATTCAAAATTATACCTTTTGGGAAGCTTATAATAAATACTACATACTTACAAAACATAAATTTTAAATGAATTCATTTGATCCTCCAAAAGGTAAATCAAAAGTGGCTTTTTATCAGTATTTTGATAGGTTTAGAGGAGACTCCATTATAGGTATGGTTTAAAACTAGTGGGGTTCTATCCAAGGGGGTTTGATCTAAGGTGGTTTGATCAAACTCTATTCAATTAAAATCCTTTAAATGGAATATTTTAAGGCTTAAATCATTATATTTTTTAAAAATATGTGATTTCAAGCAAAAATTAGGATGTCTCAGAAAGTGTAACCCATTATTGTGGTAGCACCCCATTACAACACTTACCTCTAACCTTGCACACAATTCAAAAGAGACACCTTCTTTGGGATGGTTTCTCCTCTGCCACCTTTGGATTTAACAACACTATCCTCATCATGAGAGATTCAACTTCTTTAGGTTCTTCACCTTTTGAGGATGCATCACTTTCCCCATCATCTTGTGTCAAGTAGTTTCTTGTTGCAGTCTTCTTGTTACCTTCTTATATTTTTGGACTCCCATAAGCATGATGACCAACTTCTCCAAAATGGAAACATTTAAGTAGGAACCCTCTACTGCTACTACCATATCCTCTTGTTGGAAAATATCTTTCTTTGTTCTTTATCCCATTTCCTTATTCCATTTGATCTTGGATTCTTCTTCAATCTTCTTCCCTTTAATGTTGCTTTCTTAGACCCTTTCTCCTTAGCAAATATTCCATTACTTTTGGAATTATTTATTTGTATTCTCATCGGCTTTTCTTCATCCTTCAATGCATATTGGTATGCTTCTTCCATCGAGGTAAGCTTAAACATAATCATTTCATCTAGAATATTAAATCATAAATAATTTACATATCGAGCTACCCTTTCCATATCAATTTCATGCCTCCCAATCGAATGGTTAGCTTGTAGAAATCCTTGTAGTCCTTTAACTCATCTCTTTCTATTTCAGATTTTTCAAATTACTAAATAACTCCATTTTGTAATCCCATTAATAAAAAATTTCTTCAACCTAGTCACCATATGATCCCACCTTGTTATTCTGCGGTCTCCATTCACTACATGCTCTCTTTGCAACTCTTTTCAACATAATGCAATATTCCTTTTTAATTTTATTTGGGATAACTTTACCCTATGTGGGTCTCTAATTTCCTCCAATTCAAAATAATCTTCTAGCTCTCATATCCAATCAATTAATTCTTCTGGATTTAATGTTCTAGAAAAATTTGGAACATTCATTTTTTTCTTTTTGTGATTCTTGAAATAACCCTAAAAAATAATTCTTGTCTAGCATACTTTGGTTGTTCATTCTCTCTTCCTCAAAACTTCAAATTCACTTTCTTCATCACTCGCAAGATCTCTTGTGCTTCTAGTAGCTATTCTCACCTTATTTCTTATATCATTTATGATATCATCCCTTACAATTTCATGATTTTTTTTAATACATCCTCTATTCTAGGAATTCCTCTTTGAGGTGGCATCTTGGAATATTTTCGAATAACAATCCTCATGTTCTCCACATTAATACTCTCAAGTCCTCACCCAAAATTCCTGGTGTAGACTACTTCATATTCAACACTCTGTCCACACTCTCACAACCACTAGCTCTGATACCAAATGGTGCAAGAAACCAAACCTCTATTGAATAATTGAATTGGCAACTTCATTTGCCATTTAATCAATCAAATTTATACATAAATCATGGAAACAAATTTAAAATTTAGTTCATTTAATAGCTCTAGGAATACTATTTGAAATTAAATGTATCGACATTCAAATACATTTCTAATTGATTGATCATACAATTGTTAAACTTAGGCTATTTTTCCTAAAACTGGCAATTCAAATGTGCCTTCACTCTTGCTTTACCATACACTCCATTTCATCTACAAATATCTTTATCCTCATAATGCAGCTCAATCCTCTACTATTGGTTTTGTTGCTAAGTATTGTTTCAGTGGCCATTTAAGCATGGCACCACACTCTTCCACATGGTATCAACTTTCCCTCTCTTTCCATCAACAACCTATATTTTTGTTGTCTTATTCTCTATTCAGCTTTCTTCATCTCTATACCACACCACTACTTTTTCTCCACTATTTTTTCATTTTATTTTCAATCTATAATATTTTCCCCCTTGGTGGACCCTCCTTCACTCCTACACAACCCCAAGTTAAAAATGCATTTTATTAAATCTCCCTTTATTTCTATTTTTATGACTCTTCATTGTCAATGTTGACTTTAAATTGTTCCCCTTCACTACTTCAATTCCAATTGTCCTTTCCTAGTAGTTGTATTATCTGTATTTCATTTCTTTTAGATTATTATGGAAGGCACCCCCTCGCATCTCCTTCATTTTACATTTTTTTTGAAGAATAATATTTGCATGGAAATTTTTTTGTTGTCTCTTTCTTCATTTGAGTAGTGGTTTTTTTTATCTTCCTTTCATAAGTTGCACAACCCTTCCTCCCCAAGCATCCTTTCTATCACCTCTTTTGATATCAATAAAAATAATGATTAAATTTCATATTATTGCCACTACAAGGTAAATGAAGTTTGAATTAGATGCACATGGAAAATGGTTTCTAGCCAACGATATGAAAAATCCTCTAATTTAGCCATCAATGGTCTTCAAATGATCCAAATGTAGATTGCATCTAATGGTTGTCAATCCGTTTAAATTGCCACACAAAAAAAATGTGAGAGAAAAACCAAACTGGAAAAAAAAACAATTGCAAACATTTTTTGGTTGATGAGGATCATCAGTTTTCTTAGGTGCTTCTATATCAAATTGAGGAAAAAGTAGTCGTGTCCTAGATGCAACTCAATTTCTTATGATATGGTGAGGATGCATGAGCTTCTTGGAGAAATTATTTAGAGATGTGTTGTTTCTTGGCTTCTTTATCATATAGAGGTCTAGCTACCTTGACTAAGAGAAGATAAGACCCTAGTGGGCTCACAAAAACTCCAAAATTTTAAAGGGTAGCATAACACTTTAGACCAAACAACTATGAGATAATAGCAATCAAGAGAGGCCATTGAGATCCAAAGGAGAAGCCTATAGCTATGGATGCTATGTATAATGAAGCAAGAAGAGGTAAATCTATAAAACAACCAATATATCCTATGAGTAACACTAATGTGAACATGAGAGGTCTTGAAAACTTATATTTCAACAAAAGAAACTCAAAGAGAAATCCATCAGCCACTCGTCCAAGGAAACTCCAACATCTTCAATAGCTTTTACAATCTTTAATTATGCACAATTTGAGCAATCCACATTACAAATCATCATCAATCCACAATGGGATTGAATGTTTGCATGATTTCTTCAGTTTTATTATGTTTGAATTGAATTTCAAATACTTTATATTATATCTTTGAAGCTTTAGCAAACTGATTTCATTGAGTATGGATTTCTATGATCTTAATCTTGTAGATTAATAGTGTTTTTAGATTCTAATGGCTTGAATTATGTTTTCTAAATATCACTCATATTTCCCCTATGATGTTTTGGCATGCCCTAAGTCAATGGCCATTAAATTTTGTCTAGTCCCATAAGTTGCTGCTGAGAAGAGGATTGTCATGTCCATACTAACTAGAGCTTGTGGGATGGTGAAGTCATTTCCTCTTGGTGGGCCTTTGAATATTTTTACATGGCAGGATATCAAAGGTTTGGGCTACTCTTCACCGTTGGACTTATCATTGGCATACGAAAAATTCACCGCTAGCGATTCACCAATGAAAATTTCACCGCCAACAATTCACAGTGGGAAAATTCACCACAATGACAAATTCACCGCCAAGTAAAATTCACTGCGAACAATTCACTATGGTGGAAAATTAACTACATTAATTTTTTATTATCATTTTTATTATCATAAATCAAATTATTCTTTTGCAAAAAAAATAATCAAAGTTTTTGAAATATATATTAAAAAATGTTAGTGCGGTTAATTTTTGTGGTGGTGAATTTCTAGTGGTGAATTTTACTTGACGGTGAATTTGTCATGGCAGTGAATTTTCCTGTCATGAATTTGACGATGAATTTTCGGTCAGTGAATTACTCGTAGTGAATTTTCCTAGAGCCCTTATCACCATGTTTGCAAGTTCCGTCTATTTTTTCTCTTTACGTTGATTTTAATTTCTTTGTAACGGTCTTCAGAAAGCTAATTTTTTAGCTTCATGTTGTCCATCTCTGCTTTAACAACAACAACAAAATTAGAGAGAAGAAAAAGTATGGCTAAAGTAGCAACAATTTGGTAGCCTTCCCAAGGAAAATATTTTGTTCTATTCTCAACCATAATCATAACCGTTAGAAATCCAGATAGGACCAAAGCTATGTAGAGAAAGTCGTAGAAGTGCTTTAGCTCATTCTTCTCTATGACAACTTTTGTGGGTCACACTATAAACATCAAAAGAAAAGATACAGCAAAGGGAAACATAGCCAGAAGCAAGATTTCACCTCTATCGTCCTGTCCATAAATTACATGGTATATTTGAGTGAAGATGGCTCCACTCAACCCAAGGAATCCCTTAAGAATTTCAAGGACACTTCCTCTTCTCTGTGGTAATTTTTTCGCACATGTAACCAGAGCTCCCATATTGGAAAATGTATGAGAATTGGCTCCTATGGACATATATAAATACATCTGCCATGTATTTGTCTTAGCAATTCGTTGGGTGATAGACAACCAGATCATTAGATAACTAGTGACGTTCATGAGGGCTCCAATACTGAGGACTACCCAAGGTGGAAAGGCTTCATTTAATAGACTAGACACAATTCCAATGCTCCCTCCATGATGATTATAAAATCTTAATGTTGGGTTAAACTAGTTGTTGGGTTAGAGTTAGTGGATTAACCTTTAGTGGTCTTTAGCACATGGTTTTGTGCTAGTTGTATTGGTCCATGGTTTTGGAGCTCATGGTTTTGAGCTCATGGTTTTGAGCCCATGGTTTTGCATGTATGTAAGTCTATATAATGGCTTGGTGACTCCATTGTATGTGTTGCTGGTTAAAGCCTCTAGGCTCAGCCTGATTGGGGTTGAGGGTTAATATGAAGATCTTCATTGTTGGTTTTTCCCCAGTTTGGGGTTTTCCAGGGTAAATCACTGTGTTGAGATTGTGTTCTTGTTCCATGCTTATTTTTGTTTCTATTTTTATTCTTCATCTAGTTCCTAACAAGCGGTATCAAAGCTTTCTTCTAGGATTTGTTTTTTTCTTGCATGTCTAAGGTTTGTGAGTTGCATGTACTTGCATGTGTGTTGCATGGACTTGCATGGACTTGCGTGTGGCTTCCATGTGGTTGCATGTTGATGCATGTAAGAATTCTTGGTGTTTAAGGTTTTGGGTATTTCTTCTATGAGGATTTCTTAGCCTAATAAGCTTGAGGAAGTATGAAGGAATTAGCTGAAGATTGATCCTTTGCTCACAGTGTGTAGAGATAAGGAAACATTTATTTTTTGATCTAATATTCTTGTTGAAATAGAAGGTTTGAGTGTGTGCCTCAATGCTTTGGCTCTTGGAAGAAGGTTGAGCAGGTTTGTGAAAGATTGGTCGTGGTTGCTATTGTAGGCATGTTTTCTGGTAAAAGTGATTGTATGTAGGTGCTCGTAGCCAAGGCTGGTTGTAGCAATAATAAGATTGTAATGGAGTTGTATGTAAAATTTAATACATGTATTTGGTATGATGGTTGTAAGACTTGGTATGGCTTGCTAAATCCCTGAAAGGAAAGGCTTGGTAAGAGAGGAGTTCTCCTAGGTGGTAAGAGGGGCTTAGAGTCATGTGGATTCCTGGTTTGATGTCAATTTCAGTGACAAAGAGGACATTGCACTTGGTGCTTGTGGAAGGGGGGGTTGGTGCTCACCCCAAGACCAAGTTTAAAGGGGGATTGTTGGGTTAAACTAGTTCTTGGGTTAGAGTTAGTGGATCAACCTTTAATGACCTCTTTAGCACATGGTTTTGTGCTAGTTGTATTGGTCCATGGTTTTTGAGCTCATGGTTTTTAGCCCATGGTTTTTCATGTATGGAAGTCTATGTAATGGCTTGGTGACTCCATTATATGTGTGGCTGGTTGAAGCCTCCAGGCTCAGCCCGGTTGGGGTTGAGGGTTAATATGAAGATCTTCATTGTTGGTTTTTCCCTGGTTTGGGGTTTTCCAAGGTAAATCAATGTGTTGTGATTGTGTTCTTATTCCATGCTTGATTTTTGTTTTTGTTTTTATTCTTCATAATTTGATTCCTAACACATAATGTGGTCAGTGATTCCTAATCATAACCTAGAACTATTTTTATTGTTTCATTACATATATACCAATATGTGATGGTCCCCAACAAAAGATATGATAAGAAAACATATAAATACCACAAACCATCTTCCCTTGGTCACATTTCTGGCCAGAACAAATAACTTTGCTATGTGCATTTTAACTAAATACACATCCATAATTAGTGGTACAATCCATTAATGTGTTTATAGATTATATAGATACAATTATAGTAGCAATAAAGGAAGTGTGCATCCTCCACATGATCTCTTAATCATGTTTGCTGATAGCATGGATAATAATTGAGAAAAAACTATTCGCTATCTCCAATGTTTAAGATTCGCCTACTGTAATATTTGTATTTCTTCAAAATCCTAAAGTTGTCATCAATCAATCATTTCAACTGATATTTTCCAAAGAATGACATTAAACTTATTATATCTTTGAAGTAGGAATATACTATGCCATCTAAGAAGCCTACTTCATTACAATCACTCCTTTAGGATAGATATTGATAAGATTGAAACATAGAAATAGTTGTTTTGGATATCGATATCTTAATGTAGTTGTATTTCATGTAATCAAGATTGATGTTAAAATTGTTATGTGTATGATTGAATATATGAATGTGAGATGTCATTATTTTATGGTATATAATAATTTGATTTCATTTTTTAATGTATGGTAATTTTTTAATGTGAAAGTATTAGAAAATGATGTCTTAAATATACACTCGTAGATGTTCAGATTAAAATTTGATTATTGTAAAGTGATAAAATAAATCGATGAATTGAAATGTAGAAGTAAATCTAAAATTGGAGATATAAGATGATTGAAATGCCACAATCCTATGGCCTAGTATGATTTTATTGAAGCGTTATAATTATATCTAAGATTGAGTTTGTCCTTTAATGTATGCAAATAAAGTTCACCTAAATGATGTGGTGCTAAGGAGCCTCATTAGGAGCTTACCCTATATAATAGGAAGCATTCAAATTCCTTTATTATAGCTAGGACCCTAGGATAAATACAATAAGATTAAAACAAAGAAATAAAGAACTTTTGATATTGATGTCCCAATGTAACTATGTTTCATTAATTGAAAAGGATCTAGGTCATTACAACATATAGTAAATTTTGGGTATTGCTCAAAGGCCCTTTTGGTTTCATTAACAATTTTTCCATCCAACTCAACACCAATATTTCAAACAAAAAGTCACAACTCACTAATATGGTACTATAAGACCTCACTAGAGCCTTTTGTAGTTGTTAGAAATTAGATAATTGAAGTGAGATATGGAGTTTCTTAGTTTCAATCGATGCTTTATCTTGCTCCTTGTTTGTATATGAACGTATATTTAACTATTATTTGTAACTAGATATTATAGACATTCAAGGGAGGATAAATAGGCATAGATAGTATACATCCATTCACATATAAAAACTACTAAACTAGCATAATACATATTTATTGTTATATTTTAAAATATATTATCAATTGTTGGCCAAATGTCTTCTATATCATTAGTTAGAAAATTTTCATAGATAGCCTAATGTAATGTGTTTGATTGGGTTGTGTAGTAGGTGCCTCCCTTAGACCCCAAATCAATGGTGTCAAAGTATACACACTCCATATAAAATCTACTAAGCATATCCTTGTGTTCAATATATTTATAACCTTAGAAAATTTTCATAGATAGCCTAATGGAATATGTTTGATTCTAAGGTTGTGTAGTAGGTGCTTCCCTTGGACCCCAAATCAATGGTGTCATATCATACAAACTCCATATCATTTTGAATTGGTATTTTAGAGGCTTGTGATCTTTTTTTATTTTTTTATGCTCACTCATATGAAACTTTTTTAATACAAGAATTTGGGCTTCAAAATTATTCATTGCATTTGATCACACCCTTCTACATTACATTAAATGAGAAAAAAATTATTAGACACAATACAAATGTGTTCCAAAAAATGATAAATGATGTATTCTAAAGGAAATGAGAACAAATGGAAGAATTTCATGTAAGCTAAGGAGGCATATTGGTGATTAATTTTACTACTCTCTAACTAAGTGAAATGAACATTCTAATCTATAAAAATTGTTTCATCACCATACGCCATGTAAGGTATAATTCAATCTACACATTCTTGTATTCAAATAAAAATTATATGTGAGTTCCCTAGATAACTAGCTTGGCCTAATCTATTCATACTATGTGCTTAATTACTTTTATAAATAAAAAATATTATGTTTAATCTTCTACAAGTTTTTCTCTTGAAAAATAAATGGTGGAATTACTAATATAAAACACATGGGGATGACTTGGACACACTTGTAGACAAATTAATTTTTTTATCCCAGGCCTCAAAGAGACTTTTGATCTAATTGGGAACTATGTTGTCAAGTACATCATTTTTTCTCAATTATGCCAAGGTTGAGATAAATTGGTGCAACAATACTAGATACTTTTCATAATTTAGTTTCCAAATTTGATATTTAATACTTAGAGAAGTATGTTATTTAAAATGTAGGTCATGTTTGAGAAAACATATCCAATTAGATGTGTATTTTCTAAATATCTCTTTTGTTAGCAAAGAATATAGATTTTCTCACAAATTTGAAGAAAATGACAAAGTGAGGATAAATATAAAAGATTCTAAGTCCCAAGTAATCCATTGTAAGCTCTCAAGCTAAAATTCCATTTTTCTTTCTCTTAGTACAATATATAGAAGAAGTAACAACTACAAAATAACCAAAATAAATAGTTAAAGACTAGGAATTAGTGTTCAATTAAAAATTCCAATACTCATTCTAATGTATAATATTACACTTGGAAGACTCCACTTTTTTAGCTTGATGAAACAAGAAGTATCATGTGTTATAGTAGATATAGTAAAGATCACTACTTTCCTTTTAAATATAGAGGAAGAATATATCTATTCAATTCTCAAATTTGGATCAATGGTTAGATAATGAAGTTTAAGTTATTGACAAAAGAAGCTAGATGAACCTAATTTATCTTAAACTAGTTCTAATATTGAACTTTTTATTGAAGCCTCACCCATGAGCATACTAAATTCAATGGTTTAGTGTGGATATTGAGACACATGTTCAATAGTACAAACTAATATATGTCATCAATCCTTTTAAACATATAATTCTTTGTAATTTTAGTTCTTTGTAATTTTAATCCAACATATTTTTGGGATGATTTAATTGAGAAACCATATATTTACAATGGACATGAAGTATGTGAAATAAATCTAGTTAATAAATTCTTATATGTTTATAATGAGATATATTGTATATGAGAAATGCTCCCTAAGGTATTACAGGCTATCTCTAAATAGTGATGGATGCTAACCATGTTTTGTAAGAATTTTGTGCTTCATGGTGATACATAAGTATAAAGATATCCTCATGGAATAAACAAACATGTGCAATAGTTCCTTTAGCTAATTTACACACCATGTAATAAGGCATACTATTAATTATATTATTGGACTATCTCTACCTAATCTCTCATTCTAGATAGTTTCTAGAGGACCATAAGAGAAAGAAAAAAACTGATGAACTATGTATATATTATAACTCAAGCCCAATGCATTCGTTTATGCAAACCTAATTATGTTCTCATAGAAGAAATATGGTAGGAACTTTCAACAAGATCATAATGAAGAATAAATACTCATTTCTTAGGATTGAGAACTTGTTGGACTACCTATACAATGCAAATTTATTCACCAAAATTAATCTTGTATGGGTATCATCATATTCCTTTTGATCCTATAGACATTTAGAAGATAACTTGCAAGGAAAGAGATGTTTTTTCTAGTGTTTTCTTATGGACTTAAATGCACCAAAAACTAGGGAATTTTTATTGATGTATTTTTACTAACATGATGAATAGCTCAAAGTGAGGCCTCAATTTTTTGTGAATAGGATAGGATGTAAGGGGAAATAAGTTACTCTGATTTTTTTTAAAATGGTTTTAAAACAATAGTTAAATTACCCAAGGATTATTTAAATAAATATTTAAATTAAATTTATGGCTGATCTATAATGGATAAGGGCCCTTCTTGTCTTTACCTTAATCAAAAAATTAAAATTGAATTATTTTATCATACTAATTAATGCATGATTAGATCCTAATCACTTATAATATGTACTATACATTACATATATTTAAATCATATTCCCTATTGATATTACATTATGTTCTTTTTTGAGAGTTGTATGACCATTACAATGAAATCATTGCTTAATTTTATGGTCATGTTTACTTTGAAATTAAAATATGGGAGGATATGAAATGTAGAAATTATGCATAATTAGGATTTCAACAATTGTGTCATGGCCTCAAATGTATGATAAATTATAAAAAAATCTTATTGTCTCATGGTAGTAACAAGACCATAAAACATTACTTGTCGACATTCTTCTATGATGCAAGAAAGTTATATTCTCCTTTATTTTCTTCATTATCTATCTTTATCAAAACAAGGGAGTACATGGATGAAAATTTGATTATTCTGAAGAATACAACAAGCACAGAGTTCATGTACTAAAAATATTTTTATGTTTACATAGGTAGAAATTGAGATTACATCTGCAATATATGATATGTATTTACTTTATAGAATTTTTATAATGACTCTCTCAATTCTAAGATGAGGAATAAATGGGTTTAATAACCTATGAGATCAAAATAGAAATCATGATGAGTCATGTATACATTGCAAGTATTTGATAATTCTAGTTGATTAAAGAACATTCTTATTGATCTTTAAAATCTAGATAAAATTTAAAGAAAAAATTATATACCATAATAAATATACATGTCAAAATAGATATATTATGTTAATTTCTCGCCATTATTTTCCTCTATAATTTAGTACTTTCAATTTATTTCCAAGAAGTAATAAGCATGTACAATTTAATCTATTTGTTCATTCGTAGAATTTATTTGGATAGTTAGATATATTGATCAATGGTTGATATTACTAGGGAAAACATTGGGGTTTTCTTTGCAACCTTTACATTTTTTTTTCAATTCCTCATCTATCTTAACAATAATGTTCCAAACTACAAGTCCTAAAATAACTTCTATGGTACCATAGGGCTTGAGTAGAATTTGGTGATTATGAGTGGTTGAAGTAGCATGTGAAACATGTTAGTTCTAACAAACACTTCATATTCCTATCTCTTTGTATATTAATGCACATAACCATTGTTTATAATTTTACATATTCCATACATTCAAGAAAGGACAAAAAGACATGAGGCTAGAATATATCAAATGAAAAATAAAATATATATTAAAAGAATAATATAAATTTATTGGTATAATTCAAAAATGTTGTTAAATATCCTCAAAATTTCCCATCCAATTAAACTCTATATTTTTCAAACCTCTATCATTAATTAAACTATTTCATCACATAGCTTAGTTGAAACAATTTGATTTGGATTTTGACCCGATTTTTTGTTAAGCTACAAAACACTAACATAATCAAGATTGAGATGTGTGTTATAATATCTAATTATGGGATTCCATTAATCTATAGTGTGATGATTTGACTCTTTTTCATAATTTATTCAGTGATTTTTTTGATGTGAAAGTATCTTAAAATGGTTTCTTCAAATACACAACACTAGGCACAAAATTCGAATTGAATAGTAAAACAATTTAAATCTAAGAAACTTTGGGTCTAGGACATTATTAGGTCTAGGATCTAGTTTATGTGATATAATTTATTTGAACACTAAGTTCATCCTTTGATACATACATGATACATTTTCCTAAATGTATATCTATTTTTAGAAAGTAATATGGTTGGAAAAACCACCGTTGAGAGCCTCCTATATATAGAAGGAACTATTGAACTTATTTGATGATAATTATACCTCTAGGATTACTTCACTTAGATTGAAATTAAGAAAAAAATATTTTTCAGTATTGATGTCTTGTTGTAGCCATGGTTGATGCGATTGGTATTGATGGTGTTGAGATTGAGAGTGTGTGATCAAATATGTGAATATGACTAAGACTATTATTGTAAATATTGAGATTAAGATATGATCCTTTTTTAGTAATATATGATAATTTTTTTAATGTGAACATTTTTTGGATTATTCATTTCAATACATAACCTACGAACATAATATAGACTTTGACTATTATGATCTAGCAAAATCATGACATTGAAAATATAAAATTAGATCTAGAATTGAAGACCTAAGATGATTGAAATGATTGAATCGTGGGGCTTGGGTTAGAATTAGGCTTATCATTTGGTCCAAGTGGTACGATTATTTCTAGTGAACATGATTTTTTCCAAGGCCAAGATTTATATTTAATGCATACATGTAGAAAATGATGGAACTAATGTATCTATCTAGAAAATAATGTAGTGACAAGAGCACCATTAGTAACCTACAATGCATAGGAATAAATTGTTAAACTTTGTTGATGGGTGATCCCACAATAGTGGTTTACACTTTTTGGCCTAACTGGACACTGATATTTTTTTTTTTAACACAATCTCCACATTTGGGCACCTATAGCGATTAAACCGTAAGGAATTTGAAGATGATGTAAACTAGAGTCTTGTCACATTTTGTCTATAGATTCTAAAAAAAAAATTCAATTTTTTTTGGAATCAGATTGCACTTCTTTTTCCATCTCCCACAAAAATTGGTTGTTTTCAAAAAATAGCATTTTTAAAAGTGATGCACAAGATAACGCATAACTTTTTTCCATGAAGGATAAAATTCCAATTCTTTCAAATTTAGATTTCTAACTCCGATATCTAGTGCTTCCACTTGGTTAGATAGTTTTTATTGAATATTTTTCTTTAATCAAGTTTCAAGTCAATCAAATGACAATTCAGTACATAGCGACCGTATAACGCATAACTTTTACTGTATGTATCGAAATTCTTCTCTTTTTTTTTGTTGGATCAAGGACTTCAATATCTAGTGCACTCATATTTTTAAATTTTTTTTTTTATAATCTTCTATTTTTCCACTTGTGCAGAACATAGATTTTTGTTTTTGATGAAAAACCTATATTTAATAAAACTTAAAAATAGATAGATAATAAAACCAAAACATACTAAAATTATATTCATTGGATAGCTCGCTGAAGGCTACTCGATTCCAAGTTTGGTTTCTAAATATTCCCCATTTTCATCCTAACCTGAGCTTGAAAGCGTAAAATTTTAGGTTTTTGTGTGAACAAATTAAAAAATTAGGGAAAAAGGGGGTTCGCTAGAACTAGGGGGGTTCTAGCGAACCAGGGTTCTTTTCATTCGAACCCCCACTAATATGCATTTTTCCTTTATTTTGGGCGAAATGTGGGCCCAATAGTTAATGGGTTCGCTCGAACCCTAGTTCGGTCGAACCCCTTTATGGTTCGGTCGAACATGTAGGTTCATGCGAACCCCTAAAACCAATTTTTTTGCCATGGGGTCATTTTTTCTCAATTTTCCTTCCTCCATCAAAGTGTAAACCACTATTATGGCTTCACCCTGATGATTGTTGGGAAACTAGGATTAATACTCAACAAGATTGAAATACAAAAAAAAATTGTATTGACGTTCTATTGTATTATATATGTGAATTTAAGATGGAATTAATCTATATTATGTGATGATATGATCCATATTTAATAATATTTGATTGTCGCTTGTAATATGAAAGTGTTCAAGGATGAAAAATTTAAATACACAACCTTAGCTTAAACTTTGACTATTACAACACTACAATAGTATGCACCTAGGATATATATTCAGCAAATTGACACTGGTAGATTTTGACCTATTTTTCGACGACCATCCGTCGGAATTTCAATGGCTGTTCGTCGCTATCATTGTGTCAGAATTTCGACGTTTCAAATGTCGTCGAAATTCTGACGCAATAATAGCGACGAACAGTCGTCAAAATTCTAACAGACGGTCATCGAAAAATGGGTCAAAATCTACTAGTGTGAATTAAAGAAAAATGAATAGTGATAGGTGAAGTTGAGATGTCATTGATCCATATCATGTGATTATAAGAACCCTCTTTCATAATGTATGATTATCCCTTCTAAGATGAATGTGTCTAAGGATGATGACTTCAAATGCACAATGTTAGACACAAAACATAAATTTTGATTACTGCAATATTAAAATAGATACTTGTGAATGAGAATTTGAAATTCTACATGGATATAGGGAGCTCAAATGGGTATGGAATTTTGGGTCCTAGGATATGATTACCCCCACTATTTGGTCAAGGTTGCATGGTCATATCTAACTAGCAAGATTTCATTTGAGTTTGGACTTTAATAAATGCCAATTTTTTTTACTACATGTATATATGTTTGGAAAACAATGTGGTACTAAAGTGCATTCAAGGGGGTTTGCTATGTATGTAAGAAGGTATTAGTTTCCTTGGTGACTGCTAGGCCCTGGAGAATGAAACATAGAAACAAAAATATTACATACTAATGTCTATATGTATTTGTGCCAAATAGAATTAAATGTAATGTCAATGATGTTAAAATGTATATAATAGAATTCAATCTCCGGAGCTCCTTTTTCTTAAAGTTTGTGCATTTTTCCTCGCTCACAGAAAACATATCACATCTCTCACTTCGAAACATCATATCTCTCACTCCCAAACACCATATCTCTGCAATTATCTTCTCCCAACTCCAAAGAACCTCAAACGTCAACCTCTCTATGGAAAGATCATATCTCTCACTCCCAAACACCATATCTCTGCAATTATCTTCTCCCAATTATCTGATGGGAAAATCCATTTCTTCCAAATTTTCGAAAAGTAAAGATCGTTCATTTCTTCCAAAATTCCAAGTCTTAGACATTGATTTGAAAACCCAGGACACATAACTCCTGTGGCGACCTTACTGAGCTTTCTTTGACGTTGAAAGACACAAAAAATGAAGCACGTCATGAAAAGAAACAAAGCAGCTTGTTAACAGGTTTCTTTTGGTCACTTCATTCTTTTTAAATTATTGAAGAGAACTGTTTTCAATTTGTCTCTTGAGCATTTATTATAGTTTAGTAGTTCAAATATATCCGTTAATTTTTAGGTTAAATATATAAAAGGTTATTTTAAATTATATTATTGTATGTTTCATATTTTTCAATTACAAAGACATTCACATTTCCATACAAACTCCTCGATTTTATATCTTTACTCAAATGATTCTTGAACAAGGGAAGGTTAACACTTAATTTTTAAATAGATTTATACTATTGAAAAGGTTATTATTGACATTCATTGTATACAAATTTTATATTTTAAAGAGTAATTTAAGAAGAGTTTAAATAAAAATATGCATATTTGTTATAGAATGAATTATATTTCATAGATAAACTTAATAAATAAATATAATTGTTAAGTATAAATTAATCTACATTAAATTTTAGTTGGGTGTAAAATTATAATACATATTAAAAATTAAAAATGAAGGCTAAAGCTATATATCTATAGACTTAATGAAGAAAAAATGACATTGATGTTGTATGGAATCAAGTAGTTATCTCTAAGAAATTAGTTGCATTGGTATTATGAATGTCTCAAAAAAAAATCTATTGAGAAATCCTTGTCTGATCTTGTGTGTCATGGAATTGAACTATGATGTACAAATCTAAATGGGTAAAAAGAAGGCTTCTAAAACTTTATTTTCTCTAATCTTCAATGTCTAATAGGTTTGTAAGGACAATCATGTTTATAGTAAATTTAAAAACATCTATGATATTAGTAATATCATTTTCTCTTAGATAAACCCTTTGATAGACTAACATTATGGCGTAATGAAAAGAAATGAAAGCAACATTCAATAAAAAATAAAAGTTCTATATGTAAATGAGATTTTTTTTAATTCCAAAAATTGAAATGTGCTTATTCCCAAGTTTAGGATTTGATTTAATGGACAATTGAATATTTGAAAATAGCATGACATAACAATGTGTCACCCCAGTGCATGTTAAATTAGCTCATAAAGGATGGTAAAAGGGGCTAGAAAGCTAAAATGTAAAATTAAATGTTTAATTTTTGGGTTAATTTTGATTTACTTCAAGATTGAAGCAAAGCAAACCCTAGTGGCACATAAATGAACCTTAGGGATAAGGAAAAATTTTCAACGTAGAAAATAAATGTGTAGAAGTGAGTGCAAATAAAGGGTGCAATAATGAAGGACAAATAATCAACATATAAGGATAAATTTAAGTAGGTGTAAATAGGATAGATAGGAATTTGGGAATGTGCCAAAATTAACACAATAGTATCCCACTTGCTGATATTTCTTTTTTTTTAGGCATCCATATGGTGCAAACATAATTAAATGGAAAATTATGAGTACACCAATTCTATCATTAGTTTTTTTCCCACTTTGTTTTATGTTTGAATCTATCATGATAATTTATTTCAACATATGTTGGAATTCTTGAGAAATACAAATAGTAAATATAAATGCACACTCTTAAAAATGGATATTAGAACATAACACTGAATACCCAATATGGATTAAAACATCAAGGAGCTAGTGAATTTTTTTATAAGAACCAGCTTGATAGGGACTCTTGGTGACACAATGAACACAAAGATGGGACCTAATGATAAGTATCTACAATAATGTAACCCAGATGGAGATGCAAGACCGATTAAGCAATAACAACCAACAAAAAATCCAATTGATATTAGGATAGTGGATCATAAGGACAAATTAGGTTTTTGTAGGTATATTTTAAAATAAATAGATGAAGATCAAGAATTGGGATCTAATAACTCCAATGCTCAATCAAGATGTATCGTGTAGTAGGTAATGGTATAGGGATGGATAATGGATGCAATATGGTCAGTATGGATGGAATACATGGGATGGATAGGCTGAAGCATAAACACTTAGGAAAGCGGGATGTAAGGTAGATAATAATTAATCCCTCTATGAATGACACATGTTTCTAGGTTTTCACCAAATGCACTTACCCAAGGTGCCATCAAGTGTGGTTTTCACCATAGGATGATTTATTTCTTTTTACTATTAGTAATGTTTTTTTATGATTTTTGGCTTTCTCAAATTATTTTTTATTTTTATTAGTTTTTTTGTGTTTTTGTAAGGTGGGGGGTTAACTCAATTGATCTAGGCATAGAACCACATGAGATAGATTATATTGATAGGCTCTACCAAGGGTTATGCTTTAAGTGTAGCTAGCTGATAGGACCCTGAACCATATTTTGTAGTTATGACATAGGGACCTAACCAATTTTCCTCAAATTTACCTTTCTTCTCTCAATCTTGTTGGGTGTGTTTATTTTCCTTAAGAACAAGATCACCAATCTAGAACTGGTGAGGAAAAAAATTCTTTTTATAGATTCTCTTTAATTAATGTTGATAAGCTCAAAGGTGATTGTAGGTGTTGAGACATTGTTCATCAAGAAGCTCCAATTGACAAGTGTGCAACATGATACTCCTCATCATTGATTAGATTCTTCGAGGAAATACAAAGTGATGGGAGTTCAACTTCAATCAGCAAGATGGCTTTGGGAGGTCATAAACTAGGGAATATAGAGTGGTGCTAGTTGGAGTGCAGATGGAAGTGTGGTAAGCCCAAAGGGTGAGATTCAAATGGAGGTGGGAATTACAATTGATTTCATTTGTGCAACTTTCTTTAGGATTTGGATCAAGGTTTTATTTGTTTCCTCAACCTAGCCATTACCTTTGGGATAATTGGGTATGGACCAATGGTGCTAGATACTAAATTGTTCATACAATTGTCTCACATGTTGGTTCTTGAATTGATTTTTGTTATTGATTATTATGGTGGCAGGAATACCATATCGGTAGATGATGTGGTATAGGATGAACTTGGAAATCTAGGTGTCGATGATGAGGGAGAGTGGAATTGCTTCCATCCACTTAGTGAAGTATTTAGTGGTGATGATTATGAATGAATGGACATTTATAAGATGAAGGGTGGATTTTGGTTATTAAGTCTAAGCCTCATTGTGAAAAGGGCCATAATGCAATGATGGGTTGCAATGCTTGCAAAGGAGCATGTATCATATTTATGTGTTGTTGGTATGGAACATATTTCTTAATAGTGTCACATCTATCATGCTCCACTATAGGCTAATAATAACCAGTTTTGAGAAGCATCTTTGCAAGGACCATTCCACTAGCATGGGCCCCAAAAATGACACTGTGCACTTTGTTTAATGCTAATTTGTATTCTATATCATTTATATACTGTAGAAGAGAACCTTCATACCCTCTACGATAAAGTGTGCCTCTAAGGATGGTGTATTGGGATGCACGTTGGACAAATAAGTGGTATTGGTTACGTGTAAGATTAGGTGGAAGGGTATTGTTGTGAAGGTAGGTGTAAATTTCATGATACTAAGGGGATTGGGGACCTACAATTTTACACTCCATTTATGTTTCAAGGAGATCATAAATGAGGATTAACAATTTCTCAACCAAGAATTCACATTCAGGATGATCTTGAGGCATATCAAGGAGAGATCCAATTGTAGCCATAACATTTGTAGCTTTATTCTATAATCTAGGCACCTACTTAAATAGAATGTAGCCAAAGTACATGTTAAATTCATCTACCATGTGTTTATAAGGTAGAATATTTTCATCTTTGGTTTGGAACTTTTCATTGAATTGTTTGATTATAAGCTATGAATATCCATAGACATGCAATTGATTGATATTTCATTGAACATCAATTCCCATACTAGTGATTAAAGCTTCATATTCTAAAATATTTTTTGTGCATGGAAATTCTAATCTGAAAGAATTGAAGAGGAAGTCACCTTAAGGGGTGAAAAAGATGGTTCTAATACCTACACCATGTTGTGTATATGACCCATCAAAATAAAGCTTCCAAGGCTCATTTTTTGAAACAACAAACATTGACTCATTAGAAAATTCTGCAACCAAGGGTCAAGCATCCACTAGAGGAGCAGATCACCTAATTAATCTGTAATGACTTATCCTTTAATTTCTTTTTGATCCACATACTCAATATCAACCTCACTTAAGAGCATAACCCGCTTAGCCATTCAACTAGTTAATGATGTTTTGGATAATAGATACTTGAGTGGTTCCACTTTAGAGATGAGATTGATAGGACGACTAAGCATATGATGTCTAAGCTTCTACAAATTGAAGAAAAATGCAAGACATACCTTTTTCATTAGAGTATAGTTGAGTTCATATCCAACAAGTGTGTGATTAATATAATAAATATCTCTTTCCCTCCCATTTTAATCATGTGATGCTAAAGTTCCCCCAATGTAATAGAAGTAGCATAAATATAGAACAATATGGTTTTCCCACTATGGGAGGAATGAGGATAGGGGGATTAGAAAGATATTACTTGATCTTATGAAATCCCTACTAACATGATGAATCCCACTTAAAAAATTGATCTTTGTGAAGGAGATGTGTGAAGGGCTTGCATTCATCAGGAAGTTGATCAATGAAGCATCAGATAGATTGAAGTTATCCTTGTAAACTCCTCAATTGATTTAGAGTCCTAGATGGAGGCATATCCATGATAGCTTTTACTTTGGTAGGGTAAAATTTGAAGCCTCATTTGGATACAATAAAACTCAAAATCTTGCCTAATGTCATGTCAAAGATATATTTCTTGGGATTAAGGAACAACTGGTATTGCTCTCAAATTAGTTGACATTTTTCTCTAGGATCTTAGGATGCTCCTCTATGGTATTATATTTTACTAATAAATCATCGAATGTTGATCTTAATAGCTTGCACTTCTCTGAACAACCTTATGGTAAATTTAGTGAATGGTGGACCTGCTTGCACTCCATTGAATAACCTCCAAGATTTTTAAAGTTGGCTCTTCCTTTCAGTTTCGGGAAAGGGAGAGGGAAATGCAAAAATGAAACCTAATTATGGTGATGCACCAACAATTTTACAATATTTCAAAACCCTAATAAGTTCCTATTTCTAATAAAGTGAACACAAAATGCCATAGACCCTTCATTGTTGGAAGGAGAATGAGCAACATAGGCATATGAGAGAGCAAAGTAGTCATTTAAATCCCCTCATGTGAAGCACCCATTAAGGTTTGATAGAAACAACCCAAACTCGAATAAAATGTTTTGGACCCTTACAAAACTATTCTACCTGACAACATAATATATCAAATCTAATATAACTTTAATAGGAAAACAAAAGAGTAATATAAAATGGTTCAATTCCTGAAAGTTTAAGCTATGGGATCATAAAAGATATTAATTGAGAGTCAATTATCAAGACTATATGGAAAATAAAGTGACACAAAGAATTCAACATATATGGAATAGAGAAAAAAATGTACAATAAAGGCCACATGTGCACAATCTATTACAAATCTTCTTCTATTGCTTGATATTGTAGAATAACAAAATTGCTAAGGTTGGATAACAAAAATTATAAGGTCTTGACATTGATTACACAAATCTAGTAGTCAGAGCTCTATAAGAAATCTTGTACGCCCTATCCTATCTATCTTCTACTACTACTACTGATCATACTATTGATCCATTTTTTCTCCTTTTTGAGACTACTAGAAATTCTCTTTTATAAGACAAGGGAAGCATACAAGCACCGAGCACTCTCCACCACCAAAGATGAAACCATAACATATGTCATCACAAGACGACCAAAAAATCTAATAAAAAATCTGATCTGATCATGTTAATAAAAAATAAGCTACTTCAATAATGGCGATGGGTGCAATGACTCGATGAGCTGGGAACCACAAGAGATTCATGCAGTTCTCCCTATTAAAATGAAGATAGGAGTTGTGAATTGATGAGGACTACACCACTCAGAACCCACAAAAAACACAAAATAGATACCAACATAGAAGATGCAAGATAGAAAATAAATCACTTTGAATTATTTTCAAAAAATGAAATTATAGATTCAAAATTTACATGCTACAACCTCATGGGCTTGATTCATTATAGCAAAATCAACTCTAAAAACAAAATCAATTATTTGAAGCCACAATCTACACTAATGGGGCCATCGTCTACAACCCCCACTTAACCATTTTGTTTTACCCAATAACCTCCCTAGAATTTTCTAGAAAGTTCAATTTTCCCTTTTTGTTTTGGTGCCAAAAGTCCCACCAATTGATTTCTTACTTAGGAAGAAATTTTAGTGAAATTCACTTTTTAGTGGACCAACCTCACGAGGCCATAAATTTTGATTCAGGTGTCAGATTTTCTATTATAACATATTGTTGGAAAGCTCTTGAAGAAATCTACAACACCGTGTTGGTTTATTTTTATTGTAACCATGTTTGTCTTCTAATCTACCTATGGAATTGTCAATTCTAATCAAGGGCAGCTCGAAGGACCTGAACCAATTGACGAGGATTTTAAAGACCTCCTACACTTCGGGCTCTGCAAGACCTAGGAGGGTGATCCTTTAATGCTTTTACAATATTTGCACTATTATCATAAACAACATTAACAACAACAGATAATCTCATTTAATAGCTCAACATAATAGGATAATACCAAATATAATTGGTTGTTCATCAGTAATATCAACTATTTGGAGCATGAGATAACTACAACACAGGGATTTAAAATGATCTTGAATTTATAAAATGTTTCTGAGATGCACTAAGCTGCAAGATAAATCAATGCCTAATTTTGGGCCATGGAGTCACACATAAAAATAATTCATCAACAAATGGCATTCAACCAGTGGATTTAAATTGTTAATGTCTTGCATCAATTGTTAGTGTCTTACACCAACAATTGCACTCCTGTTATCAATCAAACTCTCCTTACCAAATCCAACCTACACACTTGAAATCATTGTTATCTGCTCAAAGTATTTAACCATTTCTTTAAAATAGACCTGTAAACAAATAACACAACCTCATGAAATTTGAGATGACAAACTCAAAGATACTTTGTATTATTGAATTCATATGACTTAACTGTACAAGTATGGAGACAATTGGAAGATATTCATGAATGTGCACACACTTTCATGATTTATTTGCATAAATTGGCTGTATTTTCTCATGAAATCAAAAAATTACAGCTTACAGACTCAAATTATGACTCAGAACTTGACATTTCTCTATATACCCCAGCCTCATACAAAACCTCAAAACCAGAATAAGAAATGAGAAGAGAAAAGAATAAAAGAAGAATGGAAGCCACCATAAGATCAATCTGATCCATAGATATTATCTGGGAACATCATCCACCGTTGATCATCAAACTAAAAAGAATCTCTCCTCTCTCTGCAACAAACTTTGCCTCCAAAATTTCCTTTGTTGTTAGTTGTTCTTCAGCAGAAAATATGCCCATGTGATGAAAATTCTCACCATTTTACCTGCTGTGTGAAAAATTTCTCTGCCGGTGAAAGTTCATTTTTGCCCATGTTTCGTTGTAGCAACATTTTATTTATTCCCCTTTGCACTTTAAAATATGCCCAACATAAAATTAAAATATATCCTCCAAGCCATTGCACGTGCAAATATTTGAACTTCACTTGAGATTTAAATTTTTTAACCCAACCTACAGTATTTTATGCCATTTCATTTTGCAACAAATCTTATTTTACCAGCACCCCCATTTCACCTTTAAAATACTTTACCCGTGAAATGAAATGTCGTTTTGAAACTTTACATAGCACTTATTTTAAAGTCCCCATTATTTTACAAATAAGGGGACATTTAAAATCATATCGAACCCCTCCCTTTAAAATATGAAGGCACCTTTCACGGGCAACACTAAAAAATTCACGGGACCCACCTTATTTACTCTCCCCATATTCCATTAAAATCCTCATTGGAAATTTTGGAGATATAGGCTACCCGTGCTTATGAAATTCAACCAGCCCCACACATGTCAGATGGCAGCAGCCTGCAATCTCACCATGATTAAAGAGCGTGCATGTTTGGATAGCGAACTGGCAGGGGACGGTGAGGATTTAATCTGCATTATGTCTTCATCTCCACCGTAGATCTCCCTCCTGCATCTTTTACTCTTCACAGTTTACCCTAAACTCATTTTTTCTATTTGTTGCTCGAGCTCTGCTTGGCATTCATGGCGGCTTCCCTCCAGCAATCTGCAAACCACACCTTGAGTTTATCCATCCTCTATCGACCTCTTTATTTTACTTGGAACGTATGCCTACATCTTTGATGGCGTTCTCTGTTTACAGTGCACTAGCTGTATTTATTTGAAAAGTTTCTGAGGTTTTCTTCAACAACCATCGAGCTTTCTTGCTTTGAAGTTTCTGAGGGATTCAAACAAACTCATTTTGTGTTATCATGTTGCGCTAGTATTCCCTTCTGCAAGTTACTGAAGATTTTTTTAAATAAATCTACCTTGTGCGTGCTCTAGCACATTACCCTTCATCTGGCTCAAAACTGACTTTCCATTTGATGGCACCCACATTTTATGCTTTGATGGGTATCCATATCCTGTTCGTGCATGGCCCTCTGCTTGAAAGCCTTTGAAGCCCTTTTCAAATTCCATTTTGGACAATGCGTGATTTGAAAGTTTCTTTTACTCGAGGGTTTTGGTAAATAGGCTGCGCACCTCCTTTACATTTGCTGGAGAGTTTCTAAATTCCATTCAAATCAATTTTTTATATATTTTGCCTTTAGTTCAAGCCTTTGTTTGTGATTCATTCACTCTCCATGAATTTGCTCAATGGTTTCTAAGACCACCTTCATCATGGCACACTTTTTATTTGCTTGAATGTTTCCCAGACTTTCAACAGATATTCTCTTTACCAATAGCTACATTGTTGGCGTTCCATGGAGGCACTCTTTTTTGTGCATATTGCTAGGTTTCTTTCTCCAAATTGGCGCCTAATCCTCAACAAATCCATTTGGCTCATACCATGGCGCCTCCATATTCTGCATTTATTTTAAAAGTTTTAAAGATTGTTTGAAATCCTTTTAGCCTCTTCAACAGATCATTTTGTGCTTTTTCAGCCACTTGAGGCACTCACTAGGGCTACGTTCATATGGAGATTCATTAAAAACAAACAGACCACGTGCCTTGTCTGCTGGTTTATGGCTGCCTCCTATTACATTTACTTAAGAGTTCCTGAGGCCCTTGCAAATCAACACACACCTGCACAAAAGCTTCCAAGAGCTTTTCAATGAATCTATTTTGTATAGAGGCTGCATGCTTTTGAAGTTGTAAAATCCCCTTTTAACAAATGCATTTTGAGGCATATTCCAATCATGGTGCCCTCTGTTGGATTGAGCTTTTCAATTAAATCCATTTGTATGTAATCTACTACGTTTTATGGCATTCTAACTGCCAAATGAATTTTCCTGAAGGTTACTAAAGCCTTTCCTTTATCACTGCTCCCTGTGCTTCATTTGTGCGTGCTTTATGTAGCTATCACACTACCCTTTGTTGATGGCGAGCCTTCAACAAATCTTAACTATATGAGAAACAACTCCCTCTTCATTCTTGGTGCCACTGTATTTTCCAAAGGGTTTATAAAATCTTTAAACACATTCATTTTGTGCATATGGGTGTACATGGCGTCCTTCAACACAACCAATCCTTCAATTGAGCGCCTCTCAGCTGGTTCTTTTATTCATTCTCAGTGGCATTTATCTAAAATTTTCTGAAACTTTCACAGTGAAGGAACTTTGTGTAAAATGCATCCCTTATGGCGTTTCAAAAGATCACACCAATTTAGGGGTTTTACCAAATCAAATCCATACGCCTTTGTCTATATTCCCACATTGTCCTTCACCAAACTCGTTGGCTGTTTGCATCTATTGAAAAGCTTTCAAAGTTTCTTCTATCAAATCTACTTTGTGCATATGCTGCAAGCATGGTGAATGGTCACTTAGAATTGCGTTGCTTTTGCTTAAAAGTTTATAAGGCACCTTCATTTTGTGTACATCGATGCAAACGTGGCCTTCCACTTTTAGTGCTTATGGCTCCTTCCTTTACATTTGTCTCCCTTCAGGTTGTTTGTTGTGCCATACATCAGAGTATCTGATAAACTTGATGTCACTTAGAGGCATTCTGCATAAAAGACTTAGTTTTTAAGTGTCATGCAGTTGTTCAAATGGTTTAGCAACTTGATCCCATGGTAACTCAAGTGAAGATCCTTTCTACAAATATGAGCCTCCTTATAGAAGATTTTTCCTTTTCAATGTGGTATATCTATTTATGGAATGCAACAAGATTAGAAAATGTAGTGACTTTATACCACAATAACTCAAGTTACTACACTCTTCCTGTTAATCAATAGGGCTCCTTATCCCTCAAGTGTATGATGCTTGCAAGAACTTAAACGTTTGATCTACTTTATTTATTACAAGAGGGGAATTGCAATAAGGAAATTGTTTCCGAACTCTGTCCAAAAGTTTCACCAACAACACTTGTATTAACACAAGTTGGGTCCCCTTGTGGGCCCGACTAAAAAAAAATTGTTTTCAAACAAATTTCTCTTTGAATTTATCTGAGGATGCTTTTGAATGCTTCAAGAGTGAAAACATGAAGTGGGTTTTCATCAAAACTTGATTTCTGACCTTTTTGCAAAATGGTGAAAACTGACCAAGTTGGCTCCAGAATCAGCTCTGAAAATTGAGCAAATGACCTCCTGGAGACATAAAAACTTGCAGGCATGCAAAAATTCTTCCTAAAAATACAATACAAAAGATAGATCAAAGGAATAGATAACGAGGCACAAGTTATTAATTGTCAAAGTTGCTCAGTTGACCTTTCTGCAACAAACTGCTGTTCTGAACCAATTAAAACTCACCCTATTGCCATTTCGCAAAAATAGCAAATCAACTCATGGCAAGCTACCACCAGACACACTGGCACATTTGGGTACATTGAGCACGTATGCAAAAAGAATTCCCTTCAAGCATCATCCATCAAAAGTTATTGACGCTCAAAGTTGGCCTCTCAGAAAGGTTTCAGTGCAAAACTGAAGAAATTCCACTTGGTTTTGATATGCTAAAAATAGCAAATCAACTCATCAAGCTATACAAATTGGCATGCAAGTTCATCTTGGTATAGAGAATGTAGAATAAAATTCGTTTTCTCTTGAAGATCAATTGGTTGCAAAATGTAAGCTCAAATGGGAGGCAACTTTGCAAAATTGCAAATTTGCAAACAGCAGAAAAGTGCAAAAACCCTCCAACTTCACTTTTTGAAACCTTGACAAAACTCATCGTGGGAAGCTTAAAATTGACATGCATGTTCACATAGGACGCATGAATGTTTCTGCAAAGGATTTTTTCTTAGAAATCAATGGGCTTCAAAATATGACCCTCCAAAGTAGGTCATTCAGGCAAGTTCATCAGGTGCACTTCTGAAAGTGCAGAGGAAATTTTTTAAAATGGGCATCTTAAATTTGGGAAATTTAAGAGTGCCAACACACCGAACCCACCAGAGGTTAATTCATCAAATTTTTGAGTTATTTTGAGGCCTCTAAGATTTTCTATTTGAATTTGAAGGTGGATTGGAGAAATTTCTCAAGACATAATCTTCAATATCTCCCAAACCATGCAAGGTATTGAGATGATTCTTTTGTGACCAGAAATGTTTTTCAATTCTGCTCCTTGGGGTAAATTTTCAGGTTCATACAGGTCTATTTAAAACAAATTACTAAAAATAGTAAGTGGTTCTATTTTTTTCCTTTTCTAACTTCTAACTGTCTTACACCTCTTAAGTGACATCATGGAACTCAAAAAAAATTAAAAAAATTAAGGAAACGTAATTTTTTTGGGTGATGCAAGATTTCCCTACACTATTGGATTCTCTTGCATCAGACATCTAGGGTAATTTGAAAAGTGACCTTGTCACTTCTTAGGAGTTAGATTAAAATCGAGATAGTTAACCTCAGCCTCAAACAACCACGATGAATCTTCAGTAGGCTTTCCTCTCCACTTCACCAAGTACTTTGGATATTTCCTATTTCTTGTGCTTCTACCCACATGACTATCTAATATTTATTTTATTTGCTCCTTTTTTGAAGTAGGTGTTGGGATATTCCACTATGCTTCTATTATTTTTTCATCAATTCCTCCTTCATGATATTTTGTTAAATTTGAAATGCTAATCAAAAGTGAAATATGAATTCCATCAAGCAACTCTACCTCTTACGCATTTCTAGAACCATGCTTCTTCAGGATCTTGCATGGTCCAAACTTCTTCATCTTTAACTAGTTGTATGTACCAACTAGAAACCTTTCCTTTTATAGATGAACCATGAATTCATCTCCTACCTCCTTTTCTGATCTACCTTAGCCTTATATTGTGAGTTCATCTTATTGATATATTTCTTCACCTCTTCATGCAAATTATTCAGGGGTTCAGCAAAATTTTTGGCCTCAGCACTACTCTTGTCCCCCTCATCCATCTTTCTCAATTTAGAAGTAGACCTTGGACTACTCCCATACACAATATAGAATTGTGATTTACTAGTGATCCTATTGATAGAATTGTTGTAAGAAAATTATTCTTGCAATATAATCAAATCCCATCCCTTGGGCTCATCTCCTACTAAGCATCTTAGTAGGTTACCCAAACTCTTACTCACCACCTTTGTTTTTCCATCAGTTTGTGGATCGTGTATGGAACTGAACTTCAAATTTGTCTTCAACTTCTTCCATAATGTCCTCCAGAAATAACCAACAAATTTGGTATCTCTATCTAAAACTATACTCTTTGGTAGACCATGTAGTATCACCACCTCTCTAAAAAAAAAATTTGCAATATGAACATCACTAGTCTTATGAAATGGAATTAAATGTGTCATCTTTGAAAATATATCCACCACCACAAATATAGAATCATGCCATCTCTATGTCCTTGGCAAGTCAAGAACAAAATTGATGCTAATATCTTCCCATGGCCTCTTTGGTATAGGTAATGGCTAATACAATCCAATATTCTATCTTATTCCTTTCACCATCTAACATACTTTGCAACTTTGTACAAACTTCTTCACATCCTATTGTAATAGTGGCCAATAATAATTATCACTAACAAGAGCAATGGTCTTATTTCGATCAAAATGTCTAGCCAATCCTCCACTATGCAATTAGATTCTCTCTCATAGAACTTCTTGGAATGCACAATCAACTTCCTCTAAACAACATCCCATCTTGGATTAATAAATCCAACCATCTTGTCCTATATAATGTAATAGGTTCCAATCAAGTCTTCCAAGCTTCTGTAAAGTCTAGATCCTCAAGATACAAACTCTTGAGTTCATTGAACCCAACAACCTCTATATTCATCTCTATCAACAAAAAATTCCTTATACTCAAGGTATCTACAACTTTGTTTGACCTTCCACTCCTGTTCTTCAAAACAAAAGTATAAATCTTCAAAAACTCTACCCATTTTAAGTGCCTTTGATTTAACTTTCCTTGAATATTGAGATACTGCAAAGCCTGGTGATCATGAGTATATAAGACAAATTATTTTGGAAAAAAATAGTGTCTCCATTTCTTCAAAGCATGAACTATAGCATAAAACTCCTAATCATAGACATAATATTTCTTCTTAGCATCATTCAACTTCTCACTAAAATGGGAAATAGGCTTACCTTCTTGACTCAAAACAACTCCTATGATAGTGCCACTAGCATCACAATCTACCTAAAAGACCTTATTGAAATCTAGAAATGCCAAAATATGTTACTCTATAACTTTCTTCTTCAACATATAAAATTTTTTGGCTGCTCCTGAAGTCCACTTAAATTCTTTTCTATCCCCCCACATTGCTTTAGTTAGAGGTGCACAAATACTACTAAAATTCTTAATAAGCTTTCTGTAAAAATTGGTTAGACCATGAAATGACCTTACCTCTATAACACTCCTCGGAGTAGGCCATTCAATGATAGCTCTCACCTTCTCTAGATCCATTTTAATACCCTCTTCTAAGACAACAAATCCTAGATACGCCAACTCCCTCTTCACGAAACTACATTTCTTCAAATTAATCAACAACTTTTCCTCCCTCAGTTTCTCAAAATTTTTCTAGATATGCATCAGATGCTCCTCCAATGCCTTACTGAAAATCAGAATATCATCCAAATAAACAATAATTTTTTTTCCTAAAAAGTATTTTAATACCTCATTCATAAGCTACATAAATGTGCTCAGTGCATTGGTTAACCCAAAAGGAATGACTAACCACTTGTACAAGCCATCCTTGGTTTTGAAGGTTGTCTTCCATTCATCTCTTTCTCTAATCCAGATCTGGTGATATCCGCTCTTTATTTCTATCTTCATGAAGTACTTAGATCCACTCAAATAGTCTATAATGTCATCCATCCTTGGCAAGGGGAATCTATACTTGATGGAAATCTTGTTGATGGATCTAGATTCTATAAACATCCACCATTCCCCATCATTCTTTGGTGCTAGTATTGCAGGTACTACACATGGACTCAAACTCTCTATGATCAATCCCTTCCACAACAACTCTTGCACTTGTCTATTCAATTGTTCACTCTTTGTTGGAGTCATAAAATGAGCCGCCTTATTCAACAAATTAGCTCTAGGAATTAGCTCCATCTGATGACTAATCTTCATTATTGGAGGCAAACCTTTAGATACATTATCAGAAACAATTTCTTGAAACTCATTCACTAAATCTAAAACCTCTACTGGAACCTCATTATTATCTTCTTTATCAACTCAAGGGATCAATGCAAAACACATATGCTCACATGACTCATACCTTCTACGAACTTTCTTCCATCAACCAAACAAATTCTTATATTACTACATACCTTTTCCTTTTCCTCTTTCAAGGGCTTCAACTTATGATGAACTCCATCCTTTGTCAAAGAATGGGTGTTGGCATGTCCATCATGTAATGCTCGCTGATCAAACTGCCATGGTTTTCCTAACAACATATGACAAACATCCATAGGTATAATATCACGCAATACCTCGTCATGGTAATTTCTAATTTTGAACTTTACCAAACATTGTTCACTTACCAAAGCTTTATGGTCCTGCAACCAAGCAATCTGGTATGGATTTGGGTTCCTTCTTCTCTCCAACACAACTTACTAACCATCTCTTCTAAAACAAGGTTATCAATACTACCTTCATCAATAATAACATTGCAAAACTTACCTTCACACTTACATTTGGTGCAAAAAAAATTATTCTTTTGAGTTGGTTCCTTATCCTCATTCAACAAGGCTCATCTAGTAACAAGAATCTCTCCTCTTTCTGCATCCTCAAAATATGAAGACCCAACATTTTTATCTACATGTACAACTCATGCATTAAACTCAAGTCTTCTATTTGTCCTTCCTTGATGAACATTGAGGGAACTCATAGGCTCTATGTCCTTCTCTGCATTGGAAATCCATTCCACAAAATCCCCCTCTTCCTCTTCTAGATCTTCCTCTTCCTCTTTAGTCTCCACTATTTTGATCACGAGGATGGTAGGTGTTATCTCCTTTCTGGTTCTAGCTACTACTAGATCTTTCACCCTTCTTTTGATCTTTATTTCAACCTCCATATGACTATCCACTAGTCTTTCCACCATGACCTCGACCTCTTTGCTTACTTTCAAATCTTTTATTCAAATTTTCTTCTACCTTCAAATAAAACTGATATGTATCTTCATTGGTAGACATTCTTACCAAGCCACACTTCTTGAATACTCGACTTCAACCCAATTATTTAATGAGAAACTTTCTCCTTATTTTCCTTAGAATGGCCCATTCTGATCAAGACACAATAGAATTCTTCTGTATACTCCTTGATGGATTTTCTTGTGTGTTTCAACCCTTGCATATTCTTCAACAAATATAGCTCATAGTCCACAGGAATGAACTATCTTTTTAACTTGTCCATCATTCGGTCCCATCTAGTTATTTTCTCTTTTCCTCTTCAATTTCTTTCTAGTTGTACCTCTTTCCACCAAATATTTGCATGACCCTTGAGCTTGGTCTTTAAAAATTTGACCCTCTTAGTATCTTCCACCTCCTCATACTCAAAGTATTCCTCCATATCGTTGATCCAATCAATCAACTCTTTTGGGTTAAGATTTCTAGAAAATGTAGAAACATCGATCTTCAACGTTTTCCCAATTTTAGAGATAGCCTTAAATAATCTAACTTGCTTTGGATCTTCTACCTCTTGTTCTTCTTTGAACCATTCGTCAATTTTAGCTTCATCTTCACTTTCATCTCCTCTTCTTGATTTAAACCCTCGATGTAGCTCCTCTTGTAGTGCTTGAACTTGTCCTATAGGGCTCTAAAGCTCTCTTTTGGTACAACAAAATTTCTTCCACCACCACAATTTCTTCATGGAGGCATTATGATCGCTTTTTGTAGAAACCCACAACCACAATTCCTAGTGCAAACTACCTCACATTCAACATCTGTTTACACACTCAGGAAAACCTACTTTAATACCACTTGATGAGGGATACACCACTCGAAACCCACGCAAAACACAACAGATGAAAGATAGAAAAGAAATCACTTTCAATTATTTTTAGAAAATGAAATTACAGATTCAAAACTTATATGCTACAGCCTCATGGGCTTGATTCATTACAACAAAATCAACTCTAGAAACAAAATCAATTATTCAGAGCCACAATTTGCACTAATGGAGCCACCATCTACAACCCCCACTTAACCCCTTTATTTTATCCATTAACCACCCTAGAATGTTCTAGAAAATTCAACTTTCCATTTTTTTTGGCACCAAAAGTCATGTCGATTGATTTCTTGCCTAGGAAGAAATTTTAATGAAATCCACTTCTTAGCGGACCAACTTCGCAGGGCCATAACTTTTGATCCAAGTGTTGGATTTTCTATTATAACATATGAATGGAAATATCTCAAAGAGATATACAATGCAAAATCCACTGGAGGTCAGTCCATCAACTTTTTGAGGTGCTTTAGGGCCTCTAAGATTTACTATTTGAATTTGAAGCTACATTGGAGAAATTTCTCGAGATGAAAACTTCAATATATCCCAAACTGTGTAAGGTATGGAGACGATTTTGATGCAGTCATAGTTGGAGGGTTTTCAAAGAAAACTATCCAACCTTGTAGTGAGAACAACATAGTAGAAATAACACCAAATAATCAAAGCAATGCAGAATCAATCTTTATTAACTCAGAGAATTCATATACATATTCACCAGCAACATGCCAATCATTTTTTATAGATTCGGCACACTGGCTTGATTACACGCATAAAATAATACTTTCGAACTCTATCCACTCATAAACTCCTTATCGCAGCTTCTAGGATCTACCTGGATCTACTGCCCCCAAAATGGCTTATAACATCAATTTATATAACAACCGAAACTTTGGAACAATTTGCGTCGGTCACAGGTAGAGAAAATCACGACAAATAAAATGTAACATGTAGAAAAGTAACCATGTCGGCCACATCATTGGAGATTTATAAATGAAATTACATAGTGTGGGCCCAAAGGAAAGATTGGATGCAAGCCCAAGAACATTGAAAAATACACCGATAAGATCCACAATCACAGGAAACGATCCACAATGATCCACAATCGCCGAAGAAGAACATGTAACGTGTAGAACACAGGTCAGCTTACACCAAGGATTTAGTGTTGGTGAATGCATAGAATGAGATGTAGACCCAAGGAGAGATCACTCACCCTCCAAAGAACATAGAATGAAGCACAAAAGAGATCCACAAACAACGGAAATGATCCACAAGCCCAAAAACATGAAATTGTAAAGCCATAATGGAAATAACAAGAACAACTTAAATATTTTTGGGTGATGCAAGATTGTCATGACCCAAGGATGCTCTTGCATCAAACACCCCTGGTGAGAAAAGATGTTCCATGAGAGGAACTCGTGAACATTTGACACGGCCTGGGATATAGATCTCATGTTCATTCCTGATCCAAAGGTCTTCTTTGTTTGTACTTTTCTTCCTCCTAACCTCTTTTCTTTCCTCTACCAAATCCTTCAACTTCTTCTTCTCTTCACCTTCTTTCCCTTGTCTCATATCTACACATGGTAGTGAGGGAAATTTATCACCACTCACTTTCTTCTGCTCATCTGATCTACCTCTTTTGCATGACTCCATATTATCTGCAACCAAAGTCTTCTATTGCATAACTTTACCCCTACATTCTTTCAGTACCATCTCACTCTCATATTTAGCCACAAGGTTCCTCTTCAAATCCATGACATCCTCTAGTACAACCTCTACATCTTGGTTCTCAGCACTGCAACTCTTCACAAGACTCAAGTTCCTCGCTCCCTCCATTTTATTCTTCAAGGAAGCCAAAGTAAACTTCTGCTCATCCTTCTCTATAGTAATCAAATTCCTTCTACAATCATATATAGCTCCTCTATCAAACTGCCAAGGTCTACCCAAAAAAACATGATAGGAACTCATAGACAAAACATCACACAAAACTTCATCTTTGAAGGGGCCAATATTAAAGTTTACCAAGCACTACTCTCTTCATCTCCACTACATGATCATCTTGTAACCAACTTATCCTATAAGGACAAGGATGAAAAAACCTCTTCAAACCAAGTTTCTCCACCATCTCAGATACCAGTTATCAGTACTTCCACTATCCACAATAACCTTACAACACTTACCTCCTGATTTGCACATAGTCCAAAAAAGATAATTCCTTTGTGAAGTCCCCATCTCTTCCCTGCTTTGCCTCATCAAGACTTTCCTAAGAACAAGAGATTCTCCCTACTCCGATTGTTTTTTTGTTTTCTCTTCACTTTATCTTCTACCTTAAGAGCATAATGGAAGGCATCCTCAATTGTGGAAATCCTCAACATACTCATCTTATCCTAAATGTTTAATCTAAGGCCATTTATATAACTTTCCACTTTCTCCCTAGTCATTTCTTGGTGCCCAGATCTGATTGTCATCTTGTAAAATTCCTCGATATACTCTTTCACACTCATGTCTTGCTTCAGGTTCTGCAACTTCTTGAACAATTCCAACTCATAGTCTTCCATAATGAACTTAGCCTTCAACCTTGCAACCATTTACCTCCATCGAGTGATTCTTGTCTCACCATTTTCCACTGTCCTTATGTAGCTCTTTCCACCATAAAGAAACATGCCCTTTCAACTTAGTTTGTGCCATCCTAACCCTTAGTGGGTCTCTAATATCCTCAAGCTCAAAATAGTCTTCCAACACCCCTATCCAATCTATCAAGTCTTCCAGATTCAATGTACCAGAAAATTTAGAAACCTCCACCTTGTGACTTTTTCTTACTTGTGCCACTTCTCTCAACAATCTCTCTTCTCTCTCACTTGTCAATCCTTCAACCTCAAGTTCTTTTGCAACCTCTTCATATTCATCCTTCGGTTCAAGATTCCTCCTCAAACCACCCAAGACATTCTGGATCTCATTCATCATCTCATTTCTAAAGTCCTCCATCATCTACTCTATTCTTCTAGGGTTCATCATTCTTGGCAGAATCTCTTCCTTTGCTCTGGTGCAACTGCCTTAGCTTGGCAGTCTGACTACAAGGTTTCAATGACCTCTCTCTCAGTGATCTATTAAACACACTTACAACCTGCCTCAAATCGACGATTTATTCACCTAAGGAATGCCACAAGGACCGCACCCCACTCAAGATTTGCAACCAACTCTAACACCATCTAATGCAATCATGGTCGGAGGATTTTCAAAGAAAACTATCCAACCATGCAGCGAGAACAACACAATAGAAATAACATGAAATAATCAAAGCAATGCAGAATCAATCTTTATTAACCCAGAGAATTCATATACATATTCACCAACAACATGCAAGTTTTTTTTTACAGATTCAACACACTAGCTTGATTACACACATAAAACAGTACTCTAGACCTCTATCCGCTCATAAACTCCTTATCGTGGCTTCTAGGATCTACCTGGATCTACTACCCCCAAAACAACTTATAACATTGATTTATATAACAACCAGAACTCTGGAACGATCTACGTCGGCCACGGGTAGAGAAAATCATGACAAATAAAATGTAACATGTAGAAAAATAACCATGTTGGCCACATCATTAGAGATTTATAAATGCAATTACACGGTGCAGGCCCAAAGGAAAGATCGGATGTAGGCCCAAGGACATGGGTATGTGTAGGATCATGATGGGCCAAAAAGTGGCAATATGATGGGTATGTGGCTAAAGACTTTTTTTTTACCCAAAATTGATGAAGCAAAAAGTATTTTTAAAGGAGATTCTCAGCTTTCCACCAATATAAATTATGCTTTACTTTGAATTTAATAAGTAATTATTATTCATTTTCTATTCAAATTATGACTAAAGTCTCGATTGATAGATTGATTGAAAAACATCTATAGCTTACAAAGGGTATCACATTTTTTGAATCCAAAACATGCGTCACATTCTATGCTTCACATACTATAGGATTAAAAAAAGAAAAATTGAATTTCATGAAGTTTTGACCAAGTTAAGGTGGTCAGACATACCAATTTTTTTATATTTTTAAAAATTTGTAATAAAAAAATCATAATTAATTATTTACTTGGAAAAAAATTATAAAAAAATATGCATCACATTGGGACATGAGTCCTCTACTTATATCTAAAATATTATAAAAAAATATTATCATTTTATTGTGGTTAGGGTGGTCAGACAGACACCTACTTCTTATTTTTTCTCTGAAATTTAAGTACTACTACATTGAAATTTCAAATTTTCACCAAGTAGATTTTTTTTTTAAAAGAAACCTAGTAATTTAGAAACTACATTCTATTTTCTACAGATTCTATTCTTACATATTTTTGAAATAATATAGATAAATTATTCAAATTTTTACGTCATGTTTCCTAACTCTAAATTTTTGAATTTTTTTGCCACTTAAGGGCCTGTTTTTTCCATGATGATCTTGCACATACCCACATCAGAAAATACACTTATAGGATCTGCAATCACATGAAATGATCCACAATGATCCACAATCACTAAAGAATAACATGTAATGTGTAGAACATAGGTAACTTACACCAAGGATTTACTATCGATGAATGCATAAAATGAGGTACGGACCCAAGGAGAGATTGCTCACCACCAAAGAACATAGAATGAAGCACAAAAGAGATACACAAACAACTAAAATGATCCACAAGCCTGAAAAACATGAAACTGCAAAGCTAGAATGAAAATAACAAGAACAACTTAAATATTTTTGGGTGATGCAAGATTTCCATGACCCAAGGATGCTCCTACATTAGATTCTTTCACGATTGAAAATGTTTTTTAGTTTTGCTCCTTGGGGTAAATTTTTAGGTCCAAAGGAGCCCAATTAGGCTAACCTACTAAAAATAGTAAGTAACCATTTTTTTCCTTTTCTAACTTGTGATTGTCTTACACCCCTTAAGTGCCATCATGGAACTCAAAACAATTGAAGAAATTAAGGAAAACCAATTTTCTTTGGGTGATGGAATATTTTCCTACATCTCTGGATGCTCCTGCATCATGAATGCTCGATTAAATCTAATATGATTTGCTACAAGTGATAATGGTGATGTCAAAAAGGAAGCTAACCTACAAAGCTGTGAAGGAATAAGAATATTTTCCATTTTACATCATTCATGAAGATATTGCTCTGACGATGTAGAAACTCACTTGAAAAAGATAGGTAACATGGCATGCTTGTGGGGGTTCTTCAAAAAATGAGAGAGCAGCTTGTGGAAAAACCCCTTAGGGTAGCCACGTGTCTTGCTTTAGGTCCAAAAGGAAGGTGATATTTCAAAAGGTTGTGCAACCACTACATGGCACCATTGCTCACCTTTTGGAAAAAAAATAAATAGTGACCTCCAAAACGATTGACCAATGTGACATGTGGTGAGGAAAATACAAAATCCAAGAAGATAAGAAACATCAAGGCTGATAGAAAAAAGTGAATAGAAATAAACATTCTTAAGAGAAAAAATTGCTCCACAATTTCTGGCAACTCATAGGGGGCCTTTGCCTATGGAGGCATGAACCTAGAGAAATGTGGAATCTCCCAATCTATATAGAAAGGTAGAGCCAATGTATGTAGAATCTTCAAAGCCTGATCCAAGTCAATTATCTCCTTAAAGGAGACTACTACCCATTTCTCTTGTGCCACTTCGATGTGGAAGTAGAGTTGGGACAAGGGGAGAAGCACATTTTTAATCTCCTCAACCATAGGTGATGAGCTCAACTTTTGGTGTTTTGACTGGTCCTACTACTTGTCCTCTAAATCCTCCCTAAGTTGTTCCTTAGTATATAATGCTCCATGAGGAAAAAAATGGAGAAGGAAAACCCAATTAGATCAAAGCTTTGAAATCCTCTCTCATTTGTTTGGCCTTCTTAGTTAGCACTAGTTGACAATTCTTACTCCTCTGGGCAACATGGTTGCAAATGATGAACTCATTTTACTTACTAGAAGCCATTGTTCAGTCTTAAATCTTAACGCTTTCTAGAGTCTCCTTAGTCACCTTAAATAGCTTGGTTATTAAATTACTCAACTCAATAGAATGGGGGGCAATTGTATTCAATATTTGGTCTACTATTGGGCCAACCTTTGCATTTATATCCTATGTGTAAGCTATAAACCTCAAAGCTGGCTTTAGAGCCATTGTTGCAACCTTAATTCTTTCCCAATGGGAAGAAAACAAACCTTATACAATCGAGAGGAGCTCAGACCATTGTACCATGCTCAATTCTTGCTGGAACTGAGACTCCTTAGCCTTTATTTCCTCCTTTATTTGGTCAATATTTTTTTATTCCATTTGGAGCTCCTTTGTTGCTTGAGGATGGACACTAACCAACTCACCTTTCATCTCATTCTTTTCCTTTTTGAATTGATCATTTAGCTACTTAATTTGGCTCATAGCTTTGGACCATTTTCTCTACATTTCTTGCAGTTCTTTCTACAATTCTATACATCTATTATCCCATTGTCCCAAAATGTTGGAAAACTCCTTTTTATTTTGCTGCCATTCCTTTGTAGCCTTTTGTATGTGGGCCTTTAAATCTTTTGTTACCTTGCACTCGGTCTCAACCTTGCATGTCATCTTTTCCACCTCAGCTAAAATTCAGCCCTTTTCAATTTGAGTGGCTTGAAGTGATATACCCTCTTCTCCTTGCAAATCTTGTGCCTTAGGTGGGAAATTTCTCTATCCTTTGCTTTTATTTTTTCCTAGTGCCTATCAGTCGTAGCCTTTACATTTTCCAACTGCGGTTCCCATTTCTTTAATTATTCTCTAGCTTCATGTAACCAGTGTATACCACCTTCTACATGGCTTTGGTGAGGCCTATCTTTTCATGGGGAAGATCCTCACTCAGGTTCAAGCCCACAGTCTAGATCTCACAGTATTCATATTGTATCTCTCCTTCAGATTTGGAGACTAGTAGCTTCATAGCTGAAATCATTAGGGACCTTTTCTCTTTATCAAAAAATGTCAACCATGGTTGTGGTAGAAGATGCATGTTTGGTGCTTGGGGCTTCTACATGAGGCTCATCAGTAAATATGAAAGGGGGTTTGTTAAAGATAAGCAGATTGGAATCAATTGATGGAGGATTCTCCTCTACAAATGGGGGGCCTATAGATACTAATGAAGTAGTGCAAGAAAGAACAAGTGTGAAAATTACCTAGACTATAGGGGTTGAAGATGCTTGTAGGGTGAAATTCATCTCTTCATCTTCCTTGTCTAAAGTTCCTTGTCCACCCAAGTCTTGGACTCTCCTCTTCACGGAGGGAACACTGGTCACTCCAGACCCTTCGATGGATGACCCTGATGAACTATTGGAGTAAATATGATTTTAAATATTTACCTTAGGCTTAAGTTTTACTTAGGTAGCATAATTAGATATTAGTTGCATTTTGGTGCATCCATTTAACAATTAGTTGTTGTCGGTTATATTTTTACCATATCTTTCCTTGCCTTTATAAGCAAGGAATTTGTACATTTGTAAACTATGTAGAATCTCAATACATTTTTAATTCTTTTGGTGAAATAGCCCTAAGCTTCTCTCATATTTGTGAAGGTGTTATCTATAGATGGTGATCCTAGGTCTAGTGGTCTCCACCAACATGGTATTAGAGCATGCCACTCTGCCCTCCTTCCACCATTGAGAGTTTTCATCAGAGGTTGAGATCATGTTATCCTTCACTAGAGTATTGTGGATAGTAATAGTACAAGGAGAATTGGACACTGCTCTCAGAAAGAATCCATATTCTGTGAATTTACTTTTGTGTTGGTCTGAAATCATCAATCATTGATATTTAGTGGTAGAAGATTTAGAAAATTTACCCTTTCTCAAAGTTGGTGGACGTGATCCCTATTTGGAGGTGTCTATAATCTCATCTACAAGCCATGATAGCTTCATCCTGGAATTTTTTTAAGCTCTTAATTTATTTGTTGGGCGCCAAATGCAACAAGAAGTCCAGGTAGGATTTTGTTCTTGTTGTAGGAATTTTCATTATTAATAGGGCATGTTTTTTGGAGGTCATGTTTTCTATTAAAGAGGTGGAAATTTTAATTGCTTGTAGCCAAATTTCCTTTTGTAGGCTATATATTTCCTTTGGAGTTTTTGATTTGTATGTGGAGGCATGTTTTTTTTGTGAAGACTTAATCTGATTGGAGGCATTGCTTTCTTTGCATCTGGAGGCCCTATTTTTTCTTCATGGAGAGTTTGTTGTGGATTGTTGTGGAGGTTGATTGAAGCCTCAAACCATCTGGCATTGTGCTCTTTGAAGGAACAATTCATCAAAAGTGTGGATTTTCTCAAGCCGATTCAACTAGAAAGGCAACATTTTAGATGGAATAAGGAGTTTTCTTTCTTGATGCGTGTGATTTATTTGCTGGGTGAAAATCCTAAATAGGGTTTCCTCCATTCTCAAGCCTGCATGTAAAAAGATTCAATTTATTTTTTATACTTTGGTTCCTTTAGTACTTTGTGAGTCGAGGCTCATGTGGAGAGTTTGGTGATGACTTAATCATTCATTTTGTGTGAAGAGATTGGTGGAAAATTATAGTGGCTTGTGGTTGAGGTACTCTTTTTTTTGAATAATTTTGCTATATATTGCCAGTATCTGGCTTCAATATGGTGTTATTTTTGGCAAAATTTTGTCTTGGGGAGTGCACATTATTGGTTCTATTCATTTTGGGGGCTATAAGTAGCATATTTCTCTACTTTGTGTTCATTTGCACATTATGTTAGAACCAAGAATTGAACCACTTACCCCACACAACTACCACACATGAAAACTCTATCCCAATTGTTGCAATATTGGGGTCTTTGGAAAATTTTGGATGATGAACAACCCAAGTTCACTAAGGAATTTGAAAAAATTGTTCATATAACAAAAATGGATGAGGCTAGAGGGCTCATAGGTCTCCATGTGTCTGATAATTTATTGTTTCACATTGTAGAGTGTACAATAGCTAGAAAAGTGTGGGATAAGCTTGCTAAGTTGTATGGAAAGGTCAATAAATTCAAAATCTTGTAACTTGAAGCTGATCTCACCTCTCTCCCCCTAGATACCATTCCCACTATTCAGAATTTCCTTGCATAGTTCAAGTTGATTTTGTCACAGTTGAAAGGATGTGGTCATGCCAAAAATGATCAGGAGTGTATTTTCTTGATCTTTCCAAAACTGAGAGGTCCTTTTCAAGTGTTTGTCTCTACCTTCTATTCTACTATGAATTCCATGGGAGAATATCATAAGATTCCTTCATTTGAGGAGTTTTGTGATAGATTGACTAGGGAACATGCCAAGTTAATTAAGATAGATGCTCTTCCTAAGAGTCACGCCTTGATGGCTCAATCTTCAAGTGGCAAGAACAAGAAACAAAATAAGGATTCTAAGTCTAATGAGAAAGTTAAGGATGATTCTCTTGAGAAAAAATCCTCTTCCAAAGAAGAACCATCACAAAATAAAAAGAGAAAATGTGCTTATTGTAAGAGATCTGAACATGATGAGCATAGGTGTTATACTAAGAAGATTTATGAGCTTACTTACCTTCTTCAAAAGAACAAAATTTCGCTTCCCTCATCAAAGTCTCCTTATTCTTCTTTTGCATTTCCATTTGCATCATCATCCAATCCAACATAGAATGGGAATGCAAGATTTTCTAATGGGATGAAAGGTAAAGCACTCTTGGCTTCCACTATTCCTAAAAATTGAAAATAGCTTCTTGATTCAGGTGCATCTCATCATATGGAATCTTCTATGGATATGTTCTCTTCTTTTGAGCCTTGTAGCTCACCTAACAATTTGATGGGTAACAATACTTACATGAAAGTTTGTGGAAAAGGTTCTATTGATATGGGTGAAGGATTTTTTAATGATGTTCTTTGTGTACCCTCCTCGACAACTAATCTTATTTTATTTTATAAAATTACTCATGGTGCACAAGGTAAGATAGTTGAATTCACTCCTGATCATGTATACATTTGAGACATAGAGACTAGGGGTGATCCCACAAAGCTTAATTACAATTTCTAGGAGATTCTAATTTTTGCTAAAATTGCATATTTTTAGAAAATATAATGATTTAAGCCTTAACAATTTCCATTTTAAGCATTCCAATTGAAGAGGGTTTGATCAAACTACCTTAGATCAAACCCCCTTGGATAGAACCCCGCTAGTTTTAAACCATACTTATAGAGTCTCATTTACACCTATCAAAATGTTGATAAAACCACTTTTGATTTACCTTTTAGGGGATCAAATGAATTCATTTTAAAAAACAAGCAGTCCTTATTATAAGCTTCCCAAAAGTATAATTTTAAATAAATTTAATTTAATTATTATATTTATTTTTTATTTCTTGTGAATGTAGGTTTTTCACTGAAAATCAAGCTCTTTTTTGCACATGTGGAAAAATAGAAGATTATAAAAAAATTGAAAAATATGAGTGCACCAAATATTGAAGTCCTTGATCCAACAAAAAAAAGAATTTCGATACATACAAAAACGTTGTGTATACAGTCTTCCTATGTCTAAATTGTAATTGGTTTGACTTCAAAACTTTATTAAGGAAAAAATATTCAATAAAACACTATGAAACCAATTGGAAGCACTAGATATCATAGCTACAAATTTAAATTCAAAAAATTTATAATTTGATCCTTCATGGAAAAAAATTATGTGTTATACGGTGAGCGTCACTCCTTAAAAATGGTGTTTATTGAAAAATCTAGTTTTTGAAGGAGATGGAAAAAGAAGTACAATCTGATTCCAAAATTTTTAAAAATAATATATTTAGAATCTCCATACAAAATGCCACAAATCACTAGTTTGCATCATCTTCAAATTCCTCATGGTTTAGCCACTATAGGTGCCCGAAAGTGATGATGTTTCTTTGGCTGATGTTCATACCCTTCCATCAAGGGTGAATCATGCTTGTGAGGAGAAGTTTTTCCACTTGAATCTTGGTATTGTTGAGACTAGTGTTGAGATTCCTCCTTCCTCACCTCCTGCTTCCTCAAATTTGAGTTTTTCTCTTAATCATGTTCATCACAATTTTTCATAGCTTGCTTTATTGGATGAGTATTTGGTAGGCATCTCAGATTTGTTTGTGGAGTCTCATCTTGCAGATTTGGAAGACATACTTGAGGGGATTTCTATCCTCTTTGATGACAGTTTCCACATGGTTGTTGATACATCTAGATTGTCTTTGGAGATTGACATTGATGATCCTTCACTTGATTTGTCACATTTCTTGGTTGTTTTTTATCATGATTATGTGGTGGATTATTCATGCTTGGAGACTCCTCCTCACTCTTCAAATATTTCTATTTGGGGACTTCCTTCCTCTTTTCAGTTGGACATGGAGTGACTTCTTCTGGTGGACTTGTTTCTTCCTAAGGGGATAGGAGTTGCTTGTAGGCATTGGATCATCTTTTTTTTTTGGGCATATTTCATTAGTATTAGAGCTTCTTCATTATGGGGGATATAATATCTCATTTTTTCCCTTTTTATTGGTGGATCATTTATTGTATATACATGATGTATGTAGTCCTTTGGGGGCATGATTGAGTTCTCCATCCATGCATCATTTTTGTTTTATTTTCTGTCTTTTGGAGAGGGGTTTTTTCCCACAAGGTATTTCTCCTTTTCTCTAGTTGTGAGAGATTGCATTATAAATGGGTACCTAATATGCCTTAGTTGCCAGGATCCGTATTGCATAATAATCTCCCTAAGTTGCACTTAAGGGGGGTGTTCGAGTAAATATGATTTTACATATTTACCTTAGGCTTAAGTTTTACTTAGGTAGCATAATTAGATATTAGTTGTATTTTGGTGCATCCATTTAACAATCAGTTGTTGTCGGTTATATTTTTATCGGCTCTTTCCTTGCCTTTATAAGTAAGGAATTTGTACATTTGTAAAATATCTAGCATCTCAGTACATTTTTAAATATTCTAGTGAAATAGCCCTAAGATTCTCTCATATTTGTGAAGGTGTTATCTACAGATGGTGCTCCTGGGTTCGGTGGTCTAAAAATTGGGCCTTAGATAAATAAATTAAAATGTCGACTGCAGTTGTGGTGAAAGATGCATGTTTAGTGCGTGGGGCTTCTACATGAGGCTCATCAATAAATATGAAAGGGGTTTTGTTAAGGATTAGTAGGTTGGAATTGATAGATGGAGTATTCTTCTCTATAGATGGGGGGCCGATAGATACTAATGAAGTAGTGCAAGAAAGAATAGAAGTACAAAAATTACCTAGACTATAGGGGTTGAAGATTCTTGTGGGGTGAAATTCACCTCTTCATCTTCCTTATCTAAACATCCTTGTCCGCCCAAGTATTGGACTCTCCTCTTCATAGAGGGAACACTAGTCCCTCCAGACCCTTCGATGGCTAACCCTAATGAACATTGGGTTCCCTAAACTATTGAAGATTTCATCATAGATTGTTGGGTCCATTTTTCTCTTGTCAAAATACTGGTGGAAGAGGAAACTATGGCTCTTTTTGTCGAGATACTTAGTTCTCCTTCCCCTTTCCAATTTTGGTCACTCGAGGCAATGATTCAAAACCTTTGACATACTCTTGTTCAAGGTCCCGGTTAGACTCTTGCTCTAAATCAGATACAACCTCTTTATCATAAATATCTTTAAAATATTCATCCATGGAATGGACCTATTTTCCTAATCTCTTGTTGATATCTCCAGAAGTTAGCCACTTTTCTTTCAGACCACTTCTTCTTCTTCAAATGTTTCTTGATGGAGTTTCCCATTGGCATGCCTAGGTTGAATTCTGCAATGACCTAATATAAAGCGAGCCATTGGGGCCGCACAAATGGTATATCATCAAAGTTGACATATATTTCCTCATTTCCTTTGTTAGGATTTCATCTTTCCTCCCAATATGGGTGTGGCTCATCTCAAAAATATAAGTTCCCTTCTAGATTATCCTTTCATTTTTCATAGATAAGCTTGAGGAAAATAGGCCAATTTTCTAGTCAATATATGTTGTTCTTCCCTCTACACAAGCATCACTTTGCTTTTTCCAAGAGAGATGGATTTCATGAAGCTTCGTCTTTTTCTTCTTGGCATCGTAGTCATAATCTACGATTGATAATTGCTGATATATTTCCAAGGAAAGTGTCATGGCCATTACAAATCTTGGTAGCTAAAAATGCTCACTTGTAAACCCATGGCATTTGATGAAATTAAAATCCAAGCCCATGAAATATCCAAGTGCGGTCACATGTTTCCTCATCCACTCTAAATCCTCAGGAGGAAACCTTTGTATAGGATGTTGGCATAAATCTTGAAGAACTAGGTTAAGAAAATATTTGGCAAATGTATAATAGTTGTATGTTATTGAAAGCACATGGGTCCATACTAAAACTGGTTTGAATAAATTTGATCTGCTCAACATTCTAAGGGAAATCCCATGATTGAAGAACTTAAGGTTCTGGTGAAATATTAAATGTACCAAGAAAGAGTAATACCTGAAATTAAAAGAATGGTTTCACTCCTTCAATTGATTAATCATCTTGTCTACAATCGTCTTGGGAAAGTCATATGAACATTTTTTCCTTTTCCTTCTTGAGCTTAAAGGATAGATCCATCTAATATTCATGGACCTTATCATCACGGTCTATGCCATATACAAAGGCTAGCATTGAAAACACATCTTGCAAGTCTAAATTAAATAGACTAAATGACAAAGGGAAGTCAGGTCCTAAACTTGCTTCATTCTTATAGAATACTAACTTATCTCTCCTTGATCTTAATTTTTTTTCCAAGCTTCTTCATGAGAAAAGCTCAGCCTCCATGTTACTAGGGATACATAACATATCCCTGATGGTTGCAACACTGATGGTGATCTTTAGCTCTCCACCCTTGATGATCCTATTTTCCTTATCTATCTTCTTAGCATAGATATCAACCAGCTCTAGGCATGAATGCTTGAAAGGTAGTATACATTGTGGTAGACCATAATGCTAAAGTCTCACCCCAAGGCTCTTGACATTTCTTGCCTGCAACCTAGTGACCTTTCTCTAGAAGGATCCTTCTCACAGAATTTTGGGGTTGGTATGCACCTTTGGGTTAAAGATATTATATGCAAAATCCTTGATTGCTCATGGTTTGATGTGGGTTTTAGGCACCATGATTATGGTATGAGGAAAACTTTGTTCCTCTAGAATTTATGTGTTAGCATAGGAGAAATCTCCAAATATGTTGACATAACCTGGCTGAGAGAAGGGAATTTTAGTACCTCTACTTGAGGATGATGCTTCAACAACCATTATCATATCCTTCAAAATATTTATGCAAATATTGCCTCTAAACTTAGAGAATTTTACTTCTACTAAGGGCTGACACATAGAAACTTTTCTACTTTGGTTATCAAATTTTAATCATGCGTATAGAGTAAATGCATGGCTGCAATTACTAGCCTTTAGATTTTTGCTAGTGAAAGTAATACATGTGGAATAAATGCCTACCTCAGGAAATGTAACCTTCACTTTGAGAAGGGAATTAAGTATATTCCTTATGCAATTTTTGAGGAAGGATAGCCTTGAGAAATGGGAGACGTATTTGGAAAATACCTTCATACTTAATAAGTAAGAAGCAACTTTTAAAATTTGCTTGTCATATGATGGAGTTGGCTGGAAATTATGAAGGTGATGAACACATGGCAATAAGATGCATATTTGTCCATTAATGCTAGTATTTGCATTAAATTTTAGAGCCCTGAAAATTCCCATATGTATGATTTCCCTTTAGTAGCTGTTGTCAACTTGCATTTCCCATTGTCATTTTGACAAGGAAAACATTTTTTGTTTATAGATTTCTTAGCTTTATTTTTCTATAAATAGAGTGTTACTTTTATGGAAATATTCATTAAGTCTGCAATTTATATTCCACAAAGAATGGGTATTTTGATCAAACTCTTGAGTTGAAAGAACTAGGTGGCATTTGTGGGAGAGGTCACCAATGACAAAACTAAGAGGCCCTTGAAGATGAAGTCTGACTTGACTATCATTGCATTTAAATGGGTGTTAGGGAGAGACTTCATTGCAGACTCAAATCACTATTGAGCCAACATAGACATCATTTCTTGGTTCGTCACTTCCCTACTAGACCTAAATGTCAAAAAGTCATGGATAGTGTAGCTCTACAGGGGCATGTTCTATAAAGAATATTTGATAGGCCTTGAGGAAATAATTTTCATGGTAGTCCCAAGCCTTGGTATACCCTTCACAATGGACCTTCATCGGAATGTGGACAACACCAAGATGGTGCATTGGCTTCCCTTGTTCTCTGGTTTTTGAACAATGAATCTAGAGTGGAATCAAGAATGGGTGAGGCCCACTATCTCCTTCCTCCTATACCTTTAACAATGTTGAGGTGGCTTATGAATAGAATGGATCACTACCTTTGAGTAGTTAGTGTACAGCCCTAGCAGAGTGGTGGTGAACATTGATGATTGACCCCTGCTCAGTCCCTGTGGAGTTATGTAATGAAGATCCTACCACTGTAAGTGCTAATACCTTGAATATATTTCCATTTTTTTACTTGTTGTGGCCTGGATGTTAAAATTCATGTTGCCTTGTGTTGCCACCTCCAATATTTTTGGTTGTAATCATGGGTATCAATTTTGGCTATTTTTGAAAAGGTAGAGCTTTGTATTTCTCCTTTGAGATCATGATCTCCCTCAAAAAAGAGGCCTCAATTCCTTGAACTATATGTAAATTTTGTCTCTCCTCTTATTTTATTTGAAAAAATGTATTTAAATTTTTTTTACACATATGGTACATAAAGTGTAAAATTTTTAAGAACTATGAGCCTCTAATTAAATAGTTTCAAGTGAATACCATTTATTGGTATTCCCAGGACATTCCCATTTAAATCTTTGAGATCGTATGAATAAATTTCCTTGCATTTAGAAATACAGAATGTACCCTTCCCTAAAGAATCAAATTTGGCATTTTGACCTAGTTTAGTGGCCCGTTCCTCAAATTTTAGGACTAGGCTCCCCTCCTTGAATCATGGGTTAGAGGCCTTTTTGTCAAACCATCACTTGACTACCTGTTGGCACTTAATCATGGCATCAAATGTCTTTTCTCTTTTTTCTTGAAGGCTTAGCAACTCAACTAGCCTTACTTCTATTCAACCACTCTCCGCAAACTCCAAGGACTTTAATAGTTTAACTACTAGAACCTCCATTAAGATGGGTAATACTACCTCCTTTCCATACACTAGTTCATAGGGAGAAGCCTTTAGGATTTTCTTTGGGATTATGTGGTCTACCCATAAAGTTTCTCATAGGTGCTTGTGATATTCCTTTTGGTGTTCTAGCCTAATGCACTTTATCAGGTTGGTCAAATTCTTGTTGGTAGATTTCACTAGTCCTTTCCCTTGTGGATAATAATTTGGTGAATTCTTTAGATATACTTCATGCTTGAGAGAAAATATGACATCCCAGATCCTATAAAGGCTTGCATGCTATCTGAGATGATGTTCTTAGGGGATTTGAACCATATTACTAGTTCTTCCAAGAAGTTGATGATCTCAACATCAATAGCATTATTTAGAGGGGCTACCTCCATCCATCTCAAGAAAATAATTAGTAGCTATTAAGATCCACTTGTGTCTTCTGATGGAGATAGGATTGATCATCTTGATGAAATCCAACCACCATTGTGTGGAGGGTTCCTCTACCACAATCGAGTTTAAGGGCATAGCATGGTTCTTTCTCTTATCAACATAAAACTAGCATTCAGATAACTTCCTCATTAGATCACAACCTTTGAAAAATAAGGTGAGCCAGTAATACCCCGCTCACATGATTTTTAAAGAAGCGGTTTTGGATGAGAAGTTTCCACCTTCTAGACTACTATGGAATTCTCTCAACTTGTAATTTGTCCATGCAATGGAGGAGGATTCAATCAAAATTAGTTTTAAATAGAATACCTTCAATAAGTACATACCCAATGCCTTGGAGCATGTAGTATCTTCTCTTGTGCATTGGGAGGTAAGATGGGTATCTTCTAGTTTGCATGAACTTTACCTAATCAAACACCCAAGACTCATCTGACTCAAATTGTTTCATGAGAACCTGATCAATCATTTTAGCTTCTATCTCAGGGCCATGCTCCTTGGCGAGATATTCACATATGCCTCTTCCCCTTACTAACTCTATGGGATGGATATCTATGTCATATTCTAGGACCTTGATGATCTAGTTGGGCCTTTTTTTTTGTAATCTCCACCTCTATGATATAATCCCTCACACGAGGATGAGCAACAAGGATTGTAATCTTGCTAGCCAAAACCAAGTGTCAAAACTTTTTAATGCTCTTGACTATGGAAAAGGCTTGCTTTTCCATGAAGTTGTGCTTGGTCTCATACCCCTTTAGGGTCCTTGAATAGAAAGCAATGGGGTGTTCCCTGATTCCTTCCTCATCCTTTTATGTGGCTCACCACTATAGACATAATACAAAGTCCTTCAAAAATTCTAGGTTTGCTAACACTGGAGATGTGGAAATGGCTACCTTGATCTTCTTGAAGGAAATTTTTCCTTCTTTAGTCCATTTGTAAAATAGATACTTTTTCAGCATTAGTGTGATAGGTCTCACAAGGCGTACAAAATCTTAGATGAACCTACTAATGAATGTGATCTTTCCTAAGAAAGATTGTAATCCCTTTTGATTGACTAGTAGTGGTAGTTCTATTATAGCTTTCACCTTGTTGAAGTCAATTGCTATCCTTTCCTTGGAGACCACGAAGCTAAGCAATTTTCCTTGTGGAACCCCGAATACATATTTTTTGGGATTTAATGAATCCCAAACTGTTGACACTTCTAAAAGACCTTTTCTAGGTGATCAAAATGGTTACCCTTATATTTTTAAAATATGGTCAAGTCATCCAAATAGATAAGGATGATTTTATTGATCAAATCCTTGAATGCGACGTTTGTCATGTGATGAAAGGTGGCACTCACATTTTGATATTCTAAATGAAATATTTGGATACATTAATGTCCCAATTTAGTGGTGAACATAATCTTGTGTTGATCTTATTCTTTCACGAAGACTTGATTATAACCTGAAAAACTGTTGAGTAACGAGTACATTTCTGACCCAGCCACAATCTGCAAGATATGTTCCATTGAAGGTAGAGGGTAATGATCCTTTAAATATTAAATTTTTAAATCACTAAAATCCATGAAAAAGTTGTATATCATCATTCTTATTGTATACAAGGACCAAATTAGATACCCAACTAGAGTATTTGATCAAGTATATGATCCTTTACTCAATTAGCTTTATGAGTTCTTATGCCATTAAGGCCTCAACCTTTGAGTTAACCAACATTTTCTTTTTTTAGATCAGCTTGGACCCTTTTGTAGTGTAGAAAAATATATCCTTTTATATTTTGACACTTGTGTGGGCCCTCCCTATAAAATTGGGCTTCTTTATGCCTTATTTGGTCCTATTTTTTATCCACAAGCCTTATTTAATGTATCTTTATGAGGATAATCTTGACACATATCTAATGACCAATCATAATTTAATGTTTTTTCATTGGATGACCCATATTTAGTATCTAGAACTCATACACCACCTTGGGCATATGGGTCCCACTTAAGTTTCAAGGCCTGGTCCTAAATTTGGCATAGAACTTAACATTTCTTGAAATTTATGTCCCAAGACTAGCTTATTGGGAATCATATGCCTCAACTGGTGTATGATTCCCTCTTAGCTTGGAAATATTTTAAATTCAAATTCTTTATGGGATTTTATTCTCCTAGATTTGATGTGGGCTTGTAGTGTTGTAATTTTAGGAAATTTGGCATAAATAAGTATAAAAACAAGCTTATTTCACACATTTTTCTCCTAACAAGTTTACAAGTCACCTAGAAATTTAATTATTCAAGAATTCTAAAAAATTTGTGATCAAGAGCATTCCAGAGTTGATAATCAATAATTTTGGAGCTATCTTCAAGATTCAAGCATCATGTCAAATTCATCATACATCATGTTTGTTTTTGAGCTAACATTTGTGATGTAGGTTCTTATGATTCAAGTAAGCTTTCAAGTTAATATCTATATCATTCAATTAGGAGTAAAGATCTGCATTCATGCTATCCATCTCATACAAGATTGTATCCTTTATTACATGGGTTTGGTGAGTTGCAACATAACATATTTGTTCATTCATTATTCCTTTATTCTGTTTGATTTCATTCATGGTTTGATTACTAAAAATGGGATTTGACCAAGGAAAACACCTATTCACTAATAAAACAACATTTTTTACCTCTCTTTGATGTGTGACTTCTAGATTTGGGTTGGAGATCCATTGAAGAGCAAGATTGGAGAAAGTTGTCAAAGTTATCACCTTTCTTGCAAGATCACAAAAAGTCACTCAAAGGTCAGAATTTATAGTTTCAAACTTGGAGATTGGAAGGGAGAGAAGCTATAGGAGAACACTAAAGGACATTAGAGTTGTATATCAACCTTGATACTAGGACTAGATTTCCCCTTGTGGTGTATGAGTCCCAATATATCAGTTTTCAGACTTTTTCTATAGATCCTAGTTTAGCAATTGTAGATTCCAGTTTTGGCCCTAATCCCTAAACTGGGAATAAATCACCCATACTAGTGTATGAGTTATAGTGTGCTTTAAAATTCATAATTTTAGGATTGCAGACCTTGTTTTGAGCATCTTCAGTTTTCTAGGTGCACCTCTTTTTATCTCCAGTTTACTATTCTTATTCGAGTTCATTTTCTAGGACATATAGTTAGGTTTTGCATGTTAATTTCATTTCTTGTCTTTGTAAGCCTTTGCTTAGTGGTGAGCCCCCCATTTCTCTTCAATCACACTCTAGGAGACATATAGGAAATCACTTCTCTCAATTGCACTATTAGATTGAGATATCTAAGGTTTCCTTTAATGAACTAAATTGAAATAGGAGGTCCTTGTCCCCTAGTTTCATCTCCTAAAAGGTGGAACCCTATTTCCTTCAGTTCACCTCTGATGAGTTCAATGTTGTGCTGAATTATGTTTGGATAATATACCTTTAGATCATCATATGTATAGCCTATGATCCCATCATATTTAGTACATAAGAATCTCAACCTCTCCTTATCCTTTAGTGGAATGTTCCTCTTGACTTTAAGATTTATGTTGTTTCTAACATCAAAGTCCTCATAGTCTTTTTTGTTAGCTGTGAATCTCCATTTACTATTCCTTACATCTTTATAGTCGAGGAGTTTCTTTAGGGTGGTTAGGTGTTGTGAGAGTTTATTTCTTTTGAGTTGGACTATTTGCATCTATGCTTGTTCAACAAAGTCTCTTGACTATCATAGGAAAGCAAAAATTTGGGAATCATCCTCAAAGGCTTTCCAATTCTATTTATTATCAATGATAGATGGATAGATGATTATGCATACCACATGTTGGCTCTTAGCTGAATCAGAGGCTAGCTCAAATTGTGAGTTGATTGAAGCCATTTTATGTGTAGTACAGTGTTCTAGGACCTTGGAAAGATCTAGACATTGAAAGACATAAATTACCTTTTGATCAAATCCCACACCCTGTGTCAGTAGGAGCACATTCTTACATTCTTCATAGTTGCTTGTCCTTGGATCTGCTTCATGACTAGCTTAGAATCTCTAAAAACTTGTATCCCTTTTATTCCCATTTTTTTTGCTAGTATTCCACCATGAACTAGTCGTACATATTCTACATCATTGTTTGTACATGGAAACTTAAAACAAAAATATTTGAGAGTCTCCAACTTGGCTAGGGATACAAGAAAAATTCTAGCTCTAGAATCAATAAACTAGTTTAATAGGACTTCCTCTTCTAGTCTCTAATCACTTATGGCCTCTTTATCTTCGAACATTTCTACATAGTACATCTCTTTCTTATAAATGGAGGTGTGTGCAACTTCGAAACTCATTAATGCATCATCTGTGATGTGTTTAGGATGCAAGGGTTTAGAAAGAATTTTCATTTTTACCCCATGTTTAGTCCTCGATATCAGGTGGGACAAGTTAATAGCCAGGTATGCATTGATCTTTGCTATGAAATATCTTGATAGGAATATTCCAAAAACTTGGGGAATGTCGATTATGACCACCTCTTGGGTGATTGACCATTTTTCTTGGGAAGGAGTATAAAGTTAATGAAATATTCTTAATTTGACCAATGTTCAGAACCTTATTTCCATCCAAATGGATAATTCCCTTTTCTAGGGGTTCATAGTTCATGTTCAGGGCATCGACTACTAGCTTGGAAATTACTTTAGTACTAGCATATGAGTCTATCATGTTATTGTGTAATAGTTTATCTCCTACAATAAGAGTTAAGAAAAAAGGATTCTTTTTTGGCCTACATACATCTTGTTAGAATTATAAAATTATGAATATTTTACAAGTTGTTTCATACCCCTGAGTTTCCAAACGAGTCCTCATCATAAGCACAAAGGCCTTTCTTCACAACATTTTTCTCATATTTGGCCATGTGGTTCCAAAAAATCCATCTAGTCTTGAATATTTCACATTATAATTCCTATCAGCATGAGATTATCAGGGTCTCCCCGATTCATAATGCATGTTTTATTGATATACATTTGTTGCAATCTATTGGCAAGACTTCAGGGGTGTCACACCGATCAGAATTCATCTATAGACACCTATCGACAGGACACAATGCATTGTTTTGGAGAAAAGGGATCATATCGGCAAGAGAGTCATTGTCGGAATGAAGTCATAGCGAGCTCATCATGTCTTACCGACCGGTGCACAATAAATCACTTCGGCCAAACCATAAGTCTTCAGAGTAAGGTATTGTCGAACGTATTATGTCTTATCGACTAGCACACTGAAAGACTTATCGGCTAGACTAAAGGCTATCGGAATGAAGTCTCAGCGAATGCACCCGGTCTCACCAACAAAGCATAAAAGGATTCAATCAAATGACTATTGGGGTAAAGTTATATAGTCCTGCCAACTCATATGTCACACTGAATGTTTTTTCATCGGCGAGAAAGCAAACATGTCTCAGTGACTAGAGAACATACCAATGGGCATATCTCGGTGAGACACTAAGTAATCTATGAAACGTCTCCCCGAATCTGAATTGTCATGGCGACACACAAGATGAAAGGATGACTATTGGCGAGACTCCAAATTTTGATGTGACAGGGACATTATAGCGATGCACATGATGACTTTCGATGAGACATTGAAGATCGATATGACTGTAGGATGTCTTGGCGAGTGTTTGGAGAATGTTAGTAAAATCCTTAATACAATTGATCATCGACATTTGAATGTGAAGCGATGTGTCTTTTCAAAATATTGGTGTATAAATGTTCATTTCCAATTGTAAAAAAGAAACAGTAGATAGAATAAGTAGATAGGATAGGAAAAGAATTTTCATAGAATAGAGACTACGACGTGTGATTTCAAAATGGAGATATTAATGAGAATCAGTTGATGTGGTAGTGCATTTATGGTGTCAATTGTCTGTTGTGCTTATTGAAAGTATTACTAAATTTTTCTCCAAGATTAATGCTTTCTGGTTATTTAAATTGATGTAACAAGTTTATATTTAGTTTATCAGTGCACATTTGTTGTATCTATGTGGTTGATTAATCTGTTCTTCCAAGAAAAGATTAAATCTTTTTAATTGATCACAGTTATTAGGGAAATTCATCTGGATCATTAAGAAGAACTTGGTAGTCACAGTCTTGCATGTTTATACAAGTTATAAACTAAAACATATGCCAAACAATTTGAATGTTCTCTAGAAAGAAGTTGCTCATTTAGATTTCATTTGACTCCGCATACCCAATAAGGCACTAGTCTTTGCATTTTTCACCATTTAGATTCATTCATATTTTTTACATCTATTAACTGAACATATTAGGATTTAGTTTTGAATATTGCTATACAATTTATACCACATTTGATTTCATTTGTCCACTTCCACTTGCCATTGTGGGAAAAAAATTTCAAGAGAAATAAGCAAGTCAAGTCTGCCTCACTCATATAGGTACACCTGCCTAGGTCTGGCAACACCTGAAGAGTAGAAGGTTCAATTCATTTGGCCTTTTATGTTACCCTGAAACGTTGTGAAAGCTTGGAAACCTTTCGTGGTTCAAACCTACATTTTTGAGAGCTAAAAAATTAGCGACTCTGTTGGGGATTAACTCAGAATCTGCACCTTAGTCATAGAGTTAGAAATCTATATAGACTCTGCTGGGAATAAGAAGTAACAAACTTTTTCTCACTTTTAAGAAAGTGAGTGGAGACTCTGATAAAAACATTTCAACATGAATGGTAGAAGATCTCAATATAGGGGAGGTCATACTGGGCTCCTGTTGGCAATAGTAAGTGGACACACAAAGATGATAAGGTTGATAAGATTAAGGGGATAAATGAGGACATGTGCATAACTAACAAAGACAAAGCACCAAGATTAGATTGTGAAACATATGATCGTTATGATACATGGAAAGATAATTCAAGTGCAGAACCTTGTACCCCTGAAGAACAAAGAAATCTATTTTATAATCCTCAAAAACAACCAGAGTTCAATGCTAAACTCGAAGCAGAGGGACTTAGATATCGACAGGAATACGAACAAAGAATGGAGGGTAACCAAAATGAGTTTATTGATCATGAAACTCCTCAAGAAAATTATGAATCTTTAACTTATGAAGAAGTAAAAGCACGGTTTGAATCTCGGAGAAAGGAGATAGAAGGACAGGAGAAAGCCCAGATGATACAAGCAATGGGAGACTTCAAATTGTAGAAAGCTCGAAATACTACTTAGACAGCTGGTTTCCCAAAGTATGTACCACCTCATAAGCAGGGTAATCATAGTGCAGGGCCTTCTGATCCATCAAGGGTTCCTCACCATCAAATAAGGAATCAATACAGACAGCCAAATCATCCACCTCATATTCCCACACAATATACAAATATACAGCCACCTCATGGTCAACATTATGTGCCACATCATCATACACAATACAATAATCTGATGTATCAGTATCAGTACCCATCTAATCCTCCCCCTCATCAATACACAACAATGATTAGACAATTTGACTTGGCAGTGTTTTGATTATATCCTTACCCAATGGATGGCAGTTGGAGAAGTCTTGTTCCAAAGTTGACAGGGAGTAGTGCAATTACTGCTAAAGATCATTTAAGGAGTTTTAATGCTTTCATCCAAGATTTTGATGTGCCTTATGAGGATTTGCATATGAGGCTATTTATGATGTCGCTTACTGAAGAAGCCAGAGATTGGTTCAACAGCCTAACAACAGCCTCTATTGATTCTCTCCAAATATTTCAGGACCGATTCCTCGAGAAATATGGGAATCTAAGTGCACCAGATGCTGCTCTTCATGAATTGATGCGAATTCAGAAAAATTAGAATGACTCAATTTATTATTTTAACTGAAGATTCAATAAACTACAGAATAAAATACCTCCTGGATCAAAGTTTCCAGACTCTGTAACATTGAGTGTTTATTTGAATGCATTTGATCCAAAAATAGGGTATGAATTAAGAAATAGGTTCCCAAGAGATTTGGCTGAAGCCCAGAAGATAGCATTAACAATTGAACACAATAGGAGGGCTGCTGGGATAATTGACAAAAGAGACAATCCTAGGGTTCCTCAGCAAGCCAATAATTATAAGTACAAATAGGAGAACAAATAAAGAAATGAGATGCCTAGGCTACATGACATGCCCTATAATACAAATTGGAAGGATGGAAAACCTGCAATAGATAGGCCTAGAAACAAGGAAACTCCTGATCCATTAAGGAAGAAGGGAACATATATGGTAAATAAAAATTATTTTTGTGAAGTTTGTGATAAGCCACATTCCCTAGATTATTGTGTTGTAGCCCAAAGAATACAAGAAGAAGGAATGTTGATGGGAAATATTGGAGAAGATCACACAGTGTATTTGACTTCAAGTAATTTTCACCGTGTTGAGGAGAGGTACTCATCTTCAGAGGAAGAAGGTTATGAGTACAATGTTTCAAATTAGAGGTACAATGTCCACATGGCTGAACAGCAGGGTCTTTCTAACTCTGAAGAAGATTATACAGAACCACATTCTGTTGAGGTGCCTACTCAATGCAGTATGAGGAAACTCACCGAAGAGGAGATAGAGAGATTAACCATTGCTGTAGTTGAAGAAGCAAAGAGTAAGTACTGGTTGAGAAATAGGACAGTGAATGAGAAGGAAGGTGGCCCCAGGGAAATCCTTATGAAGGACCAGAAGGCGGCACAAGGAATGGTGAAGAAAGCAGAAAACAAACAACATGATAAAAACGAACAGAAGCTTGTCCAAAGGAGGAAATTAAAGGGCTACACAAAGAAATGCAAAAGACTGAAGAAAACAAAGAAGAAACATTGGAGCAGAAGAAAATGATTAAGGTAGAAGGATCCTCTTTTGACTTCACTCAAGCTTTATCCTAGGTAAAAATATTTGTTCCATTGCTTGAGATGATGAAAATTAAGGAATATAGAGATAGTGTTGTTCAATTGATAACAAATGGAAATGAAAAACATATGAGTTTTGAAAATAGAGTGGCTACTAAAACAAGTAGTAGGAAAGAGAAAGTAAATATCCTAGAAGTCTTCCTAAATGATGTGTTAACAAATTCCCCACAAGTCGACCCTTTTTTCACTACATTACTCATAAATAACAAATTATTGAGGAATTGCATGATAGATTCTGGCATTGCCATAAATATTATGCCAGTTGGAGTAATGAAACAACTAGGCATGTGGGTGGATACAAATGGAGGAAAGTGCTATGCAATGGATAACATACCTGTTCCTGTGGTTTTTATTATGAAGGATGTTGAGGTCAAATTGGCTACATATCCACAGATGGCTTATAATATAGATATAACAGTAATTAATATCCCTCCTCAGTTTGGGACACTTCTATCAAGACAGTGGACAACAGCAGTTGGGGGAAATGTCCAGTTTGATTTGTCTTATGCAACTATTCCAGTGAATGGTCAGGAAGTCAAGTTGTATAGGGAGCCAAGGATGAACCAAGTTGTTGACTGTGTACCTCAAGATCAAATCAATTGTTTTTGTGATGTGGATCTTGGGAATTTCAAGATAGAACCAGGCCAGCCAGAATTAGTCAATGCTGATCCAATTGAAAAACATGTGGCACAAGACTGCAATGGTGTGTGGAAAATGTACTTTGATGGAGCATGTAGCCAAGAAGGTAATGGACCAGAAATAGTATTTGTTTCACCTAAAGGTATTACATTTAAATATTCATTTTTTCTAGCATTTGAATGTACAAACAACGTGGCAGAATATGAACCTTTATTAACAAGCTTGAATATAGCTATAAAACACAAAATCAACTTGCTAGCTATTCTGAGGGATTCTGAGTTGGTTGTTTCACAAGTCAAATCAAAATATGTAGTAAAACATAAAATATTGAAGCAATACAGGAATGATGTATGGGACACGATCGAGCTACTTGATGCATTTTCAATTGAGTGGATTGATAGGTCAAAGAACATAATGGTAGACTTCTTGGAAAATGTGGCACTAAAAAAGGATGATATCACACTAGCTGGTGTGTCACAGATTGAGTTCAAGATGAGGCCTGATGTGCCTGATAATATATACAGTTGGTAGGTTTTTAATGATGATACTAACCTTTTGAAATTTCTTCACTGTATAGATCAATATGAAGCCCAAGAAATTGATTTTAATGCCTTTGTTGAAGAAGTGGATGGGAAACAAATAGTATTTGGGAAGGAGATCTTACAGCTTAAAACTAATAAGCTTCCTAGAGGACTTGTGGCATTGGAGAGAGTATATGATGGGAGTGATCGGTCTCTCATGAAGTAGACACCAATGAAGGAGGGGGACATTGAAGAGATCAAATTAGGGACTGAGGTGGCACCAAGAAAGGTGTACATAGGGAAGAAAATAAGCCCTGCAATTAGAAGAATGTTGATAGCATTACTAAGAAAATATAAACATGTGTTTGCATGGTCTTATGAAGATCTAAAAGCATATAGGGAAGAATTTTTTTATCATGAAACACCATTGAAGCTAGATGCAAAGCAATTTAGACAAAAGAAAAGACCCATAAATCCAACATTGGAGCAAAAAATTCAAGAAGAATTGGCAAATCTCAGAGATGGGGGAATCATTAAACCAATCAGGCACTCAACGTGGGTCTCAAACCTGGTCCCTGTGAGGAAGAAAATGAAGATATCAGATTATGTGTTGAATTCATGAATTTGAACATGGCATCCCTCAAAGATAATTATCCTCTACCCAATATGGAGGCTATATTGCATAAGGTAACATGGTGCGAGCTATTGTCTATGATGGATTTGTTTTCAGGTTATAACCAGGTCAAGGTCAAAGAATCTGAATAGTATAAGATGACTTTTACAACTCCTTGGGGAACATATGTATACATAATAATGCCATTTGGTCTCACAAACGCGGGAGCAACTTTCCAAAGAGCTATGGACATAGCATTTGCAGATTTGATCAATGATATCATGGTGGTGTATCAGGATGACCTTACTGCTTATTCAAAGAAGGTTGAAGACCATGTACAACATCTGGAAAAGGTATTTGTTAAAGCCTTAGAATATGGTATTAGCCTGAACCCTAAGAAATGTCATTTTGTAGTCATAGAAGGTAAGCTCTTGGGACATATTGTCTCAAAGGAGGGGCTTAGGATAGATCCTTAAAGGGTTGAGGCCATAGATAAAATTCCTGTCCCTAAAATTGTTAAGGCTATCCAGTCATTCTTTGGACAAATTAATGTTTTTAGGAGATTTGTATCTAATTTTGCTAAAATTGTGAAGCCCATATCAAAGATGTTGAGGAAGGGACAAAAGATAGAATGGACTGCAGAGGCTTTGGAAGTTTTTATATCCATCAAAAGGGCCATCAAGGAGGCTCCTGTCCTTAAGTCCCCAGATTTTTCAAAGCCCTTCCAAATATTTTCATTTGCCTCATTACACACAATAGCTGTTGTCATGTTACAGAAAAATGAGGAAGGCCGTGAAAAACCTGTCTTTCTTTAGTAAGTCATTACAGGGGTCAGAATTGAAGTATGATATAATGGAAAAACAAGCATTTGCATTGGTGAAAGCTACAAAGGATTTCAGACCGTATCTTGTTGGAGCCAAAGTGATAGCTTATGTCCCTCATGTAGCTGTTAAAGATATTTTGACACAATCTGAAGTAACAGGAAAAAGATGCAGATGGATTAATAAAATCCAAGAGTTTGATATGGAGATACAAATCACTAAACTGGTGAGAGGTCAGGGTTTGGCTAGGTTAATGGCAGAAGCAAATATTGAAGCAAATCAAATTTGCAATGTAGAGGAGGAAGGGAATGCAATTACGAGCATTGAGCATACTCCTTGGTATACAGATATCATGCATTACCTTAAATACATGAAGTTCCCAAAAGGATTGAGTGACAGCCAGAAAAGAACTTTGAAGTTGAAAGCATCTAAGTATGTATTCATGGAAGGTGATTTATTCTAGAAGAACAGGGACAAGACATTGTTGTTATGTTTGGATGAGTCACAAGCTAAGCATGTTTTAAGTGAAATGCATGAAGGGGTCTATGGAGGCCATTATTCTGCAAAGACAACTGCACATAAAATTCTCAGGGAAGGTTACTATTGGCCAAGATTTTTTAATGACTCCTTTTCATATGTAAGAAAATGTGAGGCTTGTCAGAAATTCTTTGGGAAAATGAAGTATCAAGGAGCTTTTCCACTTTGACCCTTGTAGGCTAATGCCCCTTTTCATTAGTGGGGAATTGATTTCATTGGGGAGATACAAGAGAAATTGAGTGGAGGACATAAGTGGATACTTGTAGCTATCGATTACTTTACCAAATGGGTAGAAGCAATCCCAACCAAGCAGGCTACAAGTAAAATTGTGATAAATTTTTTTAATGGATAACATCATTACCAGATTCGGTACACAACTAAGACTGATTACTGATAATGGGTTGTGTTTCAGATCTGATGAATTCAAAAACTTTTGCAGCACATATGGAATTACAATTTCTTATGCAGCTCCTTACCATCCGCAAGCTAATGGTCAAGCAGAGTCAAGCAATAAGAGTCTTCTGAAGATTATAAGGAGGATGCTAGGTCAGAACAAGAAGGCTAGGGATTCAAAATTGAGATTGGTTGTTTGGGCTGATAGGATCACTGTAAAAAAGGAAATTGGAAAATCCCCATTTGAATTGGTGAATGGAACACAAGCCAGGATGCCTCTACAAAATCTATTACCAGTGTACAAGTTTATTCTTCAGGAGGATATAGATATTCCAGAACCTATGGAGGAGAGAATGGAACAACTGGATGAACTTGATGAGATAAGAAGAGTAGCTCAAAATCATAACATAAAGTTGCAGGCACAGATGAAGTATTTGTTTGATAAAAAAGAAAAAGATGGAAAATTCAAGGAGAATGATCTGGTACTAATGTGGACTGCAAGGTGTCAGGAGAAGGGAAAGCATGGGAAATTTGAAGCCTTGTGGCTGGGACCTTTTGTGATCGTTGGTAAGAAAGGCGAAGATTCATATTATCTACAAAACATGACTAGTGAAGATCAGGAGTTTCTTGTACATGGGAAATTCTTGAAGCATTTTTTCTCTTGAGCTACATAGAGGATTAAGGGTTGCCAGTGCATGGACAACTCTTGATAATCCTCTTAAAAATTATTTTCCATGCACAATAGTTTAGGGTTTTGTTCATCTCCATTTCACATTCATTTCCATTTCCATTCATTCCATCTTGCTCATAGGTCCATCACCTTGAGTCTGGTCTGCTCACCCAAAAATTTGGATCCTTGCAATGATTTCACAACCATTCATCCCCAGACGGAGCCACTGTTAGAACTATAAAATTCTAAATATTTTACAAGTTGTTTCATACCCTTGAGTTTCCAAATGAGTCATCATAAGCACAAAGGCCTTTCTTCACAACATTTTGCTAATATTTGGCCATGTGGCTCCAAAAATCCATCTAGTCTTGAATATTTCACATTATAATTCCTATCGACATGAGATTATCAGGGTCTCCCCGATCCATAATGCATGTTTTACTGATATACATTTGTTGTAGTCTATCGACAAGACTTCAAGGGTGTCACACCAATCAGAATTCATCTATAGACACCTATCGACAGGACACAACACATTGTTTCGGCGAAAAGGGATCATATCGGCAAGAGAGTCATCATCAGAATGAAGTCATAGCGAGCTCATCATGTCTTACCGATCGGTGCATAATAAATTACTTCAGCCAAACCATAAGTCTTCAGAGTGAGGTCTTGTCGAACGTATTATGTCTTATCAACTAGCGCACTGAAAGACTTATCGGCCAGACTAAAGGCTATTGGAATGAAGTCTCAGCGAATGCACCCGGTCTCGTCGACAAAGCATAAAAGGATTCAATCAAATGACTATTGGGTTAAAGTTATATAGTCCCACCGACTCATGTGTCACGCTGAATGTTTTTTCATTGGCAAGAAAGAAAACATGTCTCAGTGACCAGAGAGCATACTAATGGGCATATCTCGGTGAGACACTAAGTAATCTATGAAACGTCTCCCTGAATCTGAATTGTCACAACAACACACAAGATGAAAGGATGACTATCAGAAGGACTCCAAATGTCGATGTGACAGCGTGACATTATAGCAATGCATAGGATGACTGTCGATGATACATTGAAGATTGATATGACTGCAAGATGTCTCAGTGAGTGTTTGGTGACTGTTAGTAAAATCCCGAATACAATTGATCGCCGACATTTGAATGCGAAGCGATGTGTGTTTTAAAAATACTGGTGTATAAATTTTCATTTCCAATTGTAAAAAAGAAACAGTAGATAGAATAAGTAGATAGGATAGGAAAAGAATTTTTATAGAATAGAGAGTACGTTGTGTGATTTCAAAATGGCTATATTAATGAGAATCAGTTGATGTGGCAACGTATTTTTGGTGTCAATTGTTTGTTGTGCTTATTGAAAGTATTACTAAAGTTGTCTCCAAGATTGATGCTTTCTGGTTATTTAATTTGATGTAGCAAGTTTATATTCAGTTTATCAGTGCACATTTGATGTATCTGTGTGGTTGATTAATCAGTTCTTTCAAGAAAAGATTAAATCCTTTTAATTGATCACAGTAATAAGGGAAATTCATCTGGATCATTAAGAAGAACTTGGTAGTCACAGTCCTACATATTTATACAAGTTATAAAATAAAGCATATGCCAAACATTTTGAATGTTCTCTAGAAAGAAGTTGCTCATTTAGATTTCATTTGACTCCACATACCTAATAAGGCACTAGTCTCTGCATTTTTCACCATTTAGCTTCATTCATATTTTTTACATCTGTTAACTGAACATATTAGGATTTAGTTTTGAATATTGCTATACAATTTATACCAAATTTGATTTCATTTGTCCACTTCCACTTGCCATTGTGGGAAAAAAATTTCAAGAGAAATAAGAAAGGAAAGTCTACCTCACTCATATAGGTACACTTGCCTAGGTCTGGCAGCACCTGAAGAGTAGAAGGTTCAATTCATTTGGCCTTGTCTGTTACCCTGAAACGTTGTGAAAGCTTGGCAACCTTTCGTGGTTCAAACCTGCATTTTTTAGAGCTAACACATCTCTCATTTGTTTTACTTCCTAAATTCATATATGTCATGGATCCTAAATATTTGGGATCTGATGAAGGCCTTTCACCTTCATCTTGGTTATGTGGCAAGACTGGATCCAATACCAGAGCTTTCTCCTCTTTATCCAACACATCCTGCAACAAATTATTTTTCTCTAGAATGGATAGGACGTCCCATGGAGATATATTGGTGGGATCCTTCTTCAATTGCTCCACGACATTGAGTGCTCTGATTGGAAAAACCTTAGGCTTGAATGAGAGCATCTCCCTTGCTTTAGGAAAAGGTTGGCCTATCATAGGTAGACCAAGAACCTTATCCATGAATTTTGGTTGTAATTGTGGTATTTGTGGTTGAGGTTGATGTGGTTTTTGAGTTGGTGGTGTTGATGGTACGTATGACACATATTCTCCATTGAACCTTCTTTTCGATTAGTTATGATAGTCTAACTGTACTTGCAATGTTCCTACTGATGGAACTTCATTTGTGAACACTGAGTCTTCTCCCTCCAACCAAGAAAAGAATGCTTGGTCATGGGAGATATCTACTTCTTACTCTAGAGTCATCCCTTGCATTTGAACACTAAATCTGGCATTCTCAATCTTGGGGGACTAATAAATTTTAGCATCTCGAGGAATGCCTTGAGTTATTTGTTCTACCACCCTTTGTTCAAGGTTTACCCTTAGAAAATTGTAGGGCATATGGGCATAATTGCATGGAAAACACCATGCTTCTACAAGGTTTTTCTGACCTAGGACTAAATCCTTGCTTGCACTGGGCTTAACTGTTTGTAATAGTGGTTACCAAGACAATCTATCCTAATGTCTATAGTTTATTACCTTCTCTTGAGGCTCCTTGATATGTATTATGTTGGAAGGGTGGACTTTCTCCTATTGGTTATTTTTTATGACCAAACTTAATCTTACCACTTCCCTATGAATTTTCCAAAATCCAATTATTAGGAAGGGTAAGGATTGGCCAACATGTAAGTAAGGATTCTAAAGTCCTTACGTCTTCACTTCGGGCTCTGTGAAACCCAAGAGGGTGGTCATATTATTTTTCATGTGATATTTATTTGACCAAGAACATTTCTACAAATAGATGAATTCCTATAAGATGCAAATAGAGAACATGCATCAAAGATTTGGATGACCTTTAAAAAAATTATTATCTATTGAAAGGAATAAAAGGGTACTTTAGATTGGTACATTGTAATTGAATTTTTTAAAATTATTTTCATTCTCATTTCAAGCCCTTGGTCAAGTGAAAAACTAACTCATTTATCTTTAGAGTAACCAAATGACAGACTAGTGTCTCATCTATTTGGAAAATGGAGTAACATTTTCAATAAACAATAATACTATAGCAATTTAACTCAGTAAGTGAAAGGCTATTGGCATACTAATTTGCAATATTCAACTCACCATGTCTAAAACATGACTACTTACCAAATCTTATGCTCTTTCCTCACAAACTTGTGACCATATTTTAACATTTAACCAATTCTTTAAATTGAAGCAAAAACAAGCTCGCATACTCAATTAAAACAATTGAATACAAGCGAAAAGATTATTAACCATTTCATTCATGGTTTGGAAGAAAAGTACATAAGAGAGCATATGTTTTAGAACTGATATTTTCTTATATTACTGCTGCTACTATAAAACTATTTTAAGATCATTACATACATAACTCCTAGCCTAGACTCCATTTTGGTATATTCATCAGTATTTACAATCTAATCCTTCTTGAGCTTTGTCTATTCAACCTAGACCATTTTGAGACTCAAAACTTGAACCCCTGTAACTAGCCATGAAATTCCTTTTATAGAATAAGGGAGCAACAAGCAATTGGCTAGATTACAGTTACATTTCATTTTCATTTGAGAACTAATTTCACCTATGTTGGTTAGCAAATTGGGCACCTTGTGAATCTATAATTGAACGCCCAAAAGGTGCAGAAAAATTAACCCAACAACTCTAAATATTACTCTTTAATCAAGATGAATACTCTCTAAATTTTTTGAGGTACAACTCCCTCACATGATTTTCAATGAATTGAAAGAATAGGGAAAACAAAGCATCATGTCTGGTTTTAACCAGAAAGCTGAAAAGGTATACCCAATATTAGAAAAATTTCAAATTTTAGGTACGTGATTCAATGAATAAGAAGTATTAACACAAAGACTAATTAATCATCAGAAATAGAACATCTACTCTATACCATATGAGAAATAAAATAGATTATAAGAATTTCATTGATCATACCAAGATAAGACATGCATAATATATTCTCAAATACAAAGATTTAAGCAATCAGATTAACTTCACCAAATTGTACACAAACAAAATGGTAATTTCATTCATCACTAGTATTGAGAGAACTTGTGAAAAATGTCTAGAGATAACATATGAAGATAGTTACATTTTTTTAAATAGGTGGATGAGTCCTACCTCTTCATGTCCATAGCCAATTAAACAAAATACACTTAAAATAAATGAAGAGGAGCTAGGCCGTTACAACGGTGTTGCTTCATTTCCAGCTTCCGAGATCACCAAAGGTTTCTTTTGCCACACCTAGAAAGACTTAAGGATGTGCATCGGGTCCTTATACTAGGGAATGGTTACATTTTTCACCCTTACCTTCCACGTCAAATGAATATCTTTAGCCATTTCCATGTGATGCTCACAAACCTTCATAATATCCATTGCCTGAGATGATACCAAGTGTAATTCACTTAGTTTTTGTAAGTGTTCAAAATTAAGTGAGGGTAAGTCAAGATTCTCTTTCACCATTTTCTTGAAATTAGCTGCCAAAATTCTAGTGTCCACATCATCCCTTATTTCATTTTTATTTTGGAATAGACCAAGAGCCACTAAGTTGCTCAGTGCTTCATCTGAAAAGGCAATGAATTCATTGATGATCTCTTTAAGCTTCTGCAAACTTTGTTTAGCAACCTATAATTTCCACTCTACTCCTTTAGTCCATGATAGGTAGTGAGTATTTGAAGCATTAGGTATGACTTTATTTGCAACTAATCTTTCCATATTTGAGCTCATCAATAACTTTAATTCAGTTTGATAATTAGCCCACAATTTCTCTTCATTTTCAGTAGCAATAGCTTCATCCCCTAAGGTGGATTTCAAAGCATTTGCCTCTTGGAAGTGCTTAAAAGAGTCAGTAATGAAAAGGCTTCCCTCCTTGATGAGGGATTCATTCCAATCATCTATAGCCCATCTTAAACTTTGATAGCTTTTAATTTTAGTTAGGGCTTCTTTTCCAACTATAGTAAGGGATTCAACAAAAGAATCTACCTAGGAGAGAAGCTATGGGATGAGCTCAAAAATAGACTTTAGACAATTGGTCAAGTCCCGAACTTGGGATTTCAATTCTTCTTTCCTTTCCTTATCTTTCTTTGATCTCTCAACCATCTTGGATTCTAACTCTTAAAAAATTTGAACATCCCCATCCCTGGTAGGAGTGAGGTCTACCCTATTCACTTCAAACTCACTTACTCTTGCTTGAGAAAAATAACTTTGCACTGAAGGGTGTGCAATTTCTGACTAGAGCGTCCTTGATTTTGTGTCATCTATAAGCCTAGCATTGGTCTTTAACGTTTTAGGTTTAGGAGTTGAAGTCCTCTACAACAACTAACCTACCATGTCTTGCCTGGGAAAGCTAGGCTATATAGCTTTCCTTTTTCATGACAATGAATCTTCCAACCAAGTTGGGGTTACTGCAACCTTAGTTGCCTTAAAACCTGGGGACCCAAATAATGTCTGAGTGTCTGGAGGGGTATCTCCTACAGGTGTGGTTGTTACTGGCCTATGAGAGGTGCTTACCTCTCTGACAGGTGATTCATCTTGAGAGGGGGGAATCAAAATTCAGGTTTTCTAATCCTTCCTCTTCCTCCTTTACTTCATTATCCTTCCCTAGAGTAGGTAGGTTGAAAACATTATCCCCATAGGTTTGTGAATACACATTCTTTTCCAGTGGGTCTTCATCACCATCTCATTGGGAAAATGGCGATAAGAACTAAGGAACATTACCGGTTGATTTCCTACTGGTAGAGGCTTGAGAGGAACCTTCAACAATTTGTGAATCTTTGGATCTAGTATAAGGGTGGGATTGCTAAATTTTATTTTTAGTCACCAATTCTCGGGTTCTAGTTAGAACATCAGTAGTTCTAGCTTCAATAGTTTTTTTTTCTTTAAAATTCTAATCCATGGCATGAATGGGCTAGCTTTCTATTAATTTAGTATATTTTGGGTCAACCATGTCAGACCCATCTTCAACAATGCCTTGCAAATCCCATTGAACAAATCATAAATTATTTTGTGTTCTACTATTAATCTCATCCAGCTTCTCCTAACATCATATTCATCGAAGCAATCAGCCCAATAATCTTCAAGGTTGGACTGGTGAGAGAAGGTAGGGCTCAGTTTCAAATTGTTCATAATATAATATTTTAGATCAAAAGAAACATGTTCATCATATGAGGGCATGTTATACCTGGACAATTCTGTCTCAATATTCAAAGCATCAGACATTGATTGGAAACTATATGCTCCAAAACCAAATGGAAAACTAACTGTCAATCTTTTTCTACCTTGGTACAGTCTATTAACATTGGCCAATTGTCTACTCACCTCAATAGATACCCATTTTTCTTTAGGATACTTGGGTAATTTTATAGGTAAACTAGCATATCTGCCTACTCTTATGTATGGAAATCTCTGGAATTGAATAAATGGCTACCATAAAAATCCACAAACTACATTTCCTTTAGAGATAACCTCATTACAAAATGCCCCTGCAATTCTCTGACCATCCTCATGGTAAAAGTGTTAGCAACTCTTCTAAAATTCAAGGTCTTGTGAAGTTGTAGTTTGTCAAAATAATCATAAATTGGTACTTTTTCTAGAGTCAAACCACTTGGCCTTAATTGAGACCAGGGTTGAGTGCTAGCAAGGGCATATATTAAATATGATGACATAAAGAGAAATTTGTTCATGGTGAAGAATGACATCAACTCACGTAGATAATCACTAATAATATTTTCCCAATCCAAGAATTGCTCTCCACTCAATATGATTTGGATGAAGAAATACATCCATTCTTTGAATTTTTGAGCATTTTCATTTCTACTTACCCTGTGCAACAACACTAGAATATTGGCCACCTCATCTACAAAATGGTTCCTATGTATGCTACGAGGAAATTGAGACTTACCCTTTTTTGGATTGATCAACCATTTCTTTTCTATTAGATTTATGTAAACCCCTTTCTTGGCAGTGAACTTGACCTGAGAGCTTTTCATGTCCATTGGTGAGTATTCATCCCTTTCTAGAGTTCCCAAATAGGACACAAAGGTAGACCTTTGAATTTTCAAAACAAGTCTATTATCCTTTGTTTGAACTTTTCATGTCTATGAATTATAGTGTCTAGTACATTCCAACACTAGTTTACGACATTGCACAACTATTGGAAATGTGGTGGCTTCAATCAACCCACTACCCACTACTCTTTCAATGATAAGTGGAGGGTTAGGTTTGTTAAATTTATTCCGCAATTCATCCAGATTAATGGGCCCTAGCCGAGTATCACCAATTTTAGGTCCTTCATATGTTAACCCGAACACATACTCATAGCCTATGTATTTAAGCCTTTCCATGTGTATGAGTGGGTTTTGACAATATATTCTTTCTTCAACGCAAGTGTAAATCACTCAAAAAATGGGTTGTAATGAATGGAAACTGAAAATACATGTAATGGCGAACCCTACAATTTGAATTTTGCATCTCCTCCAGGTCATCCTCAAAAATTGTCACAATAAGAATGTTTTCCCAACCTTTTATTTCATCAAACTTGGCTTCATGGAAAAACATGGAAGTAAATGAACATTAATGTCTTAATTTTCATTATGACACATGGTAGCCGTCACATTCATTATTCCCACATAACCGTCTTTCAAAAATTTAAAAACAAACGTCAATGGGTAGTAACAAAAGAGGTTCAAAGAACCTTATAAGTATATGCCTAAGTTCAAAATGTCATGGTGAAATACCACCCAAGCTAATAATCATCATGCCCACAGTAAGGTTCAACAATACATACAAAAAACTACCTATTTTGAACATAGGAAGGAGATAAAAGGGATCGAGCGGTAAAGTGGGAGGTTCAATGAACTTAATAAAACATTGCCCAGGTTCATACCATTACATTAAACATTGCTCACATTAAAATGAGATGTTTTAAAGTTAGTGGGTGCCTCAATGAGGTGGTGAATGAAATAATAGTAATAGTGGCTCTAACTGGGGATGAAGACTGATAAGGATGAAGTAATGAACCCAAACCAAAATGGAAGGAAACCAATGTATTATCAATTGGGCAACTGAGTCAATCAAAATAGAATGCACTCTCTAGAAGCAAGGAAAAAAAGCAAAAGAGCACCAAAACCCAAAACTAAAACCCTAAGCTAAATATGTACAAAAGAAAGAAAGGCCGCAAGGCCATCACAGCTGATAGAGCTTTAGATCTTGCCCAAATTATAAGGGATGGACAAGGGAGTTCTGTCAGGATATGCAAGTTGAAAAGTATTAGATCAAACTCTTGAATGATTTTTAAGGGGCCAATCCATAGTGAATCAAACTTCTTATGAGCACCTTTAGGTTCCCTGCACTTATCCTACAACAAGACTGAGTCTCCAATCATGAACTTTCTCAAAAATATTCTTAAACTTTTCCTAGTGTATGGTTATCTTATCTATGATCTCTTCTCAATGTTCTTGTATTTTATTTAAGTACAAAATACTCTTCTCCAAGGAATCATTGAATTCAGCTTCCTTTATAGCAATCTGCAATTTACGAACTGGAAGTTCTAAAGAAAGAGGAAGTGCACTTTCCACCCCATACACCAACTCAAAGGGGGTCATGCCAATAGCCCTTTTTGGAGTTATCTAGTCTTCCCATAGGGATTTATACAAATTTTTGTGCTAGTCCTTCTGATTGTCATTGACCAACTTCTTGATAATATTTACCAATTTTTTGTTACTAGACTCTGCTTGATCGTTCCCCTGGGGATAATAGTCAGCTGAATGGGAGATAGAGATTCCATAATCATAGAAGAAAAGTGAAAACTCACTAGATGAAAAAATGGTAGCATTATTAGTAACTAGCTTATGTGGAACTCCATATCTAACCAAAATATTTTCTTTGATAAAATCACAAACTACTTTAGAAGTAGTTCTCTTGATTGGAATCACTTCCACTCATTTGGTGAAGTAATCAGTAGTTGTGATAATATGAGTATGACCTCCATTAGACTATGGGCTAATTGGACCAATAAAATCGAGACCCCATTGTTGAAATAGTCCATCGATAACCACATGCTTAAGTGGTAAAGCCGCTAGTTGAGGCCTTCCCATAGATAACTTACATTTCTTGCACTTACCCACCTAGTGATAGGCATCCTTAAACATACCGGACCAGTAATATCCATGCCTTATGATCTTGAATGTAGTCACAGTGGAAGAGAAGTGACCTCCACATGCCTCATTATGGAAAATATTAAGCAACCATTCTTGTTGAGCTTTATTAACACATTTCAAGAAAGTCCCATCTATTCCACATTTGTACAGGGTGTCACTCTAGATAACATACCTAGCCACTTTCAATTTCAGATCCCTTTTCTGCTTGCTTGAGAGGTGCTTTGGACATTTTTTGTAAGTAAGGAAGTAACCAATATCATAGAACCACTCATGTTGTAGACTAACGGTCAAAACCAATGGTAAACCTTCACTTTCTTCTTCTTCCTTCAAGTTCTCTACCATTAACTTGCAAAGTACCCTTCCCCTAACTAATTTTAAAGGCTTTAAATCTAGATCATGCTCCTACACATTTTCTATCCAACTACCCCTCCTATTGCAATCAATGTCTTGTTGGGTTAGTATGCTCTTGACAACAAGATCTGGTACATAGACTATAGAGTGTGAATGTAGGATATAGAAATAGAACTGTTTGACTGCTCTGACCACTGTAAATGCATGATTTTTGATGGGAGAGTAATTAAGCTCATGTTTGTTTAATGGCTTGCTCATGAAGGAAATGGGTGCTTGAACTTTATCTTCATTTTCTTGCAGTAGTATAGTAGATGTGGTATGTTTTGAAGCATAGAAATAGATAATAAAATCCTTCTTGAAGTCTTGACTGACCAAGATGCGATCTCGAGCAATTACTTCTTTTATGTTTTCACAAGTTTGCTTCCCAGCTTCATTCCATTTAAAACCTAGTTTTTCTTTCATCATATCCACAATGTGTTTAGTAATTTTAGAGAAATTTGGGATGAATTTCCTCAAGAAATTCACTTGACCAGAAAAAATATTTTACACTAGTTCGGCTTGAAGGGGGATTTAATTGCAATATAGCCTTAACTCGTTCTAGATATATTCTGATGCCTTCTTTAGACACAATGTGACCTAAGAGTTTACCTTCAGTGATAGAAAAAATAGACTTTTTGGAGTTAAGAGAGATACCATGTTCTTTGTACCTTTGTAAGACTCGTTCCGAATCTTATAGGTGATCCATTCTTTTCTTAGAAAACACTATCAAATCATCAAGGTAAATTACTATAGTTTTATTCTGAAGGTCACCAAAAGATAGGTCCATAGCATGTTAAAATGTAGCTCCTACATTAATGAGTCCAAATGGCATTCGATTATAGGAAAAAGATCCCCAAGGCGTGGTAAATGTCATTTTGTGTTGGTCCTCCCTTGATACACTGATTTGATTGTAACTTGAAAAGCCATCTAACATAAACATCATCTCCAAGCCAACAACTATTTGTAAAATATGATCCATGTTAGGTAGAGGATAGTTATCCTTTAGTGATGCCTAATTAAGATTTCTAAAATCAACACATATTCGAATCTCCCCCTTTTTCTTGTGAGCTGACACAATATTTTCTACCCAAGTTGAATGATGTATGGGATATATAATCTATGCCTTTATCATTTTGTCAATCTCTTTAAAAATTGCATCAGTTACCACAGGGTTATAATTCCTCTATTTTTGTCTGAAAGTGGCTTTCCCTTCCTTGAGTGGTATGTGATGCTAAAATTTTCCATTCATGAAATTCTTCAAATCATCATAGCACCAGGCAAAGAATTCCTTGTACTTAACTAGTAAGGATATTAATTTTCCTTTCTCTTCTTGGGAGCAACATTTCCCAATATAGACCATTGTAGGAGAATCAAGATCTCCAATATTCACTGCCTCAAACCCATTAGAATGTCCAACAAAATTTCTCATCTTTTTCTTGACAGAATGATCATGGTGATCAAACAAATCCTCAAGAGAAACCAACCCCTTGGGTATTTTATTCCCTTTTAATTGAATAACCTCATCTTGGAGGTCAACTACACTATCTGGGCAGAAGTCCTTACATTGATTGTCACTCCCTTCAAAGAATACTTGAGCAAAGGCCCCAACATTTTCTAAGAACATCTGAATTTCTTTGTAATCTTCAAAGACCTACCAATGGTTGATGTTTTCAAGAATACTTGGTTGATAGATTAATTTGATCCTGTAGGATTTGTTTCTGAATTTTGGGTGCGAGAGGAGTAGAGAAGCATAAATTGTTAATGAATCGGCTCTCGTGTTAAGTTCTCTAGGGATGGCTTCTATTGAGAAGGCATCAACCCTCTTGATGGTGTCCCAGACTCAATTTTGGTAATGTTTTAACCTTTCATTCTTAATAGTGAAAACATTATGCACCTACTTAACAATTAGTTCAACATCTCCCAAAACCTTAAGCATCTTTATTCCCATACCCTTAGCTTCAATTAGCCCTAACAAAAGGGCTTCATATTTAGTATTATTATTGGTATTATCAAATTCTAACTTATATGAAAAAGGGAATTTCTCATCAAAAGGGGAAATGAGAACATCACTCACTCTTGAACCAACATGAGAACAACTTCTATCAAACTCCATCATCCAGAGCTTAGATTCTGAATTCGAAGCACATGAATCATTTTCATTTTCTTCTCCAGAGAAAAGCATATAGTTCCCAAATTCATTCTCCTCATACAATATTTGTGCTTTTGGGTCTTTAGACTTGTGTACTTTTATCTTGTCCTTTGACTTAGGCTCGAGACACACCTTCTCTTTATTGATAGGTATAGTGGCATATGACCAATCCAACTATATGTATCCCCCTAAGTATTTACAAATTTTTTTGCTCAAAAGCATACCATAGATGGAAGGTATATCCACAACCAATATGGTGAGCTTGAGTCACTTGTTTGGTTAGGAAGAAAGTGTAACTTGAGCATCTTTAATCTTCCTAAGTAAGGGAACCTTCTTGTAATCCATCGAATAGCATTTTACAAATGTCTTGGTCATTTCTAATCCCAAAGCCTTAACGATTTGTGCAAGCATAACATTATCAGAAGCACCCGAATTGATGATGAAATTATTAACCCTAAATCCATTAACAAACAATGAGATGTAGAACGGGTATGGTTTTGCACTAGAGGCTAATGAAGAGGATACTTTACTATAAGATGCCACATTAGCAGATGAGTCTTGAGATTTAACTATTGCTTCATCTAGGCTAGCATGCAATTCTAAATGGCGTGGCCTAACATATTCAATCAACCTATCAAATTCTTTAGGATTCATTTTCAAATATTCAGCTTGAGACACCTAAATTTTGGTAGATTTACATAATTCTACGATATCAAAAGCCCCATTTTGACCCTCGGGGGATGATACAATAGGATTTCTTGAGGAGATATTGACTACACTTGGTGAAGCATTTTCACCCTTTCAAATTGCACTAGCCTTTGTGAGTAAAACTTTAGGAGAATTAGGAGTACCTTTTTGGTTGGAATGTTGCTAGCTTTGAGTGATAACAACACAAGTAGCATAATCCAAATTGATGTACAAATCTCCCCCTTTATCATTGTTGGGTTCATATTCTAAGTATCCATTTTTAAATTCACCATATTGATTAGATAATGTGCCTTCCTCTGTGACCTCCTCTATGACTTCTTTAGTAGTGGTCAACTACATAAACCTATTCATCTCAAGGCAGTTTGCACCATCATGGTCAGATGTGAGGTGAAAGAAACACATGTTCTTTTTGTTATTTGGAGGAGGAGCTTCAATTTCCAACCTCTATTGAGTTGGGGGCAAGGGAAGTGCTTTATTCTCTGGTTGAAAATTAGCCTTCCTATGGATATCTTGGTAAAGCTAGTTACTCTTTGACATCTACCTTTTGAGAGAAATTATATCATTAGCCATCCTTTGATTCATAGGATTAGAATAATTAGTAGGGAGTGCCTTCCTTGTATGTAGTTATTTTTTCCATTTTCTAACTGAAATGAAATCATCTTCCAATTCCACAACCAATGCATGTGTGGCTTCGAGAGTATTCAATGGTTGCCTCTTTAAGAGAAGACTGATATCAAGGAGTTGTGCATTAATGAAGAAACATTTTTACGTTTCTACAGAGGTTCTTTTAACAATGGAAGTCTAGTTTATTATCCTATTGAATTTAGCTACAAATTCCCTCATGGGTTCATTCACTTCATTTTTCATATGAGTAACTTGTGCTATTAGTGTTAAGTCATCATCTGCACTTTTAAACCTGGCCTCAAACTTGCTATGCATAGTGGCCCAATTGGTGATACATCCATGTGGTAGTTGATAAAACCATTGTGTTGTTGCATCAACCAAAGATTCAATGAATAACCTGATGGCAACATCCTCTTCTTCTACTGCAAGAACACCACATGCACCAAAAAAAGCATCAATGTGTTCCTTTGATGAAATTTTTCCATATCCCCTAAATTTAGGTAAATTTTTATGAGACCCTTTGGGTAAATCATGCAAATTATTTACTAGTTTCAAAGGACCAATAGTAGCACCCCAACAAATAGGTTTTTGAGGTGGTTGATTAGCCATGCTGAAGGGAAAATTAATCACAACTGGTAAAATAGTACCGTGTAAAATAAGTGCTTAAGAAATAGAGTGATTATTAGGTGTTATAGTAGGTTACGTAGGTCTGCTCCTAGCTCTAACCTTTCACCTAGAGGGAATAATATAAGAGAAATTATTTCTTTGCAAAGTTTCAAAAATAGGGTCAAAATTTCCCCTACCTCTCTCCCCTCTAGTAAATCTATGGAAATCCAGGATTAATTAGTTAACCTATGAAATATGCTTGGACAAGACAGCCAAAACTTAACAATTTGATTTCCCCAGCGAAGTCGCCAATTTTTTTTTGGTTAATAAATTGGGCACCTTGTGAATCTACAATTGAACGCCCAAAAGGTGCAGAAAAATTAATCCAACAACTCTAAATATTACTCTTTAGATGTAAGATGAATATTCTCTAAATTTTTTGACATACAATTCCCTCACATGATTTTCAATGAATTGAAAGTAAAGAAAAAATAAAACATCATGCATGCTTTTAACCAAAAATTAGAAAAGGTATACCCACTATTAGAAAATTCTTAAATATCAAGTCTGTGATTAAGCAAATAAGAAGTATTAGCACAAAGACTAATTAATCATCAAAAATAGAACATATGCTCTATACCATATGAGAAATGAAATCGATTATAAGAACCGCCTTTCTCATACCAAGATAATACATGCATAAGATATTATCAAACACAAATATTTAAGAAATCATATTAACTTCACCAAATTGCACACAGACAAAATAGTAATTTCATTCATCAACAATATTGAGCAAACTTGTGAAAAATTTCTAGAGAGAGCATATGAATAGAAATACATTTTTTCAAATAGGTGGATGAGTCCCACCTCTTCATGTCCATAGCCAATTAAAGAAAAGACACTTAAAAGAAATGAAGAGGAGCTAGGTTGTTACGATGGTGTTTCCTTATTTCCAGCTTCCAAGATCACCAAAGGTTTCTTTGGCCATGCTTGGAAATCCTTAAGGATGTGCATCAGGTCCTTATGTTGGGGAATGGTTACATTTTTCATCCTTACCTTCCATGTCAAATGAAGATCTTTAGTCATTTCCATGCGATGCTTGAAAAACTTCATAAGATCCATTTCCTGAGATGATACTAGGTGTAATTCACTTAGTTTTTGTAAGTGTTCAACATTAAGTGAGGGTAAGTCAAGAGTCTCCTTGACCATTTTCTTGAAATTAGCTGCCAAACTTCTAGTGTCCACATCATGCCTTATTTCATCTTTATTTTGGAGTAGACTAAGAGCCACTAAGATGCTAAGTGCTTCATTTGAAATGGCAGTGCATTCATTGATGATCTCTTTAAGCTTCTACAAACTTTGTTTAGCAACTTATAATTTTCAATCTAATCTTTTAGTCCATGATAGGTAGCAAGTATCTAAATCATTAGGTAGGACTTGATCTACAACTAATCTTTCCATATTTGAGCTCATTAATAACTTCAATTCAGTTTGATAATTAACCCACAATTTCTCTTCTTTTTCAATAGCAAAGGCTTCATCCCCTAAGGTGGCTTTCAAAGAATTTTCCTCTTGGAATTGCTTAAAAGATTCAATAATGGAAAGGCTTCCCTTCTTGATGAGGGATTCATTCGAATCATCTACAGCTCAGCTTAAAATTTGACAACTTTTAATTTTAGTTAGGGCTTATTTTCATACTATAGTAAGGGATTCAATAGAAGAATCTACTTGGGAGAGAGGCCATTGGACGAGCTCAAAAATAGACTTTAGAAAATTGGTCAAGTCCCAAAATTTGGATTTCAATTCATCTTTTCCTTCCTTATCTTTATTTGATCTCTCAACCATCCTGGCTATAGACACTTAAAAAATTTGAACATCCCCATCCCTGGTAGGAGGACCAAGGTCTACCCTATTCACTTCAAAGTCGCTTGATGCTACCTAAGAAACATATCTTTGCATTAAAGGGTGTGCAATTTCCAACTAGAATGTCCCTGATTCTGTGTCATCTATAAGCCTAGTAGTGGTCTTTAACTTTTTACGTTTAGGATTTGAAATCCTCTGCAACAACTGACCTACCATGTCTTGCTTGGGCAAGTTGGGATGTATAGATTTCCTTTTTCTTGACAATGAATCTTCCAACTAGGTTGGGGTTATCGTGACCTTAGTTTCCTTAAAACCTGGGGACCCAAACAATGTCCAAGTGAATAGAGGGGTATCTCTTGTAGGTGTGGTTGTTTCTGGCCTATGAGAGGTGCTTACCTTTCTAACAGGTGATTCATCTTGAGAGGGGAGGAATCAACATTCAATTGTTCTAATCCTTCCTCTTCTTCCTCTCCTTCATTATCCTTCCCTAGAGTAGGGAGGTTGTAAATGTCATCCCCACAAGTTTGTGAATACACATTCTTTTTTGGTGGGTCTTCATCACCATCTCCTTGGGCACCTAATGATAAGGAACGAGGAACATTACCAGTTGATTTCCTACTGGCAGAGGCTTGAGATGCACCTTCAACAGTTCATGAATCTTTGGATCTAGTATAAGGGTGAGATTGCTTAGTTTTCTTTTTAGTCACCCATTCTCAGGTTTTGGTCAAAACATTAGTAGTTCTAGCTTCAATGGTTTATTTTTGTTTAAAACTCCAGTCCATAGTAGAAATGGGCCAACTTTCTATTAATTCAATATATATTGGGTCAACCATGTCACACCCGTCTTCAACAATGCCTTGCAAATCCCATTTCAAATCATAAATGATTATTTGTTCTACTGTTAATCTCATCCAACTTCTTCTCCTAACCTCATATTCATCGAATAAATCATCCCAATAATCTTTATGGTTGGACTGGTGATAGAAGGTAGGGATCAATTTCAAATTGTTCTTAATATAATCTTTCAGATCAAAAGAAACATGTTTCTCATATGAGGGAATGTTATACTTGGACAATTATTTCTCAATATTCAAAGCATCAAACATTGATTGGAAACTATATGCTCCAAAACCAAATGGAAAACTAATTTTCAATATTTTTCTACCTTGGTACAATCTATTAACATCGGCCAATTTTCTACTCACCTCAATAACCACCCATTTGTCTTCAAGATACTTAGGTAATTTTATAGGGAAACAAGCATATCTGCCTACTCTTATGTATGAAAATATCTGGAAGTGAATAAAATGGCTAGCATAAAAATCCACAAACTGCATTGCCTCAGAAGATAACCTCATTGCAAAATGCCCTTGCAATTCTCTGACCATCCTCATGGTAAAATTGTTAGCAACTCTTCTGAAATGCAAGAAGCTCTTGTGAATTTGGAGTTTCTTAAAATAATCATAAATTGGTAATTTTTCTGGAGGCAAATCACTCGGCCTTAATGCAGGCCAAGGTCGAGTGCTAGGGTGAAATCACAAAACTGTGTCTCACTTTTTTCCCAAGATTGAAATTTACATCAATAATTTTAACTGAATCTTCATCTTCTGAGACCTATTGCAGCTAAACCATTGAGAATTTGAAGATGATGCAAACTAGTGATTTGTGGCAATTTGTGTGTAGATTCTAAATATATTTTTAATTTTTTTTTGAAATTAATCATAAATCTTTCAACATCTCCTTTAATAACTAGTTTTAAATAGAAAAACAACATTTTTAGAAAGTAACATTTGTGTCGTAGAGCATAACTTTTTTTCTATAAACCTAGGATAAAATTATAATTTTTGGAATATAGATTCTCAACATCAATATCTAGGGAATGGATATTTTTTCATAATTTTTTGTTACATATATATTTTTTAATTAATTTTTGAAGCCACTATAACTATAATTTGGACATGCGTGTGTGTCGTACAACCTAACTTGTGTATATATCAAAATCAATTTTTTCTTCTTTAGTGAAATAAGGACATCATTACCTATGGAAAGGGTATTTTTTGAAATTTTTTTGCAATAATTTACTATTTTTCCACATCTGTAGAATGAAGAGCTTGATGTTCAGAGAAAAACCTATGTTCAATAAAAAAATGAAAATTAAATACAAGATACAATGAAAACATATCAAAACTATACTTGTTTGAAAGCTCATTTTGAGGGCTACAATCTTGCAAAAGATCATTTCTAAATGACATTATTTAATTCCTCAAAAGGTAAATAAAACATGTTTTTTTGTCAACATTTTGATAGGTGCGAAGGAGACTCCATTGTGGGTATGATTTAATACTAGAGGGGTTCTATCCAATGTATTTTGATCTAAGGGGGTCTTATCTATCCCTCTTCAATGAAAACCCTTTAGATGGAACCTCTCAAGGCTAAAATAATTACTTTTTCTAACAAAATTGATTTCAGGCAAAAATCAACATGTCCCAAAAGTGAGACACACTATTGTGGTAGCACCCGCTAGTAAGGGCATATATTAAATATGATGACATAAAGAAAAATCCGTTCAGGGTGACGAATGACATCAACTCATGCAAACGGTCACTAATAATATTTTCCCAATCCAAGAATTGCTCGCTACTCAATATGATTTGGATGAAGAAATGCATCCATTCGTTGAAGCTATGAGCATTTCCATTTCCCCTTACCTTGTGCAAAAAAACTACAATATCAGCCACCTCATCTACAAAAAGGTTCTCATGTAGGTTGTGGGGCAATTGAGACTTACCCTTTTTCAGTTTGATCAACCAGTTCTTTGTTATTACATTTTTGTAAACCCCTTTCTTGGAAGTGAACTTGAACTGAGAACTTGTCATGTCCATTGGTGAGTATTCATCCCTTTCTAGAGTTCTCAAATAGAACACAAAGGTAGACCTTTGAATTTTCAAAACAAGTCTATTATCCTTTTTCCTAACTTCTCGTGTCTATGAATTATAGTGTCTGATAAATTCCAACACTATTTTTGGACATTGCACAGCTATATGAAATTTGGAAGCTTCAATCAACCCACTACCCACTACTCTTTCAATGATAGGTGGATAGTTAGGTTTGTTAAATTTATTTTGCAATTCATCTAGATTAATAGGCCCTAGCTGAGTGTCACCAATTTTAGGTCCTTCATATGTTAACCCAAACACATACTCATAGCCCATGTATTTAACTCTTGCAATGCGCACTAGTGGTTTTTGATAATATATGCTTTCTTAAATGCAAGCATAAATAACTTAGAAAATGGGTTGCAATGAATGGAAATACATGTAATGGAAAACCTTGCAATTTTCACTTTGTGTCTCCTCTAGCTCATCCTCAGAAATTGTCACAATAAGAATGTTTTCCCAACCTTTTATTTCATCAAACATGGCTTCACGGAAAATCATGGAAGTAGATGGACATTAATGTTTTAATTTGCATTATGACACGTGGTAGTCATTGCATTCACTATTCCCCACATAATTGTCTTTCAAAAATTTAAAAACAAATGTCTGTGGGTGGTAACAAAATATTTTTGAAGAACCTTATAAATATGTGCCCAAGTTCAAATGTCATGGTGAAATACCACCCAAGCTAATAATCATCATGCTAGAAGTAAGTTTTGACAATACATACAAAACACTGCCTGGTTTGAACATAGGAAGGAGATAAAAGGGCCCAAGTGGTAAAGTGGGAGCTTTAATGAACTTAAGAAAACACCACCCAGTTTCATACCATGACATGAAACAACACCCATGTTAAAAGGAGATGTTTTAAAGTTAGTAGGTTGCTCAATGAGGTGGTAAATGAAATAAAAGTAACCTAAATTCAATATATTCCCCAGTTAGTTACATATAATCATTTCAAAACAAGGGAGAGAAAAAGACAAAACTCTACATAATTAGGTTGAAGCAAACCAGCCAACCTTCCAAAAGGCGTAGTTCATGGTTGCAGTATCACCAAAATACCTTATCCTTGTTGATCAAAGAATATTATCCATTAGTAGCCCAAGAAAAAACTCATATACTATCTAGAAAAGGTATACTCACCATCAAAGACACAAAGTTGAACAAATCCACCTCACACCAACCCAAAATATTTCCTTGTCAGCACCTAAGACAAAAAATGGAAGACATGCTGAAGAGGATGAGTTTGTTGTAGGAGACATGGTGTCACAAAAAATAAAAATAGGGCGGGGATGCTACTCTAAGTCATCAAAATTAGAGTATGCTCACTCACTTCTTGCTCATGATGAAATTGGAGGAGCCACCACTCCTTGCTCGTTAGAGTCTTCATATGGTAGAACGAAAAGAACACAATAGCCGCACTCTGGGTCAGTGTCACCTCCACCATCTAGAGGGCTATCAAAAACCACAATGGGAGAATTATGTCTCCCAAGGTAAGCCTTATGATACTTGTTTCTCTTCTTTTCTTTCTTCACAGGCTCAACTGACTCCTTCCCTTTAAACTTGACCAATTCTTCTAAATTGTTCTTGCTCCTCAAATTGTACGTTCTCTTCATAATAGTCTTCTTATTTTTACCACAAACATTTCTCTTACCCTTGAGTGCTGCAGAAGTCCCAGGTACTTCTTGCTCAACCACATATATATCCTCTTGATATTTGAACACACTAAGTCTTTTGGACCTCCTAGTTGGCTAAACAGACACACCTAACTTACCCATTCTCTCAAGCTACAAGGTAAAAACTTGCTAATCAAGATTGCAAAAAGGCTCATTAGTTTAAGCTCCTGAATTGAAATTGCAGAGAAGAAAACCTACCAACTCAGACAATTTTAGCTAATCCTAGTGACAATTACAATCAATTGAAACTACCACTATCCAATAAATATGAAACTCTCAAACAAACTAATGTGTGAATCAAATAGAGATCATATGAAAGAAAACAACTCACCTAGGATAAACACTTCAACACTTCTGCAATTAAAAACCCACAACTCACACACTTTATCTCTGGTTCACACTTCTCAATTCATGAAGATTGCAATTGGTGAGATGAAAGGGTAGGCAATTTGCATTAAGTAGACAATTCAGAGTGTGTAGCAATTAATGATTGAGAAGAACCTCACATGAGTGAGATTACTATACACACATAAAAATGACCTAGGCCTACAGGTTTTGTTTTCTCCACATTTCTTCCTTGCATAATTAAAATATTTAATTATGTCCTATGGTCCCATTTCAACTATTAATTAAATAATTTATAATTATTTAATTATCAATTCATGTATTTTATTCCTCTTGATTATGTAAATAAATAATTTTTATTTATTTATTTAAATATGTCATTAATTTCTAAATGTCTTCTCATAATTAAATAAATGATTTAATTTATTTAATTGTTCACCTTGGCATTTTCCCAATTTTAAATAAAATAAAATAATTTAAAATTGTCCCACTTTCTAATTTTCTTCCTCCAAGCAAATAATTTAAAATCATTGTTTACTGTCATATGGCCCCACTTTTGAATTAAATTAATCTTTAATTCAAAATGGAAAATTTCCTCCATAAATCAAATAGCTTCTAATATTATTTGATTTTCCAGCTCTTTCCTTTTCCATGCCATTCTTATCTCCTTGTCACATGTAATCTTGTCTTTTGATTTGATTTTCTAGAATCAAATCTTGACCATTCATTTCAAATTTACACTAATGTTTCCCTAACCCTAATTGTGGGTTGTCACATTCAATCTCAATCATTGATCTTAGGGAATTTTTCAATCTTCAATCTTGGCCATTCATCCAAAATTGAATTTTCTATAAAATGGAAATTTTGGCCTCAGTTGACACACTTCATATCTCTCAATTTCTTGGCATTGTGATCTTGACATCTTAGGATATTTTATGCATACTTTAGGTTTGTTTCATAGTTTCTTAGTTGCATTATGTAGCATTTTGATAGAATCCTTCAACATTTGCTTAGGATGTTAGCATTATTATAGGTTGCTCATCATAAATCTGAAGGAAAATTATCTACTTGTAGCAAATAGAGAAGGTGCAATGGAGGTTAATCATGGAGGTTGAAGACACATGGTGAGATATTTCCTTTTTTTCATGTTTTTACTCCTTTTTTCTTCATTTCTGTGCTTTGGGTTATATTATTTAAGCTATAATCTACTAACCTAGATTTTTACCTTAGTTACATTAGTGAACCTGACGCCAAAATCATGTTTTTTGTAGATTTCCATATGACATGTTTTTGTTTTGTAGGTACAGGTAGGGTGAGATACATTTTTTGTTTTCTAAGCTGCATTTGTAGAACTGCAACACATTCTCCTTTCAGAATGATGCATACACTCTACTGTGACGCATTTGCCTTGTAGAACAACGCATTCCCTCTACTATGACACATTTTCCTTGTAGGTCAATGCATTTGTCTGACATATTCCAGCTTTCGGCCTTAAGATGCATTTTTTGTGTAGAACGATGCATCTACCTAGAAAATTCCATATTTCTACCCTGGGATGCATTTTACTTGTAGAAATATGCAATCGCCTTGTAAAATTTTATTTTCAAATTTGGCAGAATTTTTCTAGATTTCTCTTTTCCATTTAGTAGCTTAGGCATTTTGGGTTACTAATATTATGTTGGCAGCATGTGGTGAGGAGTCTAACCTTGGTTTTTGTTCACTTTTTCAATTCCTTAAGGCAAACAAATAACAACAAACAATTTTGCATTCACATTTCATTGGTTAAAATTTACATGCATTCTCATGTCATGGGCTTAAAATGAACACAATCATGCATTGAAACTCATAAGGTTAAAATGAACGTGCATTCTCATGTCATGGGTTTAAAATGAACTTTGTCTTTCTCACATCAAGTTAAAAGTTTAAAATGAACAAAGTGTTTTAGGTGTTTTCCTCACACTACAATTTTGATAATTAAAATGAACAAGTGTCTCCAATTTGTGCAACCCTGATTAAATAATAGAAGTATCCTCTCCCCTTGTGCACTTGTGCGAGTCTAGGTGCAAGAGAAACTATTATTGACTCTAGGAATTGGGCCTTCCTTGGTGGGAAAACGTACTCAGCCCAAGGTGACTCAAATTGGCAATAGATCTCTTTAGCCGAGCTACTCTCAACCGATATACAAATGTGAATCCTAAGGGAAAACTTAGGATTACAAGTGTGGATGTGTCACACGAACAAGTGAATTCCCAAAAAACCTATTGAGAATAACCTCTTCAGGTTGGAATTCCTCCTTATCAGAGCTAATCTTTCCTAATGTGTGGCCACTCGAACAAGAGTCCTGAACTAAAAGCCTTTGTGTAGTTTCCAAAAACCCATCTATTCACTAGCGCAACAACAATCATTGCCAAGGCGTCCACATTCTCACAGCTCTTAGTAGAGGTGAAATGCCTACCATGGGAGATTTATGGGGGCTTGAAGCTTGGTTGACCTGAGAAGTGAGTTCAATGTAAGGGGGAGCCTATGTGACCAAGCTTCTAGATCACCCACTCAGAATAAGTGCGGCTAGGGAAACCCACATGGAATCTAGCGAATATAGTCCTTGCCTAACCTAGGGTTGCACATGTCTTCATTATGCATGTTTTCAAAATTTTAAAGACAAAATATTGTGTTTTCCAAGTGTTTTCTGAGACATTAAAAAAATAAACACCTTTCATAGACCTAGAAACATTCATTCAAACTCAAACAATTCTAAAATTTTGCCAAAATTTCAAACAAACTAGACCTCCATTCTTCCTATAATGCATTTTCTATTCTATGCAATGCAGTTGCTATCCTAAACCGCATTTGAGACTTTCTACGCTACAATCACTCAACTAAAACACATTTGATGCCCACTGCAATGCATTCAACTGCTCTAAATCATATTTGATTTCTAGAATGATGCAATTTATTTATTGTGCCACATATGTGACCTAAAATGACGCATTTGCTTAAATTGAGATGCATTTGACATCCCACAATGCATTTGTGACTTGAAATGATGAATTTTCTTGGGATTTACAAAAACACTGTTACAGTCCAAAACCCAAGATCAAACATTTTCAATCTGTTGTCAAACATCTTTTTCTAGTGGCCTCTGTTAAAAAATAGACAAGGAATTGCTCAAGTCCTTCATTTTTTGCATATTTTAGTTTGCATTCCCCATAGGTCTATCCTTGCAAAAATTTAGTTGCATCCTTAGAGTCCATCATCTTCATTTTCAGCAATAAACCAACCTTTAGGTTGCAGAATTTGGAATGGGGAAACTTACCACACTTTTCCAAATCTTTGCCTTCAAGAGTAGGTTATCATTGGACTTAGCCAAAATCATTTCTTTCAGTCATTGTCCTTTTGTGAGACCTTTCCAACTCAAAAGTCTAGTTAGGAAACCTCACTTTGTCATCTTGTCATTTAGTCACACCAATAAGTCCTTTGATGATCTAAATTGAGACATAGCCCAAGCTTTGAGTGGTTGAGTAAACCTTTTCTAAAAGTCCATCAAAATCACTTTGACCTTTGAATTTGCATACCTTAGAACATTCAAGTCATTTTAGTGCTCATTTTCCATACCTTATTCTAAAAGCCATAAAAAATGGCGCCTTACCTTTCATCCTAGTCTTCATTATCCTTTTGCATGTGTCTTCCTTTAGACAACATTGTCATATACCATCTTTTATTGCCAAAAATCCAAAAATATAATTTCATTTGCATCCCTTATTCAAAAATCCAAAAAAATAGTGTCACATTATTTCCATCATCTAGTTGTTATTTTCATCCTCCTACCTTGAGAAAAATCCTTATATGGTTGAGACTAGGCTCCAAAAGAAAAGAAGACAAATGGATCCTTTTGGACAAGACACCAACCCCTATAATTTCTCTAATGACATGAATCAAAACACAAAATCGGGAGCACCTTTTATCAATCATTTTAGTGACATCAACATACCATCTTCGTCACACAATCCCTTCAAAACTTTCATATGTAGAGATGCAAATGGCCATGTATTTGTGGAAGACTTAGAAGCTATCACATAAAATTCTGACGTGGCCTCCTTTGTGGAAGAACTTGTCTTGCAAGATTTAGACAGATTTATAGCCATGCTTTTGCATCAAGGGGAAAAATTTCCATGTGGATTTGATATTAACACTTTAAGAGCAGCTTCTCCCGATCACAATGCAAAAAACAACAATGCAAAAAATACCCTCAATACTAGTCAACCCCAACACAATGCAAATAATATTTGTGCCACCTCACAAAATGTGACAAATACCATCAGTGCTACTTCTAGTGCTACCACCTCTCAAAATATTTCTAGCATAGTTAACATGACGTCCATTGGAGGAGCACAACCATGTCACAAGCCATGCCCCAATCAATTCCTCTAATGCCAACAACATCCTCACAATCAATTGGAGTTACCTTTGGATCCTCAACAATGGGGGCAAGTTCTTCAAAACTCTTATTTGGAGCCTCATCTAGCACCATGGGAACCACATTGTCAATCCTTATACTTGGGTCTTCAAATAATTCCATGGGAAGAAATTCATCCAACTTCTTTGGGAGAAATAAACAATGGATTTCCATTCGAGGACCCCAACCAAACATCAATACTTCATCACAACTTAATACCCATATCCCCCAAAGGAAAAAAACCAACATTCTCCATGGACACATGTACCAATTTGGAGAAGGCAATCATAATACATAGCACATGACTTCATTTTCACAACGAAAAAACACAAGGTCATCATTCCACAAATATTGACTAATATTATTGGAGTGCACATTCACACATACATGTCACATATCCATACCCATCAACACATCCCTAATCAAAATGTGCAATATCAACAACCTTCACATCAAAAAATGTCATACATTTCACAACAATACCCATCAAATCCAAACACATCCTCACAACAAATGGGAACTCAAGGAATACCTATCACTAGCATGTGTGATGCTACGAACAACCCCATAATTGACACACCCATTGTCCAAATTGTGACCTTGCAAAAATAGATGGAGACCATGCAAATGCAACAGAGAAAGACTCACACATCATATGACCTATGTCCATACCCTTTTGACACAAGTATACACATGCCATAGTTCCCTCTTGGATATGTGGTGCCAAACTTTACTAAATACAAAGGCAAGAAAAACCTCGTTGAACACATTCGAGAATTTACAACCAATTGCATGAAAATTGCCTATGAACATACTTACTTGATGAGACTTTTCCCTAGGAGTCTTGCAGGTCCCACGCTTGAATGGTTTTCCAGCTTGCCTAAGGGAATAAAATCATGGGAAGAACTTGCAGACAGATTTGTATGAAATTATGCCTATAACACACCGACGTCTCCATCAAAAATCTATGCACACTTACTCAAGAAGAAACAAATGAGACCTTTATTCCATTCTTCCAACGATGGAGAATTTTAGCAAGTCATTGCCATGTCGAACTACCAGAAAAAGAAAAGGTAGACATGTTTGTCCAAAATCTCCTGGGTCCATTGAGATACAATTTACAAGTTCATTGTTGCACCACCTTCACAAACTTAGTTGAAAAAGGATTCCAACTCAGAAAGGCCCTTATTGCTAAAGGATAACTTAAATATGCCATCCAAAATCATCAAAACAATCAAAACCAAGGACAACCATGTCAAACCAAGAAATTTCCAAAGAGACATACATACACTACCTTGGGTGAACCAATCAAAGAGGTCCTTAAGAAGCTCCTTCAAAATGGTATCATCACATTCCAGGACCCTAAGCCATATAACCCAAGACAATTCAAGCCATCTTGGTGGGATGACAACACATTCTACGATTACCACCGTGCAAAAAGGCATAAAACCTCCTCTTGTTGTTAATTAAGGAATCTTATATAAGACCTCATTGAAAATTGCACCATTGAATTGGGTGGACAACAATTTTCATCAAATGCAGATCATACTATTCATAAAAACCCACTATAGGACCATGGTTCAAATAATCCCTCAATGTTAGGTCCAAAGACTAATAATAACTGAGCCAATTACACTCACACCGCCTTTGATTATTCTGGTGTACCCATTATTAATCTCCTCCGAGATGCCAATGAATATGTCAATACAATTACCATCAAGAAAGCACCTAAGTGTAATGTCCCTACCCATGGTGGAAAGGTAACCATAGCAGGTCCTCCTCCCCCTAGACAACTAAAGATCATGATACCTGGTCCATCTGCCAAATAGTCACAATTAGGCCCATCCACTAAACAATCACAACCAAAGGGATAGCTCAATCTTATTGACCAATTACGAAAAACACCTGGTCAAATCTCTATACTTGAGCTGCTACACATCTCTCCAACACACAAGGCCATACTTGATGAAACTTTATAGGAGTCTTTTGTCCCTCATGACATTGATATCAAACAATTTGAAGCCATGGTGGGATACCTAACCACTCCCCATCATATAACATTTTCAGACCAAGACTACTTGTCACCAAAATCCTCTCACAATGACGCATTGCATATCGAAGTATTTATCCACAAACATAAGTTCAGATGAGTTTTAGTAGATGGAAAAGTAGGACTGAACATATGCTCCCTAAAACTGGTTAAGGCTCTAGGATTCTCTGATTCTTGTGTAGATGCTACCAAGAGCATTGTTATAAAGGAATATGATGATGAGGAACACTCCTCTCAGGGCATTATCACACTTCGTATCTGAGTTGGGCCGGTCATTGTGGATACAACATGTCAAGTCCTGGATCTTGAGCTACCATATAACATCTTGCTTGGTCAACCTTGAATCCATGCCCTAAAACCTATTCCATCCACTTACCATCAATGCTTGAAGTTTCCTTTTGATGGCATCGAAATCATCATATATGGAGACCCTGATCCCTTCTAGTATTGCACCAATCTAAGGAGTATTTCAGAACATCAAGTGCCCATCAACCGAGAAGCTCCAACCTCCTCTTCTTCCAAATACATCTATCTATCCACACTTTCCAAACCATCCACATCCACCCCTTCATCTTCCACCACACCATCTCCCTCCATCCCAAAGGCTAATCCTAATATCAAGATCTAGGACCAAGGTTGTGAAGAATATGAATTGAACATGGCCTATAGAATTACTAAAATACCCAAGTCTCCAAAGGCTTATGGTCAACCTTGTTTCAAAATGGAGCCTAAAGAGATTTTCAAAGTCCCTCTATCATGATTTTTTATAAAATGGTGAGACATGAGCAAAGAAGACATTGGAGATTTATCAACATGGATTTATAAGGACCCTGAAGACCCATCCCCATTACTAATCCAAATATATGGAAAAGGCTATGACATGGTGAGGGCACAAAGCTATGATGGAACTAGTGGCCTTGGTAAAAATAAAACTAGAATGTGAGAACCTATACTACCTTCCCGACCACCAAAGATTCTTGGGTTAGGGTTTGAGCTGCCCAAAACTGATGATCAATGTACCAATGTACTTTCAAGTTAGAGTGTGAATGCTTCTGAAAGTGACGAGGCCATTGAAGATTCCCTTACCAAAACTGACTCACATGAATGGTAATTTGGTTCCCAGAGATCCCTGAGTGATTACTGTCTTGATGAAATGTTTTTGGAACTTGGTGAACATTCCTTTGATGAACGATTTAGACAGATGTTCAAAGTTGACCTTCTTAATGACACTCCCAAAGTCCCATTGAAGAGAGAAGAATGGGTTAGACTCTTTTGGTTTCACAACAATGATAAACCTGTACTGTCATCTGACCATCATTCTAACACACCTATCTGGTCATCTGACCCTAATGACCATCACTCGGATCACATGACACGATCGACCGTGATTCCAATCCATTCATCCCCTATTTTGATAATGAGTTTGAATCAAGTGAAGGAGAATACTAGATAGAATTCGAATGGGAGTTGGAGGATGACAATTTTATCTTTACTCTTTCTAAATCCATCTGCATGCTTTCCACATCCTCCCTACCATTTTCTAATACTGATGATGGTATCTCCCTTATCTACCCACAACTAATTGATTGGGATCAATAAGGCCTGTCGGTTATGGACATATTTCAAAATGACAAAGCTATTACATAATTCATGGGATTCCGCAAGGGCATACCAAGTGGGAACCACAAAGTGGGACTTTCCATAGAACTAGATTGTGCATAATACTTTAGGGAGACTATGCAATCCTCTAGTCACAAAAAAAAAAACAAAAAAAAAAACATGTCTTTAGGTGAAAACTGAAAGGCACCTTTTGACGATACACAAGTAAAAATTAAGGACATATCCAAGGGTGAAAACCTCTTCAAGGCGCCCAAGGATGGAGGATTGTACTTTCTCCCCATCACATAAGAAAAATCAGCAATGCTCATTGAGGACACCATGGAAGTTAACATAGCCACAATAGAAGATCCTAAAATCATTCTCCTTGCAGCATCTTTGACAAAGGAAGAAAAACCCAAATTTCAAAAATTCTTCTCAGAATGTAAGATTAAATTTGCATTGTCCTATTCCAACATACCTGGATTAGATTTGGAATTAGTATTACATAATTTTCCCTTACTTCCAAATGCCAAACTAGTAAAACAGAATCTGTGAAAGATGCACCCACAGATTTCCTTGTTAGTGAAAGTTGAGCTCAAGAAGTTGTTGGATGTGAGATTCATAAGATCAATAGACTATGTTGCATTATGGATTTCAAATCTTGTACCTATCACCAAGCCAAATGGTCAAATATGCATTTGCATAGACTTTCGAGATTTGAACAAGGCATGCCCAAAGGATGACTTTCCATTACCAAACATAGACATTATAGTTGACCTTACAACAGGATACGAGATGTTGTCCCTCATGGATGGTTTCTCAAGTTATAATTAGATTCCTATTTCCCTTGAAGATCAACACAAAACAACATTCACATGTCCTTGGGGTACATACTATTGGAATGCCATTCCTTTCGGCCTTAAGAATGCAGGTGCCACATATCAACGGGCTATGACAACAATATTTCATGACATGATGCACAAGCTAATGGAAGATTATGTGGATGACCTTTTGGCAAGGTCTTTGACATGCAAGGACCACCTTAGTGTGCTAGGATTTTTTTTCAAAAGATTGGAAGAATACAAGGTCCGCTTGAATCCTAAAAAATGTGTCTTTGGTGTGACACCAAGAAAACTTTTGGGATATATAGTTTCTCGCAAAGGCATTGAAGTTGATCCTACCAAAAAAAAGCAATATTGGACATGCCTCCGCCAAAAGGAATAAGTGAGCTATGGAAATTGCAAGGCAAATTGCAGTCTATTTGATGCTTCATCACACAAATAGCAGACAGGTGCTAGCCATTTCAATATCTCCTACACAAAGGCATCCCCTTTGTGTGGATGGATAAATTCCAAGAGGCCTTCCAACAAATAAAATACTATCTACTATCACCACCTGTTCTAATGCCACCTATTGAAGGAAAACCTTTAATTCTATATATCTAGGAAACAACTTTAGCACTGGGGTCATTTCTTGCTCAAAATGATCATGATGAGAAGGAAAGGGAAAAATACTACATCAGCTGCACATTGGTTGGATATAAACTCAACTACACACCTATCAAATGTGCTTGTCTAGTAGTTGTCTTTGTTGCCTAGAAGTTAAGGAACTACATGTTGAATCACAAGACACAACTTGTAGCAAAGATTGATCCCTTGAAATATCTCCTAAGTCACACAAAATTGACAGGTCACTTAGCAAAATGGGTCATGATATTGAGTGAGTATGACATATAATATGTGGAACGAAAAGCCATAAAAGGACAAGTCATAGCAGATCAACTTACAAATGCACCCGTAAAGGTGATCATCCACTAGTAGCAGACTTTCCTGATGAGTCTATATTTCATATAGAGCCTAAATCACCTTGGAATCTTTACTTTTATGGTTGTCATAGTAGTCATGGCTCAGGAGCAGGTATACTATTTATCACACCACAAGGAGACTCCATTCCCAAGTTATTTTGCATTTCTTTTCCATGCACAAATAACATTTTAGAATATGAGGTACTTATCACAGGACTCCAAATGGCCATAAAATGGAAAATCAAAACACTTCTAGTCTTCAAAGATTCTCAATTGGTCATCAATCAAGTCAATGATTCATATGACACTAAGGATGAAAATTTAATGCCTTACAAATGCATGGTTGATAGTTTTGAGTCATATTTCCACGTTCTTGCTTTTGAATAGGTTCCTAGGGCACAAAACAAGGCAAAAAATGCAATGGCTACAATTAGATCCCTCCTAGACATTCCAAACAATGTGCCACAATTTGAGTTTTTGGTGGAGCAAATTTTGGTTCTTGCATATGACATTTTGGAGTCTGAAATGGTTTGTGAGCTTTTTGGTCCCAACTCACCATGGTATCAACACATATACCACTATCTCCAATCCCAGACCCTTCCCCCGAACCTATCCAATAACTAATGAAAATCCTTTATCCACAAAGCTACTCAATACACCATCATCAGTGACACCTTATACCACCGTAGCTTTGACAATACCCTTCTTCGATGTCTCAACATTGATGAAGCATGAACAACCTTACGTGAGGTACATGAGGGTATATGTGGATGTCATTTGAGTGGCCCTACCTTGGCTATGTAGATCACGAGACTTGGGTATTACTGGCTGCCAATGGAAAAATATTCCCTTGAGTTTGTCAAAACATGTCACCAATGTCAAATACACAATGATTTGATTCATGCACCAACACAGGAACTTCGGCCGATTACTTCTCCATGGCCCTTCACGCAATGGGGACTCAACCTCATGGGAAAAATCCATCCTACCTCCTCTAATGGCCACAAATTCATCATCACTGCCACTGAGTACTTCACTGAGTGGATCAAAGCCATCCCCCTCACAGACATAACTGAAAAGTAGATTTCCAAATTCATTCTTAACTACATCATTTTCCAGTATGGTGTTCCGCAGTCCATCATCACAAACAATTATCATCCCTTCAAAAATCAAGAGGTTTGTGAGTTATGTGAATGCTTCCACATCCAACATCATTTCTCCACACCATACTACCCACAAGGAAAAGGTCATGCTGAGGCATCTAATAAGACAATTATCAAAATTATTGAGAGTGTCAATGACGCTAGCCGTGACGGGCACATACAACTTAACCCTGCTCTGTGGGCTTACCACACTAGCATCCGCACACCTACAAGAGCCAATCCATTCATCCTGGTCTTTCGAGATGAGGCCATCTTGCCCATCAAGGTTGAAATTCCATCTTTATGAGTCTCCTTGAAGGGTCTGATCGATGATGAAGAGTATAGACAATCACAACTGCATGAACTAGAAATGTTAGAGGAATGTAGAAAAAATTCCTTCAATCATTTATAGGCATATCAGAACTGCCTCCACAACAGTTATAACAAGAGATTCATGGTTTGAAAGTTTGACATTAGTGACTTGGTCCTAATGCAAAATCTAAAGAATCAGTTTGATAGAGAGAAACCCAACAAGTTTGAACCTAATTGGCTAGGTCCTTACATCATCATGACTTCATTTGATTCTGGAGCTTACCAATTAGCCACTCTAGATGGTGAACAATTGACAAAACCTATCAAAAATTTGCATCTCTAAAAATTCTACGCACAACATTAGAAAGGCTCGCTGAAAACCATAAAAATGCAAAAAAATGAAAAATATAAAAAATTGTCACCCTTGATGGAAACCTTGAAAATAGGCGTCTTGGTGACACTAGAAAAAATGAAAAAATTGCAAAAATAGTAAAGATAAATAATTCATCCAATAGTGAAAACCTAGTAAACAGGCACTTTGGATAAGTACCATGGTGAAAACCTGGCAACCAGGCACCATGTGTAGTTAGTTTTTGCTTCACCATCTACTATCACTCTATTGGCCTTACTTCATAATAAACACCCGTTTTTTTGACAGCATCATGATTCCCATCACAAAACCATACCATTTCTTTCCATGGTTGACAATGGTTGACATTATGTCTTTCCTACCATCCATTCGTCGCCCTAAGAATGTCCCTTTCTGCGCCCTTTAAACCTGGAAAGTGTTGGACCTGATTTGGGTCAATTCCTTATCATCTAACTATAGTGGGTATCACATATGGTTCTATTAATCGAAAATGTCCTAAAAAAGACAAAAAAATCATAAAATGTCCTGAAAAAAGACAAAAAAATCATAAAATGTCCTGAAAAAAGACAAAAAAATCATAAAATGTCCTAAAAAAAGACAAAAATTAAAAAATCATAAAATGCCCTGAAAAAAGACAAAAAAAAATAATCATAAAATTTCTAGAAGAAAAACAAAAAAGATCAAAATATGGCAAAAATACAAAAACATCCAAATAACACTTGAAAATCCCAAAAACACAGTCATAACTTGTCAAGTCATTGATGTTAGTCAATCCATGTCATTGTCAAACTATGTTGTCTCTACACATTTTCTATGTAGGAAAGACTCATATTTGGGTCCCCAAGACATTAGGTTTGTCCATTTAGGTTTGTCAAAATAAATTCATGACTCAATCTTTGATCAATCAAGACAAAGTCATTGGTCGTGTTGAACTACGAGGTCTCTGAGTGTATGATGTAGGCAAGGTCATCAATTGATGAGCCCTCGAGGCTGCACTAGGTTAGTCCATTAAGGTTCATGACACTACACTGGCACACAAGTCAAATGTCTTCAAGTCAAACAAATTAGTTTAAACTAGACAAACTCAAGCAAAATTTTGGCAATGATTTAATCATTCCAGTTAATTATGTCATCTAGTCAACTTTGGTCAAACTCAGTCAAAACAAGTCAAACTATCAACTCTTGGTTATTCTTCAAAATTTTCCTTCTAAAGAACAACCCTTGTCATTTATTTATGCCTTAGGATGTGTCCTTCCTAGGAATTGTCACCATCATCTAGCATTTTGAGAAATTCTCTTGGCATTTGAGGATCGATCCTCTTGACCCCAACATTATTCAAGATGTGTCCTTCCTGAATTGGCATTGTCTGGCACTCATCACCTAGGCATCATGAAACCTCACATCTTGGCATTCAAACACTTGACATTTAGACATACTCGACAAACACTTGGAAAACATTATCTTTTTATTTTTTCCTTTGATTTTTCATCATGCTACTAGTTCCTTGAGGATGTCCTAATAACATGATTTAGAGGAGTAATGATGTATCATGATGATTTTCTTGTCTTGTCTTTTTCAAACAGTCATGTTGCTAGGTCCTTGAGGATGTCCTAGCAACATGATTTAGAGGAGCAATGATGTTTCATGGCTTGTCTTTCTTGTCTTTCTTGTTTGTGATCGATTGTGAAAAAAAGACTAGGGAAATTGTGACTACTTGTCTCATGTGATGGTACGACCTTGCACACCATTGATCTATGTCATATCATGGTATTTGTTGGCCATTACAATAATTTTCCAAATGATGATTAAGAGAAAAAATTATTAGTTATTTGGCACTATGTTTAAGGATTATGTCTTGTCATTTCTTCTCTTCCATCTCCTGATGATATACTATGTCCATACAAAAATATAATTACATACATGATCATATAGACATTGTGTTAGTTCATCACCCATTTACATATATTCATTCACTTATTTGCATTATGACTTAAACATTCATTAAGGCATACATTAAGTAAACATCTATTCACATATTTATATCCACATCATTAAGATAACATATAAGTGCATTTAACATTTCCATACATCATCCATATCATTAATACATATACATCATAACATAAGGCACCATATGTCACATTATCCATACATAGCCATACATCAATGCATCTATAATCATAAACATGGAATTCATTAGAATCAAAACATTATGCATCCATATAGAACATCATCTAGCCATCATACATAACATATAATAACTGCATACATCACGTAACATAATATCATCATGGCATATAATCAGAAATAATCATCATAACTGCATACATTACATGGCATATAAAATGCATCATCATAATAATCATCATAAATGCATGTCATAGACATAATCAAATCAAAATGCATCATCACATGACATAAAGCATATAGGCCACACCAAAACTGCATCATATATAATCTCAAAAATCATGTCACAGGATAGAGTCATGAGATATCCCAAAAATAGAGCTCGCAGGCTCGATGGTCAAAATATAAATGTCATAATATAATGTCTCAAACATAATTTCAAGATAACAATCATAGTTCCCTAGGCAGTTCTCTCCTCATCCCCTCGAGGAGAAGACCGAGGTGACTGGTGCTCGATGACAGGAACTGATGGCATCATGGACATGGTGGGAAGAGTCTGTGAAGCTGATGGACCTATGGTTGGTGGCTGGTTGCACTCTGATCTATGCCTTGAAGTAGATGAACCATGACTATGGCTGGATCTATAGCCTAAGGAATGTCTATGACTATGATGGGATCGGTGACCTGATAAATTCCCTGAGGAAGTAGAAGCACCCATATTGCTCTAACTGTGACTACTATGTGTCCGGATGCTACTTCCAGACCCATTTTCTATCTTGCTCTGAGATCTCGGAAAACTAGGCTCTCACTGCTCGACTGACACTGCTCTCTCATATAACATATAGTACTAGCCCTGGCTAGCATTAACCTTGGCTAACTCCCTAGCTACATCACCCACTAGCCCTGAACATAACTATGTGAACTCCACACACCAGCTCTGTGCCTCCTATCATCGGATCTTAACCTAATCTCACTCTACTCATGTAACCTCTAACTTTTCCCATAGGGATCGGATCTATGTTGTAGCCTCATCCAACCTCCTTTGCATATCCTCCAATCTCTAATCAACTATAGCATCATGAGGAAAAGGTGGTCCTCTAGGTATATCATCCTCTCCCTCCACCATCCACTCTCTAAGCTATCTCTCTACCTCATCCATCTCATCCTCCCCACCAATTTCCAACTCCTCATCATCGCCTCCGACCACCTCCTACCTCCTCCTCATCTCCAACTGTGTCCTCTCCTCCACCGAAATCCAAGGCCACCTCTCCTATGTGCACCTCAGCCTCCATCTCTACCTCTAGCCTCTCCTCCTCCTACCTACCCTTAACTTCCAGCTACTCCTCCTCCTATTGGATCCCCTCATCTCTCTCCTCCTCATTTTCTATCTCAGGGATTGCATCGAGAGGTTCCCTCTCAACATGTCATACTCTCCTGTCTGGCCTCTCGCCATCTCCTTTCTTCTTCTATCTACCCCCACCATCTCCTCTGTCACCTCCATCATCACCTCCACCATCTCCTCCACCCCTCCCCTAGTCTCCTCTACCCCCATCTCCTCAGCCTCCATCCCTCCCTCTCCCTCTACCGCCATATCTACCTCCTCTACCTTAGTGCACCTGTGGTATAACTGAATGACGATCCACTGGTGCCAACCCATCTGGGTCTATCAATGGTTGTGGCTTGTGTGTCTACCACCATGCATCAAAATATTTTGTTGTGCCAAGATCCATTGGGCCACCCCTCCAGGCCCACTTTTGTTCCACCAATCCATCAATCTATTACTCTACTAGAGGTACTAATATAGATGGTCCCCATACGGTCTCCCGCAATGATTTGGCATACTCTATTGTCCCCACTAGAAAATCCTACCGCTTGGCGAACTATCTCAACACCCATTGGGGTAGGTACATCCCAATAATCAACTATGACTAAACAATGCGCCCAATCAAATATCAAAACTATCTACATAATGCTAAATGATTGCCCTCATCTACCCACTGTGTACAATCTCTACACAGTCTCTAGAGAAATTCCATTAAGGTATCAATCCTATGTCGCTAGTATCCTATCTCCCCACGTCTAGTCTGTTGTAGGGCACCCACATACAGATAGACATAAGGCATCCACTCAACCAGTTGTGGTCTTTGAATAGGAGGATGAAAGATAGGGATGTGCTCCCAACCCAAATCATAAGCAGTGCCATCCCGTAGCTGATACTGTGTGCATCTCTGTATGCCACCTCATGCAACTGATGATAAAGCATGCCAAGTAGACATGGCCCCCAAGTGAACACAGTCCTCTCCCATCTCATCCTCATGAGCACATCTCCCCATCCAATAGGGAACCCGTGTCTATGGTTGTCTAGAATCAAGACACCAGCAATCAATGTGCATAACATCACATCCCATCGAGGATAGTGCTCTGTCATGAACTCCCACCAAATCTTGCATCCCTCAATTCCTAGTCCTGCACCATCATTGGCCTCATAATATTGGATAATAGCTTGCTGACCTTAGTGTGGATCATAAACAACATGCTCTCCCCTTATCGAAAGGCGCATAATCCTATACACATCCTTCAATGTCATGATGACCTCTCATGTCGGCAAGTGGAACAGACACGTCTCTGAGTGCCATCTCTCAGCGAACATTGTCAATAGTCCCCTATTTTCCTTATCAATGGGCATATATGTCACATAGTATAGTTCAAGCTGCATCAGTCATCTATGCTCCCTGTCTTGCAACTAATCTCTAAATGCATATGTTGACGGCCTAAACTTGCGTGTATAAATTGGTGGTAACCATTTTTGAACAAGAAAAAATGCAATTTAACACACCATTTGAACATCATTGTTACCATCTATCTAATCAAACATAAGCATAAACTAAGTCTAAAACTAAGTCAACCCTAGTCAAAGTCATTTGTTTCACATCAATGGAAAATGCATCATGCTAAGTCAATTGCGTCATTCGGCTCTTCATTTGCATCATGATAGAGCGTTTGCATCACACAAGCTCCCAAATGCGTCATCCTGAAGCACATGCATCGCTCCATTTTTCATATGTGTCATTGTAAAATAAATTATGTTGAATGGCCTCACATTTGCGTCGCCACAGAGTGATTGTGTCTATAACTATCATTTGCATCATGCGACGCCAATTGCATCTCACCAGTTCGCAAATGCATAATTTTCTAATGGATCCTTTGTGATTGTGTTGCAACACATCAAATGTGTGCAACACGAGTGCAAATGTAGCTTACATGAACGCATATGCATCGCAGCCCATTCATTACCCTAACTTCAAACCCTAAAAAATCACGTAAAACAACGAAATGATGAAGTGGGTAAGAGGTACTTACCGATGGCTTTGCATCCTTTGGCCATTTGAAAGTCTGAACAATGTACCTATAGTGCTTGGTCGTTGGAATTACCATCTTCATGCGAAGTCTCCTCTCTCTGAGCTCTAAAATTTCCAAAGGTAAAATTGAAAATGAATTGACTTTTTACCCATTTTGAACCTATTTATAGGGTAAAAGCGGGATTTTCTTGAAAATTTTATTATTGGAGGCTATTTTGACCAACTTTGACCAACTTGTTGACTGCTTTAAACACATTGAAATCCAAAACCGATTGCGCCACTAATTTTTCCTCATCAAATTAACTTGTCGGGACACTTTCCAAATTTTTCTGTCACCAGGCCAAAATTTGAAAAAAATTCCAAGGGGGCATAGATACTCCGTACCTTCATTGGGGCATATTTTTGATTGAAGTTTCTATTACAATGCGTTAGGCTGCATTATGACAAAGAGGGCCAAAATGTAGACACATAAAAATGACCTAGGTTTGCAAGTTCTATTTTCTCCACATTTCTTCCTAACATAATTAAAATATTTAATTATGTCCTATGGTCCCATTTCAACTATTAATTAAATAATTTGTAATTATTTAATTAATTCATGTTTTTTATTCATCTTGATTATTTAAATAAATAAATTTTATTTATTTATTTAAATATATCATTAATTTCTAAATGTCTTCTCATAATTAAATAAAATTATTTAAAATTGTCACACTTTCTAATTTTCTTCCTCCAAGCAAATAATTTAAAATCATTATTTATTGTCATATGCCCCACTTTTAAATTAAATTAATTTTTAACTCAAAACATAAAATTTCCTCCATAAATCAAATAGTTTCTAATATTATTTGATTTTTCAGCTCTTTCTTTTACCGTTTCATTCTTATCTCCTTGTCACATGCAATCTTGTCTTTTGATTTGATTTTGTAGAACCAAATCTTGACCATTCATTTCAAATTTACACTAATGTTTCCCTAACCCTAATTGTGGGTTGTCACATTCAGTCTCAATCATTGATCTTAGGGCATTTGCCAATCTTCAATCTTGGCCATTCATCCAAAATTGACTTTTCTATAAAATGGCAATTTTGGCCTCATTTGACATGCTTCATATCTCTCAATATCTTGGCCTTGTGATCTTGACATATTAGGCTCCTTTATGCATACTTAAGGTTTGCTTCATAGTTTCTTAGTTGCATTATGTAGCATTTTGATATAATCCTTCAACATTTTCTTAAGACATTGGCATTATTATAGGTTGCTCATCACAAATCTGAGGGTAATTTATCTACTTGCAGCAAATAGAGAAGGTGCAATGGAGGTTAATCATGGAGGTTGAAGACACATGGTGAGATCTTTCCTTGTATTCATGTTTTTACTCCTTTGTTCTTCATTGCTTTGGTTTGGGTTATCTTATATAAGCTCTAATCTGCTAACCTAGATTTTTACCTTAGTTACAATGACAACTTAACCAATCGGGTTTGAATCTGGGATGTTGATCTTTTAGGATTTAAAACACTATCAATGGTAATCCTCCAACATCATTTCTAGCTTTTACAACTTGCCTCAAAAATGGTGACATCACTTCAGAAAACTACCACATTTACCCTTAACCTCACTAGTCATCTTTAATCTGACAATTAACATGCATTGCCTCCCTGGTTAGTGCCTTTTTATTTATATCAGAGAAGTACAAGAAGTTGGTACTAGATAGAATATTCCCAAAAAACATCGCATCATGTGTTGCGGATTTACCCCACCCTTCTAGGGTTCAATTAGCGATGAGATCATTAACATGATGAAACTTCAACCATTGGATCACTATCCCCTTGGAAATATTTACCTTGCATCACACCTCATTTATTTATGTTTCAAATTTAAACCATATCAACAACGAATGAGAAATAATGATAAAATGAAAGTAGGCCACGTGCATCATCCTAGGTCATGAAGATATTGCTCATTTACCCCCTTCAAAACAGCTATAGCTCATATTGATTAGTGACCTCATCGCTCATCGCTAATCTAATCAAGACAAGTGTACAACTATCTACGATGAGTGATGAAAAGATATACCAAGAGCCCTGATGATATCACTCGTCACTAATTCAAAACTCAAATATTTCAAGCGATTAGCGATATGAAGGGAGCAAATGATACAAAGAGAAACTTAAGCATCACACATCGCTAATTTGAATCACAAGTTCTCAAAACTATCCTCGATGCACGAAACAAAGGAAATACCACTCATCACTCATTGCTAATTCAAATTTTCATTCATAAAGCTATGCATGATGAGCGATAAAGGGAGTGGTAGACGAGACTTAAGTGGGATAATTTAGCATGTAGTCACAAGTTGATATAAAAAAAATGGGACCACCTAGGATAATGTATGAAAGGCCTTAAAGAGCTTTAAATATATCATTTCAAAGGATATAAAGGCCAAATAAGTTCAATCAATAAACCTTATAAAATAAAAGAATGTTGAACCTAGGCATGAGGGGTAGGTTGCTCCATGAGCTCAAATGAATCAATATGTTTTAGGATGACTAGAAACGAATGATAAGAGGTCAATGATAGATTATATCATTAATGAGGGATTTGATTTAAGGGTATCTTAGGAGATATTTTGACAAAAAAATCTCAAGGAAATATTAGTGGGAAAAACCCTAAGTGCAACATTTGAAACTAACTAAAATTTACAAATTTTACCAATGGAACCAAACAATTTTTAGGGGTTTCATTAGTGGCTCCAATTGGGGATGTATGTTCCTTAAGAATAGAGTGAGATTCTATAATCTCAAGTGAAGTAGACCAAGCACAGAGGACCAAAAACCAAGGACTTTCCAGCACCAGGCAAGAAAATGAGACCAAAACAAACAACATATGCACAATATTTACATAAGTTCCAAGGCCATACCAAGAGATCCAATCTCCATCATTCTTGAAGCCTCCTATGATGTGCAAGTTTTTCAATCTGCACTCTATAATTCAATCAAGCTTCAACTTTTCTTGGTGGCCCCAGACCCCCAAACTTAGGGCTGATACTTGCCCCTATCAAAAACCTTATTTTCCACTATTTGTATCATTTCAAGGCTACAAATATTCTTATGGATCACCCACCTACTAATCATGCTGCAATCACTGCAATCAAACACTATGGACATATGTATGAACTTAGTACTGACATCATTAACTCTATCCAACTAAAAACCATAGTCAAATGCTAACTGGAATCCATAGTTAATGTAGCATTCTATCCTATTAAGTTCATAATCATACCCTAGCAAATGCTCCTCTAACATGATAGGGAATTGGAAATAATCATAATCTATTTGTTCACTATCACCATAAGGGATAATATTAGATTCAATTTGACCATCAAACTAAAAACCTTCATATATACTTCTTTCAGGATGAGAATTCAAAGACACACATATTATCACTTCAAAGTGATGCTACAATCTTATTTCTATTATTTTAGGGTCATTTCTATCTAGCTTCTATTCCACACCAAGCACACATTTACTATGTGGGATGAACAAGAAATGTTCATATACTTCTATCTTAGGTTCATTGATATAATCCAATCCTTTCTTCCAATCATTGCTCAACTTGAAACAAAATGTTTCAAAGGATGGATCAAGTAGCTTAGGATTGATATGATCAATAGTAGGGTATTCAAATGCACCATCAATTAATATGTTTGCTAACTCACCTATGCAGGACTTACTGCAACTTGACTATTTCTTATTTTTTGCTGAGCAAGTTTCTTCATCAAGTTCCTTGTTAAAAAATATCATGTCCATTTTTACTGCAAAGCTTGTACATTCCATTTATATTTCATATAAACACTCAGAAATAGGACCCTCCTGGCTAACATTACTAATCCCATAATTTTTAATACTAAATTCAATGTAAAGATGTTGGGTGCAAACATTCTTGTCTTCAAATTCATCACCAATCACATTTCCAAGATATTCAAATTCTGAAACAGCTGAATTGCATTTCAAAAATCCATCACATACAATCCATTCATCAACTGGTGAGGGAAAACCTCATGAGTATTGATACAACTATATTCATTAGGAAAGAAAGATGTCTTTACGTCATCCTCACCAAAAGATTCATATTCCTCATAATTTTCATTTTTACTAGCATAATTATCAACCCTCAAGGGTACATCAACAGAGCTTACAAGTATGGCAATATCATCATCTGCACTGCTAGACAAACATTCTTCTTTTGAAAAATCCTTATCCATTTCTTGGATAATCCCTTGATCTTTGACAATAGGATGAGTACCCCTATCATCCTAGGACAACATTTTTTTCATATATTCATATTTAACCTCCTCGATAATTCTGATCCAACTAATTATTTGATCAAAATTCTGAGGTTTCAATTCCTTGGGAAAAGTACTAATCCCTGGCTCATAAATGTCATAGAATAGGTCAATACACACTAAATCTTTAGGTCGTAACCTTTTAGAAATTTCTAACAACCTTGTTAACAATTCATAGGAAAACTCCCCTTCATGTCTCTTCATAATGGACAGTCTTTGAATTAACAATACCTGATCATCATTACTTAAACATTGTTGAAGTTCATCCTAAATTTTCTCATGATTAACATGTGAGGGTGAACAAGATGAGCCATCGAAAGCATTATTACCTTGATCATTCTTTTCATCCTTAGTTATTCCATTCATACAATGTGCATTAGGAAAAATAACACTTGCAATCATATATCCCCTCATCATTGAATATTTCATAGTATTTTCAATATCCATGGCAATGTGACATGCTTGATGTAATTTTGTGGGTTCCTTGTCCCTTATCAAATAACTCATTTCATTATTAAATGGACCTAAATGTACAATCAAACATTCTACATCACTAGGTCTTAGGGGTTCAGGAATGTCTTTTACTACTCTCGCAAATCTAAGGTTAAAGGTAGGAACCAACTCATCTTCATCTTGTTGGATTTCCCTAAATATATTTCTTATCACATTTGGACTAATTCTTTCACCAAATTGTTCCAAAAATGCTATCATGAAGTCATCCCATGAAACTATAGAACACATTGGTAAATATGAGAACCAATCTCTAGCATCTTCCTTTAAAGACTGAGCAAAAATATTCATTACAACATCCTCATGATCTATCTCAAAATCACCCATTAAATCCATGAATGCATTCATATGTTTCGAAGCTGACTCAAAAGTTTTCCCTGTAAAGTTAGGAAAATATTTCCTAATATCATTGGGAATATTATTAGGAAAACCTTGAATACCATTAAAAATCAATGGCTTATATCTCTCTATAGAGAATTTCCTTTGATGGCATGATAAGAACTGCATGCCCTACATACTTTTACTTGATGTTCCACAAGGTGATACAGGGGAATGATACATCTCTCTTTTATCCCTATTCAATCAACTTCATAGTTGATTGCCTACTGTCTCATTTATGATTTTACAATGCATAACTCAAACACATTCATGCTTTAAAACTTTCTAAAAGGAAAATTTCAAAGATAAGCATACTTCTTCAATCCAACTTAGATATTACAAATTTCACATTAGAAGTATGTAAAATAATTACCATTCCCTCTCTTTGTGCTTAATTCACATAATAGGGAATTTTTTTCTTACCAAATTATTGTAATATGGTTTTCACATGGATTTATTTCTTCTTGAAAACCAAAACAAGGGAAAAATACTTGGATATAATGCAACTATTCTGAATTGTGCTTTTTATTGGAAGATCTTGCAGATCTACAACTTTCTTCATGTCTTCATCAGGTTCTTTGCATAGAGTCACCACTTCCTTTATCAAGGAAAAACTTCAACAATATAAAGTTTCTTTCGCAAGTTGATTTCAAGTTAAGCTTCCTTAATCAATAGAGTCACATATAAGTCCTTTATACATTCTTACTTTGTCTCGAGCAACTTTTCATTCCATTTTACCAAAGCCTCTCAAATTATTGACACTGGCACAAAGATATTTGGAGTCGCCACCCACATCTAGTGAGAAATTCCAAGATTATTCATGGAATTATAGTAGATCTTGACAACATTTTCATGTTTTCAAAGAAAACAAAGCAAACTCCTTCAATATCTCAGAGGATTGACTTATTGATGCAAATATGGGCCTAGCAATATAATTTTCTAAAAAATATTTGAATTTTTAAGGCAAGATGATCCTCTATCAGAGTTTTCTTCAGTCACTCCCCAACAAAGTCATCATTTCTTTTGGTTATTTTTTATGAACCAAAATTAAGCTTACCACTTCCCTATGAATTTGCTAGAATCCAATTATTAGAAAGGGTAAGGATTGGCCAATACATAAGTGAAGATTTTGAAGTCCTTACTTCTTCACTTTGGGCTCTGTGAAACCCAAGAGGGTGGTCCTATATATGTTCATGTGCTATTTATTTGAGCAAGATAATTTCTACAAATAGATGAATTCCTATAATATGCAAATAGACAACATTCATCAAAGATTTATCTGACCTTTAAACAAATTATTATCTATTACAAGGAATAAAACAATACTTCAGATTGGTACATTGTAGTTGAAATTTTTTAAATGATTTTCATTCTCATTTCGAGCCCTTGGTCAAGTGAACAACTAACTCATTTATCCTTAGAGTAACCAAATGAAAGACCAGTGCCTCATCTATTGGGAAAATGAAGTCACATTTGCAATAAAACATAATGCTATAGCAATTTAACTCATTAAGTGAAGGGCTATTGACATACTACTTTGTAGTATTCAACTCAGTATGTCTAAAACACGACTACTTACCAAATCTTATGCTCTTTCCTCACAAACTTGTGACATTATTTTAGCATTTAATCAATTATTTGAATTGAAGCAAAAAAAAGCTCACACACTCAATTAAAACAATTGAATACAAGTGAAAATATTATTAACCATTTCATTCATAGTTTAGAAGAAAAGTACATAAGAGAGCATATGTTTTAGAACCGATATTTTCTTATATTACTACTACTACTGTAAAAACTATTTTAAGATCATTACATACATAGATCCTACCCTAGAATCCATTCTAGTATATTCATTAGTATTTACAATCTTCTCCTTCTTAAGCTTTGTTTGTTCAACCTAGACCATTTTGAGACTCAAAACTTGGACCCCTGTAACTAGCCATGAAATCCCTTTTATAGAATAAGGGAGCAACAAGCAACTGGATGGATTACAGTTACATTTCATTTTAATTTTAACAAATTTCACCTTAATTCGAGATATTACCTAGTTAGTTACATGTAATCATTTCAAAATAGGGAGAGCAAAAGACAAAACTCTACATAATTCAGTTGAAGTAGATTAGCTAGCCTTCCAAAAGGTGTAGTTCGTTGTTGCAGTAGTGCCAAAACACATCATCCTTGTTGACCAAAGAAGATTCTCCATTAGTATCCCAAGCAAAAACTCATATACTACTTGGAAAAGGTATACTCACCATCGAAGACACAAGGTTCAATAAATCCACCTCACACCAGCCCAAAATATTTTCACGTCAACACCTAGGACAAAAAATGGAAGACATGTTGAAGAGGACAATTTTTCTATAGTAGTTATGGTGTCATCAAAAAAAAAAATAGGGCAAGGACGCTACTCTAAGTCATCAACACTAGAGTATGCTTTTTGGATTCTTGTTCATGATGAAATTGGAAGAGAAACCACTCCTTCCTCATTAGATTCTTCATATGGCACCAGGGAAAGAAGGTAATGGCCGCACTCCGAGTTAGTGTCACCTCCATCATTTGAAGGGCTATCAAAAATCACAATGGGATAATTGTGTCTCCCCAATTAGGCCATATGATACTTGTTTCTTTTCTTTTATTTCTTTATAGGCTCAACTAGCTCCTTCCCTTTAAACTTGAACAATTCTTCTGAAATGGTCTTGCTTCTCAAATTGTACGTGCTCTTGATAATAGTCTTCTTATTTTTACCATGGAAATTTCTCTTAACCTTGGGTGTTGTAGAAGTCCCAGGTACTTCTTGCTTAGCCACATATATATCCTCTTGAAATTCAAACACACTAAGTCTTTTGGACCTCCTAGTTGGCTGAACAGACACATCTGACTTACCCATTCTCTCAAGATACAGGGTAAAAACTAGCTAATCAAGATTGCAAAAAGACTCACTAATTTAAGCTCTTGAATTGAAATTGTAGAGAATAAAACCTACCAATCTAGAAAATTTCAGCTAATCCCAGTGACAATTGCAATCAATTGAAACTCCCACTATCCCAGAAATATGAAACTCTCAAACAAACTAATGCATGAATCAAACAGAGCTCATATGAAAGAAAAAAACTCACTTGGGATAAACACTTCAACATTTCTATAATTAAAAACCCATAACTCGCACACTTTATCTTTGGATCACACTTCTTAATTCATGAAGAATGCAATTGGTGAGATGAAAGGGCATGCAATCTGCATTAAGAAGACAATTCAAAGCGTGTAGCAATTAATGATTGAGAAGACCCTCACGTGAGCAAGCTGACAACTTAACTGATCAGCTTTGAATCCAGGCCATTGATCTTTTAGGATTTAAAACACTATCAATGGCAATCCTTGAGCATCATTTCTACATTTTATAACTTTCCTAAAAAATGGAGATATCACCTCAGAAAACTTCCACATTTACCCTTAAGCTCACTAGTCATCTTCAATCTTACAATTAACATGCATCACCACCCTAGTCAGGGCCTTTTCATTTATATTAGTGAAGTACAAGAAGCCAGTATTGGAGAGAATATTCCCAAAAGCATACCATTGTGCATCAAAAATTTTCCCCACCCTTCCAAGATTTAATCATCGATTAGAGCATTGGCATGATGAAACTTCAACCTTTGGATTACTATCCCCTTGTAAATCTTCACCTTGCATTGCATGCCACTGATTTATGTTTCAAATTCTAAATCATATCAACAATGGATGAGAAATAGCGACGGAATGAAAGCAAGCCACATGCATCATCCTCAGTCATGAACACATCGCTCATTTACTTCCTTCAAAATAGTGATGACTCATATTGACTGGTGACCCCATCGCTCATTGCTAATTTGATCAAGAGAAGCACACAACTATCTATGATGAGTGATGAAAAGATATACAAAGAGCCCTGATGATATTGCTGATCGCTAATTCAAAACTTAAATCTTTCAAGCGATTAGTGATATGAAGGGAGCCAGGGATACAAAGAGAAACTTAAGCATTGCACATCACTATTTTGAATCAAAAGTTCTCAAAACTATCTGTGATGCAAGAAACAAAGGAAATATTGCTCATTTCTCATCACTAATTCAAATTTTCATTCATAAAGCTATTCGCGATGAGTGATAAAGGGAGTGGTAGGTGGGACTTAAGTGGGATAATTTAGCATATGGTCACAAGTTGTTATGAGAAAAAGGGGACCTCCTATGATAATGTATGAAAGGCCTTAAAGAGATTAAAAAACATCATTTCAAAGGGTGTAAAGGCCAAATAAGGTCAATCGATAAACCTTATAAAATAAAAGAATGTCAGACCTAAGCATGAGGGGCAGGTTGCTCCATGAGCTCAAATGACTCAAGATGTTTTAGGATGACTGGAAATGGGTGATAAGAGGTCAATGATATATTATATCATTGAAGAGGGCTTTGATTTAAGGGTTTCTTAGGAGAGATTTTTGACAACAAAATCTCATGGAAATATTAGTGGGAAAAGCCCTAAGTGCAACATTTGAAACTAACTGAAATTTGTAGAGTTTTACCAATGGAACCAAAAAAATCTCAAGGGTTCCATCACCTCCTTGATATTTTTACAAGGGTCTTCATAGGTGCTACCTACTAACACCTAATAATGATGAGCTCGTTCACAAAATTACTCATTAAAACTTTCATGTCATTGACATCAACAGCCAACGAAGAAGATCCTGATGTACTTGGTTGTGTATTCAGATACACATACATCGAAGGTGGCAGCATAGTTGGTGTGTTAAGAAGTGAAGAAAACATACTAGGGGCTACCTCTCTCATGTTATGCTAGATATTTTAGTGGAAATTGGCATCAGTGGTCTTGGAGAGATCTTCCCGGTGTCAATCAAACTATTCTCTACTCTCATGGTTAGATCATATGCGTTGTGTAGAGTATCACCTCTGAGCAACTATACCATGACTACAATGTCTGAATTAAAAGATTTTAGGTAGAACATGAACCCCATGACCAATTAAGGTCTAGTCATCATGGGGATCCTTTTCCAAGTTTTGTGGAACTTGGTATTGAAATCTATAATAGCCTCCTACGAAGCTCTCTTGATCATTATCGACTATTGTAAAAAGCATTAGTGATCTCCTTTCTTCAAAAAATATATATATATATTTTTCTCTGAGTACATCCCAAGATCGAATGGAATTGGGAGGTAGAGATCTATACCAATCTTGAGCCTTTCCCTTAAAGGATGTTGCTAATAATCTGAGGGTGATATTTTTCTCTATGATGTTGTGAACTCTACAAACCTTTATGATGTCTTGGAGATGTTTAGAAGGCATTTTGAAATCCTCCCTAGTGAATTTCAGGATGACTTTGAGGGCATTAGTAGGGATAGTAGGCCATACTTGGAGGAGTGGGAGGAACTAGAAGTCTGCCACTATCCTAGGTCACAAAATTTCTTGGAGATCTTAGGAAATCCATAGGGAACAAAACTCTATGGACCTGATAAAATGGTATTCTAATTTGGAAAGTTTGACCACCTGGAGGGGCAGATAGGGCTCTAGATTTTGGTCAAGAACTCCTGACTCTATTGCTTATGATGGGTGATACTAAACCTCTGACTCATCTCCTTCAAGGAACAAAAGAAGGTAACTGGGAATATTGAAAACTACCTCTAGAATATTCCTTGGTTTGGACTCTAGGCATGAATTTACCAGTCTTTCCTACTAATCTAATTCAAGTGCCTCTTTAAGGTTGGGTATTAGATGCTAGAAAAGATATTGGTCCCACTAGGAATGCTATAAAAATAACTGTTGATCTTAAAAGCTTGGGCTTCTTCAAACAACCTTATGGGAAATTTAGTGAATGAGGGAATTTCTTGCATTCCACTAAATAATCTATGGGATTTTTAAAGAATCTAGCTCTTCCTTTGAGTTTTTGGAAAGAGAGAAAGAAATATAGAAATAAAACCTAATTATGGTGACATACCAATGCTTTTACAATATTTCAAAAGCCTAACATGTTCCTATTTATAATAAAGGGAACATAAAATGTTATAGACTCCTCATTGTCTAAAGGAGAATGTGAAATAAAGGCCTATGAGGGCACATAGCAATGATTCAAATCCCCTCGTGGGAAGAACCCATTAAGGTTCAATATAAATAGGGAACTCAAACCTGAATAAGATGTTTCAAACCCTTATAGAACTATTTTTCCCAACAACACAATATGAAATCTAGTATAACTTTAACAGGAAAATGAAAGAGTATCATAACATAGTTCAATTCCTAAAATTTTAAGTTGCGAGATCATAAAAGCTAGTAATTGAGAATCAATTATCAAGACTATCTGTGAAATAAAGTTACACAAAGAATTCAACATATATGGAATATAGAATAAAATGTAAAATAAATGTTGCATGTGCACAATTTGATACCAATATTCTTCTTCTATTACTTGATATTGTAGAATAACAAAAATGCTAAGGTTAGATAAAATATCTAAATAGTTGTCTTGACATTGATTACAAAAAGGGAACTCAGAGCTCTATAAGAAATCTTCTATACCCTATTCTATCTATCTTCTACTACTATTGATCATACTACTAATCTTGTTTTTCTCCTTTTGAGGCTACTAGAAATTCCCTTTTATAAGACAAGGGAATCATACAATCACTGAGCACTCTGCACTTCCAAAGATGAAACCATTAAATATGTCATCACAAGATGACCACAAAATTTGATCAAAACTTAGATCTAATCATGTTAATAAAAATCAAGCTTCTTCAATAATGGTGATGGTAGCAACAACTTGATGAACTAGGTACCACAAGAGGTTTATGCAGATCTCCCTATTAGAAGGAAGGTATGAGTTGTGAATGATCAATTAAATCTAATCTATTTTTCTATAAGTGATAATGGTGATGTCAAAAAGGAAGCTAACCCATGAAGTTGTGAGGGAACAAAATGATTTTCCGCCCAATAGAATTTGTGAAGATATTTATTTGATGATTCAAAAACTCACTCGACAAAAGATGGATGATGTAGCATGCTAGTGGATGCTCTTCAAAAATTGAGAGAGCAGCCTATGGCAAATACTTGTGGGGCAGCCACATGTTCTGCTTTGGGTCTGAAACGAAGGTGATATTTCAAAAGGTTGCGCAACCACTACGTGGAACCATTGTGCACCTTTTGGCCAAAACTTAAACTGCCACCTCCAAAATGATGTGTTGACATGACATGTGGTGAAGAAAATATAAAAGCCAAGAAGAGAAGAAATATTAGGGCTGATAGAACAAAGCAAACAAAAATAAACATACTTAAGAGAAAAAATTGCTCCACAATCAACATAATCCTCCATGATAATATGAATAAGGTCATGAAAGACGATTATCATAGCCTATTGATATGTTTCTCCTATAGTCTTCAAACCAAATAGCATAATCTAATAGTAAAAAGTACCCTAGGGAGTAGTAAAATTTGTTTTATGTTGATCCTCGACTACAATTCAAATCTAATTATACCTAAAAAAGATATCCATTAGAGAGAGCATAGCATGAATTGTTGTAAGATCAACAAGCATGTTAATATTAGGGAGTAGGAAGTAATCTTTAGGAAAAGATTAATTAAGTTCATTGGATCTTGTATAGATGCGGATGCCTCGATTAGGCCTACAAACATGAACTATGTTGGAGATCCAATTAGAGTAATTGATTGATTGAATGAAACTAGATGCTAAAATTTTCTCTAGCTCCATTTTGCTAAGTAAAGCAACTTATAGATGCATTTTTTTAGAGATTTTGTTTGGTTTTACATTAGGATGTACATCAAGGTGGTGAACTATAAGTGTAGGATTTTTCCAAGGAATATCAAACTAGGGGCATGCAAAGTTGATGAAGCCATTCTAGAGGAGCCTGGAAAGTACCTAATATTCATCCCCTCATTAAGATTTTTCTATGTAGGTAATCTTCAATTTACCTTTGATACCAAAATTAATCTCTTAAGTCTCCTTAATCAAAATAGAGGATCTCTTTGATAATTTACTACCCATGAGAGGACGATGAACATACCCATCCTCTAATGCCTCAAAAATGTTTTCATTAGAGGATACACCTTTAAATTACTTTTGATGAGTCTAAAAATACCCCAATGAGGTTTTCACTAGAAGAAACTTGATTATTTTGTTGCTTCTTAATTTTTTGGTTAAGGAATTCATCTTCCCAAAAGTAAGTACTTTGATCAAGCTCAAAGATCAAGCCTAATAGATAATCCTCTTCTAGACACATAAAATGTATATATGCCTCAAGTCAGTAGAAAAAACATTGATAGGTGTAGTTCCTCAAATGTCCCAATCAATCAATTCAGGATGGTGGAGGAAAAGTAAAATGGTGAAGATCTATGATGTGTCAAATAGGGATGAGACATCTGATTCATCGTAAGAAAGTTTGATAATCTCTTTTTTGAGGATGTCTTCAATAATAACAGATTATGCATTAAAATTGTTTGACCCATAGTAGGTGATGATGTAGGTTGTTTTTATTCTTATCATAACCAAGTCCTTGATACTTTGATTGAGTGGGTAATTCAATAGGTTTACAAATACCTTTCTCAATTAAACCCAATCCTCATGCTTGATAATTGAATTTTTGTGCTAGTTGATGTGTAGTTGGATATACTTGTTGAAAATATTCCAAGAACATGTAGAAGAAGAAGCCTGTCTTCCTAATGGTATACCCATTGGCTAATATCTTCAATTTTTTCTTGTTCTAGAGTTCCTTGAGATTCAAAAGTGGTTGGGCCCATGTTTTTAACTACCTTCTCTTGCAGTTTTGAAGAGGAAGATGGACATCCAAATTTACATGGAGATGGGTGCATGGTTCCCACATTAAGTGCATTGCTCATTTCATACTCTCCATAGACTTTATCTATAATATTAACCTTGTAAAAGGTGGATTCAAGTGTGGATGGGGTGGAATATGTAAGGAGGGTGTTAGGATCAACATAGGAGAAAGATGGAGTTGCATTATAAGGTGGAAATTCAACACCAAGACCATTTCAGGAGTGCAGGAATGAAGACTCAAGAGCACAACAATACTCAAAAGGGTGTGGATCAACATAGATGGTGACTTCAATTCCCTTATGGGGGAACTTAAGGTACTAATGATAAGTGGAAGGGATGGCTTGCATGACATGAATCCATGGTTATCCAAGGAGAAGATTATATGGGAGATGAAGGTCAAGAATATGATGAGTAGTGTATTGCATAGTGAGACCCACCTAAATGGGAAGGAAAATGATGGCTTATGAATATCTCTTTGTATTGGAATAAGCCTTGATAGTGATTACTATATTGTACAAATCAGCTTGAGTATATCCCACCTATTTAATGAACTTAAATGTACACAAGTTGAGGATAGAGCCATTATCTATCTAGACCTATTTTGGTGTAGGGGCACCTAGTCTTCATGATGTAATAGGGGGTTAAATGTTAGGTTTTCATGATTGAGTCACTTTTTATTTGTAATAAGGTCTATTTAGACCAGGTTTCATGATTGTGTGTTAGTTTTGCTCATGTGGGGTTAGGTTTGTAGGAAGATGCCATTTGTTGCAAAAAGTTGCAAAGTTGTTTAAGCAACTTGTGCATTTTTGGTTTTTGTGGAAGATAAACCATTGGGGATTCAAAAAATAGTTGGAATATAATTTTTTTTGGTTTTTAAATGTTGAAATACACCTTGGAATGGTCGAGGCAAGGTTCTAGTTGTTGTTTTGGAGATTGAACAATAATAAAGCTCTATTTTTCTGCATTTTAAAGCTTAATTTGTTGTTAAACAATGTGGTATGGCCCTATACAACCTGGAAGTGATCAAATTTTGATTGTAATTGATGGTGATTTTAATTATTATTCTTTTTCACTTTGTTTCATCTAATTTCATTAAGTTTGGTGTAAATTAGAGCCAATTTACTAAAAGTTGCTTGAAACCCTCATTTAGGGTGTGTTTGACAACAAATCATGGAGTTCTACCCATTCCACTGGTGAAATAGCCTTAAAATCAGTGGAATGGGAGTAGATATATTAGGTTTTTTGTTCTAGATTTTTGCAAGAGTAGGGGATGAAGATAGGTGCACATTTGTTGATGCCTTGAGTAGAAACCCTCATGTTTTAGGCAAATAAGATGTATAGGAGTTAGGTTTTGAAGAGAAACTCTTAGGTAGTTATTGAATTTTCTTGGAAAATGTTGGTAAGACATAATATGGTGGGTCTGAGCTATTGGCATGAATATTTGAAGCTTGGAGATCAAAACCCTCATAGTGACCTAGTTAAACAAGCCTAATTAGGCCTAATTGTAGTGTAGCGGTTAATTTTTGAAGGTTTTGTTCCAAAGTAACCATATCTAAAATATTGATATGCTTTCAAATGGATTAAAGGGTATCTTGAATGGTGATCATATTTTATTTTTTAGTTCTTTCATGAAAGTTGTGTTTGAAAAACCACTTTTGATGTACTACTAGAGGAATAGGAGGGTTGTGAGAGAAACCCACCAAGTTAGGGTTTTAGAATTGAAAAGTGTGTTGTATTGAGTTAGTTTGAAGTCTTCCACCCTAATCTACATAAAATTTCACCTTATATTTAGTAATGATGACTTCAATGTCAAGGGAGCAGTTATGAGCTGGATTAATAGGTGGCATATCATTCTGATTGAACCCTAATTGGTATGTGGAGGATAAATGTCCCATGAGAGCTTGAAACTGGGTGGGATTGATGTCATTAGGTACAAGCACATCCTAAAAATATTTAGTAAGTATTTCCTAATGGATGGGGGGTATGTGCAAGATCATGATGGGCCAAGAAGAGGTGATATTATGGGTATGTGTAGGGTATGTGGTTAACAACCTTTTTTTTACCCAAAATTGATGAAACGAAAAGGGTTTTTAAAGGAGATTCTAATCTTTCCACCAATATAAATTATTCTTTACTTTGAATTTAATAAATAATTATTATTCATTTTCTATTTGAATTATGACTAAAGTCTTGATTGATAGGTTGATTGAAAAACATCTATAACTTTCAAATGGTATCACATTTTTTGAACCTGAAACATGCATCACATTCTATGCTTCACATACTATAGGATTAAAAAAATAAAATTGAATTTCATGAAGTTTTGACCAAGTTAAGGTGGTCGACATACAAGTTTTTATTTTTTAAAAGTTGTAATAAAAATTCATAATTAATTATTTACTTGGAAAAAAATTAAAAAATATATGCATCACATCGGACATGAGTCCTCTACTTATATCTAAAATTTTATAAAAAAATATTATTATTTTATTGTAGTTAGGGTGGTCATACTGAGACCTACTTCTTATTTTTCCTTGAAATTTAAGTACTACTCCATTGAAATTTCAAATTTTCACCAAATAGATTTAAAAAAAAAAACCTAGTAGTTTAGAAACTAGATTCAATTTGCTACAAATTCTATTTTTACCTATTTTTAAAATAATATAGATAACTTATTCAAATTTTTACGTCAAGTTGCCTAACTCTGACTTTTCTGAATTTGTCGCCACTTAAGGGCCTATCTTTTCCATGATGATCTGTAAGGCCCTACTATTAGTGAAATATTTAAATCTCTTGCATTTCTTTTAGTAAGTTATATTATTCTTGATTGGTCGAGTTGGATTGATATATTACGCAAGCTTGATCTAATACCTATAATTGATAATTTAATTTGGGCAAATGATATTCATAATATTAATATTATGACTATCTTTATCAAAATTAATTTCATCATTAATACTATTATTAATATTAATAACATCGGTATGTAAATTAATATCATTATTGTTACTAATAATATTAATATTTAGACTAATACCATTACTCACGTTCTTGTTACATATATTATGAATTTCACCTATTAATAATATTATAATTAGTCAAATGGTATTACATGAATTATAGAATTCATATTAACTAACTATTAATTGGGTGATGATAATACTAACACCAATTACAAAGTCAACATTTAATGTTATGCTTGTGAAGTTGCTATTATAGCAACTGCAGCAATAAGAATCTAGAATATTGTATCTACTCAAACATAATTACAATATCCCTAAAGAAGTGTAGCATGCAGGTTGGTTGATAGAAATTTAAATGAAACTTATTATTCTTCATGTGCTTATTTATACTTCTGCCTAACTTGCAACTACCTTTTTATGACGGTCCAAGAAGGGTCATTTAAGGCAAGAATCGCCAGTAGTGTAAAGCTAGATTTCCTTGAATAAGGTGCTGCATAAACTCAACTACCAGATTGAATTCCTAATATTTCATGTTAGAGGAGTATCATGTATTTGGTATCTTTATTCTTTTGTTCAACCTCACAGTCCGGGAATGTCTTTTCAGACCTTGATTTGCGGGATTGGTTTTCCTTGCCTTTGATTTGTATTCACTTTGTTGCATTGCGTAACACTGGCTGAAATATGGAGGGTGTCACCTATGGATATTGAAAAATGTTAGAATAAATTAATCATGCACCCAGCCTACTTCAACTGACATATCCTAGCTGACTTAGCCGACTTAGTAGACTTCCGTCATCCACGCTGCTGCAGCGTCTGCACATTGCAGCTACAATTTACATTGTATTAATTACATTTTTATCTATAGAATGAGGAGCTCCAACCTGTGTTGTGGAGCGCTCAGGTTTCATGAAGTTGCTCTGAGTTCTCCTCTATGGTGTCTCATCTTTCTTTGTGTTTTATCTGTGTCTCCTTCCTATCTCTGCTCTTGTTTTTCATCAAAAAGGGGTATTTAATATAACACTCAGGGAGTTTACTATCCTCGGGAGGAGGAGGAAGTATTTGGATTCCTTTGCTATGTTTCCAGCGCCACCACCAATTGTGGCACAGCTTGATGAATTACACTTAAAGGGGTATTTTTGGGAGGACGTTGGCAAAAGGGGGGGGAGTTCAGCTTTACACCTGCCGACTGCATTTACCTGAATTTTTAAAAATCCTTTTCAACAAATCCTTCTGGTGCATATCCTGTAATCATTGCAGCCACCTTGAGATCATATTTCTTGGAGGCATTCTGCCAAAGGACTTGCATGCCTTGTGTTGCTTCCGGTTTGTCCACACCTTACTCTCAAGCTCCCATTTTGGCGCAAGCAGCAAGATGACAACAAATGTAGTGGAATTTGACGTTAAACCAGCCAATTGCACCTGCGTAGTAGAAATTATGCAGAAAATGTAAGGATGAGTCCCTAGCAGTGTCAGTGTCTCTGGCTGAAGACCTTATCATGGTTTAGTTTCCCTTAATAGGGAGGCTGAAATGGCCCTTAATGGCGTAACGGGTATGATCAACTATTAAAACTTTTAGATGCTTTGCAGCTATGTATTGGATCCTACCGTCATCACAAATTAAAGGTACTGAGTATATCTAGTCAAATGTAGGGTAGATCTATCTTCTTTTAGGAAATCGGGTGCAACTTCTTTTTAATAGAATATAAATGCCAAAAGAAAAGAAAAAAAGCTTACAAGTGTATAAGCTATTGTAGGGATATATAATTTTTAATAAAGCCAATGTAACTATTTTAAGTATGGCTATATAAACAACTAAGACTTCTTGGTTTATTTCTTCTGATTTTCCATACTTACCAACTGCATCGTAAACAACATCATACCTCTCAGGCTATTCTTCAATGTTGTGTTAGAGTAGTTGATTGCAGTATCAACTTCCGGACTTTTCAAAACTTCCAATTTCCCAGTGCTTGAAATTGCTGCAATGAATGATGCCCGAAAGACTTGTCTTGCTTACTGCTTCACAACAACATATATGCATCTACTAGTTTTAGAAATGATGTGTATCTCAAGTCTAACTTGACCTGCTATTTCTCAAAACGCTACTTCATGTATTCCAGCTCACGAGGTATCACTTTGAATAATGCAGTTCCTTTTTCATTCTTTGCGTTGGAATCTAATTTGCATATTCTTCTCCATTTTTTCTTTTTTTTCCCTGAAACATTTTGAGACTCATTATTTACAATACAGTATTAATACTAAACTAGCGGAGAGCTGTGCAATTCTTAATGTAATTCTTTAAAAATAAATAAGTACAACTATCTGAATATCATAAATATAAAATATGAGCAATATAGGTACATATGCCTACCCAAGATGAACTGTTGTTTTGAGCGAGTAATAAATATAAAGTTTAAAATAACATCTCCTTATGGATGATATGACCTCCTTCTGAGAAAGTACGGTAGTCTAGAAATTACTAAATGGTATCTACATGGCTGTGATTCACCTTTGACAAGAAGTGGCTGTAATACTAAATCAAAGTCTTTTTAGAACTTATGGCTCCTACTTTAGTGGTAACACAATAATTATAAACTTATGCTGGGTTTGATTCCCTTTAAAACAGTTACTAACAAAGACAAATCAATGACTTTGGAAGGCTGTGGCTAAGTTGGAAAAGGGTATGGTAGATCCATAAACGTAATCACTTATTAAAGTGTGTGACAGTCATTATTAACATGCATAATATATAAGCACTACTTCAACCATATGATCGACCAATCCTTGTCATAAAGAATCTCTTAAGCATGATATAACCATCTAATATAAGTATGGTCTCTTTCAAAATAACAATAATCTTCTTTTTATTTAATCATTTTTTGTTTTTTCCACACAAAAGAGTTGTAGTTAATATTATCTTTGCATTAAACTATTATCCACTTCAATTATTTTTACAAAAGACACCGTAGTCATAACATTCCCTGTGTGAAAGATGTCCAAGTAAGTGGGCATGACAAAATCTGCACTGCATTGGTACTTGGTTACTTGTACCCATAATCACTAATTTGCCAATTTAAATTCTGAGTCTATGTTTAGTGTTGGCTGTTAATTTTAAAAGCTTTTAGAGTTGGGAATGGTGAATGTATAATCTGTATACATGTGTTCTTATGATGTTTAAAATATAGTTCTCTATGTTTAGATTGAAATTCTGTACATTCGATTTCTCTATAGATAATTGCAATTTGCTGCACTGATGAACATGCTTACCAAAGTTTTAATATTAGTACAGCTTAGAATGTCTCATACAATGGAAATACACCTCCACTCCAGCCTTGGTAAATTTAGTATATAACACAGTTTGCTGCATACTTTTATCCCATCAAAACTATCCATGATTTGTCTAAGTTATCACATTCACGTATAAGTTACAACCGTTTGTATAAACCCAAATTTTAGGCATTGAATTTGCCCATACGAATCAATGCTAATCTTGTTTATGAACAATCATAGACTAAAATCTTTAAATCAAAGGCCAAACATGGAGTTGATGGATCATCAGGCATTTCCAATAGTTGATAATACAGCAAAATTATGATTATACATTTCATGGAGATGTAGGTAGGGATGACATTAGTAAAGGCTAAGAAATTTAATGTTACAGCTTCCAATCAAATTTACACAGTAGTTCCTACAACCCTTTCAAAGTTTATCCCAATATTCTGATTTCCATAGAATATTCATGGTACTCATGATAGTGGAAATATACTTTCAGTCATGCTTAGTTTCATTCATGACATGGTGTTGGTTTCTCAAATTTGTTGTATTAGTTTTAGTACTCAAGTTTAAATTTAGTATGAGAATTAATATGGGACTTGATTATACATTAGATTTTGGGTTTGGATTAAAATCTAATAATAGCAAGGGTACATTAAAAGAATTGTTTTAAGAAAGTCTTAGATTTTATATATATTTGATAATATTTGTATAAAGGGGAGGGGGTTGATGAAAAGTATTGAATTAGCTAGTGTCTTTGTTAAATATTGAGGCAAGTCAAAAATCAAGTAGTCTATCATGGCTACCTTTATATATAAACTGTAAGGTTTTATTATATGCAAGATGTGAGGAGGGGTTGTATTTCTTTGCTCGTATTAGGTTGGTGAAGAATTATAATTGTTTTAATCCAATTGTTAATATGTGTAGAAAACTAGTGACCTGAGTTGCAGAAGAAAAAAAAAAAACTGCTCACTAATGTTTAGGAATATTTCAAAATGTTTTCTGGGTTTTGTTCCTCATTCGTTCCCCTTTCTAGAACATATTGAAGTTTTAATTTTGGTTAAGATATGTGAAAGTTATGATTATTTCAGTGCTTTCCTTTTTTTTACTGCAAATGGCAAATTTAATGTTATGAATTGATTTATATGATGTAATTTTTTTTTCTTATCTTATTTTGTTTTCTTATTACAAAAGAATAGATGTTAGGAGTATACTGTGATCACTATTCCTAATAAGTCTTAATCCTCTATATAATGTTTTGGATTGTTCTTTTAGCAGTATGCATGCATAGAGTCAAGCTAATTTATGAAAAATCCACCTAGTTGTACATAAGGATTACGTGAGTCATCTAGTTGTTTTAGAAAAAAAAAAATCTTCAAAGATCTTATATGTGAGCTTGGTCATAATATTTGACCTTGAACTATTGTTCCCATTATAATAGAGTGGCTAGTGATATTGAGGATATGATTGAATTGTTGTCAATTATTGTGAGAGTCGAACTACGGTGCCTCTACGAATTACATACGTAGGCAAGGCCGTCTAATGACGAGCCCCCGAGGACTAGGTCTGGCCCCTAGGATTTGTTCTCTTATATATTCTTATGATTACTACTAATATATATATGTTATTGTTGGCATGTGACTTATATGATGTTTTAGGTTAATTTTGGGTTGGTTGAACTATTTAAGCCTACCTTAGAGATGTGGATTCCACGCCCCCTCTTGAACTGACCATGATGGTCTAAGCAGTATAGTTATCAAACTAAAAGAATTATAGTTTATGACTAGTCAAAATTTGTATGCTTTCTTGTAGTGCCTCCCTTGGTAGCAAAATTTGAGAGTTTTGCAAGTGCAAGTGAAAAAAATTTAGAAATTGTGTTTTGTCCTTAACTGTATTTTAGTGTAAAGTTTAGGGCATTACATGATCAAACACATACCTTGTGAGAATACTTCAATAAATCCAAGATGATCAAGTATATTATATTGGTTGTTCACAAGATGTTGTTGGGATGAACTAGATGGTTTGGGGGTGGATATGCGAGTGTGAAGAGTGGTAACTACACAATTTGGTTCCTTAGCCTTCACTCTAATCATGGAAAATAATGGATCAACTTGTGTAATAAAATCAACCACATTGTCATAGTTAAATAGAACTTTGGTATATTCCACATGATTATTTTGGTTATTTGGACTATTGTTTGATCTAGTATTTGCATTAGATGAACTAGCTCCTTGATTGCATTTAGGGAAGAAATTTTTGAATATTTGCAACCATGCATTAGATGATGTGGATTGATTTCCTTCAATGGGAATATCACCCTTATCAATTAGATCTTGGACTTAATTCTTAAAATTGATACATTTATTAGTAGAATGTCCCATGATCCTATGGTAGTCACAATACTCATTATCCTTGTAACAATTAGGCTTTGGTTTGGACTCATTAAATGGTTCTTTGGCAGGATAGGTAATGATATTAACTTGGACCAACCTTTAGAAGACTACATTGAGGGTTTCTCCTAGGGGAGTGAAATTATACTTAACATTACCACGATTGGATTGGTTGTGAGGACATGGCACTCCTTAAGGAACTGATATAGGACCAGTGGGGGGTGGAGTAGGTGTATTTTGATGTCCTTGGAAGGTATTGACTACTTGAATGTGCTTAGTGACCATGACACAAGATCATGGATATAATTTTTATTATTCCAATAACATAATTTTTATTATATTTTTTGTCATTGTTCTCCTTGTAAATTTTAACTAATCCCTTAACTATAAGTGATTTTTCAATGGTGGCACCCTCGTCAATGACCTTGAGAAAGGTATATGCACAATGAAGATATAATTAATATGCCATCTTAGGATGAATATTTTCAACAAATATATTCACTAGTTTTTTCAATGAAATGGAATGAAAGGAAACCTTCTTGATAATACCACCTTTGTAGATAATTAGAAAATGTTTCCCTAGGACATTGTTTGTTTTGCATCAAGTCTATTTTATCCACTTACTTCTCAAGGTTATAAGAGAAGTGAGCCACAAACATCTTTGATAAATTAAAAAATGTTGACATTGATCCATGAGGGAGGTGTAAGAACCACTCTAACATGTTTCCTTTGAGACTATGAGGGAGAAAAAGTAGGATATAGTTTTCATTATATAACACCTCTTGAAAATGCATGCAAAACTCTTGAAGGTGATCACGCGAGTCACCCTTTCCCTTGTACTTGTCAAATTTTTGAATTTTAGTGTTTAGGGAAAGGAGCTGTGGCAATTGATGGATCAAATGGATAGTGGTAGATTTCCTTAAAATTAAAGGACTTCTTTGTGGAAGTTCTTGCTTGTAAGTCCCGAAGAGCAGACTGCATACCTTTCCTCTTCATTCAAAGGCATAAATGAGGAAGGAGCTACCAAATTAGATTGAGATGGGGAAGCATATTAATTGTATGAAGGAGGTGAAGGATGAGATGGATCAAGTGATATATTGGGATATGTCTATGGTGACTGGATTTATGGAGGTTATTATGATGATGGGAGTGGATTTATGAATTTTTGGTATTGATTGGGTTAGGTTTGTTGTTGGGATAGAGGAGGTTATAATATGATGATGGAGTGGGTTAATATTGTGAGGAACCTTACAAAATACCTCCTTATAATGGAGCAGGTTGGGATGGAGGGGATTGGTAATTGTAGATTTGTTGATGTAGTTGATGTGGTCATTGTTGAGGATGAGATTGTTGTTGAAGTAGATTGGATTGGGATTGATGTTGATTGGTGTATGATTGGTCTTGTGATTGTTAATGTGACTAGTATTGATAGGTATGATTCAGTGAAGTGTATTATTGTCATGGAGTAGTAGGAGGCAAAGGTGGAGGTTGTTGATGATACACATATTGCATGGAAGGCTCTAGAAAAGATGATGATGTGGGATGTTGATGATAATGTGGCAAGAAATAATGAGGTGGTGGATTAGTATATGATGATGGATTACCTTTTATTGGGATAAGATTTTTTTATTATATTGGGATTTATATTATTGATGAGATTGTGATAGTGGATTAGGAGGTGGGTAAATAAAATGACTAGGATTGAATTATGGTTTGTGGTTTACAAGAGGTGGTACCTAGGATGAAGATGGAATGGATGTATGAGAGGTGTTATAAAAATGTTTTGTTGGTATGTGAAGAACATGTGTAGGTGCATATGTCAAATAATTAGAAGCATTGATCCCAATATTTACATAATATGAAGGATGGGTTGATGTTTGCGATGGTTGATTTTGGGAATTTTCCAAGCTGGAATTATGAAGATGTGTATGATGCAGAGATAGGTCCTTGAGGATTACTAAAGTCAATTCCTACACCCATAACAAGAATCTGAAGAGGAGAAAGTGGGACTCGAATAAGAACATCATTTCCAAATCCAAGTTGATACCAAGAGTTCTCTTGAGAAACTTAGGGAGCTTGAGAGACTATGGGATATTGAGGGACCTAAGAGGTTTGAGGACCTTGAGATCATGAAGTTCTAGCTACACCCAAGTACTATGTCATATCAAACCCAGGTGGAGGTCTGGTGCCTTGCATGAGTAATGTACCAAGAAGTTATTATGATCACACACTAATGATACAATCAATCATTTCCATATTAGTTGGATTTCTAAGATACTCTTCTAGAGTTATTTTAGGTTATATCACCATGCCTTCCTCAAGAGATGCTCAACCATGGGAATGATTTAAATCAATCACTTGGCTTGACATATTGGATTGGTGGGATCCTCTTTAAGAAGGTGGATTATGAGGATAAAGTGACTAATGAGATTGTTGTTGTTGTCGATAAATGTGTTTCTAAGCCTATGATTGAGTGACAATGAGGATGGAAGAGATAATCAAATGATGTAGATGATATGAAGGCCAATAAAAATACTAAATGATGATGATTGGGTGATTGATTAAGTGATTGGTTGGATAGTTGATTGATTTATCAATTAAATGATTGATTAGATTGATTATAAGATGATTGATTGATGTAGTGCTCCAATTAAATTTGAGAGATTAATTTTATGATGATAGGATTGGCTGTTACTTTAGGTAGCCTTACATTCTCAAGAAAGCTAGATGAAGATGATGATGATAATTGGATGGTACTTGAAATAGGTAATGTTTTTAAGCATGAACAAGGATTACAGTGGACAACATATCTACCTATGAAGATAGAAGAGTTTCCTATGGATAGAGTTGATCCACCTCTGAAGTAGCAGGTCTACCTATGAAGGATAGATAGAATGGATGATGATGGAAAACTTATCTACCTATTGAGAGAGAAAAATTTCCTATGGGAAGAGTAGATATACCTCTGATGAAAGCGTATCTACCTAGGAATGATGACTGAATTAATGGATTAGACACTGAAAGCACAACCACCTCTAAACAAGCACAACTGCCTAAGGACATAGCAGAGACACCTCTGAGACAAGTGAATCTACCCAAAGGGGATGACCAAATGGATTGATTGGACATGAATACAAAACTACCTTTGAGTAAAATGGATCCATCTAAGGATAAAGAAATGACCCCATGATAAAGTACAACACAAATATCAGACAAACACAAACTCTAGGATGGAAAAATAAAATAATTGGTATACACAAGAGGACATGCTGGGAAACACAAACCTAGATTATTTAGGTGGTTGTGCTAACCTATAGTAGTCCCACCAACCTTATAGAGAATACCTCAAAGATTGGTGACAAGAACTACTTAGCGAGAGTCGATAGATAAGGATTAAGTGATAAAGGTATAAAACAAACAATGGCCTCACCTTCTCCCTTTCTTTGAAGGTCCTAAGACCTTTATTGAAGAGTTTCTACCTCTACTCAAGAGGATACATGGTGATTAGCTTCACACATGATACTATACCTTTCACTATGGTAAGCAATAGCTGAAAGGTCATACATCAGGTTGATATAAGCTCTCTAATGCATCCTCAAAAAACCAAGAGGGTGCATGACACATGTCTATGAACACCAACCTATCATGTCAAGTGTGGGTAGGTAAAATTAGTTAAGCCACTCAAACCAAACATGCATTCCTAACCTAGAATCACTTGAGTATCAAAAATTTGCTAGACATGATGTGAATGGATTGTGGTATAACTTTTATTCTCTCCCATTTTTATACCTCCCTAGTTCATATGGTTGAGGTTTTCCCTTGGGGTGATGAAATAACCAAGAAGGCCTCCTAAAGGGAAGTACATGTTTGGAATTTCTAATCCCCAAGCTCACTTGTAGTGTAAGGGGAGAGCATATGTAGAAGTTAGCAGTCTTGGGTGGACTCACAAATGAACCTAGATTGATTCACAATATCTGATCCCTAGGCTCACACATAGTGCAAGTGAAAGCATATACCAATGAATAATCCAAAAAAAAATCAATTAATTGAATCCCCTTTATAAATTGAGGTATGCCTCACTAGTATGAAAAATACTTATGTATCTTTGACCAATCATCTTGCAAGAAATACGTTATTGTCTTAAATCACTGATCTTAAAAAAAATGAAACCTACAAATTATTACCATGACTCATAGGCATAGACAACACAAGTTAGTGGATAAGTGATAAGATGGAAATAAAATTAAAAACCTAGGATGGAAACTATAAGTAAACTATTACCAATAGGTCTACCTATGCATAGAGTAGAGATGCCCTTGAAGAAGCACATTTTCCTATGAAGGATATGGATTCATCTATGAACATCTTAGGTGAAGGTGCATGTAGGTCTACCTACTAAGATTCTGGATTACCTTTGTAGAAGTCACGTCTGCTCATCAAGAGTAGGTTTGGCTTTGTAGGTTTTAGGTTTGATCATTATGCAAATCCACCTATCAAGGTATCACATCTTCCTCTAAAGAAGTCAAATCTTCCTATGTAGGAATGTATTTTCCTCTAAAGAATTGTAAATTGCTAGAGGGGGTTGGATCCAAAGCACATCCACCCCTAAAGTTGTTGAAACCACCTCAATAATAACTGTATCTACCCGTGCAATGGATCCACCTCTAAAGATAAAACCTACAACTTTTAAAATAACAAAAAATACAAATATATGATAAATGACCCATGGCATGGGTCCCACCAGGTGTGCTAGAAAGATGTGTAGTGAAAATTAACCAAAACCAAGATAAAAGAAATAACACAAGAAAAAACCTAGATAAGGGTAAGATATAATCTTAAACCTGCAAAAAATACCACAAAAAATTTCCTTGCAATTGTCAAACTTGTTGACATGATTACCCCTTTGATTCAATGCTTTGTGTACTCTACATCAAATTTGGTAGCATAACACCATAATTTGGCTCAATTTTTTTCATAAAATGATGATATTTTGCTATGGTTGCATGAAGGCCAAGCATGAGAATGCGACATCTTGATAGATTGCATGAGTTTTGTGTGTAAAATGACAATGTGTTAGTCATTAAGAAGGGAGAATATGAATGGATGGTGAAGATGGAGGATAGGATGAGATAAATGGTTTAGATGCCTTGAGGCATCTCAACTCTTGATATAATGACAAGTTTCATCACATGGGAGGATGAGATGAGATGAAGGGTACTTGGAAGTACCCTTGGGAATGGGAAATATCTCCTCATAAAGGAGTTACTTGTCCATTCTTCCAAAATCATGGGAAGATATGACAAGAGGGAATTAATAATTCCCTTTATAATTCTCATGGGTATTAGAGAGGAATTTAAAATTCCTCTAGAAACCTAAGGATAATAAAATGAAATTTAAAATTCCATGGGACGTGTTAGAGGAATAAAGTGGAATTAAAAATTCCATTGGGGTATGGGTAGTATTTATTATGGGGTTGAACAAAGGGTTAGATTATGCTAGATAATCAATGGATTATGATGTGCAAGTGAGGGATTAGTAGGGAGATTAGGCCAATGGAGAGAAATTAGGGGCCACTTGCATATTATGGAGGGTGTGACATCTCCTAATCATGGATTAGGAATGTGCATGTATCATTAACCAAGGATTATGCAAGTTAATCAGGATTAGAAATAAATTATGGAGGATGTGACACTCGGTGAGAGAAAATGGGGGGAAGGGAATTAAATATTTAAATTTAATCCCTATAAGGTTTATAACTAAATTAAATAAGTTAGTCAATTTATTTAATTTAGAGAGGAAAATTTAAGATAATAAAGCATTTAGTTAAATAATTAAATACATTAGAAGACCTTAAAAGAATGATGAATATTAATTAAATAATAATAAAATTATTTAATTAACATAGTGGAGTCATTGAAAAAGTAACCCTTCTACTTTTTCTAGCTTATTTGGTCCCTCGTGATTTTGGCTTAATGCTGCCTTGATTTAGTGTTATAATGTGGTTGATACATTCACATTAGGTTTTGGGACCTTGTGAACTAATGGATTTTAATGGCACCTTGCTAAAGTGTTGTAAAGTGTTGTAACACACTTTCACACTTTTCTAGGGTTTTATCAAATAACTAAGCATAATTTCAATCTTAATCTTGCCTTATTTGGAGCATTGTAAAGTGTTGTAACACACTTTCACATTTCTCTAGGATTTTCATTAATAATTGGGATTTCTAATGCTTTAACTGGGCCTATTTTGTATCCACAAGCCTCATTTATTGTATCTTTTCAAGGGTAATCTTGACACAAATTAGTAGACAATCATAATTTAGGTGTTTTTGTATTGTGTGGCCCAGATTTAGTGATTTAGGACTCATTCGCCACCTTGGGTGAATGAGTCCCACCTAGATTTTTGGGTCCCAAACCTGGTTTTACACCTTTCTAAGCACTTTTTAGTTTTGGTCCCATACATTATGCCATATGGGACTCATTCACCATCTTGGACGAATGAGTCTCATGTGGCCCAAAATTGAAATTAATTCAAATTCTTGACAGGATTTTATGCTCCTAGATCTGATGTCAGCTTGTAGTGTTGTAATGTCAGGAATTCTCACATAATTAAGTATAAATACAAGGTTCTTTCACTCATTTTCACCCAATACTTTTGTGAGAACATTCTTAATAGCAAGTTGAGTTCACAAGAGAATTCAAGAGCATTCAAGAGTAGAATTATTCATCAATTGTTGTAGCAATTCAAGATCCATCATCATGGAAAGGTTCTAATTACATTATTTCATGTTCATGCTTCATTATCTTATATCATCATTTAGTTTTATTACCAACAAGGGGTTTGACCAAGGAAAACACCCATTCCCTAACAATCAACACTTTTGCTCTCTTTCTTTGTATGATTATAGATCTAGGTTCTTTGAAGACTTGAAGATCATTGAAGGTTAGGTTACAAGCTTGTTGGAGTTGTCTCCCCATTTGCAAGTTCATAATCTTCACTAAAAGGTCATTTCTAGCCCCGAATATGGAGTTTCGGATCCAGTAACCTACAAGAACAAATTGAGTAGACATAGAAGAGTAGATCCAAGCTTTGAATTTCTAGAAATTTCAAACTGAACTCATTCGCCATAAGTGGAGCATTCAAACAAGCCTTCTGAACCACTCAACTCTTTCTTAACATAATCTAGTACTTTGTCACTTCTAAATTTTAGTGGAGAAGGATTATTGACATGAAACTTGGGATATAACACCTTCACATCTCCATAAATTTATGTTTTGAAGCATAATAATAGATCATGCTCTACTAAAGGATGTAGACCAAAATGTTGTGTCTATGCCTTAGATTATGTATTATGAATACCTCAAACACAACTTTAAAAAAAATTCATTAAGTGCAGTATAACAAATTGACAAAATATAATTATAGGCATAATGAAAATAAATTAATACATGTGTACCCATAACCACATCAAACTAACTTAGTATTCCACAACACTGCAATACTAACCAACAACATTAGATATCTATGCATCCTATTAATATCCAAATTATATACACACTTAAGCATACTTTTGACATCAATGGCAATCAATCTTATCAAGTTGCAACAATATCCCTCTTTCTAATTGATGGAAAAACCAAATGATGTGCATAAACACTCCCATTTTGATGCACATTTATATCCCCCTTTGACATAAATGGAAAAGGGAAACTATTCATACAAAAATTATAGAGTCCCCCTTATTCTATACAAATTTTACTTTGTCTAGGATGAATTCTAGTTACTTCATCAAAAAATGGTAATTTCTCCTTATCTACAAACTATTCTACTTTGCATATATACAAAACATCAAAAAGAAAAGGTACCTTACACAAAAACCAAACTCAGCTCAATTAGATAGAAGAATGTTCTTGTAGATTGAATTGAGTTGGATCAAGTTGTTGTCCCATTCTTTCTCTACCACGGAAAGGGTCTAGAATTGACAAGTCAAAAACACATATGTTCCTTTTGCTTCCTTCAAATAACATGGTGTATGGTATTTCTTAATTACACCATTATCTTCCACCTAAAGTTGAGTGAGTGAAGTGAACCTTAGGATAACTTCTCTTAATTTCTTCACTTGACTTTTAAATTTCTCCCTTTGATCTTGTAGTTGTTATATCTGGAAGTGTAGACTCTCCACTTGTGCCCTTATGGCACCATCACTATTCTGCATAGGATCATAAGTTGTAGCTACATTAGTGATTTGCATTTCAATAGCATTAATATAATATTTTATGCTCTTTATTATATCATGCCACTTCAAAAAGAAGACATATAGTACTTTTTCTTCCTCCAAGAACTTTTGGATATCTTTGATGCATGATTGTAACTTGGTCAATGTGATATCACATCTTACAAAGACATCTGTTAGTCTATTTTCATTAATTTTTTGTTCTACTTGCTTCCCAAGGTAAATGAATAAGTCTCAAATTATTCAATTAGTTTCTTCATCTGTTCTATAGGGGTTAGAGATGTATCCCTATTTTCTTCAAGCAATCTTTCCTCTAGTATCTTTGTTGCTTCTTTCAAGCCTCCTACACTCTCCACCTGTTGTTGTAGCAACTTTTTCCTTAATATGCAATGGAGTGCATCTCCAAGCTTAAACTTGTGAAGAGAAGACATATAATTTTTTTTTAATTTCCCATTAAATGTAGGAACAAACAAAAACTACAAAGATACTACTAGTTGGATTTGCATCTCTTGTGCCAAAAACTCTTTGATTGAGTCAACTAGAGGAGTATTTTTTCTCTGAAATTTCTTCTTTGTCACTCTTTTCCTTATCCTTCTCTTCTTTCTTTTCCTTTTACTTTTCCTTGATCCCCTTTACCTATCTAGAGACATCTTTCTCCTTTTATTGATTAGAGAAAAATTTCTCATTTGTACTCTTCGGAGGGGGCACATTGTCAATATATTTCTCATCTAAAAGCTCATGTGTATTGACGTCAACATCAGTTTGTACCTCTTCAAGGATCTTCTTTGTGACTTTTTTCTTTTCTTTTGATTCTTCTCCCTATCATTATAATCCATGCTAATAAGAATTTTTTTTCTTTGATTTGTTGGGATCTCTTTATCTTTCTTCCTGACTATCTTTTCCTTTTGGATTGGGAGATAGAGGACCCAACCTTGTTGATGGTTTGTTGTCTCAACTCTTCATAATTTTTCATTGCATTCTCTCTTCTTTGTCTCAAATCCTAAGATATGATTTCTGAAGCCTTGTCAATGATGTCATTGAAAGACATGGTTTGATTGAGCATATACAAAATGATAGCATTTTCAATGGTCTTCTAATCTTCTAGAGGGAATTCTAGATGGAGCTCAACGGTTTCACTCAATATACAAGGATCACAATTCCATTTAAGATGGATTCATTCTCAAGGGGATCATATTGAACTATTTTCAGAGGAGGTTTCTTTGTTTTCTCCTTCTCTATCATCTTCCCCATCTTTTTCTATTTCAAGGTACCTTAATCTTTAAAAAATTTCTCCTCTTCTAAATCTTCCTCATCCATATATTTCCTCTTTTCCTTAATCTTAGGCCTAACATGCCTAGATTTTGTGGCCTTCATTTTTGGTGGAGTCTCTAATGCAACTCTTCTTCCAATAGATGTTTGTGTAGATTTAGTGGGCTGCAGAGGAGTGGTAGCAGTAGGTGTTGATCTTCTTGTTATTCTAGGAAATTTTTTTGCAACATTTTCTTTAGGGTTTGAAGGGATATTCTCTAGAGTTTTGGAAGAGTATGGTTGATTCATCTTTTAGTACCATGGAATTTCACACTTCTTATGTCTGCATCCAAATAATCCTATCCATGATTTATCTATAAGTACCAAATATTTCAAAAGATGTATCTTTTGGATTTTTTATTAGGATATCCACATATCCTTGGAAATATTTAGGTGCAACCTCATAAGGAAACTTGGGAATCCACAAGGTTTCAGGCTCCACTTCTTCCATGTAACAATGATCCTTGTGTACCATGAATGTTATCTCATTCTCATATTTCTAGACTAAACAGATGGACTTATTTCTCTACTCTCCTTTTTCATATTCTTAAAGATTCCCCAATAGAAGGTATTGTATGCTTGTTTATCCTAAAACCTGTCATTTATTTCTTGATTTGTGTTGCTACTGGAGAGAACTTATTCCATATTTTTACTTTAAAACTAGGTAATTCATTCAAGAAAAAGAATGTAAGAAAAATAATCAATGAACCAAACCTTAAATTATATCTAATTTCTTTTGTTCTCTTCAAAATTTCCATCATCTACTACCTCAATAGTTCAAATAGATCAAAGTTGGAACTTTCCTTCACCATATGATATGTAGTTGGGATTGTGATGGTGATAGCTGATCATTATCTATTTATCAAGTAGATTTTGGAGGAAATCCCCATTGTGACATAACGGACTTTGGGATCAATAATATCTTTCACTATTAGGGTTCTTTTGTCAAATTTGTCTTTAGTAAGTTTGGTAAACCTCTCATTCTTGATAGAATTCATCACCAAGATTGGTTCGGTGGCATCAAGACCAATAAAAACCCTAATTATATCTTTGTTTATCATGCAACATTTATCTAACCAAATGAATTCCTCATGAATGCAACTTAGAATAATCCTTACCTATTCTTTGTAGTTGTAGAAATCTAGAAAATATTTGCATATGTCTAATCCTTTCATTTCCATATTAGAATATCCAGGCTTTTATACACTATTATCAGCTAGGATTTCATGTTAGAGCACTTCAAATGATGATATGTGATCAATTTCATTGAGTGGGGAATGTATATAGATTCTTACATCTTCATAATACACATCCACAAGAACCTTTGAAAATGCACCATCTTTATTGACCTCCATCACCTTGGAAGAACATTTATTGTACTTTGGCCTAGGTTTCTCGACAACATCTACCAACTATGGGGTCTCCATTGATATTCCTTGTAAAATATTCAAATAAAGTTGTTGTGGTTTGGAATGAACTCACAAAGATAGCTTTAAAACCATTTCAATTTTCTTTTCTTTCAAACAAAAATGCTTTTGATTATAAACGAGAATAAATCATTCAATTGAGACATAAAAAGAATTCCATTTTCCCTAACTTTTTGCCATTAATGCATTCATACTAGTTAGGTAAACCTTCTACCAAATTCTCCATGTCATCACAATGATACAAGGATGCTTAGCACACCTTCACAAATAATTCATTTAGTTTGGAACCTTAATCAAAAGGGTTTAATATTGCTTAGTGGACCTACATACTAAAGGAATTAATCCAATTCAACTTTCATGTTGAAATATTAAATTTTTATATCATTTTTATGGGCTAAACAATTTGTAAATGATAGCTCCCCTTGAAATAATGTTCTATCTTAGTTTTTCAAAGGATCTTGTGTAAAATGCACAAGCATGATATCATCCTTATTCATATTCTCCTAACCTTGCTTCTATTTCTAAATTTTTGCATTTCACTTCTTTTGTTGAATTAGGGTTTCTTCCTTCTTTGGATTTTGAATAGGCAGTCTCACAGAACCACTCCTACAAAATTATGATTTATGCCCAACCTTATTACAATTGTAGAAAATAATATTATGTCAAACAAATTTATTTTTTCTAACTTTAGTTCTACATTCTGCAGCCTTACGACCAAAATTGTTGCATGCATAGCAATATCCATGAAAAGAAATAACATCATATCTTGGAGGAAAAAATAGTTTTCTACCGATGTAGTAATTTCTTCTTTCCTTGGCTCTACAATTAATAGCCATATACCCAAATTTATTGTGAGAATAACAATAACCTTGAAAATATTTAGTGAACATTGTAGGGGCATCCTGAGTAGCAGGTGGAGGACCTCTCAATGTTCTTTGTCTATGGAATTTGATAAATCCACCTTCTTCCTTCTTGCTTTCATGGCCTGATTTTACATTTCTAGAGGTTGTCTTCTTAGGTTCTTTAGTGTAAGCATTTTTTACCCTTTATTTCAGACTTTCCTTTTGTGGTGTAGGAGCACCTTATACATTTTATGCTTCTAATTGGAAATTTTGTAAAACTTTGAATTTCCACCATGGAATGTATGTAAAAGGTCATGATGAGGTCTTATTTAATACATTTGGGTCCCAAATAGGTCTCTAGGTGGTTAAAAAAAGTAATATTGCAAAAAGTGCACAAAATCAGGAATGTGAAGTCTTTTGTGGGAAAATGGAAGGATAGGTTGTTGAATTTGAAAAGGAAGTTGCTTTAAGTACTTGGTACATCTATTTAAAGAATTGTAAAGTTGATAAAGCATTGAATATTGCATTCTTGAATATTTTCTATTAATAAAGTACCATGTTCATAAAATATAGTGTTTTCTCTCTGTTACTTTTCAGTTTGTATGACTTGTACGATATCTGTAGGCCCTAAATTTTGTTGTTTCAAGTAGAAAAATGACTTAGATTTCATTTAAGTCCATTTAGGAGGGAATATATTGAGTATAACATTTGTGAGAGAAAATTAACTGTAACTCAGTCTGAAACTCTCAAAATTGGAGTTTTGAGAGTTTAGTTAGATTAAAAGGACTAGTCCACTGATTTAGGCATTGTAGGTCAGTGGATTAGGTTAGGATAGGATGTTTTAAGTATTGTGTGTGTTGATAAGTGCAGTGGATGAAAATAATCCAGTGTTTGGTTGCTTCTCACTCAGAAAAATACAAATTTTTCCATGAAAAGTGATGGCTTCAAGCTAGTATATGTTGAAGTATGCAAGAAGATTAGAGAATGATTCCTTGAGCGTGCGGCTAGTTTGAAGAAGTTTGCAAGAAGGTTGGAGAATTATTCCTTGAGTGTGTGCGGACCTATTCAAGGATGATTGAAGCATTTTCAAGGTGGTAAGAGGTTTGGAGAGGTTGTATTCAGTAAACCCTTGTTTGCTTGGTTCAAAATGTGCTTGAATGAGGGTTTGGTAAATTACCGCATTAATGAGTGAATCTTTGAGAAAGAATAGAAAATTTGGTGGTTTTATGTTATGATTTAAGACTGCTTATAGTCATTTGGGATTGGGGAGTTAATTTGAGGGTACTTGCTTCAAAAAATTGATCTAATTGTAGGCTATTTGCAACGACAGACAATTATTCTGGTTAATCACTACAAAACAATAGTTTCTTATTTTGGAGTATGTTTGAATAGGCCAAAATGGGTTCTAGAAAATGTGTATTGTTTGGGGAGGATCAATGTGGGTTTGAAGATATACCCAATTTAGTTGGTTTGCAATACTACTAGCAATTCTGGTTTGAATACAAGCAATTATGAATATGATAGAATAGTGTTGCAAAGGTGAGTTTTTGTTTTGTTTTTGCCTAAATCATGATGATGGTGGAGTATAAGAATATGGTAAAAGTTTAGATCACTAATTGGATGTTTGGTTGACCCTTGGAAATAAGTTGCTATGAAGTGTGAACTGGTGCATGTTGAATTAATTGGTTCTTTCAAAGTTGTCTAATCAGGTTTTGCTTTGGATCAATCAATATGAAGGTGTTCAAGGTTTGGTAAGAATTTGTTATATTTATTTTGGGATTTGATGTTTGCTAGACTTGTGAATTTAAGTGAAAATGAAGAGATTTTTGATGAAAGTTTAAGTGAAACAATGGTGAATTGTAACTGATCTTCTCAGGTTGTGTTTAGGGTCAGAAGTACCCATGAAGGTTTGTTGAAGGTGATTTAGGCTCAAAAAAATCAAACTCAACTTGTCTCCAAGTCTGCAAACCTTTCTAAGGTAGGTTTCTTCACAAATTCGTCTATTGGCTTGTAGGTGTCCATAAACACTTATCTCATTATATCTTTTAGAGAAGGTCATTAAGGGACTATAACTCCACACTTTCAAGCACCCATTTCCATGCTCTTCAACATATCAAATTGGTCCAATGGTTTTTTTTGGAAAAAACTGGTCAAAACTGACCTGCAATGCTAGAATTAGGAAAAATTAGGTCACTTTTCCAAAGGAAGTACTCACAATTCACCTTGAAAATTCCAAAACTCATCACCAACATTCTTGAATGGTCACATAGGGTCATATTCATCAACTTGTTTCATCAAATCTTCACAATTTTTTTTTGTCCTAACCAATACCTATCAAAACTAAGCCTAGCACATTGAGATGCTAGACTAGGGAATGTGCTAAAACTCCAAAAACACCATCACCCTACTCTACCACTACCAAAAATAGAAAAAGCACTCCTAAAAGTTCCATTCCACCAATTTATAGAATTTTCAAGGGCACTTCTTCTTAGGAACTACTTCATTTCCCATGTGTTCCAAAGATAGGGTCTGCCTTAATTATTAGGCTATATCAAAAGAAATTTGCTCTGATATTAATTTTTAAACACAATGGAATACTAGGTGGGGTGGTGAATCAATATACTTGAAATTTCAATCTCAATCCTTAATTGTTGAAGCTAAGTTATATCACTAAATCATTAAAATACTTAATCAAAATAAGAAAGAAGTTAAGCATCCACACAAGAACAGAGTTGACACCAAATTCACATGGAAAAATCCATAGGGTAAAAACCACAGTGAGAAATGTTGCTAGGAGCTACTTGCTGGAAACAAGCAACATTGAGAGGGGGGGTGAATCAGTGTTCTACAAAAGCTTACTTTATTATTCTGATTATTAACCCACTTAAAATATTCAACCAAGAGAAATATGCAGAAACAAAAAGAAAATAACCACAACACCATAACACAAGGATTTTTACGTGGAAACCCTATTAGAGGAAAAACCATGGTGGATGGCCAATCCACTATATAATTTGAGTATACTCAAAAAGAACTTTACAATATGGTAATGCACTTGCATTCAGGCACACTACCTAGAGCTCATTGCTCAAAATAGGAAGGCACACTACCTTATAGAGATTTGGATTAGATACAAGAGAATGAACTGAAGGAATAACATCTACAAATGCTTGATTACAGTTCTGGTTAAGCTTGGTTGTCAATATTTTGTCCTTCTAACTGATATTGAACTTCTGCTCAGCTTTGCTCTAACTCGCTCCACAAAATATTTATGCTTAAGTGAAACTATACATAAAATTGTCCTAACAATCTTCTAGTATTTTAAATACACATCGACACACCACACACACACATCAAAATGATATAAGAGATCATACATATATATCCACGACTAACAATTTAATCACAACATGTCAGTTCCAAATAAGACTTGAAAATATTAGCAACTTGTTGGCTCAAATCTTAAGAGTTATCCAATGTGTATCCATAATAGTCATCCAAAACTTAGCTTGAACCCAAAACATAATGACAAAACACAAAAATATTTGAATAAACATTCCTTGAATATCCACAACATATTTTATCGACTAAGTCGGCCCCAAAATACTGATAAATAGAAAAGTAACCAAACGAATCTCCAAACTCACACAAGACTTAATAAAAGGCATTGAGATTTCTAGATAACACATTAGATGTATTGATAGACCTCCCATGAGATCCACAACTCAAAATAACAACTGGAAATCTGCAAGTGAATTGATGATCACCAAACTGCCGAATGTTCTATTCTTCCCGACTGTCCTTAATCTGACTGCTTGTATAAGCAAATGATGTTATGCGGATCTATCACCGACTAGGCTTTCCATCAATGACAACACCAAAAAGAATTTGCAATGTCTCTTGCCAACAATCTCCCCCTTTTGCATTGATGGCAACACTTAGTGAAAAATGACTAATTGTCAGATCAAAACCAACATGAGCTACATTGCCATTTCAAAACTTCAAAAAGGAACTTCAATCTTGGAAAAACAACCCCCCTTATGATGACTATGTATTTTTCACTGCACCCTTTAACATCAATGGAAAAAAATGGGGAAATCAAAACAAAATTCCAAAACTATACAAGCATGAATTTGTAACTTACAAAATTTTGAAAATATTTGCAAAATATTGCTTCAACACTCTTAAATTGTCATCACAAACATTTTTGAGAATTTCCAAAACTGTTATGTGACCACACATTAAATAGGATTAAGCCTCTACAGTTTCAAGATTCTCTAGATCACTAACTTCTATAGCAGCTTTCGCTTCCTTAAAAGCACTCATCATTATCTCAATCTTCGGACAAATTATTCCCCTGAGTTCACATACTCTCACTATAATTCTATCATTTTCATTCTTTAAAAATCTTATTTTGTCAACTAGGGTTGTTACTTGACCTTCTTATTGAACCACATCACTAGCTAATGGATCAAAAGTAGCAGAAATGGTAGCTAATTGATTTTCTAGATCCTTCACCTTTTTCTCATTACCTTCAGTAAACTTGGACATAACCAATCAAGACTTATAGGCTTTTCTAGTTTCAGATATAGAATCTTGAGTGTTCTTTATGCAAGTAGCTAACAAAATCTTATCCTTTGCAATCACTACCTTCAACTAACTAGGTCTTTTTATATTAAACTCCTTTTGCACTTTATCCTCAGTAGATTTCTCAAGAGACTCAAATTGAGTACTTACAACATTTATTAACTTCTTTAGCTTTCCAAAAGAGGAACCTAATGGATCCATGACATGAGTAGGCATTAAATTCTATAGAACTATAGATGCAAGGCTTATCAATTCACTATCCTCTATGTGAGACTTCAAAATATTCTCATTGGACTTAGCTTGAGCAATTGATGCAACCTTCATCATCTGAATTGGGGAAAGAGTAGATATATTGATTGAACTTTCATCCAATTCAGGATCAAAATATTCCTGTTGCTCCATCAGTGATCTCTTCACTACCTTGGCAGTGTCTCTTGCCTCTAGTCTGATTTCCTAAACTTTTTTTTCTTCAGCCTTGGGTTCTTCAGAGATTGTTTCTAGATTGACATTGTGTGGCTCAACCTTTTCATTTTGCACCACCTTCTCCTCAGCTAATACCACCTTAGGAACTTCATCTTTCATAGGTGTCTCTGTATTTTCCACATTAGGAGAAATTAGAATATCCTCAAATTCTAGAGAATCAGATACATTCATATTCTCCTCATTCACATTCTCTTCTTCATTTGCATTTACCTCTACATTCACTTCCTCATTTTGTGGAACATTTTTAGTATTCATTTCCTTAATGTTAATATTATTCTTTGACAAAAACTCTTCCAGAATTTCCTTAGTTTCACCAACAACAACATCAGTTTCACCAATCATGAGTTTATTCACCCTTGTATTTCTCTTAAATTCCTTTTTAGCCTTTTCAAGGAGTGAATCCATCTCTTCAATTGACATTTCTGGGCACAAATCTGCAAGAACTCTCTTCCTCAGATTCTCTTCTTCTGTTCTAGCACTTAACCTTCTCGACTCCAAAATATCATATAGATTCTTGGGTAAGCCAGACACAATCTCAACAAGAACTTTATTAAAAATGTTCATATGTTTTATTGTAGCTTCTTCTAGAACTCTTTGACTTGATTCATCAAAGGTTTCATACAATTCATAGAGAGGCTTGAGATTACCATCCTTGAAAACTACATTAACAACTTCATCAACTGACATACCAAGTTTATCAACTTTAGCCTTCTTTTCCTTTTCCTCTTTTCCTGAAGATTTTCTCTTGTTTAACTCGACATCCTGAGTTTCAATAGCTTTTACTTCTCTCAATACCTTCTAATTATGTTTCCTCATCTTCTAAAATAGGCTTATATTTTCTTGTACTTTTATTATTCTTCCTTTTACCAGAAGGCTTGTCTTGAGCTCACTTGGCTGCAGGGGAACTCCTTGTATATCTCATGTGGGAAGAGGATGCACTAGGACTAGTAGACTCTATTTTTTCTTTCACTTCTACTACTTCTACCTCATCTCTCCTCTTTCTTTCTTGTCTCAAAGCTTCTACAGGAAAGCCCATCCTTTCTGCAAAAAATTCTATCTCTTTTTTACTTTCCTGACTATCACTGGTTTTCTCAATTCCTCATGAACTTGAATAATTTTCTCTGCATATGTTCCAAACCTCTCTTCTCCCTGATATAGAGGTGAATTCAACAAGTGTTCTGCATACATCTTTAGAATTTTCTCCTCTACTTCATATCCCATAGGCATGATCCAAATTGTTCTGGGATCAACAACTTCCATATGACATTGGTCAATATCCACCATGAAGCAGATAGTATCTTTGTATTGTTCCACAATTGATGTGGGAATTATTTCCCTTGCATGCATCATATTCTGGAAGTTTTTGAAGTACCCCCAAAGGGTAGTATTCCTAACCCGGCGATCACCAATTCCAAACAACATGTTCCTTATTTGAATAGCTACAAGCACATCATTTTTCCAATGTACTTTTCCAATGCTCGGAACCTCATTCATGAAATAGAAAAATAAGCACAATATCATATTACCATATTTAAAAGTATTCTTCTTGTCTTTCTTGATTTTGCTCAGATTCTCCAATAACTAACTTTTGAGCAGCTCGCACAAGTCATATTCTACATTTTGCTTTACCATTTCATAAGCTACATAGATGACTATATCAGATACAAAATTATCCCAGCTAGAATGGTATATCTTGTAACCAATGATCATTGATACGAATTTCACATCTACTTTAGCAATGTCTTCTATTGTCATTTCCCTTCTATCCCATTGCACACCTGTTGCCTCAGTAACCTTGTCATTCTTTACTGATTTCAAGACTGGAAGTCTATCGGTGGGATGCAAACCTATTACTGCACATATAACCTCTTTGTGATTTTGAAGGTTATATTTAGCCACATGAATTTTGCATGAACATGGCTCAAAATGTATCTAACCCATTCATTTTCCTCAAACATAGGAAATCTCACAAACTGCGCAAACTTCTTCTCTTCTAGGGTTTGAAATTCTGGTTTTACAATAAAATATTCTCCAATTATATGATGGGAATATAGATTCATTATTTGAGAGGTGCGTAACTCTTCAATGTTCACATGAATATATGCCCTAATATCCTCAGTGTGTAAAAATCCATATGACATAGATGAAAATGCTCCTAAGGGCTAGGTCTCAACAGACTTATAGGGATTCCATTTGAATTTAGGATGGAGTTTGTCATTGACTTCAACTACCAGAGGAGTGGACATGATTGCAAATTCAGAAATTCACAGGCTTTTCAAAAAATACCTTTCTATCAGATCAAAGTTCAATTGCAAAGTCGACGCTTTGAATCTCTTCACAATTCAGCAAGGTTCACTCCAGGGCTCTTCAAACTACTTTCCTTCAAAATGAAAAGTGACAAATGAAAGATAAAAATGGATTTTTTTATCACTTGCACAACTAGCCCTTTTTGTCGGAATAAATTCCTTAACCCTAGTTCATCTAGTTACTCTGATTTCAAGCACTGCGATAGATAATTTTTCTATGGATCTCCAAAATTCTACAATGTTGGCTCCAAATTGGTTAAAAAACATCTGAAAATCATTGATCCACCTACTGGATTGGTCCACATTCCAAAATCACTTGCTTGCAGGGGAGAAGGATTTTTCTGATAGCTCCCCCTAGGCCAAAGGCCTAAAACTAATTCCTAGAGGAATTACCATAAATAGATTTTGGTGTTGGCACATTTCATTTGATGGAGTGATTCTTTTTCACCCATTTCTTTTGCATTTTCCTCTTGATCACATCTGTAGTGACTTTTCCCTTTCCTTTGACATCCTACTATGTATTCTATCTTATCATACCTCTTCTATTCCAACAGAATCTAGCAATATGCCCAAATTTGTTGCAGTTGTAGCACACAACATCTGTCTGATCAGACCAACTGTTCCACTAATTTTTACTTGATCTACATTGGTTAGAAATATGCCAAAATCTATTGCATGCATAGCATCTAACATCTCTATGAAAGTTATTCATCACAACTCTGCATTCACTTGACTTATGACCATACTTATAGCAATTAAAGCATTGAATTGAGAATGATGGTCCACTTGGATTCATCCTGCTTCTACACTGAGAAGCCATATGACCGAATTTTTTGCAAGAAAAACAATAACCATTGAATCTCTGAGCATTTGGTTGTCTCACCGGATTTCTTCTGGCACCATTCATCTGTTTTCCTTGTCGGAATATTCCTTGTCTAGAATTCCTTTGTCCAGAGTTCCTTTGTCTAGATCCAGAACTTTTTCCTTCTTCATATCCAAGACCTCACTTGTTACCATCAATCCTTTGACCTTTAATCAATTCATGAAGTTTGGCTGAACTGGCTTTGAATTTCTCCTTGTACTCATTTGCAACAATAAGTTCATCTCTGAGATCATCAAGCTATTTTTCAAGTGTTTCCTCATTGTTTTTAGATTGTTCCAATTCATTGTCCAATCAGATGCATTGTTCATATTTTTCTTTCAAGGATTGAGCAAGCTTTTCTTCATTCTTCTTTCTATCTTCAATTTCCTTGGTCATTTTCATCATGATGGATTCCATCTCATGCTTTAGGACAACATTTTCTCTAGAAAAAAATTTACTCTTTTGTTTTCTCCTTCAAGGCATGATTGAGTTGTTCATCTTCCATGCTTCTATTCTTTTGCTTGACCTAATCACATAATTCCTTTCTTTTCTCCCTTGATTCATTTATTTGTCTTTCAATGACTAGATGAATTTTTCTACATTCTCAAGATTTTCTTGTAGTTCCTAGTTCTCAGATTTTGACTAGTCAAGATCATCCAGGGCCACCATAAGTTGTTATTGAAGACTGCTTGTATCCATTGAAAACACTTTCAAAGATCTCCCCAAGCTGTTAGAATTCTTTTGAGGAACTAGCTTTGATACCAATTATTGGAAACAAGCAACATTAAGAGTGGGGTGAATTAGTGTTCTGCAAAAAATTACTTTATTATTCTAATTATTAACCTACTTAAAATATTCAACCAAGAGAAATATGTAGAAATAGAAAGAAAATAACCACCACACCATAAAAAAAGGATTTTTACGTGGAAATCCTGTTAGGGAAAAAACCATGGTGGATGGCCAATCCACAATATAACCTGAGTATACTCAAAAAGAGCTTTACAATATGGGAATGCACTTGCATTCAGGGACAATTCCTAGAGCTCACTGCTCAAAATAGGAAGGCACACTACCTTACAGAGATTTGGATTAGATCCAGGAGAACGAACTAAAGGAATAGCATCTACAAATTATTGATTATAGTTTTGGTTAAGCTAAGTTGTCAAAGTTTTGTCCTTCTAACTGTTACTGAACTTCTGCTTAGCTCTGCTTTGACTCGCTCCACAAAATCTTTATGGGAAAGTGAAACTGTGTATAAAATCATCCTAACACTCTTCTAGTATTTGAAATACGCATTGAAACACCATGCACACACATCAAAATGATATAAGAGATCATACATATATATCCACAACTAGAAATTTAATCACAACATGTCGGCTCCAAATAAGACTTGAAAATATTAGCAACTTGTCAGCCCAAATCTTAAGAGTTATCCAATGCTCATCCACAATAGTCATCCACAACTTAGATTGGACCCAAAACATAATGACCAAACACAAAAATATTCAAATAAACATTCCTTGAATATCCGTAACATATTTTATCGACTAAGTTGGCCCCAAAATATTGATAAACAAAAATGTAACCAACCAAATCTCCAAACTCACACAAGACTTAATATGAGGCACTGAGATTTCTGGACAACACATTAGATGTATTGATAGACCCCCCATGAGATCCACAACTCAAAATAACAACTAGAAACTTGTAAGTGAATCAATGATCACCAAACTGCCAGATGTTCTATTCTTCCTAATTGTCCTCAATCTGACTACCGGTATAAGCAAATGATGTTATGTAGATCTATCACTAACTAGGGTTGCCATCAATGAAAAAAATAATAATTTGTAGTGTCTCTTTTGAACACTACTACACTAATCCAACCTCACAAGTAAATGGAAATTAATTTTTTTATGTAGGGCTATAATCCAAGGAAGCCACAACTCTCATATTAACCAATCTTTTTTAGAGTTACAACCCAAGGAAGCTACAACTCCCTGATAATAATAATATGACTAAATTTTTGGCTTCAACCCACTCATAGTAATCTATTATGCACATTAGGTCTAAGGTGGAACTTATCATGCTTTTCTCATATACTTACACATCTTCATACACTTCTATTATCATCTTCATTCTTTGCAAATAGAACTTAAGTCAGCTATAAACAAGAAATTATGAAACTTGTAGCATGTCAGCCTTCACATCCATTGGTGGTATAGATAAATGATAAGAAATTATTTATATTTCTCCCAAATGAGTCAAAATGACTCATACAACATCTTCAGTCAACCCTTGAACTTTGCTTAGAAATGAATTAGTGGTGCATATCATTAAGATAAGTTAGTCCACCTCAATAAAAACACTTCACAAAATGACTTGAAACAACTATACAATACTGAAAAAAAGAAAGTGTTGAACACAATGGATACTAAGAGGAGGTGAATCAGTATTTGAAAAAACTTAAACCCCTCTAAAACTTGAACTACTTAGCACAATACTTTCTTAACAAAACATGAACCTTTAACTAGATCAATAGAAAAGAAAGATATTGCAATTTAAACCTTCAGTAATTTCAGTGATCTTCAAAAATGAAAGATTTAGCAATTTTATCCTTAATCAGATCAGAAGCAATGAAAAATAAATAATAAACATTCATCTACAAGATGACACTATATTGATGTGGATAAATTAATGCGGAAAAAACTATAGTGAGAGTTAACTCTAAATATAGAGGCTCACTGTCAAAAAGGACTTGTGAACTAAGGCACACTAACTTAGAGAAAGATACAAAAGACTTCTAAAATAAAGAAAATATAACTCCAGGGGAAAGATAGAAGGACCTAATGATATTCACTATCTTAGAGAAGGATACAAAAAGTATTTAGGAAATTTACAATATTTATCAACAATTCACTCTATTGACTAAGGCATTGAGGCACATCTAATCTTTCTTCTTAATAATTTAGCACCATCTCTATTGGATATTCAATGCATTCAACTCTCACAATTCTTCACACTTATTCACCCATCCATTCCATTTTCATCTGAAATGTTCTTGCATTTATATCCACTACAAGACCTTAAAAGATCAATTGGGTCAGCCAAGAGAGAATATAAATTATAAATTCCACATGTTAGCCATACAAATATAATGCAGTCCTATCCCAAGGATATAGAGGACCAAAACCATATTATTACATCTTACAATGTGATCCAAAGTAATTCACACACTGGCACACATCCACCTTAGTGGGCAATAGGGAAACATGTAGGTGAATGTGAAGCACATAACTAGTCAAACCAAAAACATACTTCTAACTGAATTTACTCAATGCATAGTTCTAACCAAGATAGATCAAGATCCAAATATATCATAAAAAATTATTTGCTAACTCAAACCCTTAAGTGCTTAGCACAAGCAAGAAAACAAGCCCTATTAGCCAGATATTCACATAACTTAGAAAACCAACTTAAGACACACTGCAAAACCAAGGAGATCAAGCATTAACATGCAAATCACATGGGGATATTCCTTGAACATACAAAAACACTTCTAGATATTTCTTCCATGTTGTCATGACACAAACAACTACCATAAACTAAGTAGGAGCATACTACTTCACCATAGATGCACAAAATGCATAGTCATGAGATATTACATTAATATATCAACTTATGGACCACTTCAACACATCATATTAGAACTGAGACACTACATAGACACTAAGAGAACATACACCAATCCGTAGGAGAAAAGACATCAATGTAGAGAAATGAATATAATTTTTTGGACCAATCCATACAATGAACAATAATACCAACCTTCTTCATTTCATAGAAAATTCATTAGCAACACAGGTGACCTGAAAAATATAGGAGTGCAACATTGACAAAACTCAAAATTGGAATCCAAAACTATAGAACTATATCTTCATAAATGGAGGAATGTGGAGCATTCTCTCAAAAACTCTTCAAAGAAGCTTCCTGAACCAAAAACATTCAGTCAACTTGTGAAGGCCAAAACTTTCTTTTAGCAACATATACTTGATCAGGAACAATAGGATAGGGAACACAATGCATTGTAGACCATCAATAAAATATCTTCACGATCAACAACACATCTAATCCTTAATTTAATGATTTTAATCCTCATCTTAATACATCATTATGAAATAAACTCTTTCGAAAATAACTATACTCAATATTTCTTTGATTAACATCAGATAAGACATGACATCCAATCATGAACTTTAGAAACACCACCATACATCAATGTTAGCCCAACCAGAATATTTCCAACAATTTTCCTTACTTATCAAGAGTTGATAATAATGAAAACCACAAATAATTCAATAAGTGTTGTCATCAACCACTAATAAGTGTAAGGGTTGGGACTGATCCCGACAACTACAACGAATTTCATAAAGACCCCATTGTATGTCATACCTGTATGGAGGGGGGTTTGGTGCCGCTATTAGAAAGTATGGTGGGGCATGATGAAAAAATGTCAGGTCAATTTATTGGTTCATGGAGGGATAGGAGAGTCACCATTAGAGGAATTTCATTTGAGGCTAATGAGGAAGTGATAGCCAAGGCGACGAGCCTTTTCTACAATATAAAGAAGTATAAGAAGCACACCAAAACTTGGGACCTTGAGAGTCTTAATTCCTTCTTTAGGGACAATGAGAAGCTGATTAAGAAGCAGTTGGGATTTGACAGAGAGGCACTTCCAAAACCCTAGGACAAGGTGTGTCTTTCTCTCATGAAATATGTTACTTTAGAAGGTAGATTTAAGGACTTTTACTTTTATCACCTATCACTTCTAAACCACCTAAGGCACAAAATGATTCTCAAATTTCCCTTTTTTTTGTTGACCTTCCTTGAAAATTTGATCAAGGAATCCCATGAAGCTACAACTCTTAACCCTGACCTGTCACCTCCCTTGCTTCTACACCAAGGTCTAATTCTTAGGCTCTATCACTTCCATTTAGCCCTTTTCCCCCCTAAACCCATCTTAGCTATTCAGGTTGAAGAATTGGAACCACCTGACCTTGCCTTTGAGAAACCATCCCTTGCTGCTCCCGTGGTTCCTAAGAGAAAAATCCCTCACTTGAAAGTGAACCCTATGTTTTGCCTAAAGCTAAACCCCCATCGAAAAAGAAGGGGGAGGTTAGGTTGGCATAGTCCAAGGTTGTGGCTGGGTTGTGTGAACTAAAGAATAAACCCACCAAGATGGAAAATGTAAGAGATGAAGATATTAGCTCAACACCCAAGACCACTTGCAAAAACAATGAAAACCTTCTACAAGAGAGTATGCAAGATAAAGAGCTTGCTTATTATTAAGACCTATCAAATGATGAGGTATGAAGTATATTACAAATGAGAAAAAACACCTTCCTTATGTATGAAAGGTTGAAATGTAGTAATGAACATGGTGTTGAAAAATGTCATAATCCTAGGACATGGGACAACTAACAAACTAATCACCTAGGAAATGATGCATTAGCTAGATAAGATAAGTTCTAGAAAATCCAACTAAGACTTCTAGAAAGAATCTTATAACCTAAGTAAACTTATGTAAGAGTAATTAAATAATTAATTACATGAACACCCCCCCCCCCATAAGTGTGACTTAGGGAGAAGACTATTATGCAAAGATGCAAAGATGGGTCCTCACTACTAGGCCATTTTAGGTACCTATGTACAAATGCAAAAAATAAATCTCGCACAAACGGAGAAAAGGAGAAAACCTAGTGGGACAAAACTCCTCTCCCAAAGAGAGAAAAGAAACAAAAAACAAATCATGTGAGGAAGGATGGAGGACTCCATGATACCCCCCAAGTACACCATCTGTCACATATATACATTACAAAAGCCCCCCCATAGGAGGGAAAGAAGGAGACTATGTAGCCCCCCCATAATGTGTGATCGCCTACAAAAATGGTAAGTGTTTGAAGAAAAAACATGACCCAATGTCAAAAAACAACTTGTCTCCCTTTTGGAAGAAACAAAACCATGTACAAGTGTAGGAATGCTTCCCACTCTAGATAGAAATTGAAGGAAGGTAGAATGAATATGGATGATGATGTCTTTGAACTCTTCTCATGTGTCTCCTTCGCCACTAAAGATGAAGATTCCACAATAAAATTAGGTACTAGCACAATCAAAGAAGATGAAAAATTAGGACTATGTAGAAACTGATGTTGAACAATAACCAAAGATGATGATGGTTTGAAAACAGTTGTGCAATGAATATCATTAAAGAGGAGAGATACCTGTTCAAATGTGTCCTCCAAATATGAAATGTGAGACTCCATAAACAAGGATGCAATGTTTGATAGATAAGAATCCCAATCAGGAAGACAATCAGATACTTGTTGTGATGAATCACTGGAATTTCTCAATGAATCACCAACATGAGATGAATGGTCCTGCTGAACATGAATGATAGGAGCCTCAATCAATGACTTTGCACAATGAATTATTGAGAGTGAAGGTACATCAATTGTATTTGAAGGATAAGGAGCATCTGAAGAAACCTTTTCAACCTCTTTGGAAGATTCAAAGCACTCCAAACAATCAAACTCCTGCATAGTATCATCATCATAGGGTATCCTATCTAAAAAATTAAGAGGCATATGGCATTTTGAAACTTGATCATCAGGGAATGATGGAGTACCGGGATCACCATATATATCACAAAGCTTAGTCTAAAGAGTATGAGGACAATCATGATGATCAATACATTTCAATTTAATATCATCATCAACATGCATTGCAATGACCCCTAAAACATTATATCTGCTATGAATCCAAGCAAAATTTTGAATACCTTGACCTAGATGGGGAACAATACCATAAAAATGTGGCAATAATTAAAGAGATCAAAGATGATCTATGATTCCATCTCTCCATTGTTTATAGTTTCCCTTTTGCAACATAATCAGAGAAGAATAATATGCAAACCCCATAATGAACTATGATATATCTCAAAGATTACAAAGACATTGACCTTCACTATGAATTAGAAACTCCCAAATATGATAATACAACTGAAAATAAACTCCCCCCCACAAACACAACTTCTCCAAGAATTGGGATGCCCAAGTTATGAAGTAGAAGGAAAATATCCAAAAATTTGAATATCTCACACTTGGGGCTAAAATTGAAAAAAGTACATGAACCAAATCAAAGAGCTCCTCAATACCTTCCAAATGCAACTTGAATCACCAGAAAAAGGAATCTGGCTGAAAGTTATGAGATCAGAGGTCTAAAGGGGTGATCTGACTTCAGTTGTGAATAAATTTTACCTATAGAAAAATCTATCAAAAGCACTTATACCACTGGGAAGTACTCAAAGAGATCTTTCCACCAATATCTCGTTTGTAGAATTTGGAGATCGTGGCGAAAAGTTGTGCAAAAATTTAAAAAAGGCCTATTTTAGGCACTTTGGGGCCAAAACAAGTACACTGCCAGACTAATTAGGGGCAAAAATTTATCCCCTCTGAACTATCCCTTAGTTCTCCACATGACCGTGTATTGCTTGGGGCACAAATTAAAATAAAGAAATGCAAGCTTTACAAGGAAATGTCAAAGTAAATGGATGTCGGCAATGTACAATGGTCAGCCTTACTTAGACTTTGCAAATGATTTTTAATAAAAATTTTTAATACATATAAAAAATTGTGGTTAAAAAAATTGTACCATGTAATGATAGTGATCAAACATTATATAGTACCCATATCAAACAATTACAACACCGACGGTAGAGATGTAATCGACCATCGAGAGACTTTCACCAATGGCTGACAGTTGAGATGTAATCAGTTGGAGGAATGAATACCCACAAGAACCGATGAGTGGAAGAGTACCATTGGCTTTTAAAAGCTGACCAAGGTTGCAACAAAGGCCAGCAATAAATAATGGGCACATACTAGTAGAGAGGAAAATAAGCACTCATCAAGGACGATCTTTAGATCTCAATTGATAAAATCTTCCTAAGAATTCTTACAACCAACCTAGATAGCACTGACCAAGCCAACAATTGAATGCAAAACAACACTAGAAAATTGAGAGAATGGCAATGAAGGACATGATGGGAAAAAAAAAACAACCAAGTAAACCTTTGACTGACTGGGGAAAATATAGAACCCGGTGGAGGATGGAGATCGGTGGTGAGGACTTGCAAGAGCTGACAAAGAATATGTCGGTCAAAGTGATAGATGCCGACAGGGCCAACCAAAGGAGATAAACCAACAATCAGTTGAAGGACTAGTCTGTGGGGCCAAGAAGGACTACATACTATGGTATGATGGTACCAAGTAAAACCCACATAATTGAAAATTCAAGCTAGCATTAAAATAAAATGCCTTTGAATAATAATATATGCCCAGAAAATTTTGAATAAGCTTGATAAATTTTTTATAAAATGCTAATACAATCAAAATGCAAAAGATAATTTTTAAATAATTTTTTCTACAAATAAAAAAATTGTACCAGACTCGGGGGTTGTACGACCACCATGGGTAATTTTTTTCTCACAAACACCTAAGGTGAAATAGGGCAAATTATATATTGATTTTCATCTCTCGGGACTCCTAAAGATGACAACAAAGTTGGATCTGCCTGAAAATGCACCAGAAGTTCTGCAACCTCTGAATCTTGCAAATATTCAAACCTCCACAACTTTGGCTAGAAATGTCAGATTTAGGTATAACAAAAGTCAATTATGACTTTTTCAACTGCCTTGAACTCAAATTTGAGCTCAGATCTCCTCCAATACAAGCCAAAAGTAACATGCCATGAAAGCCCACATATAGAGACAACCTCAAATCTAGATCTTTCACTACCAATAGCTCCACCCTCAAATATGAGAAGGGTTTTTCAAGATGTGGCTCTGGTACCATGTAAGAGCTAAAGATATTAGTTCAACACCCAAGACCACTTGCAAAAAAAATGAAAAACCTCTACAAGAGAGTATGCAAGATAAAGAGCTTGCTTGATATTAAGACCTATCAAATGATGAGGTATGAAGTATATTACAAATGAGAACAAACACCTTCCTTATATAGGAAAGGTTGAAATGTAGTAATGAACATGATGTTGACAAATGTCATAATCCTATGACATGAGACATCTAACAAACTAATCACCTAGGAAATGATGCATTAGCTAGATAAGATAAGTTATAGAAAAGCCAACTAAGACTACTAGAAAGAATATTATAACCTAAGTAAACTTATGTAAGTGTAATTAAATAATAAATTACACCAGCAAAAGACATACCTACAATGAAGAGGAAGGGGAAAAAAGACACTATGTTCTAGGTGGAGTTGTTAGCCACTAACAGCGAGTGAGAAAGTGCTATAGAAAAATACTCCAAAGGTGACACTATTGTGACCGCAAGCATGCACATGGGTATGGAACAAAAAAGTGTTAGGAGGTCCAATAGACTAGTAAAGAGTAACAAATGGATTTTGATGGATGATATTTCAAGTGATTCAGAGTAGACTAGTGCCAAGGTTGATTGTGAGAAAGACACTGTTGAGGAGGAGGAAGAGGAATTCATGGAGGGTCCTAGCCTCTTCTCGGATATGAACAATATTTTCAAAGAGGACTCCACCCACTCTTTAGATCCTAGGGCTATTGAGGAAGAGATGACCTTGTGGATGAATGACAAGCATGAGGACATCAACAAGTTGTGGGAGAAGGTGGTGAAACTTGAACAAAAAATCAACAGGTTGGCTCATTTCACTAGTAAAATTGTTCACAGATCCATCATCACACTTTCTGATGTCATCAAGGAGGAGACAGATAGGAATATTGAGGGTGCAGGTTCCAATTGGATTGGAGATGACGTTTTAAATCTCCTCATTCACAAATGGGAAGGTGTTGCCAATTAGTAGATGGGTCTTCTTGTTTGGTTGGGTCTCTACTGTTAGTGTGTAGTGTTTGTGTCCTTTTTCTATTGTTTTTAGTTTGGATTCTATAATTCTCTATTGAACTTGGTTCCTTTTTGGCCCTACAGGATCTTCATGTAATGGGTATAACACCCTATAAATGCTACTTATTTTATCAAAAAAAATCTCTCAAACATATGTAACAATATCACCATGTGTTGACCTCCTTTGGAATTGATGGAAACACACACCTATTCACTCTACCCCTTTGACATAAAAGATAAAGAGCCACACACATTTGCACAAAATAACAACACATATTCTAACTTAAAGGAAAAAGGGCCAAAGATCTTCTATTGAAATGACAACACAAACTTTCCCTTTGACCAACAACACTTCTTTTCAATACCTTGTCAACTCTCCAAGCTCCCCTTTACTACCAGATCCTCCTAAGAGGTAGTACACATCAATCCAAAAAAAAATTCTATGATATGAATTTATCCCCCTAGATTGATGCACCATTTATGCCTCTAGTTAGAACAAGGAGGGTAAATAATCCCTAAATTCTATCAAAGGTACTCAAAAGAATTTTTTGAAAGAGCCTTTATGAGGGTGTATACAATTTAATCCCTAGTAGGCACATATTCCAATATGACTTCATGTTGTACAACATCCTTTCTCAAAAAGTGATACCAGATAGATATGTGTTTAGTTCTTGATTGCATTACCATATATTTTGAAATATTAATTATGCTTGTATTATCACATAATATTTGAATGGATTTTTAATATACCACCTTTATATCCTTCAAAGTTTGCTTCATCCAAATCACCTAGGTGTAGCAAGATGCTACAAAAATATATATAGCCTCTACTATGGATAAATACACTGAGTCTTGATTCTTACAGAACCAAGAGACCAATCTATCTCTCAAAAAATACACTACCACTTGTACTTCTTGAATTATCCACACATCTTACCCAATCAGCATCAATGTAAGTACTCAAGGAAACAATTTGATCCTTCTTATACCACAAACCATAACCCATAATTCTCTTCAAATATCTAAATATTCTATTCACTTCTTTCTCATGAGATTACTTAGGACTAGCTTTAAATATAGCAACCAAACATACTACATGCATGATATCAATTCTAGAATTAGTTAAATACAATAAAGCTCCAATCATAGACCTATAAAGAGTCTAATCAACTTCTAGATACTTGAAAAATTTACTCAAGTGATAATCGATCATAATAAAAGTCCCAAATAGTTCAAAATCTTCCATGTCAAACTTCTTCAACATCTCCTTAACATATTTAGCTTGGTGAATAAAGATACCGCCATCTTTCTGAACAATTTGAAGCCCAAGGAAGAATGAAAACTCACCAATCATTTCCATCTCAATTCTTTTTGCATCTCTTCTACAAATTTCTTACCCATATCATCATTTCCACCAAAGATGGATGTCATCAACACATACAACCATAACGAAAAACTTTTCTTCTTGAATCTTATTGTAAATATTTCTATCTATAGTACCTTTCTTGAATCCTATATGAAGTAATTATTTATCCAATCGAGCATACCAAGCTCTAGGAGCTTGCTTGAGGACATACAAAGATTTCTTGAGTCTGTAAACCATATCTAGATATTTTGATAGCTAGAAACCATTTGATTGTTCAATATATACCTCTTCCTCTAGATCGCCATTTAGAAAGCTTGACTTGACATGCATTTGATAAAATTTGAAGTTCTTATGAGAAGCAAGAGAAAAAACATCCTAATTTCCTCTATTCTAGCTATCAATGAAAAAGTTTCCTCAAAATCAATACCTTCACCCTCTAAATAACATTTGAAAACCAATATAGTCTTATTCCACACAATTTCACTATCTTAATTTAGTTTTTCCAGAACAACCACTTTGTTCCTATCACATTCTTATTAGCAGGTTTGGGAACTAATTCCTAAGTTTGATTCTTCTCTATCTAGTCCAACTCTTCTTCCATTGCTTTTATCCAACCATCATATTTTCTAGCATTGGAAATTTTTTTGGGCTCAACCTTTGATAGTAGACATACATTTACTTTGTCACTTGCCCATGCAAAATTTCTCTTGGTCAACACACCTTCATTCTTGTCTCTAATAATCTGATCTACAAAATGATTCTTCTGAACATATTTTTCTAGAGTCCCAAGGACCTTCATTGGTTTTGGTTCCTTCTCTTCTTTCTCCTCTTCTTCTTCAATCCAAGGAGATATATCATATTTGCAAACCTTGGGTTCTTATGAGATCTGAAACAAATCTTCATCAACTTTAGCATTTATTCTTTCAACCATCCTTTGCAATCTTTTATTATGGCATCTATAAGCCTTTCTCCAAGTTGAGTAACCAATAAAATTTCCTTCATCACACCTTGAATCAAACTTACCAAGGTTTTCTTCATCTCTTTTGATATAACATTTTTTTCCAAATATTTTGAGGTATTTAACAATGGGAGGTCTTCAATACCATTTCTCATAAGGGGTCTTATTGTTGTTGACCCTCAACTACACCCTGTTAAGCAAAAAGATACTAGTGTGCACTAATTCCAACACATATTAGGCAAATCAACATCTTTCATCGTTCTAGCTATCTCTTGCATTACTATATTCTTCCTTTCCACTACATCATTCTACTAAGGTATCCTAGGAGTAGAAACATGTCTCCTAATGACATAATATTCCAAAATATTTTCAAATTCATATGAAGTAAATTCACCTCCTCAATGTGACTATAAAATTTGATCTTAGCATCAATTTCATTCTAAACTTTTACTTTAAATTTTTTGAACATCTCAAAATATTTTTATTTCTCTCTTAAAAACATAACCCAAGTCATTCTAGTATAATCATCTATAAGAAACATGAAATAACTTTCACCTTGTTGACATTTTTTTCCTATCTGTCCTTAGAGATTAGTGTGGATTAGCTCCAATGACATTAAAATAGAGCATTCCTTGCTTTTGAAACTAGTCCTTGTTTGCTTTCGCATTTGACATTCTTTGGATAATGTGTTTGCACGCTTGTTTATCTCATGCATATCTCTCACTACATGAGTAGAAATGATCTTCAATATATTATCAAAGTAATATATGAACCATCCTCCTATGCCACAACCAACACTCATCGATATGATCTAATAAGATTTTTTTTCAATTTTCCTCCTTTAGATCATAGACATTGTTATTTGTCCTTGTTCCTTCAACAACCAATCTTTTGGATCCTAATTTCCTAATCTCAAAACCATTATAATGAAAGGTAAGATTGTATCCTTTGCTTTAGAAACATTTGACTAATACTAAGAAGATTATACTTTAGACCTTTGAAATAGAGGACATCTTCAGTTTTATTGTTTTCATCAATTGATATGGCTTCCTTTCCACAAATTTGTGTAGACTCATCACCACCAAATTGGATAGCTCCACCATTCACCTTCTTGAGATTGATGAACCTTTTCTTGTCACCAGTCATGTGGTGAGAACAACTACTACCAATCACCCAAGCATTTTCTTCTTCTTTTGCATGAAAGTGAATCCATATAGCCATATATCTTTTATTATTTTTATCAGTTTCCAAAGTACCAGACCTCTTAATTTCTCCAATATTACTCTTATTTTTCAAGGCCATGAATAGGGTTTCATTATTTAAAATTCATTATCCTCATCTTTTGTGGAGAAACATGTTTCTTTAGAAATATGTCCCATACCAACAACACACAAATCTAATACATGTTCCTTTACAAGCATTGCAACCCATCATTGCACTATGGCCCTTTTCACAATGGGGCTTAGAATTAATAACCAATATCCACCCTTCATCTTATAATGTCCATTCATTCATAATCACCACCACTAAATACTTCACTAAGTGGGTGGAAGCCATTCCACTCTCCCTCATCACCAACACCTAAATTTCCAAGTTCATCCTATATAGCATCATCTACCGATATGGTATTCCTACCACCATCATAATCGATAACAAAAATCAATTCAAGAACCAACATGTGCGATAATCATATGAACAATTCAATATCTAGCATCATTGGTCCATACCCAATTATCCCCAAGGTAATGTCCAAGTTGAGGAAACAAATAAAACCTTGATCAAAATCCTAAAGAAAGTTGTGAATGCAACTAGTTGTAATTTCCAACTCTATTTGAATCTCACCCTTTGGGCTTACTGCACTTCCATCTGCACTCCAACCAACACCATTATATATTCCCTACTTTATGGTACCAAAGTCATCTTGCTGATTCAAGTTGACTCCCATCACTTGGTATTTCCTTGAAGAATCTAATCAATGATGAGGAGTATCATGTTGCACACTTGTCAATTGGATCTTGTTGATGAATGGTGTCTCAACACCTATAATCACCTTCAAGCTGATCAACATTTATTAAAGAGAATCTATAAAAATAAATTTTGTCCTCAACAGTTCCAGATTGATGATCTTGTTCTTAAGGAAAATCAACACACCCAACAAGATCAAGAGAAGAAAGGTAAATTTGAGGCAAATTGGTTGGGTCCATATGTCATAACTACAAAATATGGTTCAGGGTCTTATTAGGTAGCTACACTTGAATAATAACCCTTGGATGAGCCTATCAACATCATCTATCTCAAGTGGTTCTATGCCTAAATCAATTGAGTTAACCCCCCACCTTATAGAAATACAAAATAATATGAGATAAATCATCCTATGATGAAAACCACACTTGGTGGCATCTTGGATAAGTACATTTGGTGAAAGACCAGAAACATGTGTCATTCGTAGATGGCTTAATCATTATCTACCTTGCATCCTGCTTTCCTAAGTGTTTATGCTTCATTATATCTATCCAATGTATCCCATCCCTATTGACCATATTGCATCCATTATCCATCCCCATACCATTTCCTACCATAGGACATGTCTTGATTGAACATTGGAATTATTAGATCTACTATCCCAATTCTTGATCTTCATCTATTTATTCTGGAATGTACCCACAAAAACCTAATTCATCCTTATGATCCATTATCCTAATATCAATTGGGTTTTTTGTTTGTTGTTATTGCTTGTATATAGTATATATACGATTGGTCTTGCATCTCCATCTAGGTTCCATTATTGTATATACTTATCATTAGGTCCCATCTTTGTTTCTGTTGTGTCACCAAGAGTCCTTATCAAGCTAATCCTTATAAAAAAGTTCAGTAGATACTTGATGTTTTAATCCATATCAGGTATTTAGTGTTATGTTATAATATCCATTTTTAAAGTGTGCATTTATATTTACTATTTGTATTTCTCAAGAACTCTAACGTATGTTGAAATAAGTTATCATGATAGATTCAAACATAAAACAAAGTGGGAACAAAATTAATGATAGAATTGGTGTACTCATATAATTTTCCATTTAATTATGTTCCCACCATATGGATGCTTAAAAAAAAGAAATATCAAGTGTGATACTATTGTGTTAATTTTGCATGTTCCCAAATTCCTATCTATCCTAGATTTACACCTACTTAAATTTATCCTTAAATGTTGGTTATTTTTCCTTCATTATTGCACCCTTTATTTTCACTCACTTCTACACATTTATTTTCTACCTTAAAAATACCACCTTATCCCTAAGGTTCATTTATGTGCCACTAACATTTGCTTTGGTTCAATCTTGAAGTACATCAAAATTAACCCAAAACTTAAACATTTAATTTTATATTTTACCTTTCTAGCCCTTTTTACCATCTTTTATGAGCTAATTTAAGATGCCTTGGGGTGACACATTGTTTTTTATTAGGGGAAAACAGGTTTTGATGGGTTCCTGAAACTCATTACATACAAGTTTTGAAGGGACTTGAAACCCTATTCGAGTAAAACATGCTACTAAAAGATAAATCACAGACCATCAGGATCCCAACATCAACAACAAAAAACATAGAAAAACAAGACAACACAAGATGCACAAAAGGTTTTGAAGGGACCTTAAACCCTTTGCAACAAGGTTTTGATGGAGGCCTTTAACCCAAGAAAAGAGAGGGACTTAAAACCCTACCAAGAAATGAGAACCACCTGAATTATCTAGGAAATTGTCAGCCTGTACTACCTAGACTGTAGCATAAAATCCACTCAATGAAAACAACATTGAGCCAAAATAGAGAGGGCAGCAAGAGCTTCCTTCTAAAACCACCAAACCATTCCTACTCCCTACCTCAATAAATGAGAAATAAGGCCATAAAGAGTATAAAGACCACCTTTCAAACTAGGATACCAACTCAATCCAAACCTCAATAGGAAAGAGCTCCCCTCTATTGGAGAGGATGTCAAAACCAACTATTCCACTACTGCCTAAAAATTCCAACACCCTTAACCTCCACCTCCATAGGAAAAGCGTTCACCTCAAAAGGATCACTCACTGAGGGAACAAAAAACCTTCACCTCCCAACTCCAAATCAATAGGAGATGAATCCACCTCCATAGGATTTGAGGAGAAATCCAACACAACAATAGAACTAGTAGTCATGCCATCCTTTGGAAAAACCAGCAATAGGAATAAATGGTGGAGCAAGAAACGAGTTGCAAAAAATATCCAATATATGAAGGCAACAATAGAAACCTCCACATTGGGATCACACAACTGGGTCTAGACAACTGGGTCCAACAAAAGAAACATATAACTAAGGTCCACTAGAGTAGCACTAGAGCCTCCCAAAAACAAAGTAACCAGTTGGGACAACAAAAATAGCTTGAAACATAGCCCAGCTAAGAACACCCTGACAATTCCAAGGGGAGAAAAAACATCCAAAAACTTCTAGAAACTCTAAACCTTGAAATAAAACTTAGAAACCAACTCCATCAAAAGAAACAACATTGGGAACACCCCAGTCTAAGGTTGAAAGAACAAATCCTTCACAAAATGCATAAAACCCCTTTAAAAGAGAGATCATCACTAACTAGTAGGGGATCCACATCAACACCACAAATAGGAGGCTCACCTCACCAACCAATATAAAACCCATTGCAGCAACATGGAGGGAACAAAGCCATTCCACAAAAGCCTCTAAAGAAAGATAAGCATTAAGAAACAACCTCTCAAGGTCAATCAAACCCCTGAGCACCTCAAATAGCCAAGGGGGTTGCAACAGGACAAAACTAGAAAGGAGAGGCAACAACCAACCCCAATCCCCAAAAAGGAAAACCCAAAGGAAATAGAGGAATGCCAAGAAAAAAACCCAATAAATAATCTTAGAATGGCCCCATAACAAAAAAATGTATCCAAACCCTCTGAGAACCAAAGGACAAACTGGAAGCACAAGCCACTAGGCTCACCCAACAACTACCGAAGAATAAAGAAGCCCTCACCATCAAGAGTAGACCAGGAAGACAAAGGAGAATCGGCCAAACCAAAACCAACGCTCACCCAGAAGGAGGAAATGTAGAATCCGCCAAAAACCACCACATGCCTAGAATCCCCATCATCTTCTTTTGAATCTAAGCTCTCATCCTCATCGTTGCAGGAAGAATTCAAACTTCATGCTTAGGTCTGTTTCCCCCTCGAGTGCTCCATATTTTTAGCTCTTTGGGGCGATAGATTTTTATGTCATGTTATTTTAAAATATTCAATGGGCCATTAAATCAAATGCTAAAATTGGGAATAAGCACATTTCAAGTTTTGGAATAAAAAAGAACCTCATTTGGATATAGAACTTTTATTTTTTAGTGAATGTTGCTTTCATTTCTTTTCATTATGCCATAATGTCACTCCATCAAAGGGTCTATCTAAGAGAAATTGATATTACTAATATCATAGATGTTCTTAAATTTACTATAAACACCATTGTCCTTACAAACCTATCAAACATTGAATATTAGAGAAAATAAAGTTTTAGAAGCCTTCTTTTCACCCATTTAGATTTGTATATCATAGTTCAATTCCATGACACACAAGATCAAACAAGGATTTCTCAATATTTTTTTTTTGAGAAATTCATAATACCAATGCAACTAATTTCTTAGAGATAACTAATTGATTCCATACAACATCAATGTCATTTTTTCCTAATTAAGTCTATAGATATATAGCTTTAACCTTCACCTTTAATTTTTTAATATGTATTATAATTTTACACCCACCTAAAATTTAATATAGATTAATATATACTTAACAATTATATTTATTTATTAAGTTTATCTATGAAATATAATTCATTCTATTACAAATATGCATATTTTTATTTAAACTCTTCTTAAATTACTCTTTAAAATATAAAATTTGTATACAATGAATGTCAATAATAACCTTTTCAATAGTATAAATCTATTTAAAAATTAAGTGTGAACCTTCCCTTTTCACCTAATTCAAGAATCATTTGAGTAAATATATAAAATCCATGAGTTTGTATGGAGATGTGAATGTCTTTGTAATTGAAAAATATCAAACATGCAATAGTATAATTCAAAGTAGCCTTTTATATATTTAACTTAAAAATGAATGGATATATGTGAACACAGTAGTTCTCTCGGCACATGGTTCTAATAGGTGACTCGCCTAGGATTCCCACTAAATATATCCAGCTTTGGCACACTTTAAGGGTGGAAATCCTCTTCAGTATTTGGAAAGATAGAAATGTTTGCATAGTTCCTCACAGCTAGATTGATAAGATTTTTTTTTTGTATTCTAAAGCTATCATTTTATCTAATGTTCTTTTGTAGATTCAAGTTCAAGTAAACAAATTTGCACTTGAGGTGTCTCACCTTCATGTGCTTCTAGACCATTGGGGTGATTCCCCGTGTACTATGGATTGGGTTCCCTCTTCACCCACCTCCTCCTATAGTCGGTTGCTTCACAAGGCCAGTGGCAGAGTGGTTCTACTCGCCCCCACTCTCTGGATCCTCCTTGTTGTGGCTCTTTCCCTCCTCAGTGGTTATGTTCTCCTCTTTCATGGGCTAACCTAGGGTGGCCCTGTAGAGGGGTAACAAGGAGTGGTGGTGGCACCTCTGGGTGGCTCACTAGTAATGCTCTTGGTAGTAGCTCTGGTTGGTTAGACACTACAAAATGTTTCCTGTGTTTGGCTCTAGCAATCTTGCCTCAACATGAGGGTTATGTACATGATCATGATGGGCCAAAAAGTGGCAATATGATGGTTATGCGTAGGGTATGTGGCTAACAACTTTTTTTTTTACCCAAAATTGATGAAACGAAAAGGGTTTTTAAAGGAGATTCTTAGCTTTCCACCAATATAAATTATGCTTTACTTTGAATTTAAAAAATAATTATTATTCATTTTCTATTTGAATTATGACTAAAGTCTCGATTGATAGGCTAATTGAAAAACATCTATAGCTTTCAAACAGTATCACATTTTTTGAATATGAAACATGTGTCACATCCTATGCCTCACATACTATAAGATTAAAAAAAATTAATTTCATGAAGTTTTGACCAAGTTAAAGTGGTTAGGCATACAAGTTTTTTATATTTTCTAAAAATTGTAATAAAAAATTCATAATTAATTATCTATTTAGAAAAAAATTGCAAAAAAAATATGCATCACATTGGGACATGAGTCCTTTAGTTATATAAAAAATCTTTAAAAAAATAATTATCATTTTATTGTGGTTAGGGTGGTCAGATAGACACCTACTTATTTTTTCCTTGAAATTTAAGTGCTACTACATTGAAATTTCAAATTTTCACCAAATAGTTTTTTTTCTTTTTTAAATAAACCTAGTAGTTTAGAAACTACATTCAATTTTCTACAGATTCTATTCTTACATATTTTTGAAATAATATAGATAACTTATTCAATTTTTTACGTCAAGTTGCCTAACTCTATTTTTTCAGAATTTTTCACCACTTAAGGGCCTGTTTTTTCCATGATGATCCCGCACATACCCCAAGGATAAAGAAGATGATGACAGATGGGGCCCTCTTGATGTCACTTTAGACCCTGATGGAACCCCTCAAAAAAATTCTTTGGTTCGATTTCAAATTTTGTAATATTTGGCTTTGACCCTCGTTTTAGGCTTAGGGTTATGTTCCTCATTATTATTTTAGGGTTTTTGTTGTCAAAACTCTTCCAAGTTAACCTTTGAGTTTGAAAATTCTTGGTTGACGTTCTATTTTGTTGTTGAACTTCTGATGCAGTTTCTCGGTTGTCTAAGTTTTGACTCATTCCATCAAGTTCATTATTTTACTGACCCTTAGGTCCTAATGTTACTAGTCAGTTCCAATGGTCTTTTAAATTATTGTCATTATTTTCCAGGTTCAATATCTTTCAAGTATAAGTCGCCTAAGTCTATGATTGGGTTTTAATTTTTACCTTAGGGTCTTAATCCACATCTTCATGTCCCCGACCATCATCTACCTAGCAATGGCCCTCTTTTAAGAACTAACATTTACGACATGTGCAAATGTTGGTTATGTGATGACTATTCAATCACAACAAGTTGATCACTACCATTCCCCACATGTCTAAGCCTTTTCATTACCTATTATTTCATTGTCATGGGCTAGAAAGCATAAGCCACACATCTTGTACATTGGTAGACCCAATCCCCTTGATAAAGTTAGTGGGTGGTATTGAAAAGAGATCAATGATTATTATTGAGTAACATGGCTATATCCTGGCCACTCCTTGCATGCCCATTTTATTTTATTTTTAATTAAAGTAATCAAGTAGGCTAATGGGTAGTTTCCATGTGTCACGTCCGGTGGCGGGACCACTTCTTCCAAGGGGTTAGTAGGTGTAGCTTTGAGAAGGATCAACGACTGATATCACAACATGTGTCTTCATCTAAGCCATTCCCCGTGCACCCAAGTGTTCTATGTATTACGGTGAAGTAATCACATGGGATAGTGGGCACTAGACATGTGTTACCTTTATATGGTGGGTCCGATATCCTTTTGTGATTTGCAGGTAGTACCAAGATGAAATCTATGGTGGTTAGCAAGTGACATGGGTCAGTCTTGACCACTCCTCACCACCCCATCAAATTTTATTTGATACTTATAAAACATCATAGGCTAGTAGGTGAGATGATACCTATTTCTCTATATGGGGACCTTCCAGGCTTTGGGGAAGGAAAATGTTTAGTGAGAAAGGAGATCAACGATTGATGGTAGGTGATGTAGTCAATCCTAACTGCTCCCCGCCATCCTGTGAAGGGCCCACTTATTTCTCTGGGATTGCACAGGTGAGCGGGTGACTACCACATGAAATATTTTAATGACTTAGATGAAATTTAGTGGAGTTAAAGCATTACTAGAATTTGGTCGAGATGACAATTAAAGCAAAACTATATTAGAACTAGTTTCTTTCAGCACGTGTTTGAGATTTGGGAAATGCTTTTGATTGTGGCCATCAATTCTGTTAGATGCTGGTATACAAGTAAAGTAAAGTATGGGATGATATTCTGAGATCAAATCAAGATCACTCCCTACTATCTTATTGTGATGAATTGCAAGTAAATTAATTCCCATGGGAGAAAAATTAGCTTTGTCATAATTAATCACTTTAATTGTCATTATCCATTGATATGTCTTAATGTGTGATCGATGAATGAGGTTCAAAAATCAAGAGGCTGATGGTTAGCTCACTTGCACAAGCTTTCCTTGAGTATTAATGGTTGGCATGCTTACATTGCTTGATAGAATGAGGACCGGTGGCCATATTTTCCTCACAATTTACTAAAATTTGAGCTCAAGTCCATGAGAAGGGTGGTGAAGATTTTCTTGGGTAAAAGGTTGCAAAGGTATCGAGATAAAATTTTCTCCAAGTAAGTAGGTATAGACACATAAAAATGACCTAGGCCTACAAGCTCTATTTTACCACTTTCGTCCTAGCATAATTGTGACATTTAATTATGTCCTTGGTCCACATCTAACTATTAATTAAATAATTCATAATTATTTAATTAATTCATGTCTGTTTATTCTTCATGATTATTAAATAAATAAATTTTATTTATTTATTCGATACATCACTAATGGTCTATTATCTTCTTACAATTAAATAAATTTCTTAATTTATTTAATTCCTTATGTCTTCCTGATTATTAAATAAATGAATTTTATTTATTTATCTAGTATGTCACTAATTCTCATAATTAAATGAATTTATTAATTAATTTAATTATTGGTCATAATCCTCTAAATTAAATAATTATCTTTAATTATTTAATTACCTAATTTAACATTTCTCTAATTTTAAATAAATAAATTATTTAAAATGATCTCACTTTATTAAATGTCACTTCATTTTAGTACATAATCTAAAAATTGATTATTTATTGTCACACAAAATCCATATTTTGAATTTATTTAATTCAAAATGGTAATCTTCTTCCAAAAATCAAGTAATTCAACAGATTCTTGATTTTTCAAATCTGCTTTTTAGTTCAACTCTTATCTTATTGATTTTTTGAATCTTACAAATCAAGCAGTCTTTATCTTCTTGATTTTCCAAAATCTTTATCCTTTTTACTAATTATCACATTTATTCTCCACCGTCGATGTGATTTTCTAAAATGACATCTTGACCTCTCATTTACTAATTTTTCCCTAACCCTGATTAGGGATTGTCACATGAAATATCGTTCACTGATTTTAGGCTTTATTCAACTTTTAATCTCTTCCGTCCGCCCAAAATTGCATTTTCTATAAAATGCCAATTTTGCTCACATTTTGGGACTTCCTTATTGCAAAACATTTATTCTTAGATTTTAATTACATACTTTGCACTTAGCTTGTTTAATTCAATTTGATTACTTGTCATAGGCATAGCCATTTTCCATTTGTCATACGCATTTTGTCATTTAAATTCTTCAAAACTTGCATAGGACATAGTCATAGTCAATTGCTCACACACATACAAATCTGAGGGCAATAACAATCACAATTGCTGCAAGCTAGAAGGTGCTATGGAGATGAATCATGGAAGCTTCAAGGAATAAATGCTATAATATTTCTTGTATTTACTTTCATTGTACTTCATAGCTCTTTGGGTTTTAATATTTATGCTCTAATCTACTAACCTAACCTAAAATTTACCCATTGATACATTGGTGAAATTTATTTTTCTATTTTCCATACGGTTTTCGGTTTTCTATTTTTTTTGTAGGTACAAGTATGGAACGACACATTCATGCTTTTTCAAGCCGCATTTACTACGTCGCAATGCATTCGACATATGAAACACTGTACTCACTCTGCTGAGCTACAATCAAAGTCGGGAAAGCCGCATTTGAACAGTCAATCGACACATCTTCCTGTTAAACTAGAATGTAGGCTCGAGACACATTTTCTGCATAGAGCGACACATTCACTTTGCTATGACACATTTTCTTGGTAACATTTTATTTTTTCTACATTTGGATTTTCTAATTTTTATTTTGACATTCTGGTTTTCTTCTACATTCTGCATAGCATAGGGGTTTTTCGTGTTACTAATATTTGTTTGTAGCAGGTGGCAGTTACATTTCATGGGTCCAAGACTAGTTGATAAGAAACTCCTAACTTGTGCTTTTGCAGGTTCGAGTGTCCAAGAATCATTTCAAAACATTGTGCCTATTCTTTTTAGAATAGATAACATTTCTTTTGGTGCATTTAAATTGAACATGTTTTCAATTTTGTCTAATTGTGTTTGAAAGTGGTAGGCGAATATGCTCTCACCCTATATGAACTAGGTGATCAAAAAGCCAGACCCACTTTGTCCCTATGTAACCTTGATGTAATAACCGAAGTATCCTCTCCCCTTACATAGTCATGCGATTCTGGGTGTAAGAGAAATGATTATTTCCTCTAGAAATTGGGCCTTCTAGGGGATTTCATCACCACTAGGCAACTCAAACTATTAATAGAGCTAAAGCTAAGCTACCCCTGACTGGTATATAAATGTGAATCTTAAGGGAAACCTAAGATTATGAGTGTGAATGTGTCATACGGACCAAGTAGTACTCCCCAAAACTCTATTGAGCTTAACCTCTTTAGGCTGAAGTGCCTCCTAAACAAAGATTAATCTTGTGCCCCATGTATGGCCACTCGAATGGGGGTCACAAATTAAAAACCATTGTTTAGTATCCAAAAACCTTCTATTTGTTAGCGCAACACCGGCCGGTGTGAAGGAATCCACATCTTCTTAGTTTGTAGTAGAGGTGATCAATCTGCCATGGGAGTTTCATAGGGTTGGAAGCTTCGTTTTCCTAAGAAGGGAGTGCACTATAAGAGGGAGCCTGTGCAACCAAGATTCTAAATTCACACGCTATTGATATGTGGCTGGAGAAACCCACATGGAATCTAGCAAATACTATCCTGGCTTAACCATAGGATTGTACTTGTTCTATTTTGTGTTTGATTATTTTCAAAATATTGTGCTTTCCAAGTGCTTGCTAGTTATTGAAATGAAACAAACAACACTCAAACATCTGGAAACAAACTGTCAAACTTTAGGCAATTTGGGTTTTTGACCACAAACATTAGAAATTTGACTTTTTACATTCTGCAACACATTTGTTAAAACATAATCGCTCTTTCGCACCACATTTTCCAGCTTTTGCAACACATCTTCTCTACTAAAATGCATCTGCTAATCCAAACACTGCATTTTCCATCTGTAAAGCTGCATCTGTAACATTGCACTGCATTTGACATCTATAAAACCACATTTGTAGAACTGCACCACATTTTCCATTTCTAGAGCTGCATTTGATCACTGTAATGCATTTGCTACAAGTAAGGATGCAATCGTCTAATAGAAAACTAAACACTATCCCAGACTAGAATCTGAGTCCAGACACTTTACCCTATTGTCAAACATCTTTTTCAAAAAGTCTTTGTCAGAAACCAGAACTGAAATTTCTCAAAACATTTGCATTCACTAGCTTGCATCTTGTCCATAGGTTTAAATGTCAAAAATTTTGGTTGCATTCCCTAGGCGTCATAATCATCAGTGCTAGCATAAACTTGTCCTTAGGCTTCATCTTGGAAAACTTTGGATTAGGCCAACTCATCACACTTTGTAAAACTATTGTTTCAAAACTAGGTTATTGTGGGACATAGTCAGTATTCCTCTTTTCGGTCATTGTCTTTTTGTGAGAACCTCCAACTCAACAGTCTAGTTAGGAAGGCTCACTCGTCATTTTGAACTTGTCACTTAGTCCCCTTAGCAAGTCCTTTTGATAACTAGAATTGAAACATAAGTCAAGCATAGAGTGGTTAAGCAAAACCTTTCTCCAAATATTGTCCAAATTTAGTCCTCATTTTAAACATAGACTTTGCATTGTCCATCCCTAGTCCTCATTTTAAACCTAGACTTTGCATTAATCATCTTAGTTCTTAGTCAATATTGTCATCTTAGTGCTCATTTGACACTTCAACCTTGACAACCTTGTCATATTTCCTGCATCATTTCCTTAGACAAACACCATCATCATCTTGCATTGTCATCTTTTATTCCAAAAATAAAAATAAAATTAGTCTTCATTTTACATTTGTCATTTCCTTTAGACAACATTGTCACCTTGTCATCCCTTATTATTGAAAATCCAAAAACATAGTCTTGCATTTTCATCCTTTATCACAAAAATCCAAAAAAAAACATAGGCTAGTCTCATCCTTGCATTTAGTTGTCATTCTCATCATTCTCAGTTGAGCAATTTCTTTTCATGGTGGAAACTAGACTCTAGAGAAAGAAACGACAAATGGAAAACTTTGGACAAGACTCCAATTCCAATGTCACCAATCACACTTATGACCCAAATTGGACTTTTGACGACCCATTTAGCGACACAAATACTCAACCTCTCATCACCATACCATCCTCATCAAACAACCCCTTTGAACCATTCTTACGTAAGGATGAATATGGAAAAATACTTGAGGAAAACCTAGAAGTAGCAACACAAGATCCAGAAGTGACCTACTTTATAGAACAAATGGTCTTATATGATAGAGACAAATATTTGGCCATAGTTTTAAGTCAAGGAGCTAAATTATCCCATGGGTTCGACATTAATACTTTGAGATCGACATCTCCTAACCATAATGTCAAAAATACGCATAACATGTCCAATAGTGGTCAACTTCCAAACACCACAAGCAATACTTTTTTTGATGCTACCTCACAAAATGTCACAATTTCCATGAGTGCTACCTCCAATTTTCCAAAAAATTCAAATTCAATCAACGCTACATCCATTAGAGGAACACAGTCCATCACATTGCCCACAATATCATCACAATCGGCTATAGCCACCTTTGGGTCCTCGACAATGTGGGAAATTTATTCCAATCCTCTATTTACCACTTCAGTAAATGCCATGGGGGCAACATCAAGCCATTCTAACCCTCCATTTATAGCTACCTCTAGTACCATGAGTGCATCTTCATAAAATCCTCTCATTGGTACCTCACATAATCCTTTGGGAGGAAGTAAACAATGTATCTTTATTCAAGGACCACAACATAATATTAACACATCAACACAACTTAATTCAATCACTTCCCAAGGACAAAATACAAACATTCCCCTTGTACAAACCAAACAATTTGGACAAAGCAACCAAAACACGCAACCTATGGCATCTATCAGACACTAAAATATTCATGGTCACCATATCCCCCAAATATTGACCCAAATGGTTGGGGGACACATTTCAACATACTCATCCCATATTCATACCCACCAACATGTCCCCAATCCAAAATTTCAATACCAACATGCAAATCAGAACACATCATACATGTCACAACAACACATCCCTCAACAACACAACAACATCCACTCACAACAAATGGGGACCCATGGTGTACCAATCAATCCAATGTATGGGGCCACAAATGACCCTATAATCGATGCCTTGCAAGTAAAGCCGACAGGTCTAGAGAAGATCATAGAAAACATTTAAATATCTAGAAAGAAATCAAAAGTGTCATATGATTTATCCATATATCCCTTTGACATGAACTTATACATGCCACCATTTCCTCCAGGATATGTGTCACCTAATTTTACCAAATACAGAGGAAAGACAAATCCTATCGAACATGTCTGAGAATTCACAACCAACTGTATGGACATCGCCTATGAACAAACAAACTTGATGAGACTCCTTTCTAAAAGTCTTGCAGGTCCTGCCCTTGAATGGCTCTCCACTCAAAAGGATATCCAAACATGGGATGAACTTAAATGAAAATTCATAAAAAATTACTCGTACAACATTGACATGGACACCTCTATTACTAGCTCATGCAATCTCACACAAGAGGACCCTAGTGAAACATTCATCCCATTCTTCCAAAAATGGAGAAGTCTAGCTAGTCGTTTTCACATTGACATACCCGAAAAGGAAAAGGTTGACATGTTCATTCAAACACTTCTAGGCCCCTTAAAATATGGATTTCAAGTGCAGTGTTGCACAACCTTCACAAACCAAGTAAAAAAGGGTGTCCACGTTGAGAAAGCTCTTATTGCAAAAGGAGAGCTAAAATATGGTCCTAAAAACACAACGGGAAATCCTCTCGTGGACAAAAATAAGTACTGGGTCAAAAATAAACACGTTACCAATGACAGTGTTGTCGATGCCAAGGTTGTCAACACTATGGGTCCTGTACTGGCTCTGAAAAGGGTTCAAACACAAAAAAAACCAACAATGATAATGACACCCCCTACCAACACCATCCCAAACAACCAAAATCGTCAAAATGGTCAAGGTCAAGGACAATTCTGCCAAACAAGACAATTCCCAAAAAGACGAACATACTCTTCTTTGGGAGAACCAATTGAGGATGTCCTGAAGAAGCTCCTGCAAAATGGTCTCATCACACTTGAAGAGCCTAAACCGTATGACCCAAGGAATTTTAAAACATCATGGTGGGATGATAATGCTTTTTGTGAGTACCACTGGGCTAAAGGACATAAGACATCATCTTGTCGACAACTCATAAATATTGAGCAAGACTTTATTGAAAGTTGAGTAATTGAATTGGGTGGGCCACAATTTCCATCAAATTCTGACCATACCATTCATAAGAACCCATTGTAAGACCATGGTTCTAATAACGCCTCCATGTTAGGTCCTAAGAAATACAATAATCAAGCCAATTATGCCCGCACCAAGTATGACTATTCCGGTGGACCTACTATAAACAATTTATGAACTGATAATAAGTTTATCAATACCATCACAATCAAAAGAGCACCTCAATGCAATGCCAGTAGTCGAAGCAACAAGATCACCATAGCTGGTCTACCTTCTGCTAGGCAACCTAAGATCACCATACCAGGTCCATCTCCTAAACAACCACAACCTAGCTCATTCACAAAGTAGTGGTAACCCAAGAGTCAATTTAATCTTATCGACCAATTAGGAAAAACCCCTGCACAAATTTCCATACTTGAGTTGCTTTGCATTTCTCCCATCCATAAGGCTATACTGGATAAAACCCTATAAGAGTCATTCATCCTTAAGGATATTAATTTCAACCAATTTGAGACTATGGTGGGATACCTCACCACACCTCACCATGTCACCTTTTCTGATCAAGATTTTTTGTTACCTAAGACCAACCATAACAATGCACTACATATTGAAACTTTCATCCATAAGCACAAGGTGAGAAGAGTTTTAGTAGATGGAAAAGTAGGATTGAACATCTGCTCCTTAAAACTGGTTAAGGCTCTAGGATTTTCTGATGCATGCATAGACCCTACAAAGAGCATAGTCATAAAAGTATATGATGATGAGTAACGTTCTTCTAGAGGCATTATTTCTCTTCCTATTAGAGTGGGACTAGTCACTGTGGATACAACTTGCCAGGTCCTGGATCCAAAGTTACCTTACAACATCTTGCTGGTCACCCATGGATTCATGCATTAAAGGCCATCCCCTCCACATATCACCAATGCTTGAAATTCCCATTTGATGGCACAAAAATCACCATATAGGGAGACCCCGACCCCTTTCAATACTGTACCAACGGGGTATTTCTAAAAATTGACTACCCATCAACCAAGAAGCTCCTAGCTCTTCTGCTTCCAAGTACTTTGACTCATCCACACTCGCATCATCGTCCACATCCACTCCATCCACATCTTCCACCACGCCACCATCTTCCACACTTCCTAAGGCTGAGCCCACTATCAAGATCTAGGACCTAGGCTATGGAGAATTCAAATTGCATATGGCATATAACATCATGAAAATACCCAAGTTCCCAAAGATCTATGGTAGACCATGTTTTAGAATGGAACTCAAGGAAATTTCCAAAGTTCCACCAAAAATAGTTTTCATCAAATGGGGAGACATGAGCAATGAGGACATTGCTAATATTACAGGATGGCTCTATAAAGAAATGGCAGACCTACCCCCATTACTAGTTAAGAAATATGGCAAGGGATATGACATGATGAAGGCTAAGGGCTATGATGGAACTAGTGGCCTAGGAAGACATAAAATTGGATGAAGAGAGCCCATAGAATCTTTCAAAATACCAAAGTATCTTGGATTAGGGTATGGATTGCCTGACCATGATGACTGACATACCAATGGACTTTTGAGTGAGCATGTGCATGCTTCAAAAAGTGTCGAGACCATCAAGGAATCCCTTATTGAAATTGTTTCCCAAGAGTGGGAATTCGGCTCCCAACGATCCTTAAGTGACTATTTCCTCGATGATTTGTTCATTGAAACTGGGGAGCTTACCTCTGAACAAATTTTTTGGAAAACATTTAAAATTGATTAGGCACCAAATAGTCATAGTCCCATTTACCTCCCCCATGACATACAAGCCCCACCATCTAAATCTAATAAGAATCAATCGAATCCATGCGAATTACCACATAACATTGATGTTGATGACTTTGATTCCTTTGTCCCCTAATTTGACAATGAATATGAGACAAGTGAAGGGGAATATTGGATAGAGTCTAACGTGGAATGGAGCAATGACAACTTCATCTTCAATGTATTTGAATTCATTTGCATGCTTTCTACATCCTCCCCTCAATTCACCAACGCTGACGATGGAATTTCTGTAGTCTATCCACAATTAATTGATTGGGACCAACAAGGTCTACCAATCCTGGATACCTTTCAGAATGATGAGGCCATCATAGAATTTATGGGATTACGTGAGGGCATACCCAGCGGTGATCACAAGGCCAGATTTGCCATTGACTTAGATTGTGTAGCTTACTTTGGTGAGACTACTCGGTCCTCCAGTCGTAAAATTAAAAATAAGAATAAAGCAAAAAATGAAACGTCTTTAGGTGAAAACTGAAAGGCACCTTCTGACAACAAAAAAGTAAAAAAAAAGGACGTATCTGTGGGTGGAAACCTCTCTAAGGTGCCCAAATATGGAGGATTGGACTTTCTCCCCATAACTCAGGAGAAATGAGCTATGCTCATAGAGGACACCATAAAAGACAACATATCAACCACAAAAGATCCTAAAATGGTCCTCTTTGCTATGTCCTTGGCTGAAGAAGAGAAACTAAAATTTCACAAATTCTTTGTTGATGGTATGATCAACTTCACATGGACCTATGCAGACATGCCTGGACTAGACCCATAATTGGTTATGCACCATCTACCATTATTTCCAAATTCCAAACTAGTTAAATAGAAGCTACGTAAAATGCATCCTCAAGTCACTCTATTAGTCAAGGCTGAGTTGATGAAACTTCTAGACGCTGGGTTCATATGGTCTATTGATTATGATAAATGGATATCTAACCTTGTGCTAGTAACAAAGCCAAATGGAATGATTTGAGTTTTCACAAATTTTAAAGAATTAAACAAGGCATGTCCAAAAGATGATTTTTCACTACCAAATATAGATATCATCGTCGATCTCACGATAGGATACGAAATGTTGTCGCTCATGGAAGGTTTCTCAGGCTACAATCAAATTCATATTACCCTAGAAGACCAACATAAAACAACATTCACTTTCCCTTGGGGTACATACTACTGGAATGTCATGCCTTTTGGTCCCAAGAATGCAGGTGCCACATATCAAAGGGCTATGACCATAATCTTTCACAACATGATGCATAAAATAATGGAAGATTACATAGATGACCTTTTGGCTAAGTCAGTAACAAGAAAAGACCATCTGAAAGTATTAGACACAATTTTCAAAAGATTGGAAGAATACAAAGTCTGATTGAATCCTAAGAAATGCGTCTTTGGCGTAATATCTAGAAATTTTTTGGGATACATAGTTTCTCGAAGAGGCATTGAGGTCAATCCAGAAAAATTAAAAGCAATCATCGACATGACTCCTCCCAGAGGAATCAATGAACTCAAAACCTTACAAGGTAGGGTGCAATCTATCTGACGCTTCATAGCACAATTGGCTGACAAGTGTCAACCATTCCAATATCTTCTACATAAAGGCATCCCTTTTTTGTGGACAGATAAATTTCAAGAGGCTTTTCAACAAATAAAAGACTACCTACTGTCACCACCAGTCCTTATGCCTCCCATTCAAGGAAAACCTTTGATATTATACATCTCAGCAACAACTTTGGCACTGGGGGCATTATTGGCACAAAACGACCATGACGAGAAAGAAAGGGCCATATATTATATCAGTTGGACACTGGTCAGGTATGAACTGAATTACACTTCAATTGAACGTGCTTGTCTAGTGGTGGTCTTTGTAGCCTAGAAGCTAAGAAATTATATGTTGAGCCATCAGGCATAGTTGGTAGCAAAGATTGACCCCCTCAAATATCTATTAAGTTGGGTAGCATTAATAGGACGTCTAGCAAAATGGGTAATGATCTTGAGTGAATATGATATTCAATATGTAGAAAGAAAGGAAATAAAGGGACAAGTCATAGTAGACCAACTAGTTGATGCACCTATACAAAGTGATCACCCTTTAGTGGCAGATTTCTGAGAGGAGTCAATAGTCCATACAGAACCTAAGTCACCTTGGAGACTCTACTTTGATGAATCACATACTAACCATGGCTTGGGGGTAGGAATCCTATTTATCACCCCTCAAGGAGATTCCATTCCTAAATCCTTCCGCATAGCTTTCCCATGTACCAATAATGTGGCAGAATACGAGGCACTGGTCACATGACTTAGAATGGAAATAAAATGGAAAATTAGAGCACTACATGTCTATGGGGATTCTTAGTTAGTCATCAACCAAGTTAATGAAGACTATGACACTAAGGATGAGAAACTCATTCCATACAAACAAATGGTTGATAGCTTTTAGACATATTTTCACAGAGTGACTTTTGAGCAAGTTCTGAGAGCATAGAACAAGGCAGCAGATTCCATGGCTACAATAGGCTCTCTCCTTGACATTCCAAGCAATATGCCTCAACTGGAATTCCTGATAAAACAACTGTTGGTCCCTACCTATGACATTCTAGAATCAGAAATGGTCTACGAGCTTGTTGGTCTCGATTCTCCCTGGTACCAAGACATTCATGACTACCTTAAGTCCCAAACCCTCCCCACTAATTTGTCCAAAAACCAAAGGAATTCTTTTATCTAAAAAGCCACAAGATATGCCATTATTAGTGACACCCTTTACTATTGTAGCTTTGATGACACACTCCTTAGATGTATCGACACCAACAAAGCACACACAACCTTATGTGAAGTACATGAGGGTATATACGGGTCTCATTCGAGTAGTCCTATTCTGGCCAAAAAGATAATGAGACTTGGGTACTATTGTCCGACCATTGAGAAAGATGCACTAGAATATGTTAGGACTTGTCGCTAATGCTAGATTCATAGTGATTTGATTCACGCTCTAGCACAAGAACTTTGGCTGATTACTTCCCCTTGGCCCTTCACACAATGGGGACTTGACCTCATGGGTAAGATCCATCCTACCTCATCAAATGGCCACAAATTCATCATCACTGCCACTGAGTATTTTACGAAGTAGATCGAAGCCATCCCCCTAACATACATAACCGACAAACAAATCTCAAAATTCATTCTTAATTACATCATTTTTTGGTATGGTCTTCTGCAATCCATCATCACTGACAATGGACATCTGTTTAAGAACCAAGAAATTTGTTAGTTATGTGAGTGATTTCATATCCAACATCATTTTTCCTCTCCGTATTACTCGCAGGGAAACGGTCAAACCAAGGCATCAAATAAAACCATTGTTAAAATTCTGAAAAAGATTGTCAATGATGCTGGCCATGACTAGAATATTCAACTCAACCCTACTCTGTGGGATTACCGCACCAGCATTTGTACACCCACAGGAGCCACTCCGTTTTCCCTAGTCTTTGGAGCTAAGGCCATCTTTCCCATCGAGGTTGAAATTCCTTCCCTACGAGTCTCCCTAAAGGGTTTGATCGATGATGAAGAATACAGACAGTCGCACCTACACGAGCTAGAGATGCTAGAAGAAAGAAGGCATAATTCCCTGAACCATCTACAAGCATATCAAAACCATCTTTGTCACAGTTACAACAAGAAATTCATGGTCAGGAAGTTTGACATTAGTGACCTAGTCCTCATGCAGAACCCTAAGAATCAGGCTGACATAGAAAAGCCTAGCAAGTTTGAACCAAATTGGTTGGTTCCTTATGTCATCATATCCTCTTTTGGTTTTGGAGTGTATTAGCTAGCTACTCCAGATGGTGAACAATTGATGGAGCCTATCAATAGTCTACATCTTCGGAAGTTCTATGCATAGCATCAAAAAGTCGAGCCAAAAACCTTAAAATACAAAAAAAAAAATGATAAAAAAATTGTTGCCTTGATGAAAACGTAGCAAACAAGGCGTCTTGGCGGCACCAAAAAAATGAAAAATGAAAAAAATAGTAAAGAAAAATAATTCATCCAACAGTGAAAACTTGGCAAACATGCGCTGTGCATAGTCAATCGTTGCTTTTCCATCTATTGTCACTTTATTTGTCTTGGCATATGATGAAACACATTTTCTGTCACCACCACAAAACTCAACATGACATCATACCCTACCTCTCATGGTTGATAAACGATTGACATCAAGTCTTGCATACTGTCCATTTGACATTGCGTGCATATCCTTTTCACGTCCTTTAAAATTGGCTAAGTCTTGCACTTGACTAGGGGAAATTTTTTTTTATCATGTGACTATAGAAGGTATCATGCATGGTTTGGGTAATCATAAAAAGTCATTAAAAAAGACAAAAACATCACAAAAAGTCCTAAAAAAAGACAAAAAAATCACAAATAGTCCTAAAAGAAAAGACAAAAACATCGCAAAATGTCATGAAGAAAGACCAAAAAATTTGTAAAATGTCCTAAAAAAAAAGTTGAAAATAAAGAGCCCACAACCAAACATCGATTATCTCAAAGACACAGCGAGTGTTCCATTGAAATTCCATCATGTCCAGATGTCGGTCTTTGTCATTTAATAGAACTACTTTGTCTCTACATTTCGTGGTAAGACTCGTTTGAGTCTGGACGATGGAGTCGGGTCCTTTTAGGGTTTGTCAAAGATGAAATCATGACACCAATCTTTGGTCATCGAGACAAAGTCGTTATTAGAACTTCTGGTCTCAGTGTATGATGTGAGGCCAATGTTGATGAACCCGATGACTTGTTTTTGGGGATCCTCTTGACGTTTAAGGATCACTCCTCTAATTATTATTATTTAGATGTGTTCCGAACAATCTCTCTCATTCATGCTGGGATGTTCATGGTCATTGTCTGAATTTTAGGATCCTCTTGACATTTGGATCCTCCTCTCAACGATGGTATTATTGGATATTGTCCTTAGAAGAATAATCTCATTCATGCAGCAGGATGGGTCTTCATAGGCATCATCATTGTCATCGACATTTTTGAGGATCCACTCACCGAGATTTAGGGCATTCCTCTCCACGTGATATCTTCGGTGTGTCCTTCGAAGAACAAACTCTGTCATTTCATGCCTTAGGATGTGTCCTTCCTAGGCATGGTCACTATCACTGTCACTAGAATTTTTTAGGGATCCCTTTTGACATTTAGAGATCAAACCTTTCGACATCAACATTATTAAGATGTGTCCTTCCTGAATTTGGAAATATTTGGCATTTTTCATCTTGACATCGTCAAAACCTTGACACCTAGCATCTTGATATCATCAAACCTGACATCTTGACATTAAGAAATTTGGCATCTAGACACACTTGGAAAACACTTGGCACTTGTCTGTTGATTTTTCATCCTGTTACTAGTTTTTCAGCAAGATCTCGACAATAGGATTTAGAGAAGCAACGACGTATCATGAAATTTGTCTTGTCTTTTGACACTCATGTTACTAGTTTCTCAGCGAGGTCCTGACTATGGGATTTAGAAAAACAATGACGTATCATGATCATTGTTTTATTTTATCTTTTTGGAAATCATGTTGCTAGTTTCTCGAGGATGTCCTAGAAACAAGGTTTAGAGAAGCAACATCATTTCATGACTTGTCCTTTTTGTCTTTTTCTGTTTGCAGTTGGTTATGAAAAAAAGACTGGGGAAAATTGCACTCTTAGTATGAGTTGTGATCATCCTTTTTTTTGACTTCTTGTCTTAGGTGATGGTACAACCTTGCACACCTTGATCTATGTCATATCATGGTGGTTGTTGGCCATCACAACAATCTACCCAATAATGATTAAGATCAATAAATATTAAAGTTCTATGGTAAAGTTTTGAAGGATTTGATCTAGGAACTAACATGCATCTCCTTCTATCTTGTCATCTTCTCTCATTTGTCTCTCAATGATATCCTGTGACATACAAAAACATAATTGCATACATAATCATATAGACATTGCATCATCCATATCGGTAAATTATATCCACTACATTAAATATTGCATTATACATAGTCATAAACATGGAATCCACTCAAATAAATACATTATGCATATCATCATCATCATCTATGGCACAACATCAACACAACATACAACTTAGCATTGCATTATCATAGCATTACATCATAAGTAACCATCATAGGACATACATGATAGGACATATAAATAAATACCATCATCCATCCTAATTGTATATCATATACATAAATCATCCATCATACATCATAGTGCATAAATAAAATAACATCACATAACACACATGTAGGATGCATCAAAACTACATCATATATATAAAATCATATCAAAAAAATATAATGTCACATGATAAAGTCAAGAGATATCCCAAAAATAGAGCTCACAAGCTCGATAGTTAATTCATAATGTGTCATAACATAAATTCTAAAACATTAATTTAGTAAGCATGTCCCTATGAAATTCCCTCCTCATCCCCTCATGGCGAAGAGTGTGGTGATTGAAGATCTGTTCCTGGCACTGAGGTAACTAGTGGAACTATGGTAGTCTCTGTCAGTGAACCTAATGGAACTGACACTGATGGCATCATCTCCATGGTAACATGCATCTGTTATGACACTACGGCGTGCCTCTGTGAAGTTAAAGGATCTATCACTGGAGGTGGACTAGGTACTGATCTATGGCCTGAACCTGATGAACCATGTGAGTGCACTGACCTATGACTAGAGGAGTGTTTGTGATGGGACCTGTGACTTGAAGTATTCCCTGAAGATGTCGAGCCCCCTACACTACTTTGGCTACCATTGCCACTGCCTGACCTACTGCCACTACCCGTCTGTGTCTTGGTCAGAGTGGGATCTCTCATCTCGACTGGCATGACCTGCTCATATAACTACCTATATTTCCCAAGCCGTACACTAATCCTTCCAAACTCCCGAGCTAGATTTACCGATGGTCCTATACATAGTTGTGCAAACTGTGTACACCACTGTGTTGCCTCCTGCTGGTGGATCACTACCTGATCCCACTCTACCAAAGTCACATATAGCTCTGACTGTAGTGCTCTGACCTATGCGACACTCTCATCTAGTCTCTTCTATAAGTCTGCCACCCTCTAGTCTATTGTGGTGTCATGGGGCAATGCCGAGCTGGATGGTACCTCCTCCTCTCCCTCCACCATGCTCCATCTCAGCGGTCTCGTGGAATCACTAATGGCCTCATCCTCATCATCCTCCCCTGTATCCTCCTCTCCTCCGACTACCTCCTCTCATGACATATCAATGTCCATCTCGGCCTCTGGTCGAACCTCCTCCTCCTCGACCTCCTGATCCTATCTGGCCTCCTCCTCAGCCACATGCTCTTCCTTAGCCACTAGCTCCCCATGACCTAAACCCTCCTACTCCTGCCTAGGCTCCTCCTTCTCTCTCCTCCTTCTCACCTGCCTCTAGGATAACATCTAGTGCTCCTCTCACTGCACGTTGTCGCACCCTCCTGGCCTGCCTCCTACCATCTCTCCTCTGTCTCTGGCCATCCACTCCATCACCCTCATCATCTCCATCATTTTCATCTCCCCCTTCACCTCTGCCTCTGTCCCTACCTCCATCTCTCCCTCTGCTCCCTCGTCTATCTCCTGACACATGGGGTATCACTAATCTCCTATCAATTGGTGCTGGTCGATGTGCTTGCCACCACAAGGCATAGTCAGTGGTCATCCCTAGATCAACAATCCCACCCCTCCATCCCCACTGCTACACCACTAGACCATCAATGTGTTGCATGACAAATGGTATATGAATAGGCAGACCCCAGGCTCCCTCCCTTAAAAATTTGGCATACTTAGTTGTGCCTACCGATACACCCTGCTACTCCCCAAACTATCTTAGTACACACTATGGCAGATACATCTCTATGATGAACTAACTCTACACTATCCTCCCAATCAAATATTGGTACTATCAGCAGAAGTTGAGATGGTCATCCTCATCATCCGACTGCTCATAGTCTCTATAGGGCATCCAAATGAATGTAATCATGGTGTGGATCCAATGACGCCACCAACCTGTCTCCCTCACCCTTGTCTGCTGAAGAGCACCAACATAGTAATAAGCATATGGAATCCCCTCTGCTAGCTATGGTCTCTAGATAGGAGGTCAGAATATGGCCATATGCTCCTAGGCCCATATCATCAGAAGTGTAGTACCACATCCAATGCTCTGTGCCCTCTTGTAGGCCACCTTGTGGTGTTGATGGTAAAGCATGCCTAACAAACAGGGCCCCTAGGCATAAACCATCCTGTCTCACCTCATGCCCACTAGAACATCACCCAAACCAATGGGAGACCCGTGACCGCGGTGATCGGGAATCAGGACTTCGTTGATCAACGTCACCAATAGTGCATCAAACAAGCCATAATGCTCCACCATAAACTCCCAGCAGATCTCTTATCCTTCTATGCCAAGTCCTGTACCCTTGTCATGATAATAGGCTATAAAGGTTTGATAACCGTGTTGAGGGTCGTAGATGATATGCTCTCCTTAGATTGGCATATGTAAAATATGGTAAACATCCTCCAAAGTCACGGTAGCTTCTTTGGTTGGCAAATGGAAGGAACATGTCTCTGAGTTCCATCTCTCGCACAACATAGTCAATAGTCCCTTATTCGCCCGAATAATGGGAATATAGGCAACATAATACAAACCCAATCGCATCAACCCTTGTCACTCTCACAGACTCAACTAAGCTTGGAACCTGAAGGTCGATGGCCTATTCTCTCAAGTATAGATGGGCGCTAGCTGTCTCTGCACATGATCAAACAACGTATCAGTACCTTATAGACAATCATCATTATCATTTGTGTCACTCAAAAAGTAGGTAAAATTTGAAACCTATCAAAATCAACCTTGG